>OX388346.1:70197854-70868985 GCA_947579665.1 Sympetrum striolatum | reverse complement strand
TTTAAAATGCATGGCGGCGATTTTGAAGATTTTTTTTTGATCCTTTCCCGATAACATAGATACGTGAAACACGGCACGTGGATAGATATCATAAATATATTTCATAATCGAATTTTATATGATCGCTGATGGTTCTTGGTTCGATCCCAGGGGGGCATTTCCACTTCTCAATGCATTTCTTACGGAGATATGGGAAACAAAATTTAGGTACTTCCCGGCATGCTATCAACTTCAAACTTTGCATGATACAAAAGCAAGTCATTACAAATCAATCTATGCATTCACACGTTACATTATGTCCTGGGTTCGACACCAGTTGACTCTTAAATCAGAAGTTGATCCGATTTTTATGAATTATTTTGAAACCTTTCCCAATAACATAGAAATTTGAAATTCGGCATATAGATAGATATCATACATACTTTAGATGATATCATACATACTTTAGATGAACATATTTTAGATTTCCTAGATAGTCCTTGGTTCGAATCCAGAGAGCCATTTTCATTCATGAAAGTAGAACGTCGTTTGAGGCAGTTTCAGCCAATATTTCTGCTTGAATTTTCACACATAGTTAGTGATGGTGATCTTCTCTTGTGCTGCTTAATACGTTAGCCAGGAAGACCGGGTTCGATGCCAGACGATTAAAATTGCAGCGAATTTTAAGAATATTTTCATTTTTTTTCTTTTTAAAACCGTCCCGAAAGGTTGCCGACATTAAATTGGTGTTGTCGATCTGCTTGCAGTATGCAAGCAACATTTTACTCGTATGATATATGAATGAATCCGGAGAAGCATCTATATATAATAGATAGAGAGGATACAAAGTCACAGGCTAAACCACTAGCGTCATTGGCTTGAAATTTTTACGACATATTGGCCATAACGTATAACCTCCAGAAAAATTGCAATTTTGAACCTCAGTGTCATGGGTTCGATTCCAGAGGGGCCCCAAAGTCGCGATTTTCCCCATAAGATTACATGGCGGGGATTTTCGAAATTTTTTGAGGCACTTCCCGGAAAAGCAGAGAGTTGAAACTCGGGGGACCGCTAAATGCCGCGCATAGCCAACGAAAATCGGAAAGACATCTTCGAATATTGTCCTTGGTTCGATGCTAGGCCGGGGCAAAAATCGGCCGTTTAAAATGCATTGCGGCGATTTTTAAGATTTTTTTTGGATCCTTTCCCGATAACATGGATACTTGAAATTCGGCACGTCGATAGATATCAAGAATTTATTTCATAATCGAATTTTACATATTAGCTTATGGTCCTTGGTTCGATCCCAGAGGACCATTTGCACTTCCCAATGCTTTTCTTACGGAGATAACGGAAACAAATTTTAGGTACTTCCCGGCACGATATCGACTTCAAACTTTGCATGTAGAAAGATCAAGTCCATACAAATCAAACAGTGCATTCACAGCTATCAAAGAGTCCTGGGTTCGACACCAGGTGTCTCTGCAATCAGAAGTTAATCCGATTTTTAGGAATTATTTTGAAACCTTTGCCAATAATATAGAAACTTCAAATTCGGCATATAGATAGAGATCATTAATAACTTTCAGAAACATTTTTTAGATTTCCAAGATCGTCTTGGTTCGAGTCCCGAGAGCCATTAACATTCATGAAAATTAGAACGTCTTTTGAGGCAGTTGTAGCCCATATTTCTGCTTGAATTTTCACACATCGTTAGAGATGGTGATGTTCTATTGTGCTGCATAGTAAGTTCACAGTAAAGACCCGGGTTCGATGCCGGACGATGGAATTTAGGCAAATTTTAAGAAATATTTCAATCTTTTTTTTTCTTTTGATGGCCGTCCGGATATGATGCCGACATGAAAATAGTGTTGTCGATCTGCTTGCAGTATGCAAGCAACATTTTACTCGTATATATATATGGATACATGAATGAATCCGGAGAAGCATCTATATATAATAGATATAGAGAGGATACAAAGTCACAGGCCAAACCACTAGCGTCAATGGCTTGAAATTTTTACGAATTATTGGCCATAACGTATAACCTCCAGAAAAATTGCGATTTTGAACCTCAGTGTCATGGGTTCGATTCCAGAGGGCCCCAAAGTCCCGATTTTTCCCGTTTAAATGCATTGCTTAGATTTTCGGGAATTTTTAAAAAATACTTCCCGGATAGGTAGAGAATCAAAACTCTAGGAGCCTTTATATATGGTCATGATCTATCGAAAACATAAATGAGTTTTACGGAAAATATCCTGGGTTCGATGCTAGGTCGAGGCAAAAATCGGCCGTTTAAAATGTATTGTGGCGATTTTTAAGATTTTTTTTTGGACCCCCCTCCCCAATGGCATGGAAACTTGAAATTCGGCATGGAGTTGGAGATTATAAATATATTTCATAATAAAATTTTACATATTCGCTGATGGTCCTTGGTTCGATCCCAGGGCGCCATTTACATTTCTCAATGCATTTCTTATGGAGATAACGGAAACAAATTTTAGGTTCTTCCCGGCATGCTATCGACTTAAAACTTAGCGTGATAGAAGAACCAGTCTTAACAAATAAAACTAACCATTCATAGCTATCAATGTGTCCTGGGTTCGACACCAGGTGTCTCTGCAATCAGAAGTTGATCCGATTTTTAGGAATTATTTTGAAACCTTTCCCAATAATATAGAAACTTGAAATTTGGCATATGGATTGAGATCATTAATAACTTTCAGAAACATTTTTTAAATTTCCACGATCGTCCTTGGTTTGAGTCCCGAGAGCCATTTACATTCGTGAACATTAGAGCGTCTTTTGAGGCAGCTGCGCCCAATATTTTTGCTTTAATTTTCACACATAATTAGAGATGGAGAAATTCTATTGTGCTGCATAGTGTGTATCACCAAAAAGACCCGGGTTCGATGCCGGACGAATAACTTGCAGCGAATTTAAAGAATATTTTCAATCCCCTTTTTTTTCTTTTGAGGACCGTCCCGATATGATGCCGAGATAAAATTAGTGTTGTCGATCTGCTTGCAGTATGCAAGCTACATTTTACTCGTCTATTATATATAGATGCTTCTCCGGATTCATTCATATATTCATATAGATAGATAGATAGATAGGATACTAATTCACAGGCTAAACTACACTCGACACTGACTTGGAAATTTTTGGACGTATTGGCCATAACGTGAGACCACCAGAAAAATTGCGATTTTGAACCTCGGTGCCATGGGTTCGATTCCAGAAGGCCCCAAAGTCGCGATTTTCTCCATAAGAATACATGGCGTGGATTTTCGAAAAATTTTTTGAGGCACTTCCCGGCAAAGGAGAGAGATGAAACTCGAGGGATCGCTAGAAGCCGTGCATATCCAACGAAAATCAGAAAGACATTGCCGAATATTGTCCATGGTTCGATGCTAGGCCGGGGCAAAAATCGGCCGTTTAAAATGCATTGTGGCGATTTTTAAGATTTGTTTTGGACCCTTTCCCGATGGCATGGAAATTTGAAATTCAGCATGAGGTTAGATGTCATAAATATATTTTATAATCAAATATTATATTTTCGCTGATGGTCCTTGGTTCGATCCCAGTCGGCCATTTAAATTCCTCAATGCATTTCTTACGGAGATAACGGAAAAAAATTTTACGTACTTCCCGGCACGATATCAACTTCAAACTTTGCATAAAGAAAGATCAAGTCCATATAAATTAAACATTGCATTTACAGCTATCAATATGTCCTGGGTTCGACACCAGGCGTCTCTACAATCAGTAACTGAACCGATTTTTAAGAATTATTTTGAACCCTTTCCCAACAATATAGAAACTTGAAATTCGGCATGTAGATAGAAATCATAGATAAATTTCAAAATCATGTTTTAGATTTTCAAGATCGTCCTTGGTTCGAATCCAGAGAGCCATTTACATTCGTGAAAATTAGAACGTCTTTTGAGGCAGTTGTAGCCAATATTTCTGCTTGAATTTTCACACATAGTTAGAGATGGTGATCTTCTAATGTGCTGCATAGTAATTTCACCAGTAAGACCCGGGTTTGATGCCAGACGATGAAATTTCAGCGAATTTTAAGAAAAATTTCAATCCTTTTTTTTTCTTTTGAGGACCGTCCCGATATGATGCCGATATGATGCCGATATGAAATTAGTATTGCCGATCTGCTTGCAGTATGCAAGCTACATTTTACTCGTATATATATATATATATGAATATATGATATATGAATGAATCCGGAGAAGCATCTATATATAATAGATATTCATATATATATACGAGTAAAATGTAGCTTGCATACTGCAAGCAGATCGGCAATACTAATTTCATATCGGCATCATATCGGGACGGTCTTTAAAAGAAAAAAAAGGATTTAATTTTTTCTTAAAATTCGCTGAAATTTCATCGTCTGGCATCGAACCCGGGTCTTACTGGTAAACCTAGTATGAAACACAATAGAAGATCACCATCTCTAACTATGTGTGAAAATTCAAGCAGAAATATTGGCTATAACTGCCTCAAAAAACGTTCTAATTATCACGAATGTTAATGCCTCTCGGGACTCGAACCAAGGACCGATCGTGGAATTCTAAAATATGTTTCTGATAGATATTTATGATCTCTATCTATATGCCGAGTTTCAAGTTTCTATATTAGTGGGAAAGGTTTCAAAATAATTCCTAAAAATCGGATCAAATTCTGATTTCAGAGACACCTGGTGTCGAACCCAGGACGTATTGCAAGCTGTGAATGCAGAGTTTGATTTGTAAACACTTACTCTTGTATCAAGCAAAGTTTGAAGTTGATAGCATGTCGGAAAGTACCTAAATTTTGTTTCCGTTGTCTCCGTAAGAAATGCATTGAGAAGTGCAAATGGCCCTCTGGGATCGAACCAAGGACCATCAGCGAACATGTAAAATTTGATTATGAAGTATATTCATGATATCTATTTACGTGCCGAGTTTCGAATATCCATGTTATCGGGAAAAGATCCAAAAAAAATCTTCAAAATCGCCGTAATGCATTTTAAACGGCCGATTTTTGCCTCGACCTAGCATCGAACCAGGATATATTCAGTAAAACTCATTTATGTTTTCGATAGATCATGACCATATATATCGGCTCCTTGAGTTTTAAGTCCCTACCTATCCGGCAAGTATTTTTTTAAAAATTCCCGAAAATCAAAGCACTGCATTTAAACGGGAAAAATCGGGACTTTGGGGGCCTCTGGAATCGAAGCATCTATATATAATAGATAGATGCTTCTCCGGATTCATTCATGTATCCATATATATTTACGAGTGAAAATGTAGCTTGCATACTGCAAGCAGATCGAAAACACTAATTTCATCTCGGCATCATATCGGGACGGTCCTCAAAAGAAAAAAAGGGGATTGAAAATATCTTTAAATTCGCTGCAAGTTATTCGTCCGGCATCGAACCCGGGTCTTTTTGGTGATACGCACTATGCAGCACAATAGAATTTCCTCCATCTCTAACTATGTGTGAAAATTAAAGCAAAAATATTGGGCGCAGCTGCCTCAAAAGACGCTCTAATGTTCACGAATGTAAATGGCTCTCAGGACTCGAACCAAGAACGATCGTGGAAATTTAAAAAATGTTTCTGAAAGTTATTAATGATCTCAATCCATATGCCAAATTTCAAGTTTCTATATTTTTGGGAAAGGTTTCAAAATAATTCCTAAAAATCGGATCAACTTCTGATTGCAGAGACACCTGGTGTCGAACCCAGGACACATTGATAGCTATGAATGCATAGTTTGATTTGTTAAGACCGGTTCTTCTATCACGCTAAGTTTTAAGTCGATAGCATGCCGGGAAGAACCTAAAATTTGTTTCCGTTATCTCCATAAGAAATACATTGAGAAATGTAAATGGCGCCCTGGGATCGAACCAAGGACCATCAGCGAATATGTAAAATTTGATTATGAAATATATTTATAATCTCCAACTAAATGCCGAATTTCAAGTTTCCATGCCATCGGGAAGGGGTCCAAAAAAAATCTTAAAAATCGCCACAATACATTTTAAACGGCCGATTTTTGCCTCGACCTAGCATCGAACCCAGGATATTTTCCGTAAAACTCATTTATGTTTTCGATAGATCATGACCATATATAAGGCTCCTAAAGTTTCGATTCTCCACCTATCCGGGAAGTATTTTTTAAAAATTCCCGAAAATCTAAGCAATGCATTTAAACGGGAAAAATCGGGACTTTGGGGCCCTCTGGAATCGAACCCATGACACTGAGGTTCAAAATCGCAATTTTTCTGGAGGTTATACGTTATGGCCAATATGTCGAAAAAATTTCAAGCCATTGACGCTAGTGGTTTGGCCTGTGACTTTGTATCCTCTCTATATATATATATATACGAGTAAAATGTTGCTTGCATACTGCAAGCAGATCGACAACACTATTTTCATGTCGGCATCATATCGGGACGGCCATCAAAAGAAAAAATGGATTGAAATTTTTCTTAAAATCCACTGAAATTCCATCGTCTGGCATCGAACCCGGGTCTTTACTGTTGAACTTACTATGCAGCACAATAGAACATCGCCATCTCTAACAATGTGTGAAAATTCAAGCAGAAATATGGGCTACAACTGCCTCAAAAGACGTTCTAATTTTCACGAATTTAAATGGCTCTCTGGATTCGAACCAAGGACGATCTTGGAAATCTAAAACATGTTTCTGAAAGTTATTTATGATCTCTATCTACATGCCGAATTTCAAGTTTCTATATTGTTGGGAAAGGGCTCAAAATAATTATTGAAAATCGGATCAGTTACTGATATTAGAGACGCCTGGTGTCGAACCCAGGACACATTGACAGCTGGGAATGCACAGTTTGATTTGTATACACTTAATCTTTCGTAGTGCAAAGTTTGAAGTCTTTATCGTACCGGGAAGTACCTATAATTTGTTTCCGTTATCTCCGTAAGAAATGCATTGAGGAATGTAAATGGCCCTCTGGGATCGAACCAAGGGCCATCAGCGAATATGTAAAATTCCATCCTGAAACGAATTATTGATCTACAACTTCATGCCGAATTTCAAGTTTCCATGCCATCGGGAAAAGGTCCAAAAAAAATCTTAAAAATCGCCACAATGTATTTTAAACGGCCAATTTTTGCCCCGACCTAGCATCGAACCCAGGATATTTTCCGTAAAACTCATTTATGTTTTCGATGGATCATGTTCATATATATAGGCTCCTTGAGTTTTGATTCGCTACCTATCCGGAAAGTATTTTTTTTAATTCCCGAAAATCAAAGCAATGCATTTAAACGGGAAAAATCGGGACTTTGAGGACCTCTGGAATCGAACCCATGACATCGAGGTTCAAAATCGCAATTTTTCTGGAGGTTGCACGTTATGGCCAATATGTCGTAAAAATTTCAAGCCATTGTCGCTAGTGGTTTAGCCTGTGACTTTGTATCCTCTCTATATATATATATATATGAATATATATATATATGATACGAGTAAAATGTTGCTTGCATACTGCAAGCACATCGATAACACAATTATTTTGTCGGCATCAAATAGAGTGAGTCCTCAAAAGAAAAAAAAATGGATGGAAAATATTCTTAATTTCCGCTGCAAATTATTCGTCTGGCATCGAACCCAGGTCTTCCCGGTCATACTTACTATGCAGCACCATAGATGATCACCATCTGTAACTATGTGTGAAAATTCAAGTAGAAATATTAACTGCAACTGCCTTAAACGACGTCCTACTTTTCCTTTATATTCCTTATGAGAGAAATGCTAATGTGCTCGGGTATCGAACCCAGGAATAATACAGGCTTATAGAATTTTTTTTCTGAAACCAATTCTTATCATACATCTTCCAGCCAAGTACGAACTTCCTATCATTTCGATAAGTGCATCAGAAAATAATGAAATACTAACCCAATATATTTTAAACGGGAGACAAATTTGCCGCCCGGCATCGAACCCGGATCTTTCTGGTAATACTTCCAATGCAACATAATAGAAGATCACTATCTCTAACTATGTGTGAAAATTCAAGCAGAAATATTGGCTGCAACTGCCTCAAACGACGACTTACTTTTCCCTTATATTCCTTATGAGAGAAATGTTAATGTGCTCTGGCATCGAACCCAGGAATAGTACGGGCTTAAGAAATTTTTTTTCTTAAACCAATTCTTTACATATATCTTATAGCTGAGCGAAAAGTTCCTTACATTCCGGTAAGTGCATCAAAAAAATTAATGAAAAACTATCCCCATATATTTTAAATGCGGGATATTTGCATCGTCCTAGCATCGAACCCAGGACGTTCTTATTAGTAGTCAAAAATGTTTTTAATAGTTCTTGACCATATCTGTAAGCTCCGTGAATTTCGTTTCTCTACCTGTCAGGGAAGTATTATTTTAGAAATTTTGAAAATAGCCACCATGTATCCTTATGGAGAAAATCGGGACTTTGGGGCCTTCTGGAATCGAACCCATGGCACCGAGGTTCAATGTCGGCTTTTTCCTGGAGGTTACACGTTATGGCCATAACGTCGTAAAAATTTCAAGTTGCTGGCACTAGTGGAACATGCTTAGACTTTTGATCCCCAGTGTATATATATATATATATATATATGAATGAATCCGGAGAAGCATCTATATATAATAGATATCTATTATATATAGATGCTTCTCCGGATTCATTCATATATCATATATTCATATATATATACGAGTAAAATGTAGCTTGCATACTGCAAGCAGATCGAGACACTAATTTCATGTCGGCATCATATCGGGAAGGCCGTCAAAAGAGAAAAAAAGGATTGAAAATATTCTTAAAATTCACTGCAATTTAATCGTCTGGCATCGAACCTGGGTCTTAATGGTAAACATACTATGCAGCACAACAGAAAATCACCATCTCTTACTATGTGTGAAAATTCAAGCAGAAATATTGGCTCCAACTGCCTTAAACGACGTCCTAATTTTCAATAATGTAAATGGCTCTCTGGATTCGAACCAAGGACGATCTAGGAAATTTAAAACACGTTTTTAAAATGTATCTATGTTCTCTATCTATATGCCTAATTTCATGTTTTAATATTATTGTGAAGGGGTTTTAATTAATTCTTAAAAATCGGATAATTTACTGATTGTAGAGACGCCTGGTGTCGAACCCAGGAAATATTGGTAGCTGTGAATGCACAGTATGACTTATTAGGACTTCATCTTATTTCATACAATTTTTGAAGTCGGTATCATGCCGGGAAGTACCTAAAACGTTTTACTGTTATCTCCTTAAGAAATGCATGGAGGAATGTAAATGGCCCTCTGGGCTCGAACCAAGGACCATCAGCGAATATGTAAAATTTGATTATGAAATATATGTATGATCTCCAACCTCATACCGAATTTCAAGTTTCCTTGCCATCGGGAAAGGGTCCAAAAAAAATCTTAAAAATCGCCACAATGCATTTTAAACGGCCGATTTTTGCATCGACCTAGCATCGAACCCAGGATATTTTCCGTGAAACTCATTTATGTCTTCGATAGATCATGACCATATATATAGGCTCCATGAGTTTTGATTCTCTACCTATCCGGGAAGTATTTTTTAAAAATTCCCGAAAATCACGGCAATGCATTTAAACGGGAAAAATCGGGACTTTGGGGCCCTCTGGTATCGAACCAATGACACTGAGGTTCAAAATCGCAATTTTTCTGGAGGTTGCACGTTATGGCCAATATGTCGTAAAAATTTCAGGTCAATGACGATTGTGGTTTAGCCTGTGAATTTGTATCCTCGCTATATATATATATGGATACATGAATGAATCCGGAGAAGCATCTATATATAATAGATATATATATAGAGAGGATACAAAGTCACAGGCTAAACCACTAGCGTCAATGGCTTGAAATTTTTACGACATATTGGCCATAACGTATAACCTCCAGAAAAATTGCGATTTTGAACCTCAGTGTCATGGGTTCGATTCCAGAGGGCCCCAAAGTCACGATTTTCCCCGTAAGATTACATGGCGGGGATTTTCGAAAATTTTTTTGAGGCACTTCCCGGAAAAGCAGAGAGTTGAAACTCGAGGGACCGCTAAATGCCGTGCATAGCCAACGAAAATTGGTAAGACATCTTCGAATATTGTCCTTGGTTCGATGCTAGGCCGGGGCAAAAATCGGCCGTTTAAAATGCATTGCGGCGATTTTTAAGATTTTTTTTGGATCCTTTCCCGATAACATGGATACTTGAAACTCGGCACGTCGATAGATATCTAGAATTTATTTCATAATCGAATTTTACATATTAGCTTATGGTCCTTGGTTCGATCCAAGAGGACCATTTGCACTTCCCAATGCTTTTCTTACGGAGATAACGGAAACAAATTTTAGGTACTTCCCGGCACGATATCGAATTCAAACTTTGCATGTAGAAAGATCAAGTCCATACAAATCAAACAGTGTATTCACAGCTATCAAAAAGTCCTGGGTTCGACACCAGGTGTCTCTGCAATCAGAAGTTAATCCGATTTTTAGGAATTATTTTGAAACCTTTGCCAATAATATAGAAACTTCAAGATGGGCATATAGATAGAGATCATAAATAACTTTCAGAAACATTTTTTAGATTTCCAAGATCGTCCTTGGTTCGAATCCAGAGAGCCATTTATATTCGTGAAAATTAGAACGTCTTTTGAGGCAGTTGTAGCCCATATTTCTGCTTGAATTTTCACACATCGTTAGAGATGGTGATGTTCTATTGTGCTGCATAGTAAGTTCACAGTAAAGACCCGGGTTCGATGCCGGACGATGGAATTTAGGCAAATTTTAAGAAATATTTCAATCTTTTTTTTTCTTTTGATGGCCGTCCGGATATGATGCCGACATGAAAATAGTGTTGCCGATCTGCTTGCAGTATGCAAGCAACATTTTACTCGTATGATATATGAATGAATCCGGAGAAGCATCTATATATAATAGATATATAGAGAGGATACAAACTCACAGCCTAAACCACAAGAGTGATTGAGCTGAAATTTTTACGGAGTATTGGCCATAACGTGTAACCACCAGAAAAATTGCGATTAGGATCCTCAGTGTCATGGGTTCGATGCCAGGGGGCTCCAAAGTCCCAATTTTTCCCGTTTAAATGCATTGCTTTGATTTTCGGGAATTTAAAAAAAATACTTCCCGGATAGGTAGAGAATCAAAACTCAAGGAGCCTTTATATATGGTCATGATCTATCGAAAACATAAATGAGTTTTACGGAAAATAACCTGGGTTCGATGCTAGGTCGATGCAAATATCTGCCGTTTAAAAAGCATTGTGGCGATTTTTAAGAATTCTTTTGGACCCTTTCCCGATGGCATGGAAACTTGAAATTCGGTATGAGGTTAGATATCATAAATATATTTCATAATCGATTTTTATGCTTTCCTTGATGTTCCTTGGTTCGATCCCAGAGGGCCATTTACATTCCTCAATGCATTTCTTATGGAGATAACGGAAACAAGTTTAAAGTACTTCCCGGCATGCTATCGACTTAAAACTTTGCATGATAGAAGATCCAGTCTTTTTCCTGGAGGTTACACGTCATGGCCATAACGTCGTAAAAATTTCAAGTCAATGACGCTTTTGGTTTAGCCTGTGAATTTGTATCCTATCTGGGTATCTGGGTATCTGGGTATATATATGAATGAATCCGGAGAAGCATCTATATATAATAGATATATATATATATAGAGAGGATACAAACTCACAGCCTAAACCACAAGAGTGATTGAGCTGAAATTTTTACGGCGTATTGGCCATAACGTGTAACCACCAGAAAAATTGCGATTTTGATCCTCAGTGTCATGGGTTCGATTCCAGAGGGCCCCAAAGTCCCGATTTTTCCCGTTTAAATGCATTGCTTTGATTTTCGGGAATTAAAAAAAAATACTTCCCGTATAGGTAGAGAATTAAAATTCAAGGAGCCTATATATATGAACATGATCTATCGAAAACATAAATTGGTTTAACGGAAAATATCCTGGGTTCAATGCTAGGTCGGGCCAAAAATCGGCCGTTTAAAATGCGTTGTGGCGATTTTTAAGATTTTTTTTGGACCTCTTTCCGAATGCATGGAAACTTGAAATTTGGCATGGGGTTAGATACCATAAAAATATTTCATAATCGAATTTTACATATTCGCTGATGGTGCTTGGTTCGATCCCAGGGGGACATTAAATTCCTCAATGCATTTCTTACGGAGATAACGGAAACAAATTTTAGGTACTTCCCGGGACGATATCGACTTCAAACTTTGCATATAGAAAGATCAAGTCCATACAAATCAAACAGTCCTTTCACAGCTATCAATGTGTCCTGGGTTCGACACCAGGTGTCTCTGCAATCAGAAGTTGATCCGATTTTTAGGAATTATTTTGAAACCTTTGCCAATAATATAGAAACTTCAAATTCGGCATATAGATAGAGATCATAAATAACTTTCAGAAATATTTTTTAGATTTCCAAGATCGTCCTTGGTTCGAATCCAGAGAGCCATTTAAATTCGTGAAAATTAGAACGTCTTTTAAGGCAGTTGTAGCCCATATTTCTGCTTGAATTTTCACACATAGTTAGAAATGGTGATGTTCTATTGTGCTGCATAGTAAGTTGTCAGTAAAGACCCGGGTTCGATGCCAGACGATGGAATTTCAGCGAATTTTAAGAAAAATTTCAATCCATTTTTTTCTTTTGATGGCCGTCCCGATATGATGCCCACATGATAATAGTGTTGTCGATCTGCTTGCAGTATGCAAGCTACATTTTACTCGTATATATATATATATATATACGAGTAAAATGTAGCTTGCATACTGCAAGCAGATCGACAACACTAATTTCATATCAGCATCATATCGGGACGGACATCAAAAGAAAAAAAAAAGGATTCAAAATATTCGTAGAATTCGCTGCAATTTAATCGCCTGGCAGCGAACCCCGGTCTTCCTGGTGTACTTACTATGCAGCAAAACTGAAGATAACCATATCAAACTATGTGAGAAAATTCAAGCAAAACTATTAGGTGCAACTACCTCAAACGACGTCCTACTTTTCACATACACTCATTATGTGAGAAATTATAATGTGCTCTGGCATCGAACCCAGGAACAGCATGGTCTTATCTATTTTTTTTCTTAAACAAAGTGTTAATATACATCTTCCATCTTAGCAAGAGCTCCCTTACATATCGATAAATGCATAAAAAAATTATGAAAAGATACCCCATAGTATTATATATGGGGGATATTTTTACCGCCCGGCATCGAACCCGGGTCTTTCAGGCATTAGTTTCGATGCAACACAACAGAAAAACACCATTTCTAACCGCGTATGCAAATTCAAGCAGAAATATTGGTTACAACTGCCTCAAATGACGTCCTACTTTTCCTTTATATTCCTTATGAGAGAAACGTTATTGTGCTCTGGCTTCGAACCCAGGAATAGTACGGTCTTATGAAAATTTTTTTCTAAAACTTATTCGTACCATACATCTTCCAGCCAAGCACGAACATCCTATCATTTCGATAAGTGCATCTAAAAAAATAATGAAAAACGGCTCCCATGTATTTTAAAGGGCAGATCATTGCATCGTCCTAGCATCGAACCCAGGATAATTTTTGTGAAAGTCATTGATGTTTTCGAAAGTCCAAGACCATAAATATAGGCACCTTGAGTTTTACTTCTCTACCTATCCGGAAAGTATTTTTTTAAAATTCCCGAAAATCACGGCAATGCATTCAAACGGGAAAAATCGGGACTTTGGGGCCCTCTGGAATCGAACCTATGACACTGAGGATCAAAGTCGCTTTTTTCCTGGGGGTTTCACGTTATGGCCAATACGTCATAAAAATTTCAAGTCAATGACGCTTGTGGTTTAGCCTGTGAATTTGTATCCTATCTATATACCTATATAGCTATATATATGAATGAATCCGGAGAAGCATCTATATATAATAGATATATAGAGAGAGGATACAAACTCACAGCCTAAACCACAAGAGTGATTGGGCTGAAATTTTTACGGCGTATTGGCCATAACGTGTTACCACCAGAAAAATTGCGATTTCGATCCTCAGTGTCATGGGTTCGATTCCAGGGGGCTCCAAAGTCCCGATTTTTCCCGTTTAAATGCATTGCTTTGATTTTCAGGAATTTTTAAAAAATACTTCCCGTATAGTAAGAAAATCGAAACTCAAGGAGCCTTTATATATGGTCATGATCTATCGAAAACATAAATGAGTTTTACGGAAAATATCTTGGGTTCGATGCTAGGTCGGGGCAAAAATCGGCCGTTTAAAATGCGTTGTGGCGATTTTGAAGATTTTTTTTGGATCCTTTCCCGATATCATGGAAACATGAAACTCGGCACGTGGATGGATATCATAAATATATTTTATAATCAAATTTTACATGTTCGCTGATGGTCCTTGGTTCGATCCTAGAGGGCCATTTGCACTTATCAATGCATTTCTTACGGAGAAAACGGAAACAAAATTTAGGTACTTCCCGACATGCTATCGACTTCAAACTTTGCATGATACAAGAGAAAGCCTTTACAAATCAAACTGTGCATTCACAGATTACATTATGTCCTGGGTTTGACACCAGGTGTCTCTGCAATCAGAAGTTGATCCGATTTTTAGGAAATAATTTGAAACTTTTCCCAATCATATAGAAACTTGAAATTCGGCAAATAGATAGAGATCATAAATAACTTTCAGAACCATCTTTTTGATTTCCAAGATCGTCCTTGGTTCGAATCCAGTGAGCCATTTAAATTCGTGAAAATTAGGACGTCATTTGATGCAGTTGTAGCCGATATTTCTGCTTGAATTTTCACACATAGTTAGAGATGGTGACGTTCTATTGTGCTGCGTAGTAAGTTCACAGTAAAGACCCGGGTTCGACGCCAGACGATGGAATTTCAGCGTATTTTAAGAAAAATTTCAATCCATTTTTTTCTTATGATGGCCGTCCCGATATGATGCCGACATGAAAATAGTGATGCCGATCTGCTTGCAGTATGCAAGCAACATTTTACTCGTATAGGTATATACATGAATGAATCCGGAGAAGCATCTATATATAATAGATATCTATTATATATAGATGCTTCTCCGGATTCATTCATATATATACCCAGATACCCAGATACCCAGATAGGATACAAATTCACAGGCTAAACCAAAAGCGTCATTGACTTGAAATTTTTACGGCTTTATGGCCATGACGTGTAACCTCCAGGAAAAAGCCGACTTTGAACCTCGGTGTCATGGGTTCGATTCCAGAAGGCCCCAAAGTCGCGATTTTCCCCATAAGATTACATGGCAGGGATTTTCGAAAATTTTTTTGGTGCACTTCCCGGGAAAGTAGAGAGTTGAAATTCGAGGGATCGCTAGAGGCCGTGCATATCCAACGAAAATAAAAAAGACATCGCCGAATATGGTCCATGGTTCGATGCTACGTTGGGGCAAAAATCGGCCGTTTAAAATGCATTGCGGCGATTTTGAAGATTTTTTTTTTGATTCTTTCCCGATAACATGGATACGTGAAACTCGGCACGTGGATAGATGTCATAAATATATTTCATAATCGAATTTTACATGTTCGCTGATGGTCCTTGGTTCGATCCCAGGGGGCTATTTGCACTTCTCAATGCATTTCTTACGGAGATAACGGAAACAAAATTAAGGTACTTTTCGGCATGCTATCGACTTCAAACTTTGCGTATTAAAAGAACAGGTCTTTACAAATCAAACTGTGCAATCACAGCTTACAATATTTCCTGGGTTCGACACCAGGTGTCTCTGCAATTAGATGTTGATCCGATTTTTAGGAATTATTTTGAAACCTTTCCCAATAATATAGATATTTGAAATTCCGCATGTAGATAGAAATCATAAATAACTTTCAGATACATTTTTTAGTTTTCCAAGATCGTCCTTGGTTCGAATCAAGATAGCCATTTACTTTCGTGAAAATTAGAACGTCTTTTCAGGCAATTGTAGCCAATATTTCTGCTTGAATTTTCACACGTAGTTACAGATGGTGTTCTTCTACTCTGCTGCATAGTTAGTTCACCAGTAAGACCCGGGTTCGATACCAGACGATGAAATTTCAGCGAATTTTAAGAAAAATTTAAATCCTTTTTTTTCTTTTTAGGACCGTCCCGATATGATGCCGATATGAAATTAGTACTGACGATCTGCTTGCAGTATGCAAGCTACATTTTACTCGTATATATATATAGATGCTTCTCCGGATTCATTCATGTATATACCTATATAGATAGATAGATAGGATACTAATTCACAGCCTAAACCACAAGCGTGATTGACTTGAAATTTTTACGACGTTTTGGCCATAACGTGTAACCGCCAGAAAAAATGTGATTTTGAACCTCGGTGCCATGGGTTCGATTCCAGAAGGCCCCAAAGTCGCAATTTTCCCCATAAGAATACATGGCGGGGATTTTCCAAAATTTTTTTGAGGCCCTTTCCGGAGAAGGAGAGAATTGAAATTCGAGGGACCGCTAGAAGCCGTGCATATCCAACGAAAATCAAAAAGACATCTTCGAATTTTGTCCATGGTTCGATGCTAGGTCAGTGCAAAAATCGGCCGTTTAAAATGCATTGCGGCGATTTTTAAGATTTTTTTTGGATCCTTTCCCAATAACATGGATACTTGAAACTCGGCACGTCGATAGATATCATGAATATATATCATAATCAAATTTTAGATGTTCGCTGATGGTCCTTGGTTCGATCCCAGAGGGCCATTTGCACTTCTCAATGCATTTCTTACGGAGATAACGGAAACAAAATTAAGGTACTTCCCGGCATGCTATCTACATCAAACTTTGCATGATAGAAAAGCCAGTCCTTACAAATCAAACTTTGCATTCACAGCTTACAGTATTTCCTGGCTTCGACACCAGGTGTCTCTGCATTCAGAAATTGATCCGATTTTCAGGAATTATTTTCAAACCTTTCCCAAGAATATAGAAACTTGAAATTTGGCATTTAGATAGAGATCATAAATAACTTTTAGAAACATGTTTTAGATTTCCAAGATCGTCCTTGGTTCGAATCCAGAGAGCCATTTACATTCGTGAAAATTAAAACGTCTTTTGAGGCAGTTGTAGCCAAATATTTCTGCTTAAATTTTCACACATAGTTAGAATCGGTGATCTTCTATTGTGCTGCATAGTAAGTTCACCAGAGAGTCCCGGGTTCATTGCCAGACGATGAAATTTCAGCGAATTTGAAGAAATATTTCAATCCTTTTTTTTTTTCTATTAAGGACCGACCCGATATGATGCCGATATAAAATTAGTGTTGTCGATCTGCTTGCAGTATGCAAGCTACATTTTACTCGTATATATATATATATATAGAGAGGATACAAAGTCACAGGCTAAACCACTAGCGTCAGTAGCTTGAAATTTTTACGACATATTGGCCATAACGTATAACCTCCAGAAAAATTGCGATTTTGAACCTCGATGTCTAGGGTTCGATTCCAGAGGGCCTCAAAGTCCCGATTTTTCCCGTTTAAATGCATTGCTTTGATTTTCGGGAATTAAAAAAAAATACTTTCCGGATAGGTATCGAATCAAAACTCAAGGAGCCTATATATATGGTCATGATCTATCGAAAACATAAATGAGTTTTATGGAATATATCCTGGGTTCGATGCTAGGTCGGGGCAAAAATCGGCCGTTTAAATTGCATTGTGGCGATTTTAAAGATTTTTTTTGGACCCTTTCCCGATGGCATGGAAATGTGAAATTCGGCATGGAGTTGGAGATCAATAATAAATTTCAGGATCAATTTTTACATATTCGCTGATGGTCCTTGGTTCGATCCCAGAGGGCCATTTAAATTCCTCAATGCATTTCTTACGGAGATAACGGAAACAAATTATAGGTACTTCCCGGCACGATAAAGACTTCAAACTTTGGACTAAGAAAGATTAAGTGTGTACAAATCAAACTATGCATTCCCAGCTGTCAATGTGTCCTGGGTTCGACGCCTGGCGTCCCTAATATCAGTAACTGATCCGATTTTCAATAATTATTTTGAACCCTTTCCCAACAATACAGAAACTTGAAATTCGGCAAATAGATAGAGATCATAAATAACTTTCAGAAACATTTTTTAGATTTCCAAGATCGTCCTTGGTTCGAATCCAGAGAGCCATTTAAATTCGTGAAAATGAGAACGTCTTTTGAGGCAGTTGTAGCCCATATTTCTGCTTGAATTTTCACACATATTTAGAGATGGCGATGTTCTATTGTGCTGCATAGTAAGTTTAACAGTAAAGACCCGGGTTCGATGCCAGACGATGGAATTTCAGTGAATTTTAAGAAAAATTTCAATCCTTTATTTTTTCTTATGAGGACCGTCCCGATATGATGCCGACATGAAAACAGTGGTGTCGATCTGCTTGCAGTATGCAAGCAACATTTTACTCGTATGATATATGAATGAATCCGGAGAAGCATCTATATATAATAGATACCCAGATACCCAGATACCCAGATAGGATACAAATTCACAGGCTAAACCAAAAGCGTCATTGACTTGAAATTTTTACGACATATTGGCCATAACGTGCAACCTCCAGGAAAAAGCCGACTTTGAACCTCGGTGTCATGGGTTCGATTCCAGAAGGCCCCAAAGTCGCGATTTTCCCCATAAGAATACATGGTGGGGATTTTCGAAACTTTTTTTGGGGCACTTCCCGGAAAAGGAGAGAATTGAGATTCGAGGAATCGCTAGAAGCCGGGCATATCCATCGTTAATCATAAAGACATCGTTGAATATAGTCCATGGTTCGATGCTAGGACGGGGCAAATATCGGCCGTTTAAAATGCATTGTGACGATTTTTAAGATTTTTTTTGGACTTCTTCCCGATAACATGGAAACTCGAAATTCGGCATGGGGTAGGATATTATAAATATATTTCATAGTCAAATTTTACATATTCGCTGATGGTCCTTAGTTCGATCCCAGAGGGCCATTTAAATTCCTCAATGCATTTCTTACGGAGATAACGGAAACAAATGTTAGGTACTTTTCGGCATGCTATCAACTTGAAACTTTGCATGATACAAGAGAAGGTCTTCAACAATCAAACTGTGCATTTACAGCTTACAATATGTCCTGGGTTCGACACCAGGTGTCTCTGAAATCAGAAGTTGATCCGATTTTTTGGAATTATTTTGAAACCTTTCACAATAATGTAGAAACTTGAAATTCGGCATATAGATAGAAATCATAAATAATTCTCAGAAAAACCTTTTAGATTTCCAAGATCGTCCTTGGTTCGAGTCCCGAGAGCCATTTACATTCGTGAAAATTAGAATGTCTTTTGAGGCAGTTGTAGCCAATATTTCTGCTTGAATTTTCACACATAGTTTGAGATGGTGATCTTCTGTTGTGCTGCATAGTAAGTTCACAGAAAAGACCCGGGTTCGATGCCAGACGATGAAAAATCAGCGAATTTTAAGAAAAATTTCAATGCTTTTTTTTCTATTGAGGACCGTCCCGATATGATGCCGATATGAAATAGTATTGCCGATCTGCTTGCAGTATGCAAGCTACATTTTACTCGTATATATATATATATATGGATACATGAATGAATCCGGAGAAGCATCTATATATAATAGATATGAATGAATCCGGAGAAGCATCTATATATAATAGATAGCTATATAGATAGGATACAAATTCACAGGCTAAACTACAAGCGTCATTGCCTTGAAATTTTTATGACGTATTGGCCATAACGTGAAACCCTCAGGAAAAAAGCGACTTTGATCCTCAGTGTCATAGGTTTGATTCCAGAGGGCCCCGAAGTTCCGATTTTTCCCGTTTAAATGCATTGCCGTGATTTTCGGGAATTTTTAAAAATTACTTTCCGGATAGGTAGAGAAATAAAACTCAAGGTGCCTATACTTATGGTCTTGGACTTTCGAAAGCATCAATGACATGGGAGCTGTTTTTCATTATTTTTTTTGAAGCACTTCTCGAAATATTATGAAATTTGTGCTTAGCCGGAATGTGTTAGGTGAGAATTGGTTTAAGAAAAAAATTTTCATAAGACCGTAATATTCCTGGGTTCGATGCCAGAGCACATTAACATTTCTCTCATAAGGAATATAAGGGAAAAGTGAGACTTCGATTGAGGCAGTTGCAGCCAATATTTCTGCTTGAATTTTCGCACATAGTTAAAGATTAATGTTTTCTATTATGTTGCATAGGAAGTTTCACCAGAAAGACCCGGGTTCGATGCCGGGCGGTAAATATGTCTCCCGTTTAAAATACATAGGGTTAGTATTTCATTATTTTTTTGATGCACTTATGGAAATGATAGGAAGTTCGTGCTTGGCTGGAAGATGTACGGTTAAAACTGGTTTAAGAAAACATTTTTCAGGAGACCGAACTATTCCTGGGTTCGATGCCAGAGCACATTAACATTTCTCTCATAAGAAATATAAGGGAAAAGTAGGACGTTGTTTGAGGAAGTTGCAGATAATATTTCTGCTTGAATTTTCACAGATAGTTAGAGATGGTGATCTTCTATTGTGCTGCATAGTAAGTATCACCAGAAAGACCCGGGTTCGATGCCGGACGAGTAAATTGCAGCGAATAATCAGAATATTTTCAATCCATTTTTTTTTCTTTTGACGGCCTTCCCGATATGATGCCGACATGAAATTAGTGTTGTCGATCTGCTTGCAGTATGCAAGCTACATTTTACTCGTATATATATATATATATATATATATATATATATATATATATATAGTATATATAAAAATAACGGTGAAAATATCGAATTTGGAACCTTTTTTCGATCATACCTCGATAAAATGACGAGAAAAGGGCAAACTAGATGAAAAAAATGAAATTTTGATAAAATTATCCGTTTTAGAACCTATTTTCGATCATACCTCGATATAATGACGAAAATAAGGACAAAATAGAGGAAAACAATTGAAATTTCGATATAATTATCCGTTTTAGAACCTATTTTTCCTTAAGCTTATTTATTATAAAAAAATGAAATTTCGATGAAATTCTTCATATTCGTTTCGTTTTTCAATTATACCTGGATACAAAGATGAAATTAAGGGCAAAATAGAGGAAAAAAATTGAAATTTCGATAAAATTATCCGTATTAGAACCTATTTTTCGATCATACCTCGATATAATGACGAAAATAATGGCAAAATAGACTAAATCAATTGTGATTTGGTTGAAATTATCCGTTTTCGTTGCTTTTTTCGATCATACTTAGGTAAAATGACGGAATAAAGGGCAAAATAGAGGAAAAAAATAAAGTTTCGATGACATTCTTCATTTTCGTTTCTTTTTTCAATCATACCTGGATAAAATGACGAAAATTAGGGAAAAAAAGAGGAAAAACAGAAATTTCGGTGAAATTATCACTTTTCGAACCAAATCACAATTGATTTCGTCTAGTTTGCCATTATTTTCGTCATTATATCGAGGTATGATCGAAAAATAGGTTCTATATTTCTAGGAAAGGTTCTAAAACGGATAAATTCACCAAAATTTCAATTCTTTTCCTCTAATTTGCCCTTATGTTTGTCATTTTACCTAGGTATGATCGAAAAGAGGTTCGATAACGGATAATTTCATCGAAATTACAATATTTTTCCTCTATTTTTCCCTTATTTTCATCATTTTATCGAGGTATGATAGAAAAAAGGTTCCAAATTGGATAATTTCACCGTTACTATTCCTCTATTTTGCCCTTATTTTCGTTATTTTATCGAGGTATGATCGAAAAAAGTTTTGAAAACAGATAAATTCACCGAAATTTTAATGTTTTCCTCTATTTTGTCCTTTTTTCGTCAATTTAGCGAGGTATGATCGAAAAAAGCTTCGAAAACTGATGATTTCACCGAAATTTCATTTTTTTCCTCTATTTTGAACTTATTTTCGCTATTTAATCTAGGAACGATCGAAATAGTAACGAAAACAGATAATATCACGTAAATTTCAATTTTTTTCCTTTATTTTTCCCTTATATTCTTCATTTTATCGAGGTATGACCGAAAATAGGTTCGAAAACGAATAATTTTAACGAAAGTTCAATATTTTTCCTCTATTTTGCCCTCATTTTCTTCATTTTTTACATGTATGATCGAAAAAAGCAACGAAAATAGGATAATTTCACGGAAATTTTAATTTTTTCTCTATTGTTCCTTATTTTCGTCATTTTATCGAGGTATGATTGAAAATAGAAACGAAAAGGAAAAATGTCAGCGAAATTTCAATTTATTTCCTCCATCTTGCACCTTTTTTAGTCATTTAATCGAGGCATGATCCTTAAAAGGTTGTAAAACGGTTAATTTCAGCGAAATTTAAATTTTTTCCTCTATTTTGCCATAATTTTTTCATTTTATCGTGTTATGATCGAAATACGGTTCGAAAACGGATAATTTCAATGATATTTCAATTTTTATCCTCTATTTTGAACTTATTTGCGTCATTTTATCGAGGTATGATTCAAAAAAGGTTCAAAAACGGATAATTTCACCGAAATTTCAATAATTATCTCTATTTTACCCTTATTTTCGTCTTTTTATCGAGTTATGATCGAAAAAATGTTCGAAAATGGATAATTTCACCGATATTTCAATTTTATCCCTCAATTTTGCCCTTATTTTCGTCATTTTATCGACGTATGATCGAAAAAATGTTCGGAAACGGATATATTCACCTAAATTTCAATTTTTTCCTCTATTTTGCCCTTATTTTCGTCATTTTATCGAGTTATGATCGAAAAAAGGTTCGAAAACGGATAATTTCACCGAAATATCAATTTTTTCCTCTATTTATTTCCTGTGGTTTTAATTGTCACTGATTTTGCTCCCCTCGCTTCGACAGTAGTAGAACTGGGCACGTCAAAATTGATTGGTGACTGGTCAGCATTGCCAATTCGCCCCAACAGGTAACGCTGCCGCTCCTTAGGTGAATGATGAATCGCTGAAAACCCAGCATCTTGTCTTCGTAGAATTGCGGTAGCCGCTGAGCGACCGTCGTTGTCCTTCGTAGTGAAAACCCATTCCTCTTCATCATCCTCCGTATCCACCCAGAACTCGCTCGGATATCCGCCCTTGAAATACCCATTTCACAAGCAATCTTTCTAGCTTCTGTACTGATCATATTGCGAGTGACGGCTAAACCGTTCCTTCGATTTTCGCGTATAAATCTGACAACATGCACTTCCAATTCCGTGTGTCTGACGATAGTTGGACCCCGAAATGCGCAGCGAGATGCAGAGATATTTTGCTACGGCGATTTTAAAATTTGCGTCGTAGCTCCTACGTTGGTGTTTCTTTAATTGCCGTATCTTAGACGTCCTTCTTTCTACTGAATTCATATTTACGTCTACAAACAGCAGCTAATGGCTAAGAAGCTAAGGCTCTTTCTTAAAAAGAGAAAGAAAGAAAAAGAAACTCCAACACTCTATTCAATCGCAAACCTTCTACTAATACTAACGCAGAGTCATGAAGCTCCTCTATTGCTTCCCTTCAAACAAGGGTAAAAGCATGGCAGTTTTATGGCCGCTTCTGTTCTTTACCGTGATATATAAGGAATTTTAAACTAAATTATTCTGAAGAGAAATTAATGAAATGGCAATAACATTTCAAAACATTTTTGGCAGAATCATTGTATTTATTACTGTAGAGTATGTTTACGTATTATTTCGCCATTTTCTTCTCGTTTTTAGAGGCAGATTTTCAATAAACGTCGGTGTTAACAAGGAAAAACGGACTTGAAAAAAGTCTGACAGGGCCGGGAATCGAACCCGGGATCTTCCTCTAACCGGGAGGCTGCCTTAACCATCTAGACTACCCGACCAGTTTATTACATGGTGCACCTAAAATGATTGCTGGCAAAGAAAGATTACTACAGCAAGCATAAAGGGTGCAATTTGCATAGCTCTTATATGTTTAGAAAAACAGGTGATGTTTAAATTCACGGAACTTAATGACAAATTACATAGTACATAGTTTTTTTGAAAAAAAATAATAAATGCTTGAATAAATAGGGCAGTACATGAACTGAAAAATGAAATGTTGCTAACACACAACCATTCTTATCCCTTTTCAGAGAGACGAATAACAATAAGACCATCCAGTATGAACTTGGGGAAGTCAACTCTAACCAGGGCCTTTGACAAACTTTGGAATAGAAAAGGCTGGCTATTGGAAAACTCGCATTATCCTGTGATCTGTGCATGCAGACCATAGGACCATGATGTTACAAGGAATACTACAATGTAGAGAACTGATCACTGATTGAACTAAATTAGCAAAATGTTTGTACAAAATAATGCTGACTCCCATTTCCTGCCTTTTGCAAGAGCTTCAACCTCCTTGTGCTAAATATTCTTATGTGAACAGTTCAAAGCTCATCTTTTGCGTAATAGATTATACTTAAGTAATCTCTTTTAATTAAAAAAGTAACTAATGGAGCAGAATTGAGAGGTCCTTCTCAGATAAAATGGACAAATGATTTATATAAAACTAAAATGTATAGCAGAGTCAAAATAATTTTATGCTAAAGGAATTTTAATATTTCCTAGATTTTAAGTTAGGAAAATGATGATGAATCCTGCATTTTGTTTTTTTAAATATAAAAATTTCCACAGTAAAACTGTGTTAAGTTGCTGTATTTTCTATCAAGAAAAGCTGTTGATAAAAACTTACAATATTCTAAGAGAAGTTTTTAGCAGTACAACAGGGACTTTGGGTTGGAAATGTTAATGAAGCTTTATCCAGAATATATAATTTATTTCAAGATGACTTTTTTGGATCAGGGCACAACAATTGACATTCAGGGCAATATTTTTACATATATACACTAAAGAGACACATCAAATCAACTAACTAGGCACCAACTAAGATTGCTTTGCTTAACTGTCATAATTCAAAGTTCAAATTTTCATCTTAACAATTACTGCATTCCACAAAATCTTCAACACTTACAAATGAACTACCAAGAGCATTTTTCTTTGATTATAAATTTATAGTTGGGACTCACAGTAAGGTACCATCATTCATTTTCACAATCTTTAGAAGTTTTTAAATGTCTTAATTAAACTTTGGTCTGTATGTGTAAATAGCTAGCCACATCTTGTGGCTCAACACACTGCTACAATTGGAAATCAGATTCCAATTCTTGAACTAGACCATTTCCTAAACTGTTATTATTGACTGAGGAATTTTCTACACAGCCACTGATGGTTGTTTGAGTGCCTCTGGTGACAAGACTGCCATCCAAGCATCTTGCAACAACAGACTTCTCTTTTAGGTCATGTAGATCTAAACATGTAAATAAAGAGGCAATATCAGTAAATGGTTTGGAAATATCAAAAAACAGCATTTGGGAGAGTCAAAAGTGATAAATTATCTCTGGAAATACTTTTATTTAAAATGTAATTAGAAATCATTAATAATCGATTAGTCATCATCATGAATTATTCTTGATGGTGAGGTCACATCATGATGACTTTCTTTAACTCTTTATTCCAAGTCACAACTGATTCAAGGATACCAACGAATTTATTTTCACACTTACGTCCAATCTATTTATACAAATTGTAAATGTAAGTACAGTAGAACCCCGTTTTTACGAACCTCGATTTTACGAAGTGACACAGTTTTACGAACCATTCCGCCGGTCCCGATCTTTGTACATGTAAAATGACCTCGGTTTTACGTAAAACCTCGATTTCATGTTTTACGAAGTGAGAAGCCGGTCCCTAGAAGTGAATGAACCCCGGTTTTACGAAGTATTTGAAATGGTTTTGTCGCACTGAGCTCAATACAATGGGATGACGATCGCCGTAAACATGAGCAGCTGAATCCAGATTGTCTATGTTGGGAGGACCCTCATCCCATGTATTTTAGATGGTAAAATGTGTAAATTTTGTGGGATACGAACATATACAAGCGAGGAAAAGTCGCGCGCGTTTAGTCAGAATCTCTGCGCGAGGTGGCCTGTGTTGTGATATCCCGTGTGCCTATTAGTAAAATAATAGATGAAACATCGCTGACCAAGAAAAAGAGGAAGTCCCTGAGTTTGGTCACCAAAAGGTCAATTGTCAAGGAAGTACGTGATCGCGGGCAGACAAAAATAGAAATTGCTCAGAAGTAGATATGGCATTTCTTACATTATTGGCAGCAATCGTCAATTCGAGTGAACAAATTTTGTGTCACACAACAACATCATTAAAAACATAGTACGTCTGATTGTCGCAATTTGATCAACTTGATAGGCAGCTGTATAATTTCTTTTTTTGAAGTGTCGTGCGTGCAAATTGCCTATAAGTGGACCAATTCTGAGGGAGAAGGCTCAGGTTTTGGCTCTTAAACTGAAGTGCGACAACTTCAAAGCCTCAAATGGGTGGCTTGATAGATTCAAGAAAAGATACGGATCACTTCAATGAAAATCTGTGGAGAAGAAGGAAGCGTCAACAGAAAAGACGTTGAGCAGTGGCATGAAATAAACGATGACATTGTGTCTAAATATTCCCCTCGAGATATATACAACTTGGATGAAACAGGTTTGTTTTTAAAGGCATCACCTGACTCCACCCTCGGGACCCGTGGTGAAAAATGTCGCGGAGGTAAAAAAATCTAAGGATAGGGTTACAGTAATGCTGATATGTAAACAAGATGGATCTGAAAAGTTGAAACCAGTTGTGATTGTAAAATCAAGAGCTCCGTGTTGCTTCAAGAACGTGAACAATTTGCCAGTGTTGTATGAAAGTAATAAAAAAGCATGGATGACAACGGACATTTTTCAGAAGCAAATTATCTTCTTGCAGAGGAAGAGCGCATGCGAGAATCGCAATGTACTACTTGTACAGATAATGCCCCAGTTCGTAAAATAAGCGGACTAGTGCTACCAAACGTCAAAGTACTTTTTCTGAGTCCAAATAGCACCAGTAAGGTGCAACCGCTGGACATGGGAATAATTAACAGCTTTAAAGTCCACTACCGAAGATTTCTCGTCCAGCACTATCTTCAGACGCTTGGTAAGTTCTATTTCTTTTCTATCATTTTGTGTTTAAAAAATACCTACTCGTCGTCGCAAAGGATATATTTATTATATACATATATCCTTTGCCACCTCCATATTTCCTCTGGAATTAATTAATATTAGCAATATGATAGCCTCCGCAACCCCATCGCAGAACTTTGGTAAATCTTTTACTTGAATATAGCATTCCTGTTGAAGTTCTTCGTTGCAGCTGTCATGGAAATTAGTTTAATCAAATAATACTAAATTTGTTGTAATATGTCACTATTACTTAAATTTTGATGCATTTTCAGTACGTAATTTTTTAATTAAAAGCGTTTTACGTCGTTAGGTAAGAATTTGCGATCGCGACTTGTGATTTGTCACGCGAAAAGATCGTTTAAATTACCCGCGAGTAAGTAATTCTTAAAAATCACCGCTAAACGTCAGCGTGTTAGAACGCATATAAAAAAAGAGGGAGTTTCAAATTGACTTAA
This sequence comes from Sympetrum striolatum, assembly GCA_947579665.1. Lineage (NCBI taxonomy): Eukaryota > Metazoa > Arthropoda > Insecta > Odonata > Libellulidae > Sympetrum > Sympetrum striolatum. The sequence continues at coordinate 70,841,357 of OX388346.1, read as the reverse complement.
GTAAAGTTCTTAAATGACTTAAAATATTTACGAGCTAGTTTCTTGGAATTCATGGCTGTGAGTTTCATTTACTGTGATTTAAGTGAGTTTCCTAGGCTTTGAAACAAGGTCTATGCTATAAAGGGAATCAGTATGATCGTAGTCTAATTTTTAAATCCTTTCAATTTGATGCAAAGATACTGCACATTGGCTCCTGGAGAGCCATGAGGGTAACGCTCGTGACTCATGAGGAATCACTTCTGATTTCAAATCCTGGTGGGAGCACATGGGCTAAATGACCTAAGCTGTCAAAGCGCTTTTAACTAACTACTACTACTATAGTGCACACAGACAATTGCATGTGATATCTATTGTTTTCTTCCTGAATGAGCTTGTGACTCTTATTTGTAACAGAAATTAGTTTGATTTCATCCTCATAATTATTTGACAAGTTTAGACCTGCATAGTTTAGCTTTCTGTAAGCAGAGCTTTAGTGCGCATAATTTGTTGCAGATCAAGCCTCTGATGTGCAAGATGTGCCTCCATGGACATTGCTCCATGCTGTGCAAGGAATTGCCAGAGCATGGGACAGTGTCACTGCAAACACTATTTCCAACTGTTGGAGATCTGCTGGTTTTGGTGACACATCAATTATAGAGACAGAGGTCCCACACTACAGGACCTCCTTAGTAAAGAAATGGCACAACTAAATCAGTACATCCCAGATGCATCTTCTCATGCTGAGTCATATGTCAAGTGTGACTCTCATGTGGTGACACATAACTGCAGTGAATTTAGTGAAGACAAAGAAGATGAGGATGAAGTGAAATTAGATAGCTCTTCTACAAGCAATGAAGATGACCTAGAAGCACCTTCACTCCTACAAGGGATGAATTAAGACACAGTATAAAAGTGCCTCACAATTTTCAAATGTTTACTGTTGATGTACCTGATTTATTCAATAATTACCTTTCAGGTATTAAGAAAATCACCTAATCTTTAATTGAAACTTCCAAAAAACAAAAAAAAATGATGATTATTTTTAAAAGTAAAAAGTTTAGAATTTTTTTTCTGTTGTATTCAACATTAAACTGGATATATAATTCATTTTATTGAAATATTACCTTCCTTTCAATCCCATTTATCTTAATGCACTGTGTTACAGAAACTGGATTGGTATTGTAGAGATTCTGATTGCTTGGAAGAAAACCTCAAATTTACAAAGCCCGAATTTTACAAAGCGCAAATTTTTGGGTCCCTTCAACTTCGTAAAATTGAGGTTCTACTGTATAATCATAATTTTTGCATATCCAACACATCAATTGCTAATAGAATTTAAACTTGACAGTTTATTCCATAATTAAAACAATTTCCAGAGAATCATTGTATTTATGTGAAATCAAATATAGATTACCAAAATATACCTCCTGATTACTATCATCACAATGGGCTGTAATATTTTGAAAAGCAACATCACATACGCATGCAATATCACATGTCCTCATCCAAAAAGCTGAAAACTTGGATTTCATTATAATGTCAACGTTATTGTAGATTGGGTGATATTCCTATGGTCAACCAAAACTTAGCTATGTGAAAATTGTTGTCACTCTGAGTTCGCTTGCGTGGATGCAATCTGATGGTTGTGCTTGGTCACTGTCACTGTGGCAGAGCTTCTGCTTGCCACAACTGCAACACTTGATGTCCCACTGCCAGGGGCTGCAGTTGCAGACGATGATGACATAGCACCAATGTGGCTCTGTCTTACATTCAGATCAGGTCAAATCAGCACTATGTAAACCTGCAGACAAATTCAAAGGCATAATTTTGTTATTACCAAGACCCAAAAATAGAGAAAAAATTTCTAATTCTTTTTCTCTTTTACTTGCTAAGCAAATAAAATATTAGGAAAGGTTTATCAATTATTAATTCATAGAAGCTTAAAAAAGATTAGAAAGATTTAGAAAATTAATGACGTTTGGAGCATGTAAAAAAATTTCATTACAAAAAATCAATTTTTAATAATGTATAATAGTATTTAGTATAAGAGAAATCTTATATTTTTATTGATAACACATAAAATAAGGATTTCTTAACTACTGAATATTCTTAATGCTAGAGTTATTAGCAATGCCATAAGAAAAACAGGTTCTGGGAATGAGGAATGAGATTTTTATTTTAGCCTCTACTGTTAAACATATTAAAATAAATTAAAACCAGGTGATTATTAAACAGTATACCATGCTTTGTTCAAATGTAGAGAGTGCAGTTTCTTTTTTAAATCTATCTTCATACAGACTAGTTTTTCAAATGATTTAAAAGTGAGATCTAGCCTGTTATATTAAGGATTACTCTCAAAGTTGTAAGCTGTGTTAAGTATTGTTACTTAACAGCTATTTCTCCATGAATTTTTTTGGTGGTGCCAATGAAAATGGGGCATGGTCAATTGATTGAAATTTAAGAGATGAGGAAGGGAATGAAGATTGAATGAATGGAATGTGATTCATTTTGGTGCGTAGAGACACGCCACAGCCACGTATGCAGAAAGAGAAAAGGCCACGCCCACAGAAGCATCACGCAGAGGGACATGCGCAGCTGTTCCAAAGTATGTGGGCACAAATGCAAGCCAAACAACACAAGTAGCATACATAGTGGCTCCCAACTGGCGGCTCTCGTTGAAGGCCTCTGGAATGCGTCTTGTGAGGAAGGCATACACTGTTGTGATAATCAGCAAAAGGATGGGATAGCGAAAAGCTAAGGCATAGGATGCATCTGTGTGAGAAGCACTCACCAGAAGATTGGACTCTCTAGTTGGATGGTGATGAACCGCACGGGTGGGGCAACCAAAAACCATACTCCTGACACCAACAACTAATTCAGAGGAAGCAAAATAATATAAGCTAATATTCATGCAAACATGAGATCAATATTCAGAAAGAATTAGTAAAGACTATCATTTGATGATGATGTGACAGAATAAGAAAATTGCACCAACTGTATCTCCAAACTAAACATTACAATATTAATATAATACAACCCCATGTTTTTAGTTACATTAAAATAATATGAGGTTGTATTAAATAAGCCAAGTAATTACACTAAAGTAAAAATTGGTTAAATGTTTTCAATTAAATCAATTGATTAATTAATTAATAACGCTAAAATATATTATTTACACTCCAATACAATCGGACTGTATTAGATATGCAAAATTTATGTCTTTATACTCTTGGAATGTGCATTAATTAATTTTTAATAACCATCTCCCTGATGGAAAATTCTAACCAGGGGTCGACTTATAAGCAAAACATTTAATTTAACCCTTTACCACCGATGGGTAAATAAGTGAAACTACCTGCTTAGCACTTGTTGTAGATAAACACTTGCAACTCACCACAATTATTTCTAACTGAAACTAATTATTGGCAAGTCGAATTAACGTAGATATCATATAAAACAAATTTCATCATAAAATACAATTGTTTTTTTTTTCACAAAAATTTAATATATGTATATTTTAATGTTTTCTTTTTACAAATGAAGATCAATATGTAAATTATGGTTTGTTTTTGTTTATATATTCGTTATGATTCAACTTACTGTTAAGATTTAATGGAAGTTACTTTAACAGTGTCGTGATTTGAGATAAACATGCTATATTACCATTATTTCTATGATGAATTTTTTACACCATTGTGTTTCTGTTTCGCAAAGGATTGCTATTTGTGAAGCCTGAGTGATACCAACAAAAGAAACTTGCTTAATAGTTAAGCAGAGGAAAGAAGTTGACATGGCAGCTGAATAAATCAATTCTAGAGTTTTAATCTTATCGGTGAATATTCCTCAAGCTATTGTATATTTATGGATACCGTAGTTTTTCTTCCCATAAAATAGAACTGGGGAAGTGGTGTTGCCTTATTTTTTGGGTCGACTTATACGTTGAACTTAGGCTAAAACCTGAAATTCACCTCAAAATTTAGGGGTCGACTTATACACCGGCATATATGGTATGTGAAAAATATTTTTGAAATTATATTGAAGATTAGGTGTTTAGGAAAGGAAAATTTAGCAAATTACTTACGAAGAACTTCCCATCTTTAGTTATTCTAAATAGACAAAACATCTGTTTCCTTAATTAGGTCACTGGATTGCTCTTGCATAATTTAATTTCCTTCATTAAGTTTTAGAGCCCAATTTCAATGATTAAGAGCATGAAATATTGTAAAAGATTCAACTGATTGAGGGAGTTAAGGTTATTAAAGTAACAGAAACAGCAAAATGGCAGGATGAAAATCATGATTACTGAATTTCCTGTTTCATGAATAAAACAGGAAATTTGAATTTTGAACTTTAAACTTGTACATTTACTGATGTTATTTGTTTGAGCTTCAAATACCCTTATCTTTTGCTTTTGGGATTTTTTTGCCTTTTTAAAATTTGCAAGGGCCTCAGTTTTCTTAATTTTAGCTGTACCATACTTGACTAATGTTATATGTTACTGGTTAGTGCTTTATTAACCTGCACAGATGTGAGGGCAGAACACATGAGCAGCTGTTATGGTTGAGATATGCAAGCTGGTCGCCTTGCCGTTCGTCTTCCTGCTGCAAATATCCTTGCAATACAATTTGTCTTGGTCAAGAGAGCTGCATAAACCAGAGTGAATGAGAACCCAGCACCAAAACGCTGCTATCCACAAACTGCATCAGTTGGTCGTAAAGCTAAAGCTAAGGTCATCTCATAAATCAAGAGAAGTCCAATCAGAAGCACAGTGGTGAGCTCTCTTCCTGAAACACGCACAACTGGGGTTGATCGGTATTTAATAAAAACAGTAGCAACAAATAATGTGAGCATCACACCAGAAGAAGCTAAGGCCATCATTCCTATAGCCCAACTCAGCAAGAAACATATTATATAAAAAGGCAAATCCAAAAAATCAGAATTGACTATAAAGATATTGAAGTAAAAGAAGGTTTTGAGCTACCAGGTCAAGTATTTTAGGTATAAATAAAACTTCCATTACCCAATTTTGGCTAAATTGGATCAATTGAAAACATTTTGAAAATTATTTTGTGTCATGCTACAAAATCTTTGAATGGTTCCTAAAAAACTGAACATTCAAATTAAATTATAATAAATAAATATATTTAGGTTAAATTAATTCTAGCAAAATATGTTTTATCTAAATAATTCTTTGATAAATCCTTTGAAATGTGTATTAATTTCCCAAAATCCATCAATAGAGTTGACCTAGAATTTTTAAAAAATTCTTTATGATCCAATTTTAAATTTCTTGTTATGACCATTTTAAAAAATCGCACTCCAATATCAGATTTTTCACTGGAAAGTATTATCACTACAATCATAATTAATATTTTTGTAATGATTATTACCTCTCGGATGGAAAGGCAGCTTACATGGGAAGCATCTGGAACAGTTCCCAATGGGCAGAGAATGCACCTTGTTTCATCTAAAGAATGTCTAATCTATAATTAAAAAAACATGAGAAATTATGTTGACATAAAATTACCATACATCACAGACAAGATAATAGTTGAATCATAAAAAATGCCTAAAAAATCTGGGGTTTTCTTATAAGATGGATAAAATAAAAATAGATTGAAAATTTTATGAATTAAAAAACCATTATAAAAATCAGCCAAATCGCTCAAAAATGCATTTAAAACTATTTAGTCAAGTAATGATAGTAAAACAATAATAAAACAAAATATATATAGAAAGTTATGTTCATTGAGCTATTGATAGTCAAGGGTAATGGGTGACCCAAATGCTTGAATATGGGCAAATGCTTGCAGCAATTGCAAGGCAGTGCTATCAGATGCAAGAAAATGAGATTTGCTTATTTGAAAAATTATGAATAGGACATACTTCCAAGTAAACTGTACAGTATAATTATGCAGATGATGATTGCTGATCTAAACTAAATTCTTAGGCCAAAAATAGTATGAAGATCATCTTATAGAAATATGCTAAGACTATAAAACTTTGACAAAAATGTATACCTTGTCTTAACTGAAAGTCATTTTATTTATGGAAATGTGTATACAATAATTCTGTTACATCTAATTTTGACTTTTTATTAATGATTTATCTACACCAAGAACAAATATTACACAAATAAAGAAATGCAAGGCAATGATACTGGATAGAACATGAAGATAAAATGAAATGTCAAAGCAGTCACAAGGTAGACACTGGTCATTAATACATTTGAGGGATTTCAATATGATTAGATTATAAAAGTTTATTTGTACAATGAAAAGGGGAAACACAATAAAGGCTAATTATTTACTGTTTTTCTCAATGAAATTTTATTGTTAGTAATTAAGTATTTCTTCAAGAAATAATAAAAGCATAATGTGATAATTGATCATAATTATGATTCATTGACATAGCAGTTAACAGACAATATTTTTACTGAGGTATATAAATAATCTGACATTTGATTAGGATGAAACTAAAATGAAGAGTAAATGAATACAGTAAACAGGAAGCAATAGGGATAATCATGAAGGAAAATCCAAATCAGAAAGAGAAGAGAAGTCAATCCAGTATAAAAAATAAGAATGATGTGAGAAAATATGTTTTAAAATAGCAGAAGAACAAAAGGCAAATAGACTATCTTAGTACCAGTGAAAAGTGTGAACACAGACCTGATATTGAGTACAGTTGAAGCAATGCCAACAGCAGCTTTCACCTTCTACATATTTTTTGGCTTGACCAAGTTCACAGGGCAAACTGCATACAGACTCAGGAGGATGAGGACTATAGACCCAGAAAACATGGGGAAAGTAAATTGAGAGGAGATAGACAAAGGAGTGAATTTTGAGGAAAAATCTGGTAAGATAGTCAAGAGATTTGAAGGCAATGAGGCTGTTTTACATGATTCAGCAAAATGCTTACAAATTCCAATATAAGGACTAACAGACACAGTACGCAATTTGGGATAAAAATCCCTTAAAAACTAAATTTATTGAACTCAGCAAGGGAAAAGAATATAAGCCAATAATTTATGAATGCCTTGAAAATTTAGAACTTCTTGACCCATTCTTGGAATGAGATGAATGAATGGGTATTTATTTGTATAATCAACAAACATATTAAATATGGAAATTATATTACCCTTTTAATATCGATGATAGAGGCCTTTGCCTGGTGGTATTCCATGACAACAGAAATAGGAATAACAAATTTCTATTTTTTCCTTTTAACAGGTGAATTGTAATTTTAAGATTCTGATTCAAAGGTATCTAAATATCATCACTTGATAGTATGACAGTTTTCCTTTTTTAATTGATAGATTGAATGTTTAAGGTGAGGAGAATAAAAAAGAATTAAAGAAGATCCCCGCTAAGTAATCAAAGGATGTTGTTGTATTGAGTTACTGGATGAATGGTTTATCAGTGATATACAGGCATTGCATGTGCAATTTAAGTACTTGTAAGACATTTTTCTTATTTGTTGGTGGGGAGAACAACTGATTTAAGATTCAAAGGGGTGGGTGACAAGAATAGAAGGAGCCATCCAATTTTTCACATTATCCAGAAAGTATTTGCAGTATAGCAATCCAACAATTAATGGTAGAACTACTCTTTTGACTCAGCCTGTTGGAAAAAGATCATGTTCATGTGTGCAGACACTGGGATTCAATGTAGAATCTTGTACACTATGTGTATTGTGTGGCAAATGCATGATGGGCTTGAGAAGAGTAATTTTGCATCAAGTTGTGTACAAATATGAAGAAAGTGCAATGATTAAGCTTGTGTTAGTGGAACAAAGAATAAGCTGCACATATGTTTAGCTGGTGTGTTCATTTCAGGGATAGTGAAGGGAAATACAAGAAGACCTATACTTGCACAATTCCATTATATTCTGTCACAGTGGAAATAAAAATAAAAAAATAACTGTTAAATTCTACAATTTTACTACTTTCACATTAAATATTCTTCAAATGAAAACTATATATTTCATAACAGCTACTTCATGTAAAATCAAAAGTGGAATATTTTATATTTTCTTGTTTATTTAAAGAATTATTACAGTATGTTTCGAAATATAATATAGGTCCCCAAGGAGAAACGGACATGGAAAAAAGTCCACCAAGGCCGGGAATCTATGACTACTTGAAACTATTTAAATTATTTTCTTATCCATGACTAAGGCTCTGAAAGGATTGAAATCTAATAGAAAAGCATCATTAAATTTTTTTTTCTTCAAATTCTTCCAGCCTGATGATTTGCTCACTGTTGGCTGAATCGCAAGATTTTTAAATGCATTAAATATGATATTAAAATAAACTTTTCTTGGAATATTAGTCATTTCATTCCTTCTTGGTAGAAAAGCTACCTTTTAAGTTACACCTCTTCCCTTTTTGTAATAGATGATTGCTATAATTTTAAGAAATTTTCTAATATGTGTTTTAAGGATTTGTATACATAGTTCATTCTGCAGCATATAAGGAAACTTTAAACTAATAGAAAATTAAGAACAAAAAATGATTGCAAAGTGATCTTTCCAGCCTGTCTCTATAAAAGAATGGCATTTTATGAGTCAATTCCATAACAATTGTTGTTGTTGATACAATTGTACAGTTGTAGCCAATCATTGTAATTACATGTCCATTTACTAATTTTTTCTATTAAATATTTAATAAATATATAACAATAAATGGATTTGAATTTAGTAAATGCATATAGTGTGGCCTCATGATACATTTTGTGTGGCACAGTAATTTTTACAGGGAGAAACACTGAATGCATTCTAAAAATAAAAAGATAGGTTCCAGATCTGGGTTAGGGATAAAATTTTAGACAATTTGTAAAGTCTTTAAAATTGAAGATCATAAGAATAAACACAATTCTAATTGTGAATGTATACTTCATGTATTTATTACCGTAATGTCCGAATATAGCCCCCGTGCGAATGTAAGCCCCCCCCCCCCAACTTTTGAGTCTCAATTTTGGAAAAAATTTAACATCTACTGTTGATATGATCCTTTTCTGGTAAAACACACTTTTGTATCAAAAATAGAATATGTGCCTGAATTAGGGACATACATACCAGTTTTACATGATTTTTTTAAATATCTAAGCATGAGAATGAAATACAACTACTTTGAACTTTTACAAATTTTAAATAATTTTGAGCCTTCACATATTTTATAAAAAATGTTTTCCTCTATTATTTTCTCAGGAATAACTAGAATAAAGTATATAATTTTTAAATTTATTTATTTTTTTAATGTTTTCCCTCTAAATGCAACAGTAATAATATGGAGGAATGCATATTTTTATCTTTTTGTCTGTGATTGCTTTCTCTATTCACTATCACCTGTCACATCACTTTCTTCTTGATGACAAGGAGACCAGTCTTTATCATCATCATCATCTGAGTCCATCAAAATAATGTCATCCTCTGTACCATCAAGTTCAATAGACATGAACATTTTTTTAAACTCTTCATCACAATATTTTCAGGAATTCCATTCCAACACTTTAGCACCCACTGAGTGATGAGAGCAGGAGGTCTCTTTATTTTTCCTGATAGAGTATATTCCTTTTCCTCCTCCAGCATCTACTCAGCATAAGTTGCCTTCAACCTGTCATTAAAGAGCTTATTTATTGACGAGTGGCTGAAGCAGGCTCGTGATTCCTGCAGGGATTATAGCTGTGTCAGAATCTCCTGCCCCTATATTTTTTTTTACTTCCTCAGTAACATGACCCTTAAAGGAATCTAGCACAGGCATTGATGGTATATTGAGGAGAGCTCCTGGTCTTCTCTGCCAAACCACTTTCACCCAGTCTCTCACTAACTCTTCAGTCATCCACCCTTTCTCTTGAACCCTTACATGAATCCCAGGAGGAAACTTATGTTTTGGCAGAGATTTCCTCTTAAATATTACATAAGGTGGTAGCTTCCTTCCATCAGCTGTGATGCCCAACATGCACGTAATTCTCGTCTTTTCATTTCCTGTGGTTTTAATTGTCACTGATTTTGATCCCCTCGCTTCGACAGTAGTAGAAGTGGGCACGTCAAAATTGATTGGTGACTGGTCAGCATTGCCAATTTGCCCCAACAGGTAACGCTGCCGCTCCGTAAGTGAATGATGAATCGCTGAAAACGCAGCATCTTGTCTTCGTAGAATTGCGGTAGCCGCTGAGCGACCGTCGTTGTCCTTCGTAGTGAAAACCCATTCCTCTTCATCATCCTCCTAAGCCACCCAGAACTCGCTCGGAAATCCGCCCTCGAAATACCCATTTCACAAGCAATCTTTCTAGCTTCTGTACAGATCATATTGCGAGTGACGGCTAAACCGTTCCTTCGATTTTCGCGTACAAATCTGACAACATGCACTTCCAATTTCGTGTGTCTGCCGGTAGTTGGATCCCGAAATGCGCAGCGAGATGCAGAGGTTTAGAGGTTAGTAGAGGAAGCTGTGCTCGCAAACGTCGGACACTCTTTCTGTTCACATTGTATTTTTCAGTTGCTTTCAGTTGCCATGAACATCGGCATATTTTGCTACGGCGATTTTAAAATTTGCGTCGTAGCTCCTTCGTTGGTGGGTCTTTAATTGCCGTATCGTAGGCGTCCTTCTTTCTACTGAATTCATATTTACATCTACAAACAGCAGCTAATGGCTAAGAAGTGAAGGCTCTTTCTTAAAAAGAGAAAGAAAGAAAAAGAAACCCCAACACTCTATTCAATCGCAAACCTTCTACTAATACTAACGCAGAGTCATGAAGCTCCTCTATTGCTTCCCTTCAAACAAGGGTAAAAGCACGGCAGTTTTATGGCCGCTTCTGTTCTTTACCGTGATATATATGGAATTTCAAACTAATTATTCTGAAGAGAAAATAATGAAATGGCAATAACATTTCAAAAAAATGTTGGCAGAATCATTGTATTTATTACTGTAGAGTATGTTTACGTATTATTTCGCAATTTTCTTCTCGTTCTGGGAGGCAAATATTCAATAAACGTCGGTGTTAAATACCGTAGTGCCCGAAAATAGCCCCCCCCCCCATCACTTTTATGGCTGATATTTTTTAAAAATGGGGGTTTATATTCGGACAAATACGGTACTTTTTTGCAGGGAGCCTACAGCACCTAGAGCTTGGAAGAAGGTCTCGATTTGATAATTGTCAATATCAAATTAATACTGCTGTACAAAATCTGAATTATTTTATCATTTCATGTACAAAGCATAAATAACTTATTTAATAAATAATAATTTGAATCAATTGCTCTTATTGTAATCTTTCTTCTTCCACGAATATTACTTATGCTCATTTTAATTATTTCACCAGTTTATGTTTTGTGACATCACTGAGAAATCCATGGAAGACTATGTCAATCCATAACGGAGAGTCGTAAATGTTTTTTTTATTATGGGTGTTTCAAAAACAAAAAAATGTCTTCCTCTAATTTACTTACCGTTGTACCGTTGCCACCTGGTATTAATATCAACTTGCAGCATTTAAATTGTTAAATAAAATAACTTTCCAAGTATCGCTAGCACTATAACTCTTGTTCACAGAATCTCATTAAAAGTTAGGGTTATTCAATCTGTTTCATTGTTTTGTTGGACTAAATGTATTTTGATTGTGATAATGACAGTTGGTCCTCTTACTTCCAAAAAATGAATCAAATAGCCTGTCTTGAACATTGTCTCCCAAAATTCTTGTAACTGCATAAATATCTGAACCCATGATGGTACAATTTTATAGTAGTCAGGGCTTGGCTAAGAGAAGCCTATTTCAGCAGTGATATACAATTCCCAATATTTTTTATAACATATAGAGTTGCAAGGAAAATTATTCAAAGGTCATTCAGAGTAGTATCTTATAACAGCACATGTAAGGAATGAAAGCTTCGAAAGTGTCCTTAACAGAAGGTCCCCTAGATTTTGAGGTCATGATATTCAGCGTACTGCCCTTATGGGTGAATCCAATGTCACTAGTAGTGGATAACTTTTGCCATGATGGACACATAAAATAATATACAAAATATAAGTAGCTCTAAGGAAAATTATGTGCTAGATAATATCTTGTTAGTCATCTGGCATAAACATCCAAATGTTTCTATGGGTTTTTTTTCTTCTTTTTAATTTTCTTTTTTAATAATCTTTTCTTTTCTATGGGTTTTTTTCTCCTCTACTCTATTACATCGTGAACACAAAAGACGCAAATTAAATTATCTCGAACAAATATAAATAATACACCACATAAAAAACAATTACACACTCACTAACATCCATCTTTTCCCTAATTATTCTCCCCTGCTTTCCATTGTTAACCTGCTTCCCCTTCCTCCTCCCCCATAGCTTCTGATTGGTGGTTTTTGTACCTTGTGTGTATATATATGTGTACTCCTGTATTATTCATCGCTTGATAATGGACTAACGTCCGAAACCGGTCGCGGTATTAAAAACTTTTAAAGTGGAATTTTGCAAAGTTATTTCCACCCATTTATTTCTTCTTTTTGTTACAAAAGGTTAATTTTTACAGATGGCCAAGAATATAAAATCCTTTCAGGACTACTAAACAATTAGTTTTCTTTCCTAAAAATTGATATTAGAGTATAAGGGTAGAGTATTATTTAACATGTGGTAATGTTCTTCTATAACATAATGATGGTATCAATATTCTTAAGAAAGCATATGCGTAGATAACTTCATTCATTTTATTGCGCTAACGTGTATTTCTAAACTTTTCGGGATGTTATTTTAACGCTTGTATGATCAGGAATTAATACGAATATGTATAATTTGAGGGGATTATCCCAGTAAGTCATGTAGGCAGCGTGTTCAGCTTTTATGGAAGTGGTCCGGGCTCGATTCTCGGAGGGAGCCCATGTGCGGAAGACCTAAGCTGTCGAAGCACTTTCAACAATACTACTACTTTTAGGACGTTTTAAATTTATCAAAACAATGAGCGATGGACTGCATCGATGTTTTTATGTTTAATTCGATGGATTCTCGATTCGTGATGAATGTAAGAATGATGGTTGGTCTGCTGTTTGACAAGATGGTAACTGTTGAATATACTAAACTTAACTTGTTTCATAATTCATTATTCTCAGTTGAAATATAAAAAGCGCATGGATGTTTGTGTTCATCGATTGTTGCATTATAAATAGGTACGTTAAATCCCCCATTGTAAGTTACCATTTACAGGCTTTTTATGAGGCCATGGAAATTAACATTTGAATGGCCCACTACTGTCATCATAACCTTCTACATCGAGTATTAATCACGATGAAAGCGATGGACATCGGTGGAAAGCATCGTAGATCCACCGGTGAATAAAAATATTGATGGATTCATCGATGAAAAGCGTTCCCTAACATATATCATTTGAGGAGGTCGTAATTTTCTCAGAGGAGTCAGATACTATCACGCCACTAGTATTATCACTCTACTTGTCACGAGACTCATCGATTCGCTTTTTGGTCACAAAGTGTCGTAATATAAAATTTGCTATGTTTCGAGAGTTTACTGTTATTGTATAGAAGTAATTATGGGAAATTCGCGGCTGCATATGTGCTGCGAGTGAATCGTGACTCGGTCGTCCTTGACCTCAAACAACAAAAGGAGTGCGGAAAATGACCAATCGCGTGTGAGGATAGTTCATGATCAGCGAAGCGAAGTTACGTCCGTGGATTTTCTCTGGGCTTGGCCAAGCGGAACGTAGAAGATGCTACTCTGCGAACTGCTACGAAAAGTGGTATTTTAGCCCTCACGAAATTGAAAGGACTTGCATTGTGGACTCTTCTCTAACATAAACAACGTAAAACTTCATGTTTCTATGAAGTTTTACGTGTTGCGGACATGTAACTCACAGTCACATTGTGACTCTTTTGTATCCATCTCGATGATTTTGCCAAAAGTCGAAACTGTCCAAATTTTCGTCTTTAATTCCAGCCTACTTGTTAAGGGAAATTTCTTCTTGTTAATAATTACGCAAAGTATTCGAAATTCGTATTTCAATCCAAAGAACGTACCTGCATTACTCTTAACTGAGAAAGAATCGATAGAGAAAGCTCTGACGTAGCCGGGATTCGAATCTAAGTCTTCTATTTGCAAGGACACTTAACCATTGACTTTTTTCAGTAGATTCTTTATCTAATATATTGATAATGCAATATTGATATAGTTCAATTTTCTTCATATTTACGGAAAATTACTTAATTGGAGACACAACGAAAGAAATAAATATGATTAAAAACATCTGACTGAATTACGTGAAAAACACTAATGTGATGAGATAATTGAATCTTCGGATCGTTCAAAAAATGCTCTGTTGATTCACTAAATTGTTTGCATGGCCTAAATAATCGACTGGATATTTCGTTCGACACTTGTTGTTAAAAGTATTTGACAATCTAATCGTTAACACGAAGGGGTCTTCGAGCAATTAAATCTATGAGTCTTAAATTACGGAAGTTAGGCTGTTGTTATTGAGATCCGGAAAACAAATAAGATGTATGGAACTCTAGGAATTACAACTTCCCTGGTGAGTTGCTCCAATCTCCAGGTTTTTCAGTACCGACGGAAGAGGGGCTTCCGGATAAATGGGGACTAAATCAGTCGTCTCTGTTTCCCAGGTGATGGAGCCATCTCAGCAGCTAATGCAGAAGATATTACTTTAAGACCTCAAGAAACAAGCATTGTGGGGGGGAGATGGGGCAGAGTACTCAGGAAAATACAACGTAAACAAATTTAATGTATAATTAATTAAATATCAAGGTATATGTATATAATTGTAAATGCAATGAACAATTCTTTGCGGAGCAAGTGCCAATAAAATTTCAAGGGAGACCTCTGGATGTTTGCTCACAATACCTAGGACAACTGGTAACAGCTGCAGAGAGAAACAGCGCCATCGGAAAGAAATTGCACATTCTAAAGTGAAGAATGCCAATGGCTTTGAAGAGGTCTTCAACCAATTCATTTTAGCAGTCTTTTCATAAAAATCGAGTTTGTGTCTTCGTCGTTGCACCGAATCCACAGTTGTTGTCTTCTCAATACTATTTGAAAGTATTAAGCTATTACGTATAACAAAAGGTGTACTTACACAACCGAAAAATATCGGTGAACTTTTTATTTTTTTCATTCATTTCTATCTATGAGTACGAGAGAATGCGTTAACTCCAAACATAGAAGGTTGAAAAGTGTCACCACGGAAAAAAATAAAAGAAATATTAATACACAAGCAATTTAAAGTTGAGAAAAGATGCCTAAAAGCATTTTCTTCCTGATATTCTGGGTAAATTTTCCCAATTTTTACAGAACTGCAAAACGTAAAAGCACTTCTTCGCAAGCGGAGTTAGTCGCCATTTTGCGATTTCAAACTCTCCGCATATATAAAAGGAAGAATCAAAGCTATTTAAACACGTTGGAGGCATTTTTCTTTTGAATTCACTTCGCACAAGACTTCAATCGACCAAGATGAATCTGCGTGGTTAATCACAATTCACGGATCTGTGTTTTGGAAAAATGACACCATAATTGCACATGTAAACTGTACAAGATATTAGGAGTTGAAGAGGCCCATCTATGGAGGAAAGCCGAAGCCATAAGGTGTGCACTGTTAGGTTTAGTTTATTTATGACATGTAACATTCACAATAAATTCAGATATTGCACTGAAGTGAATAGATGTCTCGTCAGATATAAAAGCATTACAGTAGTGAAATACATTACTCATACATATACCAGTGTCACATTTTTAATATTACAATTATGCATACATATATGAAAGCACTCACTTATTTACAATAAGATGAAAGTAAATTTATTATACAATTGTACAGGTTAGTTTAAAAATTCATTAATTGAATAAAAACATTTTTAATTGACATTTTTTTCAATTTTCCAGAAAAACTACGGAAATTATTTTTAAACTCTTTCCTCATTTCGACAGGCAAATTGTTAAAAATTTTGATTCACATATACAAGGGGCAGTATTCATAAGATTTAGTGTATGGGATAATTTAAAAGATACTTATTCCTGGTATTATGGTGGTGGTTTAGAATATATTTGTAAAAATTTGTAAAATTCTTATGTACGTATACGATCATTTCGTATATATATATATAAAGATGGTAGAGTTAAAATGCTATACTTTCTGAAAAGTTGTTCACAAGTTTCTCTTTTATGTGAATTTGTCGTAATACGTAAAAATCTTTTTTGAATTCTGAAGATTTCTAACCAGCCCGGAGCTGTTCCCCATAGTATTATACTGTGTTTTGAGTAAAAGTATCTGTTTCTATTATCCATTGTGGCCTTATACCGAACAACTTCTGCACTCGTGCGACACGACTTCGGCCACACCCTCCTGCTTAGTGTGACCTCTGCTCCCCTTGTATTAGGTTCCTAAGATGCCTTCGATGCAATCACATATTTTGCGATGAAAGAGAGAGGACCGTGTTTGACGGGCCCTAGATGTTTTCCTTAGTCCCCGCACTCAGGATCCTCAAACTAGGGCCCTCCGTTCCTTCGATTTGCATCCTTTAGATTTTTTAGATTTAGATATATACCCCGCGAGCCGCCAGAGGCGTTTGGCAGGGGGTGTAATACACCACCATTATTCATTCCTCCCTATTAGCATCTCTAATAGCTTGGGGAAAAAACGACCAAAAGTAATTATCCGTCCTTGCGATTACTTCCCTATAACGCTTCGTCGATGCCTCTCGGAGATCGTGTTCGCTCCTTACTGGCACTAACATTTCACTTACTTCGTCTATAAATTCTGAACGAATGAACTTTTCGAAAAGTTTCCGACGATATTCTTCTTATCCGTTGTGAATTCCAACCGAGGGACTCTATCATTGCCGTAACGCTGCTATCAAACCTGAAATTCCCGCAAACGAATCGGGCTGCTCTACGCTGGACCAATCTGAGACTAAACCTACTTCCCTAACTGCTCATCAGTATTCTAGACTCGGCCGAATAAGAGAAAAATAAGTTGTTTCTTTGACTCTCGATGAGCATCCTCTCAACGTTCTACCAGTTAATCTTTGCATTCTATTCGCTTTTCCTATCGCATCTCGGATATATCCTTCACATTAATCACTCAACGTTCTAAGGATAAGCCAAGCAGAGACACGAGTGTAGCTGAGGAAACACTCGCTAATTCATTTGGTCGGATACATTTTCAACGATACAACGTCAATGTTATGCATGCAATCAACGTTATGTTAACTCATCAATAAAACAATAATTATTATTTTCCCTCGATTTAAAAAAATTGCTACGGTAGATGCCAAGCGTTCTACGGGACAGATGATTTTGCAATAACAGTTAAAAATAATCTGATGTGGCCAACGCATGACTTTCTCCATATTTATTGAAAACAGAAGCCTATGCCGGTAATATATAAATATCACAAAAACAATGAGTGTTACAGAAAAATGTTTCAAATAAAAGTCGTAGTAAAATACATTATCTATAACTTTAGTACAAATTGTACATCACATTCTGTCAGAGATATTTAAGAAAAACTACAATTTTTGGATAAATAACTTCCGGTTAACCATTATTCAAGAATAAATCCAAAACAATCAGTGTTACGAAAAAATGTTTCAAACAAACGTTGTAGTAAAGTACATTATCTATAACTTTTGTGTGTAATTGTTTATACCTACATTGCATCCAGACAGAGATATTTAAGAAACAAAATTTTGTTCCGGATAAACTGCATAATCAGGTGAAGCGATATTCATAAAAACTAATCAACTCTTGGCATTGTTAGGAAAATACTAAATATTAATTTTGGAATTGATCGGATAATTACTTTTTAAGATAGAGCGCCCACAAACATTTCTTACCAGAGACAGACACACACACACACACAGACACACAGAGAGACATGTTCGGGAAAATAGCGACAACGAACTCTATGGGCCCCAAAACATCTATTTCCATTACATGATGTAGCGACGCTACGAAACCTAGGTCGTGTTTTCGTATATTAAATTAGTGGTCTAGTAAAAGTTTGTTTACCATGAATTTTTTACATCTATTTCCGTTGAAATCTGGGGGTCGAATTTTTTTGCGAAGACAATACTTTCTCTATACTACGAATAGGGAGAAAGTAATACTAGTAATAATTTAATAGTAATATTTTTAGTTTCACAATGCCTTTGAGACAATTGTTTTATCGTCAAATCTCGTCAAAATTTCAAATGAAAATAATTTGAGAGCTAATGGATCAATCATTGCATTCTCAACATTTCTACTGATCTCATGTTCCCAACACCATTTCATCAAAATCACTATCACCTCGATAATCTCCTCCTCCACTTCTAAAACGACTTCCAAGTGCTCTTTCAATTCCCCTTCTATCCCAAACAGAGAATGGTGAGAACACGGATATAAGAAGGAAAGATAAGGAAAGAAGCAGTGAAATTTTTCGAGGCCATTATCATAAGTTCTGCCTTCGCGGAAATGTATTCTTTTTTCGACTTCTCCTCGAGCGCACAGAAACAGGAGAAAATTAAACACCACGGTGAAGAGAGATTCTTGAGGATGTTTTTTCTCTTCTCTGCATGCATTAACAATGCCTCCAAAGATTTTTTGTAAATAACGAGCATCATTTCAAGTTCTCACAGCCAAAGCTCTCCTCGAGCCACCTTGACCTTGAGGTCTTTACCTCTTATATTATGTCATCCTCTAGACTTGGATCTTCCTGCCTCGGGACATTTTGGCAGATGATGTATGTGCAGCTGCTTCTGCTTTCCAAGAAGGAAAGTCTCTCACCTTTCAGATAGCAAATTTTCATCGAAAATTCTGACATTTAACATTGAAGGATGACGCGGAAATAAAAAGGTATACCACTGACAACATTATACTAAATCCAATTGCGGATTTTATTTCCTTATCTTAATTATTTGGCGTTCAAAAATTTCCTGAAATCATGCCCTGGCCAGAGTTTAAAACCACAATAATCTCTAGTGATATTGTCCCGCAGCTTGTTATTGTTGCAATCATCCAACAGTGAGAAACTTTAACAATACTCCACCGAGATAGTGTAACAATAGAATTTGATGAATGACAATGAGTTTCTCGGGAACTGATCCTCAAAATCAGCGCAGAAGAAGGGTTGTCATCTTCATAATTCATGCTGCGCCATACGATGATGATCTTCTGTAAATTCCAACATTTCTTAAAATAATCAGTTTCAACCCAGTATTTATTGAAAGATTTCAGTATCGTTTCCCAAACATAGTTGCAGCGTTAAGCAGTCATTTAAGTTATTAAAAGTTAAATTTTCTGTTTTGAAATTGAATGATTTTTCAAAGTTTAACAATATTTTATGGTATGTCGAACGAATGAAACCATTAGGATTTTTATCTACTAATCAAACTCGTGGTATATAATTACGTTACATTATCTTACTTCCACGATGTATTTTTTTTTGCTTTGATTTTAAAAATCAACCCGTAAGCAACAATGACCTGGAATTCCACATGTCGATCGAAAAACGTAAACCAAGCTATGATGAGATATTATGATGAATGTACAATTATATTCAGAGTGGCACCTTGCAGAAGAAGGGATGCGGAAATCATATAAGAACATCCCCTCCTTTTCTTCGTTCATGTCTCCTCGATTAGGAATTAACCGCTGATTCGCTTTTATGAGTCTTCATTTTCAATTTTTGAACAGGCTGATTTGATTAAGTCGGCCATTTCTATCTCTGCGAGTTGCTTGAGCAGTTCCCAAAGGACTTCTTATACATTATCACAAAATGCATGGCAGACAAAATTGGGAATATTTTAAGTCTGACATCACGTTTTTTCTGTCTATTTTGAGATTTAAATTCAAATATTTAAATTTCTCTTTGTCATTTATTTCATTAAGTTGTTTTCTCCGCTTTATGAATGTCTTTTTCCGACAGAAAAGCTCTGTTCCATTGATCAAGTGAGATCTGATTTACATCGAAAGTTATAGATTACGAAGAGAAGATAGAGTTCCATCTGCTTAATCGGCCACTGATGGTTGTCGTAAAATCCATAAAAATATCAAAAAGTATACCACTAACGTGTACATTTCACCCTCAAAGAAGACACAGAATACCGACAGCCGAAAGACCTTTAAAACTGATTATCTACGTATCAATACGTGAAGAGAAAACTTTGGATCCCTTTTTAAGGATACTGCGCGAACGGAGGAGTTTGAGATTTGGCATAGTTAAATTTTATATGGAGAAGGAGTGCAGAAAGCTAAAATCTTTGTCCAAATATCCTTGGTTCGATTCTGGACCAGTATAATCGTCTCTCATAAGAAATGTACGTAAATTTCGTTTTGATCGATTGAAGACATTTTTTCCTTTGCAGAATTAAATCAGAAATAATTGTCGTAGGAAATCAGGATAGGTACCAAAAGAAAGGGAATTGAATAGAGACTCCTATTTTGGTCGTACAATATAGTATTCGTGTAGAAATTACGAGAACTCTGGTAAAATGAACGAAAATGTTGTGAAATTTCTTCGTAGTAAACAAACCAGTCTCCCTGGCGACCAAGGCGATTGTTGAATCCGAGCTTACGCGTTTTCACATTAGAATACACGGGGATTTTATCTCCAAACCAAATTAACGGTAGGGACTCATGTCAGAAATTATGAAAAGAGGGCAATTAACCGAGATGCCTACAGTTGCTAACTGATTAATAAATAACAGGGATATAACTACGGCGATTTTATGGAATTAATTTTGGAAATCAATCTTTAAAATTTAAAATGACAATGAACTGTATCAAAAAATAAATAAAGCTACAAGCTGTAATAGTCTTTTTTATTTTTACTAACATTTAAATTTTAAATTTAAATTTCGTATGTATCTAAAGGAATTAGGGCAAACAACACACCCTAATGACGTATTTGTACACGCTCACAGCTGACGTAATAGAAAAATAATGAAATAAATTATAAGCAAAGATTATATAGGTATACTCTTTGACAAAAGAACCTCACCAACGTTCAGACTTAAAAATTCAATGAATTATGGTCGAATTTCGACCACTGGGCGATCACTAGTTTTATTTAATATTTGAACCAGTGTAAAAACTAATGTGAGCCATTGAAATTTTTAAATACTTTTAGACGACAGTGTTTTTGTATCTTAGGCGACTTTCCAGAAGTGTATCTCTGTAATCTGCAAGTTGCTTAATGTTGTCTTCACCACCATCATCCGCCATAGCAATTTATAAATTGCCTTGTGAATACTCCAATAGACATTACGAATGAAACCAGACATGTCTAATATATATTTCATGAGCCACCATTTGTGGTTACCATCGATGCACTTCCTCTCCTTGAAGAAAACATCCTTTAAAAATGCGGTTTTCAAGATTCGGAAACTTCACATTTTGTGTTTCAAAAAGTAACACACACACTAACATGCAACTGCTCTGCCTATTGTATTATATTATCTATTATATCTATAAAAATGGCTGTATATGTGTATGTATGTATGTATATTCCAGATAATCTCAAAAACTAGACTTCGCACGATGTTCTTACTTTAAACATAATTAAATGTCTTCCCGGGGATGATCAAGTGGTACTTTAAATTTGCCTAAAGTCCACGGTTCGAACCCAGACGAGTAAAACAGTTTTTTCATAAGATATACACGTTAAGTTCGAATTTTTCGTTGTAGAGTTCATTTCTTTTGCAAAACTAAATTTGAAAGAACAGTCGTAGAAAGTGGAAACTAATATCAAAAGAAGGGAAATAGAATAAAGATTCTTATTTTGGTCGTGGAATATCGTTTGCGATTCGAAATTGCGAGAATTTTGATAAAATATGCGAAAATTTTGTCTAAATTTCCATGTAGTAAACAACCCATTCCCCTTGACGATCAAGGCGATTGTTGATTCCGAACTCATGTGTAATTCCATAAGAAGACGTGGAAAATGGATGCCCAGACCAGATTAATGCTGTAAATAAGACGGACTATACGAGGATGAGAAATAAACATAAACATTATCTATAATATTTAAACAATATTTTTATTTGAACATAAACAATTACAAACAATATCCTGTGAACAACCTCTTAGACAAATGTACGAACATTTTTAAAAATTCGAATTTTGTTTACGAGTATGTAGCAACCAAGTTTTATTTATATCAACCTAATTGTTTACCGTCTTTTTCGTAATATAAATGAGTTTTATATTTGTGGTTTACAGAGAATGGATTTCTATCGATCAATTCAACTATTACGTATTAATATCCTGGTAAGTTAATGATGTTCAGAATATATTCTTCTGAATTATGTATTAAATCTAATCTATTTGCATTGATGTATATGTAGCAATTTACCGAAATGGAGTTTGCGAAGAACGAAAAGAATTCCCAGATTCGTAGTTTGTAATCCTTGAAGAGTTGAGCGGCGAGTTGTTAAGTTGTAGCAAATCTCCAACATCATATTCCAGGCCAAAAAGGTAAAGCAATTTTATTTTGTAAAATGCAGGATGCGAAAATTTATTTATTCGTTGTTTTCAAGTGCTTCCACTCCATATTCATTTACTATCCTTCTTTAATAGGTTTTAAATCTTTGTTTCTATTTTGGTATTTTGATTGCTTTTGTGGTTCGTGTTAGCTCCATACTACATTTACTTTCCGTATGGAATATTCATCGTTGGTTATTTTAGTGAAATGTAATTTATTTCTGTCATTTACGTTTAATGTTTGATTCATTTGTCCCCTTGTACCTGTATGAAGATGTAACTTTAAACGTGGTCCTGCTTATCCAAATGTGATCTTAGAATATATATTTATATTGCCTCAGTTGAAGATATTTTTCATTCAGAGTATATGAGATTGAATATTGAGTTGGTGCGGCATTTTAGACTTCATTGTAACTTATATTTCTTGGTATATTGAATTAGAATGTCTGGTATTTCCTATCTATCAACAATTACGAAGCATGTGTTAGGATCAAGGATGTTGCATTGGTATTTATGAAATTTATCATCCCCGTTGAGAATCAACGGGCACTTCTGCTAGTATATCTATAAAAATGGATGTATGTTTTTTTGTATGTATGTATGTATGTTCCAGATAATCTCGAAAACTAGATGTCGCACAATGTTTTAACTTTTAACATCATTAAAAATCTTCCCGGGGATGATCAAGTGGTACTTTAAAATTGTCCTAAAGTCCACGATTCAAACCCAGACGAGTAAAACAGTTTGCATAAGAAATACACGTAAAGTTCATTTTTTTCGTTGCATGGTTCATTTCTTTTGCAAAACTAAATTAGAAAAAACAGTCGTAGGAAGTCGAAACTAGCATCAAAAGAAGGGAAATAGAATAAAGATTCTTATTTTGGTCGTGAAATATCGTTTGCGACTCGAAATTGCGAGAATTTTGATAAAATATACGAAAATGTTGTCTAAATTTCCATGATCCACTCATTCCCTTGACGATCAAGGCGATTGTTGATTCCGAGCTCAAGCGTAATTCCATAAGAAGACGTGGAAATTTTTTAAAATTTCGAATTTTGTTGACGAGTCTGTAGCAACCAAGTTTTATTTATATCAACATAATTGTTTACCGTCTTTTTCGTAAAATAAATGAGTTTTATATTTGTGGTTTACCAAAAATTTATTTTTCTCGATCAATTCAACGGGCTGCGTATAAATATCCTGGTAAGTTGCGGATGTATTGAATATATATTCTTCTGAATTAAGTATTAAATCTAATCTTTTTGAAATAATGTATATTTAGCGTTTGACGGAAATGGAGTTAGCGAAGAACGTAAAGATTTCCCAGATTCGGTGTTTGTAATCTTTGAAGAGTTGAACGGCGAGTTGTAAAGTTGTAGCAAACCTCGAGCATCGTATGATAGACCAAAAAGGTATAGAAATTTTATTTTGTTATATGCAGAATGTAAAAATTGATTTATTCGTTGCTTTTAAGTGCTTCCACTCCATATTCATTTACTATCCTTCTGTTATTGGTGTTTAATTTTTGTTCCTATTTTGATATTGCGATAACTTTTGTGTTATTTTTCTTCCGTGTATATGCTGCACTTATTAAGATTGAGAAGCAAGTCAGCTCCATAATACACTTACTTTCCCCAAGAAAATTTCATTGGTGGTTATTAGAGTGATATATAATTTATCTCAGTACCTAATTTATGTGTACTATTTTATTACTTTGCCCCCCTGTACCTGTATGAACATCTCTCTTTAAAGGTAGTATTTATTATCTTAATGTGATCTTAGAATATATTTTTATATTACCTCTGTTGGAGATATTTTTTCATTCGGAGTATATGAGATTGAACATTGAGTTGGTGCGGCTTTGTAGACTTCTTCGTAACTTACAATTCTTGGTATATTGGATTAGAAAGTCTGGTATTGGCTATCTATCAATATTTACGCACTATGTGTTAGGATCAAGGTCGTTACACTGGTATTTACGAAATTTTACATCCCCGTTGAGAATCAACGGGCACTTCTGCTAGTATATCCTTGTTGTTTTTAGATGTTAACGATTTTTCTGGAATACGTCTTTCGTGATATAATTATCAGGTAAGTTGGGTTCACGTATTTTAAGAGGAAGAATTTTATTTCATTTTTTGAATGAATTTGACAGATTCCACAGATCAGCTGTATCCAGATTTAAATAAACTTAATCTTTCGGTACCGTGACATTGATAAAACAATTTACTAACTGATATTTGCTTTTTCTGAATTTGATGGCGCGGTCGTTTTCCCCACGTTGATTTCACCGAATATATTTTTTCCAAATACTTGGAAATCGTGTTAACTAAAGTTCTTTCAGCAATTTACAGGATAAGTTAACCCCAAGTTGCGATGTAGACACGTCTATCGCACTGGCGGTCAGATTTTTCACACAAACCGTCGCTGGTTTCCGGCAGTGGAATGTTTTTCTCAGTCCAATCACACATACATCTATTTATATACAGCAGATATTTTGTGAGTGTGTTTTTTTGTAGATTTGTCTTAGATTGGAGTCCACACAGCTTGCCCGATCCGTTTCAAACGTTGCAGAGACGTTTTCTAGGATCAGCAAGGAAATAATGTCGCATTTTCTACGATAGTTTTGCCGGGTTCGAACCAAGATCGCTCAGATAGATTTCCATAAGAAATACTTGTAAACCTCATTTTTATCGGTGGCAGGCTATATCTCTTTGTTGGAATTAAATTAGAAGGATAAGTTACTGAGAGGAGGTCGCTGATGGTTATCAAATAAAGGAAACGCCTTTTGGCAAATGTAAGTGGCTATTTGATGGTTTTAGGTGTTTCTTTTATTTGATAGAAATCTTTAATAAATGGGATTAATGTTTTTAAACATTAAGTTGATAAAATACGTAAAATGCATAACAAAAAATACAAACCACGAATGCATGCAAAATACCAACTCTTGCATGATGAGAAGATGGGTATATTATATAATATAATACGAAAATAAAGTTTCTATAAGATGAATAAGCTTAAAATAACGCTTAATAGTACATTTTATGGCATTTAATACAGCTCTATATTCCGAGAATCAACGGGTAAATCAGCTAGTACACGTACGTAATGGATTCAAAATCAGTTCTTCTCGCGTCCTACACATTCGTCATAATTCAATTGACATGTCGTCTCCCTTGTCATGACAACAGCAAGCATGTCAACGGTTCTTTCCAAATTGACTTCTTCTCTTGGTGACCGACTTGTAATGATGCATAATGACTTTGATAAACTCATAAGACACTATGATAAAATGTATCTCAATGTGAAAAAATAATCAATCTCATGCTCGTTACAATTTACGTGGCAGAGAATTGATGAATGATGCAGGCCTTTAATAATATTAATAATAAGGAATAGGACAGGTGAAAATTGCACATTAGGATGTACGCCCAGGAAAAACCCAAGGACAATAATAATAAATAAAAAAACAAGGATAATAATAATAAATTTATTGTTCCAAGGACATACAAAATATGTATAGGAAATGTCACTGTCATTAATTGCATTGCAATTGACTAAAACTATATATAAACCGATCACTAAGTACGTTACAAATCATACATCTTATCACAATAATCACATATACATTTACAACCATTATTCAACAATCACAAAAATGCTACACCTCCATACATTTAATTACAATTACAAAATATAAATTTACCATAGTTCTTATTACAATGTAAGCTAAATAAGCAAATCACCTAACCTAAATTACACATCCCTTTCATTAAAAATTCATCTACACTGTAAAATGACTTGCAAAGCAAGTATTTTTCAGTCTCTTAGAAAATAATTCACCCTTAGCATTCTTTAGTTCACCTGGTGGCACATTGTATATTTTAAAGCCATTATCTCAAAGCTACTACCAGTTAATCCTATATGTAATAGTAATGACAATTATAATAATTAATCATTATTTAAATATATACTCGTACTCCGAACCACTCAATGCTGCCAAAACGATTCACAAACAATGCATTTCGAGTGCCCTCAACCGATTTTCTGATCGTCCGACATTGATGTAGGAATACGCAGTGTCTTTAAGATAATACTCATTATAAATGGCGTACCTATTGGTAAACACAGTTCGCCTCTGAACAGGAACCATTGGTTGATTGATGGAGCAGATTCGGCAGTTCACAGGAACTTCAGAGGAAGAATATATCACAGGGAACCAACGGAATTCGGTTATTTTCCTGTGAATCTTCGATTTTTTATTGTCTCCTCTCAAACAATAAATCGGTAGGCGAGACAATCGCGGGTTGCAATTTTTTATTCGATATTCATTATTTTAAATACATCCTCGAGTTTTGAGAGACGCAATTTAAAAAAGTCGATTATAGACGCACTTATTTCTCAAACGCTTTAAAGAGACCCGTTCCAAAGAGCAGCAACGAATTTTTTTGGCATTGGTTTTCCTCTTTTTCTCCGGTAATCCCTCTGAAGATGGTTTTCCACTGCAATGATTCTAATCAATAAATCTCCAACTGCCATTTCTACCCGTCTTCCTTTTCCTCATATTTCTCCCTAAAGTCGATTTTCTCCGATAACTCTTCGGATTCTTTCATTGCCCATTTTTAACTTCTGCCTATTCTTACCTCTTGGACACATACGTCATTATTTTTGCTTATTTTGAAGTTTTGCTTAATTTTCCGCCATAAATTCTCTCACTCACCTGTAAGCATTCCAACCCTTATTCTTCCGGAAAATTATAGCCTCCGCACAAACCCACGGCTCTTTATAAAATAGCCTCACTCAGCTGTACCGACCATGAACTCTTCAATTTGTATTCAACCAAGGCCATCATGGGACCCAGCTTGGAGGGTAACCTAGGCACTTGTCAGGGGTCCGAGTTAGATAGAGGCCCTTTACTGGTATATTTGAAAGGGGGTCCTACCTAAGGCCCAGTATTTCCTATCTTTGGCCCTGGCGGTACCTAAACAGGTTTTCCTAAGTAATTGGGTTTCGTTTCCTTTCGTTATTTTATAGTTTGTCTTTTTCTACATCGTCAAGCAAAGCCTGTAATAAAAGATACGTAAATACGCGTTAGTATTTACATTTACTGAATTATTTTTTATTCCCCCGCCCTCTATTGCTCCTTTCGTTTTTTTTCATTTATTATACAACACGAAACTCTGTTCATTTATTTAAAACTCATAGTAAGACTTCCGCATTATCCAAGTGCTTTCAATGTCCCAAGTTATGACTCCAAGGGACTTCGCTGGTCGGAACAGTTAGTTAATTATTTCTGTTTATCTTCGCTTGAATGACTTAATTTATGATTCGCACCAATCTCTCCCGCAGACGAAGAGCGAGGCCAAAGTTCTCCGAAGCTTTCACACGATTCCAAGATAGTGGTGGCGATGATGACCATTGCTTCTCCGAAGCAATTTCCTCGCAGCATCCGAAAAGACTTTGAGGAAAACCTTTTCCTGGGATTTGAATGGACGTCGTTCGTTACGTCACCGGGAAGAGCGTTCCGAGAAGAGAGGTTCCCCTCCCGAATGACCCGGGATTCCCCTCCGCCGTTCTCCACCTTATGAAGGCATCCCCACTGCGCCATTTGCAGACCCAAGAAGCCGCGGTCAACACGCCGCTGCCGTTGCTTCCAATACCTCAGGTAACGCACCTTCCTTACTAATTCGCCGACGTGATTCTCGCCGGCAGACAACACTTACCGAATCACTAAATGCACTCATAGCCCTCTTAAATCTTATTTCCATTTTATCTTGTAATACAAATGTACTTTTGAGCGTTTCCGCACCATTGGCGTTCTCCGCAGCGGTTGTTAAGAAAATAAAAAACAAATGAGAAGACCAAAATAAATTCTTTTCGCTTTATTTCCGTCGGCAAGATTTTTGGCTTCGAATTTTGGTCGTTTCAGCGCTTTTTTTTATTTATAACAGAGGATTTAGCAGCTCCGAGTGAAGGGAATAACGAATTATAGAACGTAATTTAAACTTTGCACAAGAAAGTGTGCAGCCTAATCCAAGTTGTACGAGAAGTGAAAAGTAGTGACTTGCCTGGGACTCCAACCCAGGTTCCCGGAGGTTCGAGAGCGATTATATATTTACCGCGAAATTTTTCTAAACTTCCTTTTGATTCGCCTTGTATACTAAGAATAAGCCGAGTTTTTTAGAACATTTGTTTGTTAAAATTGCCCTTCTTATACTCCAGTTAGGTTCCCACTTACTCGTTCTCCGGTGCAAAAAGCCT
The DNA here is from genome assembly GCA_947579665.1 of Sympetrum striolatum. NCBI lineage: Eukaryota > Metazoa > Arthropoda > Insecta > Odonata > Libellulidae > Sympetrum > Sympetrum striolatum. Next base: position 70,812,643 of record OX388346.1, on the reverse strand, counting down.
GCCGTAGGCGGAAATTGGCTTTTAAATTCCTCACTTATTCAGTTAACAATTCTTTATCAATTAACAACACTTGCTCAATTAACAATTCTTTATCAATTAACAACACTTGCTCAATTAACAATTCTTTATCAATTAACAAAACTTGCTCAATTAACAATTCTTTATCAATTAACAACACTTGCTCAATTAACAATTCTTTATCAATTAACAACACTTGCTCAATTAACAATTATTTATCAATTAACAACACTTGCTCAATTAACAATTCTTTATCAAATAACAACACTTGCTCAATTAACAACTCTCTGCCAATTTCTCTGCAATCACCTTCCGTCGGATTGAAAACAAGCATGTTTGCTCGGACGTTGTGGTTTTACCAGTAGCTAATGCATTTCCCACCCTAGGATCATACTTGAGTCAATTAGTTTTCCCAGTTTTATTGTGATAAATTTTGGTTCCTCGGCTCATATTCGAGACGGCTTATACTCGATTTTACTCAGTATTTTGTTATTCTTCTTTCATTTATATCCTCGTCAAATATCGCGGGCTTCAAAATTTAAATTTTATGAATTCAGTTGGTCGCGAATGTCAATTATAAGGAAAAGGTTTAACTTTAACGTAAGGACGCGCACCTAGAAAAAATTCTAAGGAATAACGGGCTTGAAAAAATTCTGACGGTGCCGGGAATCGAACCAGAGATCTTCCTCTCCCTGGGAGGCTGCTTTAAAATTCCAACTTGTAAGCTTCGCGACCAGAAAATTCTGTACTCTTACCCATAAAGTCCCCAAAATAGCCTGATGGAATATCCTTATAGGATAGCCTACATGGTTAAAGCAGCTTCCATCATAGAAGAAGGTCTCTGGTTCGATTCCCGGCCCCGTCAGAATTTTTTCAACTCCGTAAATTACAAATTTATATTTGGCATCCAACGGCCTTTGGATTGCAACTGCGATTACTTCTGCATTAGCTCCACGGACTGCAATCAATATAACTCGCCACATATTAAATTTTGTTTATACGTCGAACCTCTATTGTTTCATAATAGTATTTACATTCGCTACATCAAAACAAATTTAAAATTAGATTACAATCAAAATTCCCACATTTTCGTTCCTTTCAACAATTCATATTAAAGCAATTATGAAAATTCCACACAAGAATTAATTAATAACTAAATGACGTAAATGCGTAATTAAATCCAGATTATGTGTTGAGGATTTCAGTTGACTTTGCAAATTCTGACTTAGTACCATTTACGTCAATCTCATTATATTAGTGCCGCGTAAGACGGCTTTCCAACAACCTAAGGCAATCCTCGAATACGCTATTCAATCATAGGTCCAACTTCAATTATATTCGAGGACCAAAGCGGAGAGCTAATTCATCATTATAATTTGTGGTGTATTTCTTTCAAAGTCGAGTCGACAAACGGCGAAGAAAGAACGGAAATAAATGTGAATCTGCTCATTCGAGGAGAGGGGCCGTACACTAAGTACGTAACGCAATTTGGGGGGACGGGGGGGGGGGATCCGGCCAGGCGTTACGTGGGGGGAGGAGGGGGTGTCGAAAATTGGAGAAATTTGCGTTACGTAATTTATGTATGACCCCAGAGGTTTATCAATTTTCGAAAATTGATTAATTTCTTAAAAATACCTTTTAATTATTACCGTAAGGGGAAGTAACTTCCTCCACTGCCAGCTCATTTGATTGGATTGATTTTTGGGAAATGACGGCTTTGCAAACGTCATAATCCATCGCTTTTCATAATTTGCGCGTTTTTTATGAGGATTTCGGCGAACTCTTCACCATTACTTTAGTGTCTCATTCCTCACCAACATTTGTTTTTTCTCAATCCTCAAGCTTGACGACGGAAGAAGAAAAACTAATTTTGGTTTAAATATACCCTTACATATGGACACTATTTTAGACATCGCATAACGGAAATAATATTATTATTTATAATAATAAATTGATTGGTGGGAATGTTCGTATGAATTACGTCGAGTTACTACGTATGCAACAGGTGGCATCGCACCAAAAATACGATCCAATGAATTACGCAATTGAATGCTATACGTTTTTAAGATAAGGGAATCAATTAAACCTTTCATGATTAATTAAGATACTCTTAGGTCTGGTAGAGATGTGAGTGACCAGTTCTTTTTCTTGCGATACTTAGATGATGAAAATACAAACAGAATATAATTTCCCGGGTTTACATTCCGCTGATATCTGAAGGTTAAAATAGAAGAGCATTTCGTAAGTGTAATTATGTTATACAAGAGAATAAAAGACCACTTCATATTATTGCAATTGTTTGCGCTTTTTTATATTTGTTTCGATTACTTCAATATCTATTAACCGTTCTTGCTCCGCATCTTACTTTGTTAGAATTTTTGTTGCTTACGCTATGAATTCTATTGTTACCCCTGAAGGCTATTTCCGGACGTCCGGATGTTAAAGAAGCAATCCTTTGCATTTTGACGTCATCGCCAAGGGGTTCCTTGCAGCTTCCGCCCCTTCCAATCCATTTATCTGAAACGGGAGCTGTTATCTAATAACTCTGAAAAGAGAAATCAAATCCACTGATTCGTAGATTGCCACACCGAATTTCGGAGCATTCTCATCAGAATATATGCTGTCATTGGAATAAAATGCAACAACTTATACATTCACGAAGATGTCGAGATTCGTTTGATATTGAATGTAAATTTCAGTTTAGAGAAGTTAATACTTCTCGATATGGGCTTGTTATCATATTCAGGACTTCCAAGGACGGTGGGCACTCGGTGGATTTCGAAGGCGTTTCGGAAAATTATTTAAATCTCGTGGAATTGGGTTAATTGGTTCCAGCATAGGACGATCACTTTCGATGCGTAGGTTTCGAAAAATGGCATCGATATATTTTGTCATTTTTTGTTAGATTATTCATGTATGTCTCCACTGTATCTATCTCCAATGCAGGTCATACCCTCATCTTTCTCAAAAACCCCATAACTGATTAAAGATTAAGTATTTGTCCCGAAAGATCCAGGTTCGAGTCTGGTCAGTTTTTTCTGCCCTTTGGATAAAACCCTGTCGTTGTTTCCTAAAAGTAAGATCAGAACCAATGTCATGCATGCATTATCAAATTTAGTCCGTATTAATTACTCAACCACTTATTGGCAATCAGTTTAGTATTTGTTTTGCAAATTATGTTTATTTTACGATTTACAGTATTTTACAATAAACTGAGACATACGCAATGAAAATTTGCAAATTAAGATTCGCAAAGGAACATCGCATTTTAAATAGACTAGTAACATTTTCGTTTAGTTATTTATATGATATTTAATCACTAGAAATGTTAATTTTTCCATTTTCGACTGTTCATTTGCAAATCGCTGCCTCGTTTTTAATCTAGAATTAAAAGTAATTGCAGAAACCGTTACTTGGTGAAACTACAATATAGTGGAAATAACTGGGCAAAATTTTCACAAAATATTTTGTGAAACTGTTGCTTAATTATTTCCGCCATCTTGTTTAATCTATACGGCTAAGACTCTATCAAGCTAGACTCTTCAATGGATGAAATCGGAACATTTTTATATTCAAACCGAAGATGTAATCAGCAAATTGGATGCAGCAAAATCGATACGATGTATCAATCGGAAATGATTAATAAAATAATATGTCCGTTTGTAATCTTGAACAGAATTAAATAAGAGTAATCCTTGAAATTTACATACACTGTTATGACCGACGAATTGAGTGTTTCGATGTTTATCGATAAAGTCAACAATTGAGGCACCTATCCATTGTTGCTACTCATTTCGAGCCGATATAACTGAGATTTCAAATTATTAAGAAATCGAATAAATTGATGAATTAGCCTCGTAGTAGATGGCTGCGAGAGTAGGTAAATATCTAACGAAATTTTGTTCAGTTCTGTCTATGTAACTTTTTTATTATTCTTTGCATGTTCCCGTTTTTCCGAAAATCTGATTCAACTGATATTAAATTCGGCTCTGTAAAATTCCAATTTACAAGTTCCATGCAAATCTATGGTTGTCTAATGTATTGGAGATGTCGAGGCAATCAATGTTTGCTGCAGGGTGGAGAAATATTTGAAGCTCACTCTCAGCATCGCTCTAAATGCAATGCAAAGATACGGAATTTCCGAGTTTTCCTCCAAAGATTACTACGAAGAGAAAATCCTCGTGTTCGAGTAATTCTCATGGCAATGCTTACGTAATAACGTAGGAAACAAAACCGATAATAATCATCGTTCATTAGAGGACAAGACATCGGCTTCGATTTAAGATCTTCTTGTTCTGTCCCTTGAATGCTAATGTCCGTTTCATCGGCCAATAAAATTTGTTTCAGTTCGTCACCATTACTGTGAAATACCATTCATTTGTTGTTTTTTACTTTTGTTGATATTTCGAGAGGGTAAACATAGATTCTCAATAATAACTAAAATTTCAGTAGTATATCCCGTGATATTCATGTTGGCATTCTGACCGTTTTCACCTTATGGCAGTTGCCGATTGCGAAATGTCCTTCAGGGGCAATTTAGATTAGTTCTTCCGAAATGTTTTTTTCTTTGACACATTTTTTTCTGGACCAAGTGTTTGACTCTTTCACGAGATACTTTGACATTTAAACAGGTTCTTTATTAACAAATACTGTCGAAATACTTTTCCTCTAGCCTTCTTCGGGAAAGCAGTAGATCCCCTCTATTACCGGTGACGGAGTGGTTAACGTGCTAGCGCGTTAACGCTCCAACCTCGTTCTTTTGGTCGTTTTTTCCTCAGGCTATTTACATTTACATTTACATTTAAACCCTGCAATCCGCCAGTGGCGCGTGGCAGGGGGTGTAAGACACCAAAATACCTATCTAATCTGGAGAGCTATTTGCTTCTCTAATACTACGCGGAAAAAATGACCAAAAGTAGCTATCCGTCCTGGCAACTACTTCCCTGTATCGCTTTTTTGTTTTCTCTCGAAGGTCGCGTAGGTATATAACTGGGATGACAATATCTGTTATCTCCTCCCCGAAATCGGTAGAGATAAATTTATCAAAAAGCTTCCGTCGATATTCACGTCTTCTATCACTAAGAGAGTTCCAACCGAGGGATCCTAACATAGCCGAAACACTGCTGTCGAATCTGAAATCTCCCTTGACGAACCTTGCTGCTCTACGTTGAACCATCTCGAGATCGGAAATTAATCCTACTTCATGAGGATCCCAAACCGCACAGCAATACTCAAGTAGAGGTCGAATTAGGGAAAAGTACGCTATTTCTTTTACTCTCGGTGAACATCCCCTAAGGATTCTGCTGGCTAACCTTTGCATTCTATTCGCCTTTCCTACTACGCCTCGAATATGCTCTTTGAAGGAAATATCACTGCTGAGCGTAATTCCTAGATATTTATGATGCATCACGAGCTCCAAGGGATTTCCTGAAATTCTGTACGGTACGCAGGTAACGTTAGTGGATCGCGTGAAAGTCATGGTAACGCACTTCTTTACATTCAGCTCGAGCTGCCAATCACTACACCAACCCGAAATCATATTCAGATCGTTCTGCAAACTACCAATGTCATCTTCAGTTACGATCTCCCTATACACAACAGTATCATCAGCGAATAACCTAACCTTGCATTTAATATTATCCATAACATCGTTAATATATATTAGGAACAAAATTGGTCCTAATACACTTCCCTGTGGAACACCGGATGTGACGCGAACCTCATCAGATAAAATTCCGTCCAACGCAACTCGCTGCGATCTTTCCCCGAGAAACGACTTTATCCACTCAACAACTTTTCCGTTAATCCCGTAAGCCGTCAACTTGTGAATTAATTTTACATGCGATACTCGATCGAAAGCTTTTCTGAAATCTAGAAATATGGCGTCTGTTCTTATACCCTTATCAGCTGCTCTAACTACATCGTGGAGAAAAAGGGCTAACTGGGTATCACATGACCTACCTTTACGGAAACCGTGTTGACATTGACTAATTGCCCCCTTGTCACTTAGGAAACGCATTATTGAACTCGCTATAATGTGCTCGATAGTCTTACAAAATATTGACGTTAAAGATATCGGACGGTAATCTTCAGGTTTCGAGGAACGTCCTTTCTTAGGAATTGGAGTGATATGCGCTCTTCTCCACGACATTGGTACAACGCCTTCGTCCAAGGTTTTCCTATAGAATACGAAAAGAAGGGGAGCAAGCTCATTCGCCAGTGTTTGAATGACGAACGATGGTATACCTTCTGGTCCTGGCGCTTTTTTCTTGTCTACCTGCCGCAACAACTTTCTTATTCCATCCACCGATAACTCGATTGGTTCCATTTCTGAATCAACACGCACAGAAAATTCGTTCGCGCGTCCATCGTCTAAAGTAAAGCTTTCCTGGTAGTGTCGATTAATTAGATTTGCTTTCTCTAACGATTCAGTAACCATTAAACCCACGTCATTAACAAGGCTGGGTACTGAAGACTGACCTCCTCGAGATTCTCGGACATATGACCAAAATTCCTTCTGGTCACCTCCTAAAGACTCTAAAAGGGTTTTAGATCTATATTCCTGAAACTCATTCTTCGATTCGTCCTTAACCAATCTTCGCATCTCCGAATATTTTTGTCGCTCAAGATCAAAGTCTACTCCGATTTTCTCCAGCTTCTTCATCCGTGCGTGTAAAATCCTTTGCTTCCTATGCAACGCTCGCAACTTAGGTTTCATCCAACGCGGATCCTTACGCTCCCTAACGGTTTTAATTGGGACAAACCTAGCTAAGCCTTCCCTTAATATTCGTAAGAATTCCATCCAGCCATCGTCAATAGTATTACCACACAAAAAACTACAGAAATCTTCCGTCTTCGCATTAATATAATCCCTGAATTCTGAAAATCTCGCTTTGCGAAACATATAAACCTGCCGTGGTGGCTTGAGGGATTTTACTATTTCCGCTTTCATAACTGCAGTTAGGACATCGTGGTCTGAAATTCCAGCAATAATATTAAGATCATCGATCAAGTGAGGATGCGAAGTTGCTAATAAATCAAGTACACTACCTTGACCTTCGCGAATTTTCCTCGTAACCTTCTTATTAAGTTGATCTAAGGCGTGAAGCGAAAACGTATCTATCAATGTTTGCGATATAGTCTTCTCTCTACCGGTGTGCGAGCTCGATAAATTCTCCCAATCAATATGGGGAAGGTTAAAATCCCCTCCTACAACAATGATGGGATCCTTCACTTTCTTCCGAATATTCTCTAACGAATCAGCTAGTTGCTCTATACATCCGTTGTCGCCATCCGGAGGCCGATAAAAGGAACAAAAGAATACCTTCTTTCCACTCCGTCCAATAACCGAGCACCATACCATTTCGCATGTACCGTTCTCCAAGAAGTCAACGCACTGATTCTTTAAAGAATCTTTTACAGCGATAAACACCCCTCCACCTATTCTACAGAGTCGATCCTTACGATAAATAATATAATCCGGAGGAAATATCTCACCTGATGAAATATCTTCGCTTAACCAACTCTCGGTCCCTATTACGATATCCGCATCATTACTTCTCGTAAGATTAAGGAATTCTATCTGCTTTTTACGTATACTTCTGCAATTAACTACTATGATTTTTAAATCTCTCGCATTGTTCTTTAAGATTGAATTACTAGAGGCAAGTTCCTGTTTCCTTACGCAATTATTAGCTCGTTTCTTTGTTCTAAGCTCGCACCTATGCCCTTGCCCATTACTGTGGGTGTTAATCTCACAAATAAAACCCGAAACCTCATTTATCGTTAACCTAGTGTTGCAGTCTAACCTAAAAAAACACCCACATCCCTGAAAACCCGACCCGCTACCTTCTCCGCAGCCTCGGAAGTATAATGTACACCGGAGCGGTTAAGGGGAACCCTACACGAGTCAAGGACGTGGCTCAGATCGACAAAGCCCACCCCTTTGTCCCGACAGAAATCCCTCAGCCGACGGTTCAGACCCTCCACCCTACTCCAAACCATACGGCCTAGATCAATCCGGGGAACTATGCTGCATATGGACAACGCAATGTCCACCCCAGACGACCCCTTGACTCGAGCAACCTCAGATATCAGGTCCTCAAAAGAGTCCAAGATCTCCTCGGATCCACGAGCCGAGGCATCGTTGGTGCCCACATGCGCCACCACATGCAGCGAGGAGCAACCTGTCTCCCCGACCGCTGACCTCAACTCCTTCGTCACCTGGGGCACTGTACCTCCAGGTATACACTTGGAGAACACCCGCTCCACAACTCCCCCCCGGCAGGCCCTTCGCCGCAACGGAGACATGATACGCCGAACATTGGAGCTCCCTAACAGCAACACTCCCCTCCCCCCACAGCTTGCCTCCGGCCCAGCCTCCACCGTGACAACGGGCGAGTGCTCCAGCTCAAGGTCCGTCAACACCTCAAACCTATTGCTGGCGAGGAGAGGTTCAGCCGAAGCATCCCCAGCACACTGCTTCCTCTGCACCGCACCACGATTGCCGCGATTGGCGACCACCTTCCACTCACTAGCCTTCCGGGATGGGCAAGCAACGATTCGCGAGGATTCCTCCGCAGCGGACCCAATAGGCCTGCCAAGTTGAGTACTCCGGCAAGAGGCGGAAGCACGGCAAGCTTTAGGGCCCGCAACAGATGAACCCCCACGAACCGAAACATGGCCCAACCCAGTGAGCAGCGAACGGAGGTCCACAACTTCCCTCTCAAGGATCGCGATACGAGACATAAGTGCCTCGTAACGAGCGGTCATCAAGATGGAATTTATAGGAGTCCTCGGGGAAGCCATCCTAACTTAATAATTAACTGAGCGATCAAGAATAAATTTAATTGAGCTAATTTAAAATGAGGACTGACTTTACACTTTACAGCTAACGAGAACGAATAATCTGAACTAACTTCACCCTTTAATCCCTCCCTAACTAATAAACACTATATTTACACTACGTTAAACTGAAACGCTGATAGCACTGAATTACACAAAAATATCGCGAAGGTAAGGATGTGAATCAAAACAATGTCAGTTATCACGCGGTAAAAACAGCTGCAACACGTCAGGCGAAACTCTAACTACTTTAAAACTCAGTAAACACACAAGAAATAAGTCACTAATGCACTGATTGGAAGACAATTAATAAACCAAATGAAGCAAGAACAATAAGTAACTTAAATTAGCACAATCTAAGATTTAATGGATACTTATCGGCCTCGTGAACTCGGACGATCTCCAACGGACTTCGCGCCAACAACTTCGACGTACACAAACACTCGTAGAAATCACAATTCTCAACTAATTTACATACACTCGACGCTAAACTAAAGCCCGATACTTAATAAACAAAATACAATAACACTACTTTGAATATTATAAGATTTTCTACAACAAAAAGCACAAAAACTCAGAGCACTTTGTAGGCACTTTCTCACAGCTCGACAGCAGCGCCACTCCAATCTATATCTATTAGAGATGCTAATAGGGATGAATGAATAATGGTGGTGTATTACACCCCCTGCCATACGCCTCTTCAGAATAAGACTATTTCCGCCATCATCAGGGGCGAATGAATGATTTTCACCTGAGGATGTATGGGGTGTATGGTGGAGGGGGTGGAGCGAGTGAAATGGGACCTTTGTCACCATTGGAAACCCAATTTTTGTTTATGAAAATGCTTTCGTAAGCGAATATATTTTTTTACATTTATAGCCTTTTTAATGTATCATAGAGTCTTAAATGTTTTACATTCATAGGGTGTTCATTGTCTGAAATATGACTACCTATACTTGATGAATTGTGTCTGCCGTTTTTGTACCACATTTTCTTCGTAGGAAAGTCTTTATCTCCGAAGAAGATTTGATTGCGGGGAAAAAATCTGGTGTAAAGGTTTTCGCTGTATATGCACCGCTGCGTTCCCAAATGCAGCATTGATTGTGGGGAATTTGATACTCTGATATGACGAACCGAGCTGAGTCTTTCCATTTGCATTATGAACAATTTATTAAATAGATACGCGTCTTGTTAGTCTGGATAGAGGCGATAAGAGGGATAAAGTTAAGACACGCAAACACCCTCGATGTTTACGAAACCCTAGCCCAGACCAACCAAACTTATGACCTTCACCCCTTCCCCGCTAAACCTCCACTCTATCCCCGCTACTGCAAACCAACGAAATACTGCAGTAGCAAATAAAAAATCTATTTACCGAAGCTTTGCGGGCACTGTACGAGGTCGTTTCGGGCACCTTGTTGAGTATCCCGGCGTTTATATCCTATTTTGCACACGCACATACTCTTGCTCTCAGATTATAATATTTTCATAATTTAAGGCGCAATATAGAGCATTTTATGATTTGTTTGTGTACTTTCCAAGGAGCTTTCCCAGCAGCCATGCAGAAGCTGCTCGTCGCATTGGTAATCTTGGCCGGGAGCTCTGCGCTGCCCACCGAGACGCAGGAGGCCACCACTTTGCCTGCTGCTGCTGCTGAAGTTACCTTAACCACCGTGGCGCCACCAGACGAACAACCGGACGATTTGACGGACGTAAGTAATTTAGACACACCTAGGTGCACCTATTAACACAGAAGTCAATATTGGAAAAATAAGGAGTATCTGAACGAATTCAACTGAAAAGTAGGCTACTATAATTTCATAAAAGAGTACCAACTGGATCGAAAAGTTGAAAGATATCAACTCTGAAGAAATTTAGATACTGTCGAATGTAACATTCCTGAAACCACGGGTAACAATGCGTCCTCGTAATAATGGAGACGACAATGATGAAATGAAACAATCAACAGTCGCAGTGGATCGTTGTAACATTAGATTTGAAAATCGAACGTATTCCAAAGATTTAAGAAAACATAGCGCATGTTCCGACAAAGATAATTGGACTTCATCCTCATTCACAATAATGAAAAAATCAGGGAAATGAAGGGGCACGTTTTTAAATTCATTGATGGAAACGGAAATCCATCAATCCGCTTTAAAATTCACCTATGGACTTACGATGCTTTCCACCGATGTCCATCGCTTCCATTGAGATTAACTCCCGTTGAAGAGCCGATGGATGGCAGTAGTCATTCAAATGTTAATATCAATAACCTCACAAAAGCCAGTAAAAGGTAACTTACAATGGGAAAAATAACGTATTTATAATTCAACAATCAACGAACAAAAACGATGCGATTACTTACGTTTCAACAGAGTTTAAAGAATTATGGAGATGGAACAAGTTGTAAATGCAGCAGTAGCTACCTTGTCAAACAGAAGACAAACCAGCACTCTTCTTATATTCATCAATAATTGATAATCCATCGAAGTAATCAGACAAACATCGATGCAATCCATCGCTCATCAGATTGGTGAATTTAAAAACGTGCCAAGTTCATGTTGCCTTCGCGGTGATGGTTTTTGGGTTTTCCACTAACACCAGTGCAGGTATCTTCTCCGCGTACACCCGCAAAGCGTGGATCTTCCACAGCCTCCTTCGGTCCAAAATCATCGGTATGGAATCCATTCCATTTAATCGTTTCGCCAACTTGACTCATCTTTCGAATAAATTTGACCAAATCATCCTCCGCGTTGAGGACCCCGAAAAGAATATTTTGACCTAAAAGTTGAATAAGTTATAAACAATGTAAAACTATCAGTATTGTTTGATCGGGAGAAATTGCCACGGTGATGTGAACTGCAACGAAATTATTACAAAGCAAATGAATGTTTGTTAACAAAAGAGATTTTCCCCAGAAAAGTCTAAATAGAGGAATGAACGAAGTTCGTTGAGCGAAAATTTCTCGAGAGAGCTATTTAATTTGTGTTATTTCATTCAAGTATATTGTTCTGTTTACGAATATCTCACAGCTTCCCTCTTTACAAATTCACATTGTCAAATATTTACGATGAGGAATGTTCAAATAGGTGATTACCTAAGATGAAAATTTTCCTAAGGGTTCAAGACGTAAAATGAGGGGAGTTTTAATGACAGAGCATGAAAAGATATGCCCATAATAAACAACGAGACCACCGAGGGGACTAATTAGAAATTTTTAAATTTTTCGTCAGCGTACCTTCGTTGCCACCGGAAACAATGGGAAGTCTCGGAAGAAACAGCCGATGTTCAATAGGCATCATTGGTGGAAGAATAGTGGAGGACTCCAACTACTTCGCTAACAGACGGAAATTGCAAATATCGGAAGAGTTTCTCCAGTCCTTTAATAAGGCATTTCCCAATCGCTTTCTTAGCATTTGCATTATAAAATGCTTTTTCCTAATACGTATTTCGCTTAACATAGGCAAATCATGCATGCGGTAGATGAGATCCTGTACCAAAGGGTTTAATTCGTTAATAAGAAAGGTTACAGTGAAATTCCGCACGACTCCATAAGAACTGTTGCGACAATTGAGTAATCACTGCCGTGAGAAAGGTCAAGTGTCGTTAGAAGAACGAAGATCAATTTTACGTAAATTTCGCTCCATAAATTCAAATTTAATTTGAGAAATGCAGAGAGAAAATATCGGAAATGGGTACAGAAACACACGCAAGCCGACCACACTCGCCTTCCGCCACACGCCGAAATGTAGAATACAGAGGGCATTGACTGGGCGAACTCTTTATACGTTCGGTGATCAAGAAGCGTCAGACCTTCATTGTCGTTTGCACAATGGCATTGTTACGTGCCAAGTACAAGTATGGTGAATTAGTGGTTAGCTTGAATTATTATTAATCAATACGTCGGGATGGATAAAAGCGAGAAAGCTCTACGGAATTGTTGATCGGTTTAAATTTAGTCTGAAAATAACCAAGACGACATAATGTATTATTTCTGCCTTCACTTCGAGGAACCTTTTTATATTATTCATGGTGAATAAATACTCCGAGATATTTAATTATTTAAGTTTAATAAAAACTTTTCCTTCGGAGAGCAAAATATTTCGGAATAGTATTTATTCACTATGGATAACCAAGATAATATGAATTTTGATTCCACGGACTTTTGATCGGCCTTCGCGGTTTCCTTGTATAATTTGGACATGTATTGGTATATTAATGAAATGAAATATCACCTGGGCAACTTCAAACATAACCTTCAGATTAAGTTTTAAAATAAGTAGGGTGGCAAATGTGCTGCCATCACCTTCGTCTGCTTACTAAATGAGTGAATTGGTTAAGTCGGAGCTGAATTGAGGAAAGTCAATTTAGTTTCGAGCGATTAAACTTTGAACGTTGACCGTGGATAAGATATGACTACTTAAGTGGCCTTTGAGGGCAGATTGTATGAGTTTAACTCATTAGAGATATTTCGGGAAATAATCGTTGAAAAGCTTTTGTTTCCACGTCGATTTGAAAACCAAATTGTGGTGTTTTGTATTTTTATTATGCTTCCTAAATTTGGTGTTACTAATTTTCACGGTCTCTCATGTAAGCAAAGGAATAATATTAGGAACACTTTAGCATAAACATTAAAAGCATTTGAAATATTATTAACTGTTAATTATACAAAATAGTATCAATCTGTTTTCTGGTAATCTGATAGCGCGTCTTTCCCACAATGCATCGCTCGTACATAAATACATTGTTGTAAACGTGCGAGTACTAATCGTTAAAAACTGCCGATAGCCAGCGCCTTGCTGAACATGAATTTTAGACAGAATTTAGTTTTATGAATTTATTGCTGAAGATTCGAGCTGAATACGCGTAAGCAAAGATGTCATGAGTGATCAAAATATGACAATGGATACATAAATAATACAAATATTGTAAATTTATTTAAATCATACCAAAATTACATTCTTCTCTCTTAAAAACGATGAATGAAGCGAAATTAACCAAAATCCGTGATGCTTATTAAAACTGCCGAAATTAGCGTCATTTCGCTAAATCGGCCAAAATTCGCTTTATTTGTAGGTTTTATCGTTTATTGCGAAAAACAAACATCTCTAGTGATGGTCTTTCCTGTATAAGAGGCAAGTTACTGAGGCATTTGCAACAACTACAAACAAGTCAAAAGGACAAACTTCCGACCAAGTGGAAGTGTTTCCTAATTAATCCTAATGAGAGTTGCAAACATATTTATCAGTGCATGGAGCGAAAAGTAAATCTTTTGAGACGGGAACGAATTTTAGACAAATTGGGTCTTTGTTTTGTGAAATTGTATTCTTTTATCGATCTGCAGAGGTTTTAATAAAACTCATTTTTTTTGGATTTCCGCCTATCTTTGTAGCTTTGAATTATATCATGGTTTACATCATTAAAAATGAAGGTAAAATTATGTTATATATGCAATTCTTATAGCCTTAGAAGACAATTGAAATATTTTTCCGTCCTTTTGATACTATGATTGCCTCAAAATGGTTATAAGCGGATGTTTCCAATGAGAGGGATTTTTTTGGGGTACCTTCCGGGTGATGCTGTCTTGAAATACCAAGATGCTTCGACCGCGTTCTTTCTCTCCACCGAAAATACACGGCTTCGATAACATGAGAAACTTTTCTGTAATACTTAGAAAACTAAGTATTATTATGTCATTCATATATAATGAGTTCCTGTATTCATGTATTGACGAAGTATTCTTCAATTTTTTAGTGCAGGATAGAAAATGTATCTTTCATTTTTACTTGCGTCCTCCTTTTATACGGATGTAGTCATATGAAATCTAGTAAGTTAAGAGTGATTCCGAATTCATCTTGGTTTTTTCTTATTGTTTTCAATGGAAAGTATTTTTCATAGGCTGCTCTCATTTTTTCACTTAAGTGGGCACATTCGTACTTGATCAAGAGGGCTCCATCCTTCATCTTGCCCGTAAGTTTCATCTCCTGGTAATGCTTTTGGTGGCTGATGGATTGGTTGAAATTCCGATTGCCATTTGGGCAATATTACTGGTTAGAAATCTTTTAATGAAGCTTTGCACGCACAAAACTCTCCCTTTTCCCTTAAATACAATTAATTATTCTTTTAGTTAAAATAAACGAAATTTTAAAAATTTGAAGTACTAACAATCTTACAATTTGTGAAATTCATTGGCTATTAGTTTAAAATTAAAAGCAATTCTTAGGATTAAGTAAGTAAGGGTACTAATCTATGGAAGATCACTTCGTTATAACGGTGAAAAGCAAAAATTCGATATAATCCTAACAACATCGCAAAGAAAGCTAAATTAATTTCGCAAGGTCCAATTTTTCCTACTTTTCCTTTCTCTGTTTAGGTTCCAAATCGATGTATTAAATGTCTTCTCCTCTACGTAAAAAAAAACTTGTAAATCATTTGAAGTTGTCAGAGTGACTTATGTATTTCTATGTAAAGGGAACACTTCGCCGAAACCAAATAATTCATTTCGAGAACGACACTTATGGTCAATTATTACGACATTATCCATATCCGAAGAATTACTATTCTGTTTGCTTCCCTTCCTTCTTCGGATATTTTTCCTTTGTATACTTTGACTATTTCCAGAAGGACTTTCCAATCTTTCTATTTACTACTTGTAGACCACGTTTGATTTTACACTGGTATTTGCTGTGGAAACTGATTGTGAAGCATTTTGGATGGAGGTTTTTTGATCAATGCCTACCGTGCGATGAGTAAAAAAAACAGCTGAAGAGAGGTAACGCCTTGGGCGAATAGTAGGTGCCATCAGAAGGGGGCAACGATCACCAACACACGTAGAGGGTGCGTGGGGAAGTCCATCCGTGAATACCTGCAGAACCGGTCTCGAAGAAGCGTCGTTGACCTTCGCTAGCCGCGGTTGTTCAAGGGTCACGAGCTGCGCGGAAGTCGCGGGGAAAAACGACATGAACTCTTTAGGAAACTACCAAACATTTTCGGTCAACTCTTCAGCACCCTACATTTCGCATTTATCAATTAGAATATTTTTTGCAAATGTTTATCGGATGTACCGAATTATAGCTACGTCGAATTGGAAAGGAGACTTCCTCAGAACACATTTACTAAATGCTCCGTAAAGTTTCTTATGACTCTCTCAACTATGAATGTATGCACGTCCCGTATGCCCCAATGAGAAATAAAAAAAAACTTTGTGTAGCGGGATTAAATGTGATAAATAAAGAAATGACAATTTATTAATATTTTATTAGGAAATAATTTTTATCAACTCGGAGACAAATCTTTTGATTTGTCTCCGGAAAAACTTTCCACTGAACATATGCTCGACGATGACAAATAGCAAAAAGAAAAGTATAATAATGCAAACATAACTATAGTTATATCAACGAAATCATTAAATCTGAGACGCGGCCCACTACTTGAATATAAAATAACATGAATCAAAATGAAAATATTTCAAACCTCTATCGCAACACAGAGAAGATATTCTATAATACTGATTCGTTCATAATCCCTTGAACCTAGTAGTTGGAATAAAATTTTCATATAAAATATTGCCTAAAAGATAATAACTTTTTCGTGTACACACTGAAATAGCATTGCATTCCTTTGAAATCACAGAACAAAAAATAGGGATTAACAATTTAGATGTTGGAAATAAAACGTAGATTTCGTGTTTTCAAGGCATTTCCAAATGAAAAGAATCCTTTTACACATATAGCCTGATTTGAAAAATGTGAGACTATTAAGTTTTAGAAGGGAATGTTGAGGACACTATTGCTGAAAAAGGTTCTGGGCATGAGAATGGTTCAGACAATGTACGAGGACATGACAATGGTACTTCTGACAATGTCAGAAGCAATAATTTCCTAGAGATGAAAATGGTACCCCAGAATGCAGTTTCAAACATCGTATATACCTAATAATTTCATTTAAAATAAAGATGCTGCTATTCAGAAGCAAGAGGTTGGCATGGCCGCTGGATAAAGAGTTGAAATATGTATTTGAGAGATAGTAATAAAAGTTCAGGGGGAGTGTATTGTATTACATAGCTCATTAGGACCAAATATGCTTATAGATTAGATGCACTACTATTGCTATCTCTCTTACTCCAAATTAATTCTTTCGATTAAAGATGAAAGAAATTAAAGCTGAGGTGTGCCTAAGGTAGCCTTCTTAAATAGTTAACCAACAGCAAAAAGAGTTTGTTACTAAATGAATTGAAAATATTTTCCTTATAGGTTCCAGAGGCATCATCTCCTGATTTGTCAGGTCCTGAAGTGTACAGCTTGCATGTCAAGTCAGAAATCAAGTTTCGTTATGCAACCACATTAGTGACAAGTCGTGTGGTTAATAGGGGGGCCAAAGCTGCTGAAGCCGCATTCCAGTTTGTTTTACCAGAAAATGCATTTGTCTCTGGTTTTCTAATGTAAGAGTTTACAAGTCAATTCATTACTATTTTAAACTTATCAGCCCTTCCTATCTTATTTCCAAAATTTATTTTATTTTTGAATTCAAAGTAACATTTAGTTCAGAAATCTTGTTTAATCTGCTGTCAATGATAATATATTATTAAACTTTTAAACAGCGAAACCTTCTCTTTCTGAAAGAAATTTTGAATCCATACATCCACGTGATATTTGCTCAGAAAATAAATATCTCCTTAACTGTCTTTCATAGCTCCATTGAGTCTTTTAATTCAAATAATAATCAACTCGTTGCATTTCAGAGAAGTTAAAGGGAAAGTATACAAAGCGTATGTAAAAGAGAAGGAAGAGGCCAACAAAGAGTACCAGGAGGCTGTCGCGCATGGCCAAACAGCAGCACAGGTGGCAGTCAGGTGATATTAAAGTGGAGCCTTTTTCTTTACTCATTTTTTTATGAAAAGAGCATTATTTTTCATTTGTGATTAATATTTTTCATTAGTGCCAGAGATTCCAATCTCTTTGCTGTGTCTGTTAATTTGGAACCTCGCTCCAAAATGACATTCAATCTTACTTATGAGGAGTTATTGACACGACGTCTTGGATTTTATGATCAGGTTATTCACCTGGTCACTAGCGACAAGGTTAGTGTTTTTTTAATATTCTAACTGGATATAGGAATGCAACAAATATAGGTCTATATTTAATCTTATGAAATTTATTTTTTTGTATTAGGTAATACATGACATGAAAGTCGAGGTGTCAATTGAAGAAAACCAAAACATAACAGCTGTTAAAGTACCTGAGCCAACAGCAGGAAATGAAGTTGGTGATGCTGTATCAGGTATCAATGAAAAACATTTTGAATATATAAATATAATATGGTTCATATGTATATAATATAATGCATTCAATATGTCAATGTTTGCATGATTCCATCATATACATATACTACTTAATTTTCCTAAATTCCTACTGAATACAAAAAATATTAGATCTCTAGTATTTCCTGGTGACTCCTATCTACTTGGTATATGTTTTCTATTCAATTATTCCCCAGAATAAATTCACTTATGTTGGTTTCTCTTTCAAATCTGAAGATGGACTTGTAGTTGTTTCCAGACCTTCTCCTACAAGCGCTCTGATAGTTTATGCTCCGTCAAAGGAGCAACAGAAGAAACTGCTGAGCAAGAAAAATAAAGATAACACTTTAACATCCTATTCTGAGGAAGAAAACAACACTCAGCGTTTAAGAGTACAATATGATGTGGACCATCATTCTGCTAGCGGAGATATTATGGTTTGTCTACATTTGTGATTATATGGGAAAGGAGAGGAATTCTTGTTATTTTATCTCAGCCATTTATTCTAATTAACAATAATTCTACTATATTGTAGTAAAATTTAAATAATTAATAACCCTTGTCAGAAGGAAAAATACTTCTTACTATATTTAATCCAAGCAATAATTCTTCTATGAAATGTACGTAAGAGTTTGGATGTTCAGGAAAATGATTCATGAATTAAAATCATTGTTTATATTTAAATTTAATTGAATTAAAATATATTTCTATGTTAAATTCACTTTCTACTTGTTCTTGAAAAGTTTAAATTTCAGCTGTGTACCATAGAATGGGATGAATAGCAACATTTTCAATTTTGTACAGTCTACTGCATCTTTAAAAATAATTTTCTATCATTTTTTTAATCTAAAGTATGCGTCTAGACGTGTATTTTCTTACCTCCATATGGCAACTTGGTGATATGAAATATAACACCACCATTGCTAATTTTATATGGTGTTGCTATTCACCTGCTGGTTGGGGTGAATAGCAACAGCAACAATTCAAACCACACAGGGGGTGGATAGTAACAAAATAAACAGCAAATGTATGCACTTCTTCAATATTCATTTCTTAAATGATATTTTTTTATATAGATCATCGAGTGGGTAACAAAAATTACCCTGGGAAACAAATAGCAATTTTTGTTTTTGATAGCCAATTGATGGATATCAAACTTTTTCCCTCCTTCCCTTAGGCTCATTGTGTCTTTCAGTGCCTGTTCAGCTTCTTCAATTAAAAGTACATCAACTTTCTTGTAAATTTTCCCATGTGGATCAGGCTTGTAGATGCATGGCATCTTTGTTGCTATTCACCCCTCTTCACCAATAAAAATTTAATTGTTTAATATTAATCGCCTACATCCACAATTTTTTTACTTTTTGAAAAGTTAGTTGTTAATCAATAATTAGTAAAAACTTACCAGTTTATTTACATGGAAACTTGTATTAGATACAATCGCCTTCTTTTCTGAAAATGATAAGCTTTGTGGCGTACAAAAAACATGTTTTTCTAATCAAACAAAATGCATATGAAAAAGAATGACTTCCTGGGCAAATGCTTGGAAATATAAACAAATCCAGTAGGAATGTATCTGCCAAGAAAAAAAATAACCTAAAATTCCCTAACTCTCCGGTACTTTCCAAATTTTCTCTAGGAAATTGAAAAGACAAAGTTTTGCTGCTATTCACCCCAGTGTTGCTATTCAATGGTACATTGGGGATATAATTTTTAAAGCTAGGTAATCGTTAGCATTCTTTGATACAGTAAGTTACTCTTATCCTTCCACTGCATTTTATAAGTACAAATAACTAAATTTCAAATTTGTTCTAATTTCACAGCTAAGGGATGGCTACTTTGTCCACTTCTTTGCTCCAACAGAAGAGCCCTCAAATAAGCTTCAAAAGCACGTTATATTTGTGTTAGATACTTCTGGATCCATGTGGGGGAGGAAGATAGAACAGCTGCAAGAGGCAATGTTATTAATTCTTGATTCTCTCAATCAAGATGGAGACTATTTCAGTCTTGTACAGTTTAGCGATACAGTAAAGGTACGTAACTTCTTGACCCATTTTTAAAGCCTATTTTACAGATTTACCCTCTTTCAGTCATTCGAATGGAACAGTATAAAAACTAGTTTTATTGAATGGTGTGAAAGTAAGATGAATAATCTGTTCATGTGACCAGTACTTCTTCTAAATAATATTTCTATCTATCCACCAAATTTTTCATTAAAGGAGTTTATAATGAAGGAAGAGAGATATATAATATTCCTTCATTATGAAGCTTAATTTTTACAACATCTTGGCCCCCGCCATTGATTTTACATGAGTTTATTTTTAGCACAAGGCTATTCAGTGAATTCATTTAAAAAAAGTTATAGTAAGACTTTACAAAAGAATATGAGTAAAACTTTAGTTTAAAAAAAGTATTATAGTAGTTCCTGCTACCATACTCTGATGAATGGAATATTTTCATTTGTCATGTGGTTCAAGATAGAGAAATATGTATCTTTCATTTTCTTTTGACCCAGTCTTGATCATGACAGTGATGAAATGTAAGCTACTGAGGTATGAGTGAATAATTGCACTGATTTTGGTCTCTCCTTATGGAATGCCAAGAAAAGTGTTACTCATAGAGTCATTGTGCTTCACTTGCGTGGACATGCTCCACTTATAGCATTCTGGCTCAGTGAGGAAAGCAGTGGTAAACTACCTCACTCCTCATTCGGCCTAGTAAAACTTATTCTTCTCTACAAGCTCTTAGTAGCTTATGCCAGAGGGGGTGAGGTACCAACCGGCCTTCGGGCTGAATACTTTACAGAAAGTATTATTTAAACATAATTAAAATATGTTATGTTAAAAACTATTAAAATACAAACAATCCAAAAATTGTACAAAATCATAAATGAAATCAAAGAATTCACAGAAACTCTCATTAAGACTAAAGCAATAGTTACAAATATAAAAGACACAAAGAAAAAATATAAAATATAATACTAACATAATAAAAATACATTATTATGTATTGAGAATAACTCGAATCTCATTTTCAAACAGATGTTTTCTTAGAAATATAATCAAGAATCTTTTACCTCTCGTGAGAGTGAATTGTATAGCATTAATCCTTGAAAAAATTAGGTTTGTGAGCATAATTTTGAGACAATATATAATATTAAGTGGAGCCAAATTACTTCTCATAGCTTTATTTATGTTGAGAAGTTTAAACTTTCCATTCCTAGTTTTCAAATATTTATTGCTTAAATTGCACATAGTGAATTAAATCAAATGGGTATATAGTTGATTTTGTCATCTGATGATGAAAATTATTTGTAATTCATATTCTTTCTTATCAATCATAATGCAGCTTTTTGCTACATGAAAATTGTGATTTTAGTGGTAAGAATGCTTCTGACAGTACTGATCTTTCACCCTTTTTACATTTTCTGTGAATATTCATTTTCAACATATGTAAAAATGATTTGTCTGCTTACCTCAGTTAATTCAATCCATATGTCACAAATATTTTGGTATTCTCAATCTTGTATGTTTCATATAAATTTCTTTGGTAATAACTTAGTCTTCATTATGTAAGCAATATTATATGTGATTGATTCTCAATAATTTATTTATTTTACAATAGCGCCACAGTAAGTCCCTAGGGTAAGTGGTGATGTTATCTTACTCTAAATTATAACATACAACACAAAAGAATTTCAAAATTCAATGTTTACAACTACAGAATATTAGTATTTATCGATGTTATCCATTAACTAAACTTGATTATAAACTATACTAGTTTATCATTGAATACATACTACACTAATATACAATTAAAAACTGAATAATCTAAAGCCACTACAAACACCAAGAGTATTTAGTAATCAAATGAACTAATTCCCTAAGCCTTACATAAACAAATATAGAATTTCAGTGCATAACATACAAAAATAAATATCCTTGAAATAGTATTATAACCACTTATCAGTATTATTTAACATGGAAGACTTTCGGGATTCCTAAACAGTCACAGAACACTAATTTAAGTAAATTATCTGTTATTTTACATGAACAAATTGAAAGTAAAATCTACAAAGCAGAGATTCTGAGGGCATATTTGTTTAAGTGTTTGTCTTATGTTAGATTGGTGCCCACACCATTTGCCAAGTTGTGCCAAATTTTGCATTTGCGTCCTCTGAGATCGGGATGGGTGTATTTTTATTTGTTAGCTTTGCATGGTTCAAACCAAAAAGCACTCATATTGATTTCCATTACGAATATATACAAAGTTAGGTTTTTATCTTAACAGCCATTATTTCTTTTGCAAAATCATATAAGAAAGAATAATCACATATAATTGTTACAAGCACCAAAAGAATATGATTGAATCAAAATTCTTATTTTGGTAATTGAGCATGGTTTTCAAATCAAAATTGCAAGAATTTTGGCAAAATAAAGTTTTCTAATATTTGAGGTTATATGTCCTTGACAAAAAATGTGATAGTAGAACCTGAGTTAATGCATATTCATACATGAATACATAGGGACATTATAGCCATTCAAAATGAATAGAAAGAATCAATAACAGACTATACAAAGAGGAGGAAATTGTATTCACATTTATGGAATAAAATAGTTACAAATGAGTACCAGTTTCAATGAAAATACAGTTCTGAGAACAGTCCTTACCTCAGTGAAGTATAGTAACTCTAAAATTTACTTACAGGTATGGACTCCCTTAAGTAGAGAAGATGAGCAGACCCACGGAATACATCTTGTTACTTCCCAAAATATTGACAAAGCAAAGAAATACGTTAAGTCAATGGAGGCGCTTGGAGGTATATTTTGCAGCATATTATAAATTTAGTTGATTTATAAAGTTTTCAGAATTAAACATTGACAAATTATATCAAAACCCATATGGAGGAAACTTTTACTAAACTAGTAAAATTTCCTCAATATGGATTTTGATATAATTAATAACTACCACAAAGTTACGCCTGATTCCGTGTCTTTTATTGACTAATTACTTTGTAATTAATTTAGCAGCACTTTTGAAGCAAATGTAATATCTACAATTGTGATTGTAGTTAATTGCTAAAAGTATTTCAAATTGAATTACCTGACTTAAAATTTCCAATATTGTATTAAGGAATTGAAATTTTCAAATTGTCCACTAACTATTAAGTATTTGATAGCTTGCCAAAAAGATAGGTATGCTTTAGGTATTTATGTGATAAAGTATTTATTAGTACTATGCACCATAATAGTTTTCTGTTATCTTCCCTCCAGGTACTAATATCAACCTTGCATTGCGTAGTGGACTACAAATTGCAGCCCTTGGTTTGAGTGGAGAGCCGTTCCGCAAAACTCTTGAACAGAAATCTGGTGGCCATTTTCCCCAACCTCTAGTCATATTCCTTACTGATGGAGAACCAACCACAGGAGAAACTCGACTTTCAAAAATTCTTGCCGCAACGAGAGCCATGAACTCGGAAGCAAGGGTGAGACTCATGTTTTAGAGCATTAATTTTCATTTTCACTGAATTTATAGATAACATTCAAAGATTCATGTGATATCATGCTCACCCATGAACAAAGGGTTGCCCATTAAAAGAGCCATTTACAGGATGCTGAGTGCTGATCATGAACACAACATGGAGCTGATTTCGAATTTTATGTCTCCACAAAGATCTCTGGACTTTTAAATAAATACAACATCCGAACCACTCAAAAACTGATCCCAAAGCTTAGGGAATACTTAATGCATGTTAAAGACAACTTGGGCCTGATTATCTATTATAATTGATGAACCCAAAAATTGAATTATGCCGACATTCAACTAAATAGGCAAACTGCAACATGTTTGGGATGGATTCTCTTTTAGTTACTTAGTTTATTGAAATTTATATTTCCTTTTAAAATAACCCTGTGTATAAATTTATAACACAATTTCTGTAAGAACTACTAGGAAATACTCCAGGTTAGGTATTTTGGGGTTCGTTAATAAACGGAGGCAGAGAAAATACCGCAAGACTGTATATTAGTAACAATCTTAATGGAAAAAAACCATATGCAGGATAGAATTAACTGTAGGGTGAAAGAGCTAATTTCATTCTCCAAGAAGAAATATGAAAGGATTGATTTGAAATTAAGTTTGGCAGGAAAAAGAATTCAGAGATGAGCAATATGGCTTTCCGTCTAAAAGGGGATGCAATCTTTGCATTAAAATTAGCAGATGGAGATAAACATGGAGTTATACATGGCATTAATTGATATATAAAAGTATAGGACAGAACACCAAAGCAAGATATATACATGAGGGAAACTGGATCATCAGAGATTAGGCCTTCCATGATCAGGCTGCTTGGGAAAATGTATTCTGGATTTAAGTTTTTGCTGTATGTGGTGGTTGTAACTGGGATTATGTGGGTAGTAAGCAGCTAATTTCAGGGAACTCTTGAAGGATTTCTTTGCAACGTGAGAGGAAAGTAAAGCTTTGAATGAGCTCTCCATGCTGAGGATCCCAGAAACAAACACCATAAATTCAAACTGGCGGCATGACTCTGATTACAAGCATAGTTGATATGATTTCAATGTGGAATATAGACTGCAAGAACTTTCAGTACTTTGTCTGTTCTTTTTCAGTCTGCTCATAGGCATAAATTTGAGAATCATTGGGTATGAAGTTGCCATGAAATAAGCACAATAAGAAATGGAAGAGAGAAAATGAAAAGTAAGATAACAACTTAGTACATGGTAATGGAAGGCCAATTGGAAGAATAAAAAATTGACCCTGAGGAGAAATAATGAATTCTACAAAGAGATTATATTGTATTAGATGAACATAGGATATGAATGGATTTATCAAGGCTGAGGCATGGAATTGGAAGCAATGTGTATGAAGGAATGGCTGGGAATGAATGAAGTGCAAAGTTACTAGAAAGTAAGTTGTATAATAAAAGGAAAGGTAAATGAACTAGTAATCAGATCTGCAGTGATAACAGTTCTAAGAGATCTAGAACACTTGAAAGAGAAGAAAGATTAAGGAGTGCAGACTGAGGTGGTTAAGTCTTGAAGTAGTCAGAAGCAGTTATCAAAGAGATGACTGCTAAGAAAGAAGAAAACAAGAGGTAGTAGCTATAATAGAAAGAGAAAGGCTGGAGGGAGCTGAAATAGAAGTATGTGGAGGAAATGAATTAAAGCAGGAAATACTGGCCACAAAACAGAAGTGGGATGAGGGGAATTAGTAAAATAACATGATGATTCATCTCGTCCATTTTTAGAACACTGGATCACTTGTTATATTTTATATCTACTGTTACTCTGATCACAACACTCAAATGTATACCTTAAATTTTTACCTTTTTCATTTAAATCTTGTATTATTACCATTTGAAGTCAATCTATGCACAATTACAGAGTTGTTATTGCTATATTTATCACAATTACTTACTTCTAAATTTCTTGCAACTATAAATGTTTAACAAGGATGATGATTCCATACCCAGGCACCAATATTTTCCTTGGCTTTTGGAAATGATGCTGACTTCAGATTTGTGAAGAAATTGTCTCTACAAAACCATGGATTTGCAAGGAGAATATATGAAGCTGCTGATGCAACTCTTCAATTGGAATCATTCTTCCAGGAAGTCTCATCTCCTCTTCTCAATAACGTTACCTTCACTTATGTGAATCCAAAGGTAAATGATAATATTTAAGGATTTCAATCTCTAACAGTAAGATAAATACTCTTGTAAAAAGTATGATAAGCATGGGAGATTAATGTCAATAATGAACCTTATCTTTTTACATTAAAAATGATAAACCCTATATATAGGGTTTATCATCATCATTATCATCCTATAGGATACTGTGGTGTTAAGCATTTGCCATAAAAATATAATCTGATCTAATATTAAAAAGAAAAATGATGGAAATATACCTTTGAGCAGGTTGATATAAATTTCATATTTTCTCCAAATATCCCTACATACAACTGCCAATTACACTAACAATGCAGCAAATAAAAATATATGGAATAACTTAGATTCACCATATGCAGTATAACTTTTAAAACTGGTTTAAAAAAATTGCAGATATAGATGGAAAACAAAAGCATATACAATTAGAAAAGTGGAAAACTTAGTAACCAAAGTAGACAGTTATTTGTATCATGTTGCCTTCTGGATATTTTACAGGTATACAATTCGTAATACAAAAGAATGTGCTAGATGACACTGCCCATCTCCTTGAAGAAGTAATTTCATATTCCATTTCATGATCATAATTTAATCTATGAACATAAGGGCAAACATAATATTATGATGTATATTAAAAACTTTATCTAATAATATCATGTAAGATGGTGAGGAAAGTTAATAGAAGAAGAGCAGATTGAATTACATGAAATTGATGGAAATGATAAAATAATTATACCAGATAAAGAATTTAGAATTATGTCAGTTTTTCATGAAAATGCAAAATTACAAATTTTTTATTTATAAAAATATGTACATAATACTATATTATAAATACTAAGAATGAAAAAACTAATAAATTACTCATGTACTTCTTAATCCTTTCAGGTTGATCAGTCATCATTGACGGAGTCGTCATTCCATACCTACTTTGCAGGAACAGAAGTGGTTATTGCTGGCAGAGTTAATGACCCATCTATCACTCCAGATGAGTTAGGTGGTATTATTTCTTCTTCTTCTTCATCTGCATCCATGTCTGTTTCATCTGAGAATGCTGAGGAAGAACCTCCTGCAGAATTAGAAACAAATTCATCCATCCCAACTCCACTCTCGTCCATCCTTCCATCACCCACTACTATCAAAGAAGGTAAGAATGACATGTTATCAGAGGAAGACACCATGATTCATTAAAAGTGGAATTACAGAATTTTTAGGTTTTCTTATTTCTAAGTTTGGGGGAGAGCTATGAATATAAAATGTCAATGAATATTTCCTTCATCCTTATGATGCTTTTTATCCTTAGTCAATTTTTTAATAATAATAAAATTATCATTGAAATAGATGGCTTTGAATACTCTTTGCATTAACTGAAGTGACTCATCCCATTGTTTCTTTTTTGTATGAGGTCAAGACTAAATATCTGCTAAGTAAACAAGATTTTAAAATCAACTAATGCAATATTAAATAGCTCAAAACATAGATTTTTATTCCTATGAAAGTGTGAAGAAAGATGTTCTGTGCAGCGTGCATGCAAGGTAAAGCAGGAAATGCTCCAATGAACGAAAGAGGAGTCCCTCAAATTCCAGAATAAGAACCGATTTAATTATAAAAGCTCTTTCAGGGGAAATAAAAAGAATTGCAATTATAAGTATCATAAATAGCATTTCATTGACAGTGTACATGCTACTTCTTTAGCCATCATTCATTTTTTTTTAAGGTACACCAGCTCTGATCCATGACATCATATATCCAAAATTTCCACCACCAAGAACTCCAGAACCAGAGATCCGCAAACCTGAGAAGGGCTCTCTTGAACGTCTTTGGGCATTTCTAACAATTCGTCAGCTTCTGGACCAAAATTTGGCTATGGAAGAGGAAACAGATCCTTGGGAACCAACGACTACTCCAACTCCTATTGAAAGCATAATCAACAGTGGCAGTATGTGAAATTGTCTCACTTTGAAAATGTGTATTTTGTAGGAATTAATGTGATTTTATCTACAGGTGTTATTATTAATACATTTTAATTATTTTTTTATTTATAAATTTAATATAGAAGAGAGGTACACAATCAGTCAGTGAGTCAGCTTATGATTCTTCAGTCACAATAAATTTGACAATATTTATAGTAGCATTAACATTTCAAAAAATAAAATACGTGAAATTCGTATACGTATACATCAAAATTCTACAAAGGTATTAAAAAACTTTCTAAGTTATCTTCCATTTACCAAAAAATTATAAATTGAATACCCTAAGAAACTAATATGCAAATAAAGTGGACAGAACTTGAACTTGCATCAACAACTTTCCAAGTGGTAACTCTACCCATTTTGATCAATAGCACCAAAGAGTCACCACATTGTATAATGGAATGCCAGTAGGTTTGAAACCTGGTTAAGTCAATATTTATTCTCTTTTCCAGGTGAATGCCTTAAAGTACCTTATCCAATACGTTATCCTTTTCCTCTATAAATATGACATAATGATATCACGAGGAGACAAATACTTTAAAAAATTAAATTAAATAAAATGATTAGCATACGTAATTTATATACATGTACTGAGTCATCAATTTATAATGGTTAACAAAACTCATTTTGGGGATTTATATTTGTAAATGTCAGGATCAGCTGTGCCTGTATATCCTTCAACAATTCAATGGAGTCGACATTATCTTGAGTGCTTCTTCTTTCACCATAAAAATATTCTCCATCTTTCATCAATAATAGGTACCTTGAGACTGGGCAATGATGATGACTAAGAGTTTAACCTTTTTTCCCTCTCTCATAGGCTTTTTTTCTGGATCATTGCTTTGATCAGGCCTCCATAAAATACTAGCAAGTTTTTAAAGTATCTTAAAGAATCCAAATTGTCCTTCTTTTTCATTCCCTATTCATGTCCTCAATTTTTTCCTCTATATATTTATGTTATTTTCATTTATTGTACTACTCAGTACATTATACTGATCCAAATGACGTCTTTTTAGGTAATCCTAAAGCAACATAGTTTTGTTAAGATATATAACAAAAATAATGACCTTAACATTGATGGTTTAATTTTTTATGAAGATAACAATAAGTTTTTTTTTCATGTGCGGCACCAGTAATAAACCCACCAAATCCAAATATGACTCCAAAACAGAAAGCTCTTAAGTTGGCTCTTCAGGTATGTACCTTTAATTGGAATACAGAATATGTTGAAATTTGTGCATAAACATGCATTCTCATAAATCCATTATATGGGAGTTATATTTCAAATGTATAATCTGTATAGTACATTGAGATTGTCACTATTAGGCTAACTCAGGTTCTGCTTTCAAAATACACTCTTCTATTGCCCATGTTGTCCTCAAAATGCCACTTATTAGAGCAATTTCACCGTCAAAACGTTGTTCTAAATGTACACTATGCAGTGAAACAATGTTTTACTTACTCTAAAAGCCACCAGTTGAAGGAAAAGACGAAAACGGAAACTACTTAAAAAAACAGCTAAATTGCATTGAATCCATTTTTTTTCCTGGACCCAGAAGAGGTATCCCTGATCCCCTAAGGGGCATTTAAGTGGCATTTTGAGGCTTGATCATCAGTTTCATAGCAAGTGACATTTTTTTTGCAGACATATTATGGTTATTACCAAAAAAAAAATAAGAAAATTTTGCTGTTTTTGTCAAAATTTTGAAACTTTGAGGCAAAAATTCAAACAAGATTTTTTTTTATTACGAAAAAATTTTATATCTGTATTGTCCATGTAAGTGGCCACTTTTTCCAAGTATTACATTTGGATAAAAACAAAGTGTAAAAATGCTCCATCCTTTTGATCACCTCCCTTTGTTACTACATTATGGTAATTTCTCAATCAAAGTAAAGAAATTTTATAAGACAGACAATTAGGGAAGAATAGCAAAAGCATTCACAGCAGTGATGAGAGTCCATCACAGAGCAATCTCTCCAAGAGTCAACAAAACACCGCAACGCCACTGTTATAAACTTGATTTCTTTACACTGCAAGAAAAGAATACACCTTCAAGAAATTTTTAACTTAGCTTTTAGGGAAGTGGGAATTTTTCAAGAAAATTACTGTAATTAGCTTTCATGATCATTAAATGGGATGATATAATCAAACTGAAGCTCTCAGCCGCAACTAGAGTAACAATTTTTTGGTTTAACAGAGCAATTTTTCCCCTTTCGTCAATTTCACTAACAAATATTTTCCCACGTTTTTGCTCATTGCAATATGCATAGGAAATTTAAAAAGACTCAGAAAAAATAGATCTATACACCCTTTCTTACTTGTAAATGAATACATTTAGGCTGTGTCTAAGTTTTATCAGGCATATTTTTATACCTGTAATTATGATTGTCAATTTTTCCTTTTCTTTCTTGACTTGTGTGGCCACTGCATATTGCACAATTTATTTATTAAATTTCAGTATGGATTTGTTACACCTCTGACATCACTTGTGGTGGTGAAACCTCCCGAGAAAGGTGCGGAAAGCAGTAAACCAAGTAATAGCACACTCACTGACAGTATGAGTGGCAAAGATAATACAGTAACGGATGTCAAGAACAAAATAGGTGAGATTGTTTTTTGTATTTTTCTTTGTCTTTATGAATTGAGAATTTTAAGTATATTACAATTAGCAGCCACAATGCACCCCGAGGATAGCCATTGGCATGATAAAGGATAGTACTATAAACAAACAAGGGATTCTAATGCTGACACATAGCAATGACTGGTCCAATTAGGATACATGTGTCTACCAAATAAAATAGATGAAATAAGAGTGAAAATTCATGTATTCAAATATCAGATGGGATTACTATTAAAACTCAAAATATGCTAAACAACTTGATTTTGCACCAGGTACATCAGCAAATTAAATTTTTGGGAGTTAAATGAATGCATACATATATTTTACAATGAAAATTTAAAAAAAAAACAATTCAAAGCTCTATAAACCTTTCATTTGCTGAAAGAGTAATTCGATTCTAAAAATATTTTGCAAAATCACGAAAAGACCTACTTTTTTCTCAACAGTTTCATTTAAATTTAACTACAACAGGATACCAAGATTGATTGACACCTAATGATAAAAATGCAATGAAAAAGCAATTTCATGGCACTGATGAGCAGAAATGCAATATTTGATAACTCCAATTCCCTTAAATTTCCTCATAACCTTGTTTCAAGTTTATTTGACTGCCCGTTTCATTGGTAATTATTTTTATGGAAGCCAAAAATACAGAAATAAGGATGAGTAACAACAGAGGTCAAAATTATATCACCTCCGATTTTTTTTCTCACGAACTAATGGCAGGCAAACTGTGAAACTTCTGTCACTTCTTGACGTAATCTTCCTGCAGTGGTAAACATTTTTTACAACGACGATTTCATGATTCCATGGCCGCTGCTAGGAACGCTTCTTTAGGGGTCTGCTTTGAACACTGGTGATGCAATTGCAGCGCGTCTAGTGAATGTGCGACCATCAAGAGTGTCTTTAATTTTTGGAAAAAGCCAAAAGTCACATCCATGACACCATCACCATATGTCTCTCTCAGCTGGCGATGCATTTTAAACGGTGGCACAGCACGAAAATCAAGAAAAAGAATGATTACACACTGTTTTTGTACTGAGAACGTCACCATTTTGAAGTATCAACAACAGTCCTAACTTTATCTGCTCTCACAGGAATTCTATGTGCCGTACAGTGCTGAAATCTCTATCACACATTAACAATAAATGCGCGCCTATTTTAAAGCAAACCACATGTTTCTATCAGTAGCCAGTCCTGAGAAAAAAAATCGGAGGTGTTATAACTTGAATGCACCACGTAATACCATTTACAAAATGTGAAAGAATTTTGACTTTAGGAGAACATTGATGAAAGCATGATCATATAGTTTGTAAACAACTTTTTTGTTAAATCTTCAATGTAAGGTGACCAATTTAATACGCAGATAAATATAGATCAAGAAAATTGATCATTGAGACCCTTTAATATCTATCCTCTCTCGATGCCTGATTTTATGAAGCAATAGCCATGTTATCACTTTTAGCCACTATATATCCAAGAAAATATTCTACTTTTTAATTTGGCATGAATATTTTTTCCAAGCAGTTCCAGTCCTGAGTTTGATGAGTGGAAGACCAAGGCCAGGAATTGGCTTTGCCATGCCAGGATTGGCTGGATCACCAGGTGTCATCCCTCAGTTCCCTCAGTACAGTGCTCCTTCTGCCGGCAGTGCCTTTGGTGGAGCTCCTATTTCAGGAGTGCCGCCTCCCTTCCCAGCAACCTTTGGTGGAGCTCCTTTTACAACAAGGCTGCCTTCCTTCCCAACAACCACTATGCGTGACAGACCAGACCAGCATCTTCACATCCAGACAGAAAGCTTCCATGAAGAAGCTGATGAGGAAAGTCATGTTGGTGAGTAGATTATTTTACTTCCAGTTCTCTTTCTCGAATTAAGTTCTTAATTTTGATCACAAATTCACTCACAACTAATAATCTCTATTTTTATGGTACCTTCCATGCATAATATGAGGATATTTTATTTTTATGGTACCTTCCATGTATAATATGAGGATATTTATTCACCTCTTTCAGATGCGTCTCTTTATATATGCAATGACATGAACTAAATAATGGAAGAGATTGCAGAATACTACTATAATTAGAAATGTTATCTTTGTTGCAGATGGCAGAGTGCCACTTAGATTGGCTGATATACAATGGTATCCAGATCTCATCTCTGCCCAAAATGAACTTAATATAACGCAAGATGGTAATAACGGAACTTTGTATGCGGTTGATACCACTAGATCTTGGCAGGTATGTACTATTTATTCTTATTGCTTTTTAAGAATTGCACCCATGTGGTCCATTTTCTTCATCTCATATTTTCCAAGAGATTAATTTCACTGAATCAAATCACCTTACGTATGAATCCTTAATAACTCTGATATTTCCTAACCTTTAACTTTAATTTGCTTTAAAAATAACTTATTATTTGCGTATAACTCAGTAGCATTTAGAGAAACATTGAGGCAGGAAGAACCTACTTCTCTATCATATGATTTGGTCCTCATTCGGTAAAGCGGTAGAAAGCAATTAGATCTTAATGTAAATAAATACTCCGTAGTTAATTTTGCTTTAAGAAAATGATTGAATCACAATAGCCTGTCTTAAATTGCTGGAAAAAATGCAAACGATTTAAAGGGAGAGGATTAGATTCAGTTAAATATCTCGTGATCACTCTTACAAATAACTTAAATTGGAGAAAGGATTTTTTGCAAAATCTGCAGTAAAGTGATTAAAAAGATAGGCAATTAAAAGTACATAGTCGTTAAAGGCAAGAAAACAAAGTTATTTCACCTAGGGCCCATCAAGAATACATGGCCAATACAGCATTTACATTCATGGGATCGTACATTCTCATCTCGAAAACTCAAGGAAGTCGCAAGGCAATACATATTGCTAAAAAAATGCTACGATGAATTAGCAAGCGCTACAGAAATGCTATCACACCAGAAGCAGGTTGGAAATCTTTGATAGAAAAGAGGCGGAAGACGTAACGGGTATCATGCGACCCCTGGTTTTTTTGCCCAAGGCCAATCAAACTATGAGTGTAAATTTAGAGTGGAATAATAGAAGTAGATACTATAGGAGTCATGGTAAACCCATAAATACCCCATAAATCTGTGAACCCACATAAACAGATCATAGCCAGCCTTCTTGAAACATCATTCTGCCCATGAACACTCATCCACCATTTAAAACAAGTTCCACTGGCTGAATCTGATTTTAATGATGAACTTTCCATTCCATTAAATATATCATTGAAAGGAATGGGTTCCCACCACAAATTAATAGAAAACTTGTGTTTGGGGTCACAACCTCCAACATGACATTTTACGTAAATGGAGCAGTTAAAATTCTATAGATAATTTCTTCCTAAAACATTTTTCACGTCCTTTGGCAAATTCTGATTAGGGCAACTTTTTTTATAAAAGAAGTATCCTCTACTTGTTTTTATAAGAAATTAAGAAATAGATATAAATTTATTTTTAAATTTATAAATTTCAATGTGGTGATTATGACATTTCCTCGATTGGCTAAACTGGCCAGCAATTCTCAACCTAAGCTAATTAACAACGCTTTCCTGATCAACTCTTTTACCTTCCATGTTCTGCAACACCGTAATCTTTCACACCATATCCCCTCTAATATTCCTGGAATCATTCACATCCTCCATAAAGGGCCAAAGTGAACTTCGTAGAACAAAGACAAATATTAGCCTCCACTGTTGCTTTTGAGATTGTTGTCAACAAAATAAACCCCACAGCATCCTCTCCTCCGCATCCTTCCATAAAACTTTCTTCCAGATCCAACCTTCACCTTCATTGAAAAGTTCTCACTCCTTAAGCATTATCACTCCCTCTGTTCATCCAACCACCACCTATTACTCCTTTTTTCCTCTTATTTAAGGCGCATAACTTCCTCACCTGACGCAGGCCAATCTGCGTCAAAACAGGTAGTTTTAAATATATTTAGTGGATATGCCTAAGGTATAATCTCTAGTCCTACATTTTACTGTTATGGATTTCCATTCAATAAAGACTTCCTTGATGACTTAATACTAAAGTTCCTTCTGTTCTCATTAACCCTTCGCCTTTCAAAAACTTTAGTTAGCAATTGGAGGAGATGACGACTCAACCATTGGTGGAAGATCCTCGTTTGTGTTCCAAATTACATATCATCGCTTAACTAGCACCTTAATGACTGTTAATTTCTATATAACCTGTTTTGATATAAGTTCCAGCAGTTTTTCATTTACCTACCGATTGTATTTGTAGTAAAATGTACTTCTGAAATCATACGAATGCATATAAATGATGGTTAATCTCTTGATGGACTACACCAGAGAAAAAAAATTATACCTTCTAAACAAATAGTGGTAGGATAATTTTTCTTGCACCAATGGAAAGAGATTTACCATGGTTTAGTTCAAAGGGTTGAATGCAAACATTAAACCCCTTACACATATATTTTTGAGAGCATTATTTTCTTAAGGAGTTTCTGTGATTTCCAGGAGAATGATAAACATGGAAACTGCTCATTAAGTAATGGAAGTGAAGGAGTTTGTCGCCACTTGGTTACCTGCATCCAGGCAGAATTTTTATCAAACTACACTACATTTTTGGAATACTTCTGCCCAATTCAAGAGTAAGTATTTTTGCTAAATTTAGAATGAATGGGGAGTTAATATTTATATGGGAAGGAAATTTTTGTAACTTTAATTATCAGTCACTGCAGACATTTTTGAACTTCCAATAATTTAGTAGTATTATTCCTGTATTTAATACTTATTTTAAACTGAAGATATCATGAATGTTAAAAAAATTCCAATTATAAATTGTAATTATTTAAAACTTTGTCTTTAACTATTTAAATGTTTTTCAGCATGGTGGGAGTTTGCTGCCCAGAGGATTTTAATAAATCAGAAGTTATAACAACAACAACAACAACAACAACAACAACAACAACAACAACAGAGCAGAACATTGAGAGCACAACAACACAAGAAGAAGTAAAGTCATGATAATGATATGAGAGCTGAAGATACAAAAATATTTTTATAATTCTCTTGTCAATTTAATTGTACCTAATGCATAGATTTGGAAACATATCAACATTGTAATTCCAGTATTAAGATTTCAAATGTTATCAAGCCAAATGACATATTTTAATGCAATTCAATTTCATTTGTTTAGTTTGCAATCAGAGGAAACACTTCATCACACTATCGTCAATATCAATAAAGTTCATTAAAATCACTCTTTTCCCACTGAATATTTGCCAATCCTGACATACCTATTATATATAGAAGTCTCTTCGGATATACCAATATATAGGCAATCAAAATTCTAACCATGTTCCAAAAGTGCCACTTGCTTGAAATTTTTACCACGTGCTGGCCAAAGGGTGTAAACACCAGAAAAAATGTGACTCTGAAACTCAGCATCATGGGTTCGATGCCAGAAGGCCCCTAAGTCCCGATTTTTTCCATAATGCATTGCGAGGATTTATAAGATTTTAAAAATATCCCTTCCTGATAAGATGGAAACTTGAAACTCGCCATGTAGATAGAGATCATGAATACATTTCATATACGCTGTCTAATGTTTGATGGTCTGATGATCCTTGGTTCGATCCCAGAGAGCCTTTACATTCCTCTATACATTTCAAATGGGGATAACAGTCTTATTTTAGGAACTTCCCGGTATGATATTGAATTCAAAATTTGAATTAAATAAGCTTTATTTCTACTAGGGCATTATATGTATTCACACCTTCCAAAAGGTTCTGGGTGCAACACCAGGCAGCCCTACCATTTGAAATGGATGGCAGGGATTTCAAATTATATATGATTCATTTACAGAGAAGATAGAAAGTATATGACTATGCATGTGAACAGAAGTAATGAATGTATCATTATAACAGTTTATCTTTCACCTTATGATCATTGGTTCAACACCAAGGCATCATTTGCATTCTAACATTTAATTAAAGAGGAATTAGGAATTTCTGTTGAAGAAATTCCCAATATATAAACTTGGAATTTTAGAAATGGTTACGGTTTAGCAGAGTAACCTAAACCGAATAGTTATGGGCAATATACCTTTCCAATAAGGGTTCGACACCATGCCACTTGGATACAACATCCATTTCTGGAGAATCCCATTACCAGTTCAGCAAAGTTTCTTACGAAGGAATCCACATAGGGACTATATAGAGTACCTTTTGAATAATTTTAATGTGACTAAACGATGCCATGTATCAACATTCTGAATTACAGTTTTCTATCTTTATCCCAGAAAGTGCTTGACAAAATTCCCATATGTATTCTTTCAGTTGCCAGCTATTGAACTCAAGGCCATTTTGGGAGATATCTTTCATTTCACATAACATGAAAGTCAAGTCTAATTGTAACTTGATTTTTAATTTAATATTCTTTTGGGAAGAGCCATATAAACATCCCATGTTTACCTGCATTTTTATGGCATCAAATCCAGGATCAGTATCAGAACAGTTTATGGCTTAACTAAAAAACTTCTACTCACTTCCAGGGTCATTAGCACACAGCTAACCTGGAAATGCCTTAAAATATGGTAAAAATATTCTCTCTTAAGTAAGATAATTCTTAATATATAAGGAGCATGGAATGTATTTTAAGCCATATCCTGAGAAGGTATTGACTTGAAAATGAAGATTAGGCATTCCCATTATATGACATGAAAAGTATCTGGGGTTTGATGCCAGTCGCTCCCAATTCTTCCATAAGAACAGATTGAGTTCTGTGAATTGAGTGCTGAGAATTTTATTTTACGCACTTTAAATTGAGACAGAAAACTGTAAGTCAATACAATAAAAAAGGAAGTGGTTAACTAAAATACGAACAATGGATATATAAAATAGGAACAAAGGGTTCGACTTCAGTTCACTAAGATTGTTTTCCCAAGAGGAAAAAGCTTAGGAAATTGAGGACAGGGTGAGAAACATGATGTTTCAGCAGTTTAAATGTGTTCCTGAGATCTACGAACGGTTGTAATCATTTCCTTACTCACTATAGCAAGAGAAAAACTATAGTGAAATGTCGTTCCATGATGTATGAATGATTTATTTCTTTACTCTGTTCAATCTGGAGCACAATCACAGCCTCCCAATAAAATTTCCAGGGATGCTCTTAATTTCTTCAATGAAATCAAATTTGCTGATTGCAGAGCAGGATTCTTGATGAGACTTCACTTCAGTTCCAGAGCCTCCAAGGAACACTTATGTTTTAGCAATGTAGTACATATGCCGTATGTAAGCAACATTTTACTTCTATACGGAAATTGGTCTCCTCAATAGTTTTACGATTCTTTTCTTGGCACCAATGGATCCTGCTACCAGTTAATTCAATAAGCTTCTTATTTTTATAAAAATTCTGGATCAAAACATTTATATTTTAAATTGCACAAATAATGCCTTTGGTATAATTGTAAAGAATTTTCTGGAATACTTTACATATTTTTGAGTTACATAAATATCATCAAAAGACCTGGTTTCCTTAGTGAGCTGTATTATAGACAGGGCTGCCATAACGTGCTTATTTCTAAGAATCATGCTTGTTTTAAAAGAGAAAATCTTAGAAAATGAAATTGTGCTTATTTCTAAGAAATGAGCTTATCTTACATAGTGCATGCTTATTTTGTCTTATTTTATCCTGTTTGAAGAATATCCAATAGCCACATTCACATTCTTTGTAATAAAAAACACCAAGAAGAACTTGAGGGAGTTAAAATACAAAACATTGTAGGGACAGAAAGTCGTTACAATTTATTGCATGTACTGTAAAGAATAATTCCTTTTTATAAATCTCAAGATGACCTGTGGTGAGGTGCCTGAACTGCTTTCGAAAGGCAAAGAATTGCTGGAGAAAATCATTGGCAAAGCAAAATATAGTGAATAAAACTGCTTTATCAATTGTGTCGTATTTTCTGGTAAGAAATCTTATTTTTGGGTCCGAGTGTGCTTATTTTTGGCTCCCAATCAAATGGTAGCCCTGGTTATAGAGAACACTGTCTTTATGGATAGATTTGCACTGCTTCTGTACAAAAAATTAATTTCAAACTAATGGGATTAATCATAAAATTTCATTCAGAAATGTTCCAGAAGCATAACTTTTTCGATCCATAGCAATCGACAGCCCCTATGTTATACATTTTTAATGCCACACTTCACTATTGTTATTGATTAAAACAATCCACAATCCTTTTCTCAGGACATTTTCCAGTCATTTTGTGCAAAACCTTAAATAGAATTAACCTATAAGCATGTAATAATACATTACATAAATTATACTTAACATCATGGAACACTAAACAATGGTAGTGTAATGGTATTATAAATAAGTGCTTCGACAGCTTTGGTCATTTCGCACATTGGCTCCCACCGGGAATCGAGCCTGGGACCACTTTCACCGAAGGCAAACGCGCTGTCCACATGACAATTCGGGAGCCCCGAACACTAAACAACTTTATATGTTTTGGGAAAGAAGATGATTAGCCCCTTCTCACAATGACTCCTACAATACTCGAGAGCACTAATTCACAGCAGAAAGGTCATTCACTAAGATGGGGCAAAGCAAAATATTTAAGGGTATCATTAAATTAATTATAAATTGAAAATATTTTATTTTTTACATGGAGCATTTAGAGAAGCACAGGTCTACAGTTAGAATTCTTACGCTGATAAATTGCTTTGACAGAAGTTGGACTTCATATTGGTTGTAGTTAGCGCGACACAGTTTAGGGTGGATCCACATTGATAAAACAAGAATAAATGTTACGTTACAGCTAAATAGCGAGGCAGAAAGACCCCTCAGTTTCACACTTGTTTAAACATAAGTTGTCATTTAACATTATACAAGGCATAAATCGCTTTTAATTATAGTTCATGAAAGACACTGGCAATTCATGAAACCTCCCTGTCTCACTGTTCAGTAAGGGATTTGCTTTCTTTTAAATCCAGCGGGAAAATTAGGCTGAATTCTGGGTCTTTCTTCAAGATTGCTAATCAAAAATCATTACAATGTAAAAGAAATTTTATAAATAACCAAGATTAAACTAAAGAAAATTGTTGAAAATTACTATGCAATTATTTCAAATAATATTACACAACCTTGGCATAGGAGCCCAGCCACGTAAATTATATATTGCCTATGGTATTTCCCTAAACATTTTTTAGACAAGCTCCCACTGACTGCCAATTAACATGACAATTTATAGAAATATAATCAGAATGCATATTCTTTCTTATGTGAATGGATTGTTATGAAATAAATGAGCAGTTACGTGATTACTTGTCATAACATAAAACTTTATCTGAATGAGAAAATGAGGTCCTGCAAATATACCGAACACGAAATTTGACAACATTATACATCTTTATTGCAAATATAATTGAACACGTTACCCACAATAACAAATTATTAGTATTTATTGACCATTAAAATATAAAAATGAAAAAAAAAAAACAAAACATACTTGCGGTCGAAACAGTTTTAAATTACAATTACTGTACAAAAATAATTGTTTCTGTACACCGCAATACGATAAAATTAATTTACCGTCTCACCACATTATCAGAACTTATAATTATGAATTCCACAATACCATAAATGTCTCCGTTATGGCCAACTTCGCACTTTCCTGAGAATTTCCTCTTAAATATCTATCGTTTCCTTGGGTCTTGTCTTCACATAAACGTAAGCCACAATCATCAAAAACACTGCCACTATTGCCGGAATGGCAACCGTGAAAATTCTCTTCTTGTTTTCTAAGAAATCCTTCTTTCTCTCCTTTTTCTGTTTGTTGGTTTCTTTAACTTTACCTTTTAGCTGGCGCATCTTGTATGTTCACAGATCTAATGACTGTCTGAAAGTAAAGATAAACTTTTATGAGAAACAGAAGATCTGGAGAATCACTAAGCCCTATATAATTTGTTTTGATAAAGAAACTGCAGTAAATTAAATTTAGAGCTAATGTGTAGGAGAGAGAAAACATATCTTCAGAAGTTATGCCACGTACAAACTGGGATCAAAATGAAAACATACCGATGAAAATTGTATTTCTAAAATTGAAATTCGTTCAGCTTTCTCTGATAACACTAAATACATCTATAGCATCGTTTGTAAGAAATTCCACGTATTACTTACAAGTTGAGCAAACAATAAATCTTGAACTGATTCAATCGAGAAGGCAATCTGGAAGAACAGGTTTAAAGGGCTAAATATTATTTGGCGCTACGATCTCTGCTCTGCTCATAGAGTAAGGATGGGGTAGAGTGCTGGACAGGCTGCGCAGTAGCCGAGCCGATGTTACAGCATTAAACCACGTGACTTTTCCGTTTTCTAGCGGCAATTCAAATACGCTGTGGAGTTTCATCTTGAAAAATCGAGTTTTTAAGTAACTCTGAACTACGTAGTTAATGCGTATATTATTTTAATAGATAGTAGAGTTTCCACTTAAAGTTTTCTTATTATAATAATCAACGTCGGGTATATATTTATCATTGTTTAAGAATATTTAGATACCTCTCGTCGAGTTCTTCGGAACGAGTATCAACTCATCAAGGTTTACTCGAGTAACAAGCAAGATAAATACAAAATAACAAAATTTCAAATAAATTCCCAGTTATCGTTGAGTTTTTCGAACATATCCGGAGAAAATTACGTTTAAGTGGAATATTAAGATACTTCTCGTCGAGTTCTTAAAAAAGAGAATCATTTCGACTAGGTTTACTTGGATGAAAAACAAGATCAAGCAAGAAAAGGAAGAGAGCAAAAAAACTGAAAGTTTCAAATAAATTCCCAGTTTTCGTTGATTTTTTCGAACATTTCTGGAAAAAATGACGTTTAAGCGTTGTTAAGTTTAAATTACACATATAGCTAGAGTAACGTTTAAAACTAAGGCAAACTTGGGTTTAAGTGGTCGAATATCAAAGTTAACATTTTCTTTCATATTTAAACAATGTGGAACTTTCATGAATAATTTAATAGAAACGCACTCAATTTATTTCAACGAATGAAAGAACAAGATACTTAACTTCCTCCATTCAAAAGTTACGAGTCTTCAAAACGAGACAGGTTCGTCGATTTTTGCGAATATTTGTAAATTGAATAAATTGGAAACTGTACCTTGATATGCCTCCGGTTGAATCAACTACTGGTATAGGTATAGCTCCAAATAAAGGAAATGATTTAGAATGGAATGAAATTACAGTGGGATTTTTCTGATAATATTTAATAATCACTTCTTTAACAAAGTTTTAGAAAACATCCTCCAGCCACATCACTGACAACTTCTCACATTTAGAATTCATTCATATTTAAGTATCATTATTTAGATATAAATTATAAATTAATACATATTAAATTCTATGGTATTAGGCAGGACTTCGTGGAAGGCCATAATAAGAAATAAATAAGGCACTTCGTAATTTCCACACTGTGTTATTTATTTAAAAACGACCGGTTTCGGCTAACGTCACCCTCAGGTTTCATTTCTTAGTAATACATATTTTTAAAACAATACAGCTATGTTTACAGAAGGTAAGTGTAAGACAAAGATTCAGAAAGTTTAATTTTACGCAACAGGCCATCTCTCTATCCGAGATCTTTTTCACAGATGCTTCTAAAACAAGACACGTAAAGGAGTCCATTTCTCTGCTACGTGATACTTCACATTACTACATGTTGTAATTGAATTTAAATTTATTTCAGTTGAAGTTCATTAGTTTATATTTCCTAGAATTGCATTGTAATTTACTTTTAAGAAGCCATACGTGCAATTTTGTAAGGTTAACTTGTAAGGTTAATGCGGTGTAATCTCCAAGGTTTCTAATTGCTTGACAAATATTATAATTGGCAGCAAATAAAGGGATGTTTGATATAAGAATTTTTGGCAAGTTATTTATGTAAATTAAAATAATTATATGCAAAATAACGTTATGTAGGGTTCCAGGAAAGTTTTCCATTTTCCAGATTTTAGAGTGTTTAGAGGGCACAAAATCCTTTCTCCTCAAGCTGAGTATCCATAGTTTTCTCCTTTCATGATCTACTGGGAAGCTATAAAGTCAATATTAATAATTATAAATAACGAGAAAAGCCTGCGACACTTTAATGTACTCGAGCGCTCCAATGAACTCGATTCAAGCAATAATATTGAATATGCATCGAAGGGAATAATATTCCTAAACGGAAAAACAAAGTTTATCTTGTTATAATCATCGACAAACAAGAATAAACCGTAAAAATGCTATATTCCATTTTTGTCACATGGAATACTCTGTAGTAATAGCCGCAATCGCCTATTTGCAAGCTACTTCATTACCTTATTACATAATCTGTAAATGGCAAATGAAAGTTAAATGATAAGAAAACAATTCTAAATAAGTATTAAAATCACCATAAACACAAAACTTACGAGTTAAAAG
Source organism: Sympetrum striolatum (assembly GCA_947579665.1). Taxonomy (NCBI): domain Eukaryota; kingdom Metazoa; phylum Arthropoda; class Insecta; order Odonata; family Libellulidae; genus Sympetrum; species Sympetrum striolatum. Next base: position 70,769,764 of record OX388346.1, on the reverse strand, counting down.
TGATTTCTTTAACGTACTTTTCCTTGCAGTTTCATGCGCAGCATTTCAAAACCATGATTCCCAAGTCCTTTAATCTTTTACGGTTAATTTTCATCCAGATACCGAAAATAAATATTGAGTTACATTAGCCAGACTATAGAGCATCTAAATAAACTCAAATTCAGAGCATCAGCTGTCCGTAAAGGACATAAATACTTAAAAAACCAACTTGAGTACACGAATTTCTCACTTAACTTACCGGCGAGATTTCCGAAAGTGGACCAAAGTCACGTGGTCTCCTACGTTCAATCCTGTAACATGCGCAGAACGCAACACGCGCTCTACCCCATCCTTACTCTATGGCTCTGCTACACGACACGTAACGCCCGTACCGCCCCCTACTGCCCGTAACACAATGACAACACAGCAAACAAAAGATCAGCGTTATAAATTTAAATGCAGCGGTGGAGTGACAACCGTCGCTGGTTAGACAAGATGTTAAAATTTTAATATTGTTGGGTGATAAAACAGTAAGCTCTTCTATGGATTGATAAGATAATGCCTTGTTTATCTATAGCAGTTTTGAGAGTTGTCGGAAATTTATGATATTATCTACGAAGTTGGTGGGAAATAAGTTCATGGCGTGATTCATTAAGATGCCTGCAATAAACAGCGAGAGAACAGAAAATACGCCTAGAACGGATAATTTATTAATAGATTTAGAAATATTAAGAAAGGAAGAAATTGCACAACGGAGAAAAGTTAGGATTCAGCAGGTAAAGCCATTGCATGTAAATCTCAAGAAGTTAATCTGTTGATTTGTTTATTTTGTGTAATTTTATTTCTTCTAATAATATAGGTGCGTCTTCAATCCAAAGATATTTCAAGTAAGGTTCTTCGAGACATTCGGATTGAAAAAGATCGTCAGTTTAAGCTTAATAAAGCGAAAGATGATGATGTGTTTAGGAAATGGCAGGATAAGAAAATTTCCGAAGTTAATCTGTTATACAAGGAAAATATCGATAGAATTGGTGAAGCTTACCGAAATGCAGAGAAAGAGGTATGGCAAAACCCATTTTGTGCATCGCCTTTTTGATTAGTCGTATTGTAATTATTTTATACACGATGTTCAATTTTTAGCCTGATCCAGAAAAAGAAATCGAGGAACGTTCCCAGAAACTCATTGCTACTGCGAAAGGTCGTGGCAAGAAAGCAATGGATCGATTGAGAAGAGAACAGGAAAATGCTAAAATACCCAAAGAAACTTTAGCCGCTAGACGTGAAAATGTGAGGAAGGTCGAACATTTGCGTTCGGCACTGGTTTCTTTGCTCCCGACTCCTGGAAACAATAAGTAAGTATCACATTCGTATAAACACAATCTGTTACCTTTATGGCTTTCTTTGCTAGGTATCCCCCTATCCTAACCCCCCAAGGTCGCTGTCATCCCACAATGTTCGACAAGCCTTACAATGATTTTTAGTGATCTTATGTTACTTTAAAGTATCGCAATTCGTTACAATATCAATCTTATCGTTTATCTGTATCCTATTATCACCAAAATTTGGAATTTTCGTGTACATATCGAAGGAGTCAGTGTTTGGAGTGCAAATTGCACATGCTAAGTGATTCTAAAAGTCTATTATCCTCATAACAACTTGAACTATGAAATTGACAAAATACTTAATTGATTTAGAGAGTTTATATACCTTCCACTTATTTAAGATTTCTCATATTTTTCTTTCAACCAATTCATAAATTATATTAATGTATCTCTGAGTCATAAATATTTTGTAATATTTTTTCTCATCAGTTTGAATTGAATAGTAATTTCATGTAATCATTTACTATAATTTGGCGCTCCATGGGGGTAAATATCTGTTCTTAATTCTGTCAAGGGCATTTGTGTCTTCAAATACTGATCTCATATTTCATATATGACTCTTGAATTAATCATATAGCATTTAGTTCATTCTCTGGCTTATTCACTGATTATGAGTTCATTAGTTAATTTTTATACGATTATTATTGTTTACTCTAGCATATTGTGGCTCACTTTTATGACAGAAACCAAATTATGTCTCTATTTAATTCTTTATGGGAAAACCTTATTTTCACAGTAAATATCAATTTTAGGAAAGAATAAGATAAGATACTTAATCAAATAAAGGTGTTTGAAATAAGTTTGGTAAATAATTCAAATTTCACCAAATCCTCATTCAAAATCAAATCAAAACCGCCACCAAATGTTGTTGCTGAAAGACCAAGAAACCAAACTACAGTATTTTTAATTTTTGTTTTTATTCATTCAAAGTGGTTTCAACCAGTTTCTTTCCTCTATACATTTAATATAACAACTTTTTTGAAGGTTTTTGAAATTGTTTGGGAATTTCGTAATAATCAAAATTGATTTTGGAGTATTTTAGAAAATTATATGAAAGAGCAGAGAAATTATGAGCTCAGATATTTAAAAGTTAATCGCTTAATTTTAAAATTGTTTATATCCAACATTATTAATTACATTATTTGTAATAATTATCAATTTTTTATTTGACCTAGTCATTACTAACTCAGAAAATCCTTGGTTCTCTTGCATCTTTTCTTGAGAATTTTGCTGGCCTTCAAAGAGTTTCCAAATGGAAGGAAATACTTGGTCTTTTCATTTAGTGCAGATTCTATAAATGTAATTTTATGTTAATATCATTGATAATAAAATGGTTTTGAATCAGTATTTTAAGACGAAACTATCAACATTTTCAAACTTTCTTTTCAATCCAGAGAAATAACCAATGAACCATCTGATTTTGAGGAGAATGCATATGGAAGAAGTGTGACAAGCAGTGATGGAATGGACATAGTGGAGAATCCCAGATTACACCCTAAGATTCCCAGTCTTAGCTTAGGATCAGCAGAAAGACCTACTAAAAAGGTCATTGTGCAAAGTGAATCTGCTCGAAATCATAGCCTCCCTGTTGCATTTACAGTAGATTTATATGACAGAACTAACCCGTGTACTTTTACAAGGAGACTGCCGAACACTGTAAGGGTGGAGAAAGTATCCTCAGATTCATGGGTAAGTCCACAGATCAGCATAATAAAGGTGGTTCAGTGTTGTCTGATGTTAACTTCCAACCATTTGACTTTACCTACTTATTTGGATGCTGTTTGAATGGTCTAATCCAATCAGTTTTGTCTCTCAAATCATAATATAACAAGGACTAAATTACAAGTTTAAGGTTCCTTTGCCTCTTAAATTGCATTTCCTCCAATTTCAGTAACCACAATTTACAAAACGTATTTTAGACTACTTTGATTTGGATGTATGGCCCAATTCACTTGAATTTTTTGACTAACTTTTCTTCCGGAAGCCTTATTAACATCCCATCTGTCTTTGCTTTACTCGTGTATTCTCTTTTCTTCTTCTTCCCTCTAAAAATGTCCTCCTCTCCTCTCTTCCACTTTTGCGTGGGTCATCCACGTTGTCTGCAAATATCTTCCTCCTCTATCAGCAGATCCATTGTTTAGAGGTAGTGAGAGAGAGTACATCCTTCGCGTGATCTAATATTCACAGGATCCTTTTGTTTATGCCAATGCGTTTCCTGCTTTTATATCTTTACCCCTATACACAGGTCTTTCATAAAGCCTACAATTTTTCCAGTTTTGTCTCATTGACTTCTGTCACTCTCTAGGAACTATGTCATTTGCCTTTTCAAGATGCCGTAGAAGATAGGGTGGTATCTGATGCCAAGTACATCCTCTCTAACTCTCCTCAAATTGCAAATGCTGATATATTCTATTTTTCAGGCTAACAAATTTCAACTTGTTTTGGTTATGTGGGTCACAGGCATTCCAGTGCAAAGTTAAGTTTCATTTCTGTCATTGGAGACACTATAAATATAGTAAAGGGAAATACTATCTATTTCTACTCCAAAAATAATACACTTTCATCTCCATTGTTTATCCACTGCCTTAGGTGCTCTAAGAAGGTTGTCCTAGACTGTAGAAAAAGTGATCTCCTTTGGTATTTCATTACTTGATAGGAATAATGCACTATGAACATAAGAGGATACTGGAAGAATGTTTACCGCTTGATGTGATTGAACCCACCATGTATGAGGGATGACGTTTGAGCACTCTCACAAGTGAGCATCACAAAAACTTATTTAGCCTAAAAATAGTCCGAGGCTAATTGTAATTGAATCAAATCCTATTCTAGAATAAAGATCGGCTTTAGAGCTATAAAGTGAGGGTATGTGATGACCTGCATGTTTGTAACTCTTGGAGAAACGAGGATTTTACTAAGTATGTAGATGCCAAAGTCTACAACTTGCCATTTTATAACTCTTCAAATTCAGTTAGGAATTGTCTACCTTTTCCTTGTACCTTCCGACATGTCCATTAAGTCTCCTGCTAGTATAACGTACTGTCCATTGGAAAACCCACATCTCGAGAAGATTGTATAGGAATAAGCATTATATCTTAGGTATATCCACTAGATATATTTAAAACTACCTGTTTTGACACAGATTGGCCTTCGTCAGGTATGGAAGTTATGGGTCCTATGAAATTAGAGGAAAAAAGGAGTAATAGGTTGTGAAAAAAATGAAGGAGGGAGTGATAAAGAAGTGGGAACTTCTCAATGAAGGTGAAGGTTGGATCTGGAAGAAAGTTTTATGGAAGGATGCAAAGGAGAGGATGCTATTGGGGTTTATTTTGTTGACGACAATCTCAAAAGCAACAGTGGAGGCTAATATTTGTCTTTGTTCTACGAAGTTCACTTTGGCCCTTTATGGAGGATGTAAAAGATTCCAGGAATATTGGATTGGAAATGGTAGGAGAGGTGATGGACATATTGTATGGCAGGAGAATTGCTATGGAAAGATTTTTAATGTTCATTAATTTACATTGTAAATAGCTGGCCAGAATAGCCTCACCCACCCCAGCGCACATTTCAACATTCCTTAAGGAATGTGTTAATTGAAATGTGATTATTGCAGTGCAGTTTACAATGTTCCCACCTTCTGCTATTCACTTTCATCTTGATTCTATCTAAGTCCCTCCAGAACTGCTTCTCCTCGTCTTCATATTCTGCTGGTATAAGAATTTCTTTTATTTCCTCCAATGTTCGTTGTAGCGCTTGTCTACTTCTCAAATTTTTTTAATAACGTAGTCTACTCTTGCTTTACTGCTTTCAAATTTTCCTTCACTGCATATTGCTTTGGCACAGTTTTTTACAAGAGGATGCTTTTCCTGACTCCAACCCTCACCTTGGCTAGGAAATAACTTCTATAGGGGCTGGTTTGTCTCTATGAATAGCTGTTCTTATTTTTTTGATTCTCAGTTTTTTCCTTCTTAAGGCTAGGCTTCATTAGTTAATTCTTGCCTTGCCTACAAAGCATTCTGTAACCAAGTGGAATTGGTTATGGTAGTTGAGTGGTTGGAACTATTAACTGTAAAGTGGAAGAATTTATTAACCATTATGTAACGATTGTGAAGGTTTTTATATGATATGTGAAGGTTGTTTTATTGGCAAAACTGGCAGGAGTTTTAACAAGAGACAGAAAGAACATTTTCGTGATTTCAAAAATAACAAACCAGATGACTCCAAGTTTAGTAAACATTTACTCCTTAACGGACATTATAGGGATTTAAATGTGACATATTTACATTTTTGTGATCACAGTGCCAAATTAGACACATTAGAGACGTTAGAAATAGCCCGGAATTCCTCCAAATATAATATCCGACTTCTTGTTTTCAAACCCTTCACCCATTGTGCAAACCATCATTTCTTAACCTAACTCCCCCAAATTCCTGTTCCCTCCCCCCCCTGCAATTCCTACCTCCCAAAACTTACCTTTTCCCCCCCTCCCCTCTTTTCCCATTGGTTTACTATCAACCCCCCTCTTTCCCCTATCCTCGTTGTTTTCCTATATAATGTTCTTGATTTTTTCTCATGTCACCTGAAGATGTAGTTTGGCTACAAAACTTTGTCGTGTTTGTAATTTTATTGTGGTGTAGTAAAAGAATTTTATCATGAAGCCATTTTGGAAGAATTTAGTTTGACTCCCAATCATATAATATAATATAATCATATAATATATATATTATATATAATATATAATATAATCATATAATCATATTTTCCATTTCTCTTCATGTTTGCAGATGTAGACTTAATCATTGTGCCTTTCCCTTCTCTCCAATATCTTCTAAATTTAGAGAAATGCTGCAGAAGCTGCTGCCGAAGAAGAGATGAGGGAAATGGAGAAGAAACACAAGAAAGAAAGGGAGCAGAAAGCAACAGAGGAAAGAGGGAAGAAAGCTCTGGCTAAGGAAATAATTAGGAGAGATTTTGATCAACTGATGGGCCGTTTAGATGGATTGGCTAGAAAGGAGAGAGTGGCACGAGGATTAGTGCAGCCACCGTTACCTGTGAGTCTCGTTACATGTTTTTTGTGAAATTCACGAGCAGTTTTGTTATTCAATCACTTTTTATTACCAATTGACCACTTTGAATGGTTGATAAAGCTTCAACCTCCACTCAAAATATAATCTTTGACACAAAATAATGGGTCTTCTGAGATCATTAGAATTAGGAAACTCGTTTTCTCTCAAAATGATGTATATGAAAGTCATAACAGGTCATTTCTTGTGCGTAAAATGTAAATTATATAATATTGTCTTTGTCAAGATAAAGCTTGTTTTGGTTAGCAAAATAAATGAATTGATTCTAACAGAAAGATTCATTACCTAACAAAACCAAACAAGAACAGCCATTCTGTTGTTCCCTTAGCTAAATAAAATATTAGATGATGCTAGAGAAGAGGCAACTTAAATTATGGGCTATTAAATATGAGGATTTTGACTCTGGGAATTCACTGCAGATGTCTCCACAATTGATGCACTCTAAACACAAGGAAAACTTAAATAGGAAATTCATAAAATGTGGGATACCTTCTCATTGAAAATTTGAGTTTTTCCAATGGATAGAATAGAATTCTGAACATACACCAAGGCAGCCTCACTCAATATCTGAGCCAAGGTATTTTTAATCTGCATGTGATCATATTTGGGAAAACTCATTTTAGGAAATTTTTCCTTTTACCCTTCCTGTCTTTAAGGTGATAAGACTATATTAAAATAAACATCAAATTGGTAAGAGATTTAAAATAATGAGTCTCTAATAACATCTATCCCGTTGTCTTTTATGAAGTCAAGTACAGAGAAGGAAATTACTTCATGAGTAAAGAAAAGTCTGCACAAAGGATAAAGCTAACAATTCAGGGAAATTCCAATCAGAGAAAAGTGTGAGAAACTTGCAAAACATGCAGACAGTGCAATTGAAGTCTAAAAGGAGTCTATAGCACATCTAAAACACAAAATATAAATAAATGAAGATAAAAGAACAATATGAAAATGAGCTAAAGAAAACAATACATTAGACTAAAGATTATTTTTTTAGTCAAAGAGAAACAAGCACACAGAGTTTATCTAATAATAATGAATGTGTTGTCAGTATTTGCACAAATAATTGTTCAAAATGTGTGCAGACACTTTTGTAGTACAACACCTCTCAGAGCCTGAAAATTTCACCTTGTATTTAATTTGCCTCTGAGTTGTAATTTGTAACTTAATTAAGTTTCTGGCCATCTTTCTTTTACTGAGCTTTCTGTTTTCTAGGTGGACATGTTTATGAGTGATAGCCGCTGCGCTTCAAGAGCTGAGAGAAGGCAACGGAAGCTGGACTCAGCATTTGAAGGAATGCTTTATTCCGAGGACACTCTCCTGGACATTCAGCCGTCAGTGGAGAGAGCTAGTGTTCCAGAAGGCTGGAATCCCATTCTTTCAATGACTCCTCCTGAGGTTTTGAATGTTGGATTGCAAAGTAAAGGTGACATATCAATAATTGATTTCTTGCATCTTGTAGTGTGCCCTAAAATTGCTGGCAACTTATGCTTCAACGGGAGAATTTGATCTTGTTATATCTTTAAAGTTATGATTTTTGTGGCACTTTTTAGCAATGCTTTGGAATATTTTCCTACCTTATGCAAAAGTTACAAGAATTTGGTTTTTGTTGAAAAGTTTTTGCTATATCCTGATTTTTCCTTCATAGACACAACTATTTTATCCGTTGAAAATGTAATTGATGAAAAAAGTCCTTCCAAAGAAAATATATCATTTGAAGAAGCCAGTGGAAACTTCTCTCCATCAGCATCATTGAAGAATAAGATTCGAGGAGACTGCAGTAGAACTGAGCTGCTCATGGTTAGTAATTTAAAGGAGTATTGTTATTTTTGGATTTTTAATCCTAAAATCATCTTCATATTAGTTATTCCATTGCATAGCTGTTTTGGACTAATTTTGCTGATCGCTCAGAAGAGTCACTCCACGTAAGGCTTTTTTGTTGTTCTAACAGTATTCTTTTCCTTAATTCTATACGTTTGCCATTTACCTATATGGCAAAAATAATTTTTTTCAGTAACATGGATGCTAATAGTTGTTCTTAAGTCATTTTGTGTTGCTGATAACTGTTTATTTATTATGAACTCGAAAAAGCTAAAAGAGGTGCAAATTTTTTGCTAAGGTGACTTTTTTCTCATCCGTAATTCCTTTTGTGTTTATCTACTCCGCAGTCATAATGTTAGAGTATGTTTTCTATTTTCATCAGTGTTATACAAAGTAATAAGACACTATGAATATGAAAATGGAAATATCATCATAATGTTATGTATATTTTCTACAAGTAAAAGTTGCTTGCATTCTGTATTGGTGATTTTTTTCTATCTGCCCCTACAAACTGTTTAAGGTAATGACTTTCCAGAGGTCTATTTGGTTTGATTTTTTGAGATATTAAAGGAAGCAAAACTCTAACAGTATCCAAATTTTAAATTCAATATTATGATATGGTTTCAAACAAAATTCTGTATTCCTTCTTTAAAATATATGGTAGAATGCAAATGATGCCCTTGTATCAAACCAAGGACCATAAGGAAAACAGTAAACTGAACATCTTTCAAAAAACATTATTGGTTAACGTGTGAAAATTCCCTTTCTCTTTATTAGCCAGTATTTTTCCCCTAACTGTCAGAACTTGCTCATTAGAATGTAGTTTTGAACCATTAATTTGATGTTTTTCGCCTGCTATAGAAAAATGTACCCTTTTAGCACTGACTAATTCCACTGACAACTTCAACCCCCTGTATAGTTTCAATGAGCAGGATTCAAATCAATTTACTCAATTATAATAGTAATGGCTGTTTAAAGAATTTATGCGGCGGTAACTTTGTGAAGTGTCTAAGTTCGCACCAACAAAATCCACTTTTCTATTTTTGGCCATTTTGGATTCTAGCCCACTGTATGAAGTAACGTATGTGAGAATAAATGCCATTTAAAGTAAAGAATGCTTGAAGGTAATAAGATGTAATTTAATCGAAAAACTATAAGTTATCAGTAAAGTGAAATGGAAGAAAATAATTTCCTATTTACTCGAGATCTATATTCAGGGCATAACATGCTTATTTCTAAGAATCGTGCTTATTTTAAAGGAGAAGATCTTAGAAAATGAAATTGTGCCTATTTCTAAGAAATGTGCTTATTTTACATAGTGCATGCTTATTTTGTCTTATTTGATTCAGATGAAAAACAATTGAATGGTCACATTCACATTGTATGTAATAAGAAGCGCCAAAATAAAAACTTGCAACATTGTTGTGACAGAAAGTCAGGATAATTCATTGCATGTAGTGTAAAGAATAATTCATTCTCACATTCACTCCATTCACAATCAAATATAAATTTCATCAATCTATTTTCAAGGCTAGAACTGTTTTATAATGGCTATAAATTATAAATTTATGGAAATCATCTGTTTTGAAGAAAATATTTAAAAAATAATCACTGGCGCATGGAGTGTGCCGGAGCGACTGCTCGTGTTATGGGGCGCAAGTGCTCGAGGGTTAGTAAAAATTTTTGCGGAAAAGTACATATCTCTTCAATTATTTGCAATGTACTTCCACAACAGCTCAGCCACTTCTGTAGATTTTAACTTCAGTTTTTTTTTATGTTAAAATTTGGTTTGAGTATTGTATACACCTTGCTGCAAAAAAAAGTCTACAAAATTTTTAAGTTGAGGTCTAATTGTTCTTAAACCAAAATTTTAAGTTTGTAAATACCTCTTAAGGAATTTTTAGAAGGAATATATTTACAGCACTTTAGTACTGATGTATTGTAGCTATTGATGTATCAAGTAGGATAATAATTCCTTTATTTAACTTTCTTCTAACAAATTTCTTCACAAAAATCTATTTCTTATGTACCTTATTAAGACTATATTTAGTCACAATGATGTTTTCCTAATTTAGGAGGAGCCAAAACAAGACAACGATGTGCCGATATCATTTGCCACTAGAGGGAAAACAAGCTTGAGGTCAGAAGATGTCCTGGATTCTTTTCAAGGTATTCAAAGCGAGACTTGGAGTATTTATTGCATCCTTTTTACATTTACTCTCAGGTGTTGACATCCTGAATTGAAGTCTGAATGGTTCTTCTTAATTGGGTTATGCAAACGTCTGCTCGTAATATCTTGTTAGAAACGGTTTTTATGAGTTTCAGAACAGAAAATCAAAGTTCAAGTGACTTTAAGAATGACGTTAAGTGTTAGAAGTTTCTGTATTAGTTAAATTGTAAGAATTAAAATAAAGGTATGGATTTTACACTTAAATAGTTTATTTTCAACAGACTCACAGAAATTGTTTAGCAAGCGTTTCAATAGCTGTGAATCTTTTTTGTAATGAAGTTTCCAATCCAAATTAGTATATTTTTATTTTGGATGTATCCTTTAGTCTGAAATCAATTCATTCTCTATCAAATTTATAAAACTAATAAAGTTATATTCATTTTGATATTTTCACATTTTTACAATATTATTCCATTTTATTGATGAATGAGTATTTTTTGTAATCAAAAGGTTTTTAGCCTTAACAATAATTACTCACATTAAATATCCTCCTGGAGTTATTTTTCCTTTTTTAAAATCCATCACCTTTGTTTTAGAAATTTTCTTAATTTCTTGTCTTTGAAGTATTAGTTATTAAATAATTTTATCAAATGTTTAAAGGAATGCTTCTAAATTCTCTCATTGGAATTTTGTGTATATTTACTCAAACATTTTTCAATAATTGTTTTTCAGTCAGATACTGATAGCTGAGGCTTTGCTGTAATAGATAGAAATTTTTATTTCAAGTCTCAATGAAAAGATTTTTTTATATTTCTCTCAAACAAATAGGGTAATATTCATGTATCTTTTTTATATCTATTCCTTAAGGGTCTAAGTCATATACATGGCATGGAATTAGTCTATACACACATTAGTCTATACACACATACAATTCTAATTAGTTACATAAAATAAAAATAATAAAATTGCATAAAATAATACCAGGTACCATTGTTACTAAAGATTAATGAAAACTAGAAAATATGTAACAATAGAAAAATATTGATACATATATGAGTATTAACAATTTTTCATTCAGAATTTCAGCAACATAGTATATGCACTTAGCAACAACTTTTACTGTTTTAATATTCATAATGAGTTTATTATAAAGACAATGATAGGGTCCTTCTTAGTTGATTTAGTGTGAATAGTCATTAATGTGTATTGTTCATGTGTTGGTGAGATGATAATAGTAATTCTACATTTCATTTGGTGATTAAAATAATATTCTAATAATTCATTACTTTTCAGGAGGAGACCAGGTATCCAAAGACTGTGGAAGTATACTTTCAGGAGAAGTTGTTAAAGTACCAGATAGAGGTAAGAATAGTTCCTTCTGTAATGTTCTTAAATATGTTTTTATGTAATCATCTTAATCTTTTTCCTATTAAAACGTCTCATAATTTCTTCAACATTGCTTTCCAATACAATATTATCAACAAAAGTGGTGATTCCCCCCATTCCTACTCTTTCAATTGAGAAAACCTTTTCTATCTGATACCTCCTTTTGTGAGTACTCCGCATCTATAAATAATAAAACAGTCACCATTTATCATAATACCTTCAATTTTCAACTCTGTCTCTTCCAAAACAACTTCAATCCTTTTTATATTCCTCCTAAATGAGTCCTGAATGTAAGAGATTTATTCCTTCAATTTTGTCTAATTAGTCCCTGTAATGGTTTCTGCATTTTTGTTCTTTTCTATTTAATATTTTATAGCATTATTTTATTTGTTGATATTATTTTTTTACAATTGTTTATCATCAGCTTTAATTGGATTTGTGCTTTTTTAATAAGTAAATATTATTGAAACTGTTTGTCATTATAATAAAATTTGTAGAGACTGTAATATTTGATAGAAGGTAGTTGGAGGATGGTGGGTAAAATAAAGCATCCATTAACCTGAATATCATCTAATTCTGAATTTTCTTTGTAAAATTCTGTTATTTGTGTAATAATAGTTTGAATGCCTGATGATGGCTCTATAAGCTGAAATCTGTCTTAAGTATTTAAGTAATATGCATATTTCTATTTGGTAAATTAGAAATATGCATATGATGGGTAGATTTTAATGAAAAAACCCTTTAATTGGCTTGTTTTGAAAGTAATGCTTTTGAGTCACTCTTTTGAATGCCCACAACTCGGTGAGAATGTGCCTTTAACCCTTACTTAGTCATGTGGGGTCAGAATTACCCCAGGCAGTGTATTTACTTCTGTAACACAGAAACTAACGAACATATTTCAACCAAATTTTCATTTTGTAAAGATGTTTGCTATATTATGATTATCTCAGAATTTAGTTAATTTCAAGTATAAAAAGTATGCAATTTTAGCAGTTACCAAATTTACAAAAATAAATTTAAATAATTAATTAAGCAATATTTTAATAGTTTATAAGCACCTGTACATAACCTAATTCATTGCTAAGAACCGCAAAATTAATGAACACCATATCATGCATACCAACTGAAAAAATTAATTTCCAAAACATTAGTTTTTGCAGATTTTGAGATTTAACCGAATGTTTTTTGAATGCATCCGTAATGTTCAAATGCTCTTAATATTCACAAAATACTTTACTAATGCTCACTGAGCTAATCTATGTACATATATTTCCAATGTAGTAAGAAAGAGCTATGCAATAAAAACTTTCGAATTATTTGTTTTTAAAATTTGGTACCCCTGCTATGTGCAGTTATTAGGCTGGATATAGGTTTATAAATGTTAATTAATAACAACTTGTTTAAAATATAATTTATATGCCCAAAATTTAGCCTGATACAAAAATATTATTTTAAATAACACTTTTATAGGTTGATAACACTGATAACTATTAATTTTAAAATTTTGAAAATATCACCAATCGTTTTGTGATAGTCGAAAACCCTTAAACTTAAAGTTTCTTGGAGAAAATCAAAAATTTATTTTGGCCCCATATATTGACATTTATTCCAAAAGGAGTGAAATTGATTTTCATTATTTTCCGACAGATGGCATTTATAACATGGTGTAATTTTCCTATTGATAATCAAAATAATAAACCCTCTTCTATATATTTCGAAAGTTCGAAACTCTTAGGCCAATTCTTAATAGGAATCAGTATCTGTTATATAAGTTACTGCAATTTTGGTATATGTTTAAACATTTAATTTAATTTATAATTGATGGAAAAAGATTTTTTTTAAGTTGCATTTATTTTTTTAAGAATCATTTCTGAACTATGATAAATTCAATCGGTTGATTTACCATTAAAAGAGGTATTAAAAATTCAGAGCAATTTCGGGTCATATTGACGCCATGCAACTAATTACGTTTATTTTTGATGTGACTAAGGGTTGATATTTATGCAAACTTTTATTTATGTTTCATCTCAATGTATATGTGGTGTGGAATTATTTATATTAAATCAAGTTGATTGAGGGACCATAAGGGTTGGAAGCCTCTGTTCTAAAAGTATGCTTTTGTAAAAAAGAATAGTACAGGTATAAATAAATTTGCAGACATGTTCAAAGTTCCAGGAAATAAAGCCCACCTTTAAATTTGATTTAAATTAAAAATAGGTGACAAGGATGCTCATGGCTCATCTAACAAAAAGCAGGAGAAGGAATTGATTCTGGGAACAGAAATGGAAACGCACACTGAAGATTTGACAAATAAGGATGAGAGCTCTTCAGGAAATGAAAAGAAAGAAGGCCTTGTTAGAAGAGAGGAATCCGACAGTTCAAGCCAAGACGCCTCAGTGAGGATTGAGGAAGTCAGAGTTGTTCTCAGATATAACGAATCTTCTTTGTCATCTACGGAAGAGTCCGGGCTCTCCAAATCTGCTTCATCTCAGAAAATGGAGAAGGTCATTGTTTGGGAAAAAAATAAAAAGGTAACATTAATTAAAAAGTGATATTTTGCTTTGCAGTTACTAATTACCATTTTCATGTGTCTAGTCACTGGCTTAACATTGTAGATTTTGCCATTCTCGCGTCACTTTACAATTTTAAAAATTAAAAAAATAATATTGGAGTAAATTTTTGATATCTGATAGTTTGAAATCATTTGTACTTAAGTCTTATCAATCAGTAGATTTTATCTACAAAATAATCTCCCTCCTGGTGTATTGTAGTTCCTCTGTTAATGAAAACTATTTACCATAATTTTTTCAAATATTTGATGTGCATATTTGCTTTTTAAATTGTTATGGTACACATTCTTACTGCCAAAAGGGTGTTGAGATATCAAAATCCACCTATGAAGTCACCAATCACTACTAAAATACAAACCATTTCATTGAAGAGGCTAACTTAGCTAATCTATATTCTCTGATGATTATAAATGTGGATTAAAGCAGTTAATTTCGTGAAGTGAGCATTAGAAATTTTATTTATGTAATTGGTGTGTCATCAATATTTTGCAGATGACTTCGGATGAGGTGATGAAAACAGTCATAAATTTAGGATCTCTGAATACAAAGGAAGGTGACAAGGAGCTCAAGTTGTTTACAGGTGGAAATTCAAAGAAGCAAAAAAGGAGGAGAAAAAGGTTCTTTAAATTATAGTATTATAAAACAAAATTATGGGTAGTTACTTTCCTTGCAATTTCTTAAGAATCTCATCACAAACATCTTCCTCTGAGGCCATTAAGCATACATACTTCTCTCAGGGTTGAGCAACCGTTAGTGCCTAAAGTACAACCTTATCGAGGATAATCTTCAAAACTTTAAATATATTGCTAAAATAAAAATATAATATTGATAATATATGTGTTTGTGTATGTACACACATATATACACATACATATACGCACATATACATGCACACACATACATGAGTAAAAGTTGCTTGCATTCTGCTGGCATATTGATGATATGTTTCATCTGGGCATTGGTAAACTGTTGTCTCTTATGGTGGCGCATCTCTTGTATAAACATCTGTAACTTGGTATACAGTCATTTGTCCTTTGACGAGGTAGGGCCGGTGTGCGTAGACAAATCATATCAATCATAGCAAAGCAAAGACAGCCTTTGCTCTATACATTCCTCAGACCTGGAGTCAACTCCATCAGTTTCCTCAAATATTTTGTGTTAAATAATTTCTCTCTTCCTTCTAAAATATTTTTCACCTTCTGTCCTGACAACTCTCAAGAGCAAGAAGCTATCCATGGTGAATTAAAGGAACAAAACTTCAATTTATGGTTCAAATCAGAAAAAAATTAATGCAGAAATTTAAATCAAATGGATGTGGGCATCCAGAAATCCTAACCTTAAGCATCTAACATCATAGAATAAAGCAAAGCGGGTGCTGTTGGTTATGTTATACATAAAGAATAAACTCCAAAAACTATCAAGAAACATGCAATGCTATAATGCAAGGCTATACATATTTCGACTTCCACGAAGTCATCGTCAGGCATTTCATTGCCGACCTTAGCCTGACGATGACTTTGTGGAAGTTGAAATACGTATAGCCGCTTTGCAAGTTTCTTGATGGTTCTTGGAGTTTATTCTTTGTATATCTAACATCATGCATAAGATATAGGAAATTATAGTATTATTTAATATTTTTTAGTTACATCTTAAAATATACGGCAACATTTTTGTACCTGCAGTTAATGTTAAAAGAAATCTGAATTGTTTATGATCAAGGATCAGGTTAACCCTCTATATATTTTCTCCAAATTGGAAAATTGATCCAGACTATTAATTAATTTAAACATCCTCCGGAAGAAAGATTGAAGTCCCAGGTCCCCTGAGCAGGTTAATTGTGAATGAAGTCTTAAAGGAATGCACAAGAAAAGGGTTTTGAGGGAAGATATAGAGCTTTTTCAATGCTATGATTCATTCCTTATATTTTCAGATTCAAAGATGCTGTCTGCAAAACAGAGGAAAGTCAACATGTTTCTCCTATGAAATCTGTACATCCTACACTTCCATCCCTTAAAGATGATGCCAGTGAAAGGAGAGCCAAAGCTCTGTTAAAAGAAGTAAGAGCTCAAAGAAGAGAAATAGAGAGGCTGAAGGCTGGACCCAAGACAGAACCTCCCGTACTGGGTTGCTATGTGAGGAAGTTACTCTCTATGACTAGGGAGAGTGTGGAAGCACTGAGTGTGAGCAATGTTTCTACTCCCAGTATTCATTTTGATTCTCACGCAAAAGCGTGGTTACCAGCAGAAGAGAAAATGGAAGAGAATTTTGTAGTAGAGAAGGTTGATAAAGCAACTAGTCCTGTTCAAGGCTTATCAGTTGATGATACACTTCCTTCGGATACTGCTTCCAAGGAGCTCTCACTTTCCTCAAAAAGTTCCTCAATAAAAACCTCCACAGCATCATCTACCTCTATCAGCTCATTACACGATTCTATTCATGAAGAAGCTGTTGCATCTGCTATTCGGCTGTCGCCAACTGTACATCCCAAGCCCTCCTCTCCTTCTTTTACCAGACTTTCTCCCCTAACCCCTCCTCCCTCTCCTGAATATGAACAACTTGCAGATCTGCACTTTCGCCGCATCAACGACTTGGGAACTCGGTTGAAGATTGTGCGAGAGTTGCAGAAAAAAATTCTGTCTCTTGATAGTTCGTCTGTAAGTGAGGAAAGTAGCAGCTCATCCGTTTCACCCATATCCAGTGAAAACACTCCAAGCAGTTCCTCTTCTTTGAAAAGCAATGAGCATTTGCCTTTAAAAGTTAGTGAAGTTGGAAAGAACTGGAATTTTGAAGACTTAAGTCTTTCAACAAAGGAACCATTTGAGGTAAATTTTATTACTGATAATTATGCTGAATTCTATGTACAGTTGTTCCTCTTTTATTGCAGTAAATCAGTTACGGACTCTACCGTGATAGGTAAATTTCCTTAAAGTAGGAATCTTTATTAATAAATTGAAGGTTTTAGCTATAGCATTTAGGTTTGTAGTTAGAGCATAGAAAACCTGTTTATGACGTAAATACGTAATATTATTATACATGTATTTTTAAAAACCAAGATAGGGTGAAGCGGTGTAAGTCTAAGTGTGAAGTGGCTAGGGACAACTGTAATTATTATATATTTTTTATAAAATACAATATAATGAGACATATTTCCCATTCAGGGTTGGCGGCAGGAAGGGCATCCGGCTGTAAAAGTCGTATCATCCCCAAAACTAACCTCATCCTCACCCAAATTCACCAGCCAACCCCATAAAGCATACGTATATGGGAATAAGGCTTAGAAAAATATATATGAGGCATGTGGCCATGCCATTTCCAGCACCATATGTGTTTACTATACTCGAATACACTGCTATATATGTATATCTGTATGCATAAACACTGTATACAAAATACTGGTAGTCTATGCGAAAAGTCCTGCTTTAGTGCACACGTTACCTATTCAAAATCAGTGATTTAAAAAGTTTGATGGGCTTGCCAATTCCCTTTCAATTAAATATTATCAGTCAACAGTTAAGTGTGTAGTATTTTTGGGGCTCTTACAGAGTGCGCATTGGTGGAACATGTACGAGATGCGCACACATAGTATTGTGCCCGATTCTAGTGCGCCTTTGATTCTAACATCATTTTTGAGCCAAAAAAAGGACTCAAAAAGGTGTGTGTAATATTTGAGTAAATACGGTATACAAATTATAAATTACATTAAAGGTCTTTTATCTGCAACTTCAAAAACTATACCATCTATTCCTATATACAGATGTTACCAAACATATTCCATTTTTCTAGTTTGCAAACTATCCGGTCAGCATAATATTTTTACAAGGTTGTTTCTTAACATTATAAATCAACAAAATGCTACTAGAGGCTTTTACGAAGTTCTTAGTGAGAAATTCTCATTTATTCACAATTCCTAAGATATGTTACAATATACCAATGGTTTTCTTTCATCATTGCAGAATTTGTATGTATCATCATTTATTATAAAGAAATTTGCTGTATTTCAGGATATTTCCCTCCCAGAGGATATCTTTTTGGGGAAGCCTTTGAGTCTTTCTGAAGAAGTGAGAAGAAGACCAGCAACCAGATCAGGGCCACCTCCCACACCTTTGAAGGGTCTCAAATGGTAATTTATATAAACTTTGAAGGTTGTTTGATAATGCTGTTTTAGTTGCCTGTCACTGTTTGACACTAAGGAGGTTGCATCTTCAAGGGCAAAGATAATCATTCGTTTTGGGCATCAAACATACAGGATAACCGTGTTGATGGTCAGCACCCTACATGGCAAACCTGTAGAACTGCATCACCCATTCCTCTCTCATTCCAGCCATTTTGGATTCCTTGTATTTATATGTTAGTTCTGCTGTCATTTTGATCTACTATATTTGTGAACATATATCCTGACGAGATTATAATTCAAAATTTCGGATCAATTTAGTTATAAGTTGGATTTTTTTAATGAAGCCGAAGAGTTAATGCTTTTGTATCAATTTGAGGAGAACAGGTATTCAATTCAAGTCGAGGCCTTTTTGCTGTTGTCTTTCAAACAGAGTGATCAAGTTCTCAGGTATCCACCAAGCTCTTCCAAAAGTTTACAGATTTCTTTTGAAAAGCATATTTCCAGACAGATGCACTCACGAACCTCAGTTTTGGTGGTTTTTTATATCATCCTCTATTATATGGTAGATTAATGATTTTCTCAAATCTGTCGTTAATTAATATATATTCATGTATTTCTTGACTTCATAATTTTTAGTTCTTATGCCTGTCATTTATTCTTATATTTATTATATTTTATACAAATACTATTATTCACACAGTTAAAACACAAAACTTGTACTATTCCACAAGGTAAAAATAATAAAATTATAATATATTATAAAATTATAATTCTTTGAAATTTCATTCGCACTCATGATAAATCTTTCATTAAACTACCATATTTGATGGCATATAAGACTCACCCTCACAAGGAAAAAAGTTTTAATAGTCCGTGCAAAAGTGCAGTACCACAATAACTTAAAATGTAGTTTCGTTTAGTTGTCACTTTTCGTAAGAGCCAAATATTAACACAATCGTTGAATGGTAGTAGAAATAGGTAGTATAGACCATCTGGGCTAAAAATAGCATTCAGTATTGAAAGTTAACCTGTGGAGGGTGAACCTTCTCATATAAGATGCAGGGAAATTTTTCGAGTCATAATTACGGAAAAAAGGTGCGTCTTATATGCCCTCAAATACAGTAATTACTACTACCATATTGAGAATTAGTCAACTTTTTATTTTTTCAATTTAAATGATTTAGCGGATTTTATGTTCCCATTCACGCAATCAATTATTTGTTTATTTTTAACCATCCTCATTGATCCAACACTTAAATAGTTTTCATTTATATATTTCCAGGTCTGACTTTGATATTCAAATCCCTCATGAACTATCGACAATCACGGAGGTTGATTCTAAGTTGATTAGTGTCCAAGAATCTACAAAGGAGAAGGTAAATATTGAGTTTCTACAAACATTTTTGAGAGTAGTGTTAGTTTTCATCTTCATTATCTATCTTTGGGTTAATGATCTCACTTCTTAAATTTGATTGTTTAAATTGATTGAAATTTACCAAATATCATCGATATTCCCTATTGTTTTGGTTGGGGTACCAGTGTTTGGAAATTTCACTTCCCATTCTGTACTATAGTGATGAAAATGTATAAGAAATGGGAAATTTTCCTGAAATTATCTCCTGAGTACATGTGTCCAACTTGAAGATTCCATTTTATATTTAATTTCAGTTTATAATAGGAATTTCCCCTCCTTTTTAAATTCAGTGAACAGGAAAGTTGTTCCAACTCATATAAGATGGCCACTTGCTTAAATAACCATCTTATAGATGTAAGATAGCCACTGACAGATTGACCTCTTTTATTTTTGCAAGAGATAATCTTCCTTCGCTGACAATTAAATGACCAAAAAGGTGCTGAAAAACATGTTTCTCCTCCCATATCTGATTTTATGGTCCCATTGATTAAACAAGTGATGATGAGAATACCAAATTTTAACCAAGATATGCTTAAAACGCTAATTTGCTTCTAAATTTCTTGTTAAACCAAAATAAATCCAATCTTAGAACTAGTGAATTAAGTGAATGTGCATCTTCAACAATAGTTGACAGTATGATATTGGCTCCGCTATCCAAAACTGGCAATATTGATCAATCAGAGTAATTATCGTATTTACTCGAAAAAAATGCACCATCTAATATAATGTCCACCCCAAAATTCAAGCGTCGGAAATTGAAAAATTATTTTTCAAGAATTTAAAGCGCACCTTAAGACATGCAGCAACAACATTTGCAGCACCTTATACATTCTCACTATACACACAATATACTGCTATATAAGTATATTTATATGCGTTTGCACTGGATACGAAATGCCGGTAGTCGTCTATGCCAAAAGACGTTCGACGTAAGTACGCATGTTGACCAATTCAAAATCTGTCGTTTAGAAAGTTTAATGGGCTAGCCAATTCCCTTTCAATTAAAAACTATCAGACTATAATTTAGTCTTTGTGGACTCTTACTGTGAAAACATCAATAGTGCATTTATGTAATGTTTGAGAAATTACATTTTGTTAATTTTACAGTTTAAGAAAACCCTTTTTTCATAATCAAGTCCCTCTGATCGAAATAGCTCATCAGTAGGTAGGTACCTTTATGTGATACTTATACTTAACTACAATAGAAATTTAATACTATACTATGTAATACAAGGCAATAGACTTACGTACAGATTTGCCTGACTTTAGCAGTCTGAGGCAAGATGTCATAGGCTAACTTTCATTTTATTCTCAAGTCATTTTACTTCAATCCAATCAAAATTATTCCAAAAGAAAATGGAGCACTATTATTTGTTATTCTGAAATTCATCATTTCAATCCAACTGAATAATTGAGCATTTAAGCAATGTAGACTTTAATATTCTTTAGTAGTTTGGTGCTCCCTCTCTTAGAGGGTGCAATATAGAATGAGTGAATAGTGAGAATGTAATTATCATTTGTATTTATGAGCCTCATTTCACACTTCAGTCCATGAAAAAAGTATGTTTGTGAAACAACACTTTGTAGCGCATCTCTCAGTGATACTAAGAGGTGCTTGCAATCCCCAACCAGCTCTTAAAAAAAAATCTGATGTGGCCAGCACATGACTTTCTCCAAATATAAGATATAAATATTTATCTGCGAAGGTAATTTCGAACTCTATATTCCATCTAAACTTAGAAGATGAGTGATTAATTTATATATTATTATCTTTTACGTCACAAACATTATAAATAATGTTTTTCGGGACATGCTCGATGAAAAACGATGAATTTGGACTTTCGCCCATAGAGCCCAGAGCACCCGCAAAGTACATAATCAGCAACTTCCGCTTTATCAGTATTTTATGAATAACTCCTAAAAAATCAATGATACAAAAATATGTTTTATACAAAAGTTATAGTAAATTACATTTTCTAAAACATTTATTTATAATAGTATATACCTAAATATCATACAGTAGAACCCCGTTTTTACGAACCTCGATTTTACGAAGTGACACAGTTTTACGAACCATTCCGCCGGTCCCGATCTTTGTACATGTAAAATGACCTCGGTTTTACGTAAAACCTCGATTTCATGTTTTACGAAGTGAGAAGCCGGTCCCTTGGAGTGAATGAACCCCGGATTTACGAAGTATTTGAAATGGTTTTGTCGCACTGAGCTCAATACAATGGGATGACGATCACCGTAAACAGGAGCAGCTGAATCCAGATCGTCTATGTTGGGAAGACCCTCATTCCATGTATTTTAGATGGGAAAATGTGAAAATTTCGTGGAATAAAAACATTTTGATTACAGTTTTCGCGAAAAATTATAGCTTATAAGACGTAACCTTGCTCTTTCTTTCTTCATCAAGCTTTCTGGTAATATCGCGAATCCGCGACGTGGGATCGTATAGATCAACAGTTTCCAGGAGTTTAACTCTGTGTAAACTCTTAGTAAACTTTCTATTTGGTCGAGAGATTGAGAAAATAAAGCATGATAAAAATTGTTTTCGACTTGGGGAGTTTTGGGCTCAGGTATGGCTGCTAAATTGGAGTGCGACTATTTAAAATCTCAAGGCTGCTGCAGGGATTTCGGATTTTTAATTGGTTAGTAAAAGATTGAAAAATAATGGTTGGATGGTGGACACCCTGAAAAATGTTTGTCTCCAAGCGAGGAAAAGTCGCGCGCGTTCAGTCAGAATCACTCTCTGCGCGAGGTGGCCTGTGTTGTGATATCCAGTGAGCCTATTAATAAAATAATGGATAAAACATCGCTGACCAAGAAAAAGAAGAGGAAGTCCCTGATTTTGGTCACCAAAATGTCAATTATCAAGGAAGTACGTGATCGCGGGCAGACAAAAACAGAAATTGCTCGGAAGTATGGCATTTCTTTACCTACATTGGCAGCAATCGTCAATTCGAGTGAAAAAATTTTGAGTCACACAACAACATCATTAAAAACAAAGTACTTCTCATCGTCACAATTTGATCAACTGATAGGCAGCTGCAAATTTTTTTTAAAGTGTCGTGCGTGCAAATTGCCTGTAAGTGGACCAATTCTGAAGGAGAAGGCTCAGGTTTTGGCTCTTAAACTGAAGTACGACAACTTTAAAGCCTCAAATGGGTGGCTTGATAGATTCAAGAAAAGACACGGAATCACCTCAATGAAAATCTGTGGAGAAGAAGGTAATGTCAACACAAAAGACGTTGAGCAGTGGCGTGAAATAAACGATGACATTGAGTCTAAATATTTCCCTCGAGATATATACAACCTGGATGAAACAGGTTTGTTTTTCAAGGCATTACCTGACTCCACCCTCGGGACACATGGTGAGAAATGTCGCGGAGGTAAAAAATCTAAGGATAGGGTTACAGTAATGCTGATATGAAACCAAGATGGATCCGAAAAGTTGAAACCAGTTGTGATTGCAAAATCAAGAGCTCCGCGTTGCTTCAAGAACGTGAAAAATTTGTCTGTGTTGTATGAAAGTAATAAAAAAGCATGGATGACGACGGACATTTTTCAGAAGCAAATTATCTTCTTGCAGAGGAAGAGTGCATGAAAGAATCGCAATATTCTACTTCTTGTAGATAATGCCCCAGTTCATAAAATAGGCGGACTATATCTACCAAACGTCAAAGTACTTTTTCTGAGTCCAAATAGCACCAGTAAGATTCAACCGCTGGATATGGGAATAATTTACACCTTTAAAGTCCACTACCGAAGATTTCTCGTCCAGCACTATCTTCAGACGCTTGGTAAGTTCTATTTCTTTTCTATCATTTTGTATGAAAAATACCTACTCGTCGTTGCATAGGATATATATTATATTTATATCCTTTGCGACCTCCATATTTTCTCTGGAATTATTTAATATTAGCAATATGATAGCCGCCGCAACCCCATCGCAGAACTTTGGTAAACCTTTTACTTGAAAGCAGCATTCCTGTGGAAGTTCTTCGTTGCAGCTGTCATGGAAATTAGTTTAATTAAAGAATACTAAATTTGTAGTAATAGATTACTATTACTTAAATTTTGATGCAGTTTCAATACGTAATTTATTAATTAAAAGCGTTTTACGTCGTTAGGTAAGAATTTGCGATCGCGACAAGATCCTTTAAAGTACCCGCGAGTAAGTAATTCTCGAAAATCACCGCTAAACGTCAGCGTATTAGAACGCATATAAAAAAGAGGGAGTTTAAAATTAACTTAAGTAAAGTTCTTAAATGACTTAAAATATTTACGAGCTAGTTTCCTGGAATTCATGGCTGTGAGTTTCATTCTCTTTGACATAAATGAGTCTCCTAGGCTTTGAAATAAGGCCTATGCTACAAAGAGAATCAGTATAATCGTAGTCTAATTTTAAAATCCTTTCAATTTGAAGCAAATATACTGCAGATTGGCTCCTGGAGAGCCATGTGGGTTACGCTCGTGACTCATGAGGAATCAGTTCTGATTTCAAATCCTGATGGGAGCATATGGGCAAAATGACCTAAGCTGTCAAAGTGCTTACTACTACTACTGCTTCTACTATAGTGCACACAGAGAATTGCATGTGATATATATTGTTTTCTTCCTGAGAATGAGCTTGTGACTCTTATTTGTAACAGAAATTAGTTTGACTTCATCCTCATAATTATTTGACAAGTTTAGACCTGCACAGTTTTGCTTTCTATAAGCAGAGCTTTAGTACGCATACATTTGTTGCAGATCAAGCCTCTGATGTGCAAGATGTGCCTCCATGGACATTGCTCCATGCTGTGCGAGGAATTGCCAGAGCATGGGACACTGTCACTGCAAACACTATTTCCAACTGTTGGATATCAGCTGGTTTTAGTGACACATCAATTATAGAGACAGAGGAGTTAGTGGAGCTTCCCACACTACAGGACCTCCTTAGTAGAGAAATGGCACAACTAAATCAATACATCCCAGATGCATTCTCTCGTGCAGAGTCATATGTCAGGTGTGACTCTCATGTGATGACATATAACTGCAGTGAATTTAGTGAAGACGAAGAAGAATAGGATGAATTGAACTTAGAAATCTCTTCTACAAGCTATGAAGATGACCCAGAAGCACCTTCCCCCCCTACAAGGGATGAATTAAGACACTCCATAAAAGTGCTTCACAATTTTCTAATGTTTACTGATGGTGTACCTAATTCATTCAATTATTACCTTTCAGGTATTAACTGATTAAATGAGAAAATCACCTCATCTTTCATTGAAACTTCCAAAAAATAAAAAAAAATAATTTATGATTATTTTAAAAAGTAAGAAGTTTAGAATCTTTTTCTGTTGTATTAAACATTAAACTGGATGTATAATTCATTTTATTGAAATATTACCTTCCTTTCAATCCCATTTAACTTTATGCACTGTGTTACTGAACCTGGATTGGTATTGTAGAGATTTCAATTGCTTGAAAGAAAACCTCAAATTTACAAAGCCCGAATTTTACAAAGCGCAAATTTTTGGGTCCCTTCAACTTCGTAAAATTGAGGTTCTACTGTATTTATGGAGATATTTTGAAAACCGGAAATGAGCTTTGAAGAATGAAGCTCAACTTCCGGTTAACCGATTCACTCCAAAAACTAATCAACTCTAACGACTGTAATAAAAGTACTATATATGAAATTTGGTGTTGATCCGACAAATAGTTTTCATGTTAGAGCGCCCACAAAGTACATAATCATCTTCTTCCGGTTTATCAGTATTTCACGAATAACTCCTAATCAACCGGTGATACAAAAATATGTTAAATACAAAATTTATAGTAAAATACATTATCTAAAACTTTAAAGGGTATACAATATACCTATATATCATATTTACGGAGATATTTTGAAAACCGGAAATGAGCTTTAATGAATAATGCTCAACTTCCGGTTGACCGATTTACTCCAAAAACTAATCGACTCTGACAGCACACACCACAGTACTATATATGAAGTTTGGTATTGATACGATTAATAGTTTTCACGTTAGAGCGCCCACTATCACACACACACATACACACAGACATCATTCCGAAAATGGTCAAAACGTGTTCTAGGGACCCCAAAACATGTATTTCGGTTGAAATCCCGAAGTCGAATTTTTTCATGAAAACAATACTTTCTCTATACTTCGTATATGGAGAAAGTAAAAAGATATATATAGTATTTGTGAAGGAAATTGTAAGTATCTGACACTTTCTGTTTTACTTTCAGGATTTGCGCCCTTCAATTTGTGGCGCTACTGAAAAATTATCCATTCATCCCTTCAAAATGTCATCTACTGACCATCTGAAGCCTGTTGAGCAACTTAAGGAAACATCAGATTCTTGCAGTACACCAGAAGAAAAGGTTCATCATTTGGGGTCGGAATTATCGTTAATATCTTCTCATTGTGACAAGAGTTTTGAGCACTTTCCTCAAAGTGACATAAGGACACCAGAGCCTGAGGAGAGATCTCTGGAGGCCATTGCTTCAGAGTCCTCGGATGGTTCACCACAGACATTAGATGATGTTTTAAGAATGCTGGGAATCTCCCCTACAATCTTCAAGCGTCCAGACTCACCTCTGGAAAATTCGGAACAAGAGTCACCCAAAAAGAAACCCTTATCTCCCTCAATTGACTCCAATGGCAAATCAAATGCCCTTAAAGAGAACATATTGATGCAGAAAGATGATTCAGAACAGGTTTCCCAATTAGAGAAAGGAGTTCCATCTGAATCTTTTGGTAGATCTCCTTTAGGCATGTCCTCGCACCACCTCTTGCATTCTACTCCACTGCATAGCTCTTCTTCTGGAATCACCTCTTCATCGTCTGACTCAAAACAGAAAAATACAAGTGGGTTTCCTTTCTTTGGTGAGTCAGCACCATCATCAATTTGTAGTAATGGAACACCTCAGAGTGGTAACTGGGGAGATATCAATGGTGATGATAGTGCTGCTCCTGAAGAAGGCTAAACATGCAAAATGCGATTACGTCTCTTTGGAAGAATTAGTGGGTATACCTTTCAGTAATTTTTAACCGTTTTTGACAAACTTTTTGTAGAAAAAATGAAACTAGTAGTAAATTCAACTCCTGTTTTTGTGCAATTCTAATTAAAGGGGTTGACTTCTAAGTCTTTAAAGAATCATCTGTTTTCATTGGTTCAGTTTCTTTATCAACGAAGCTCAAATCAAAAGAAATTTCTGGGTGATGTTTTGATTATCTCTGTGAGAGTTGTTTGAAGAGACCAAACGTTGATATAATGATAAACATTTTTGTTCTTTTCTTTATGGAGCTTTGTAAATATGTTGGAATTAGTAATTTAGGAGAAACTTAATTATTCTTTCTTCTAAGATGAATTTATAGGACAATTTGTAAGAACACTGCTGTGTTAACTGACTAAATTATATAAAGAGTATGAAATTGCTGTGAAGTTCATATTGAATTAATTAGTAAATTATTGATGATTTTTGTTAAATTCTCATTGACTATTTCACCTGCAATTTTAAAATTTTAATTCAAAAATTTAATATGTATATACCATTTTTCATTTGAAGTCATTTTAACATTTAAAACAAGAGAAAATACACGCAGTACTTCGTTGAATTGCTGAGAATTGCTCATTGTGATTAGTTAAAACTGACCAGTTTATAGAAATTTTATTTTACTGTCTTAACTCCACAGTCGGTTGGAGGTTAAGTAGCAAAAGTCGATTTGATTGCAAACAACATATTAAGCTGGACATCAGTTACTGATAGCATTTTAAGCATTCATATTTTTCCCAGCCAAAAATCTTTATTCTGCTGTTGATATTATTAAGAATGCAGATTATCACTTTCTTGTACATTTTCTATAAATATTGCTTATCTGTATTTTATTAAAAAAACCAAATAACATTTACCCATGTTGATTGGTTTATTTCTGAAAGACTTATGGCATACCATTGAGGAAAGGGGAGTGATGTTCTCAAAAGAAAGCAAACTCAATGGAAATTATCCTTCCATTCGAGCATGATTTCCCAAAATATTTGCTAGAAAGTTGAATGAGATAAAAACCAAACTTTATGATTTTAGGCTTGTCGCATTTCCCTGGATTCCAGTTATCTCCCAAAATTCGGCTTTGAGGAATCCATCCTGTAATCAAATTTAGAATTAAAATCGCACATCAGCCCATTCATTCTTTACCTTAAGTTAAAACCTTATTGTGAACTGACTCTCTTGTTGATTTGTGTATGTACTTGGGATTTTCCAGCAATGAGAAAGGCTGCACTAGGCAATTCACATTAATATTTACATGAGATAACCTCATTTCAGTTAATATTATTTTATGTTGTGTAAAATTATTATTTATATTGTGTAAAGCTATTATTTATAATTTGTATATTTTGTTCAATCTTCTTTCAAATAAAATTATAAATCCAGTACAGTTAATCAAAATGTATCCTAATTCACAACAAATGGTTGAGGTGTTCACCTATCCAAATACTTAACAATTTTTGTTAAATTGAATTTTTATTATTCATTTATATAAAATATATACTATATTATGTATTATTAAATAATTACTTTAAAATATTTATTTCTGTATCTTCTTAGTAATTGACCATCTGTTGTATTTTTGAAACTAGTAAGTCTCATTCAGGACGGGGTTTATCCATCTATATTGTCCTGCTTAGAATCAACATGCAATTTTGCTTTTTGTGTTAATATTAAGTAACTGCTGTGTATTACTACACTTTATATAATGTGTAATAATGCATGACAGTTAGTAATGATACATAAAAAATCATAGATTGCAAGAAATTGATGTTTTTTTTAATTACATTTCTCGGCAGCAATTATATTAAAAGATATATTTTGAGAGTAAGAGTTGTTTTATGCTGCATAATAATAGTGAGGTAAATAAAATCCTGCAAATCAATGGCTATCCCAGAATTCCTTACACATCAGGATGCTTGACCAATGGGAGGAAGAATCTATTTCAGATGAATATTTTGGAAATAAAGTTTGTGTGAGGGGTATGAGCAAAATAATAGAAGGTGAACTTAAAGTTGTGAAATCAGTAAGCCTTATGGAGAGAGAGAGAGAAATCCAAGTTGTATGATTGCTGACGATTATATTAGATTATCATCCAATGGAAAGACCAACAAGCTGATGGTGAAGCACGCTCAGTTTATGAGGTACCATAGAAATCCTAAAAATAAGATCAACTTACATCCACATGAGTTACGTTCTGACATTTTCTCTATAAACATTAGATGCATAATTACCTAGAGACAATAGTAAGCAACACTGCGACAAACATAGAGAACAGTACTTCTTATAAAGCTGAAGTTATTTCCGCAATTATCTGAGACCCAAATTTCATGCTGGCACATTCCCTCTGCATTTCTACATGAATCTCTCCCTTCAGGGCTCTCGGATAGCCAAATGAACAGAGCATGCAAAGCTTTGTTGAAAGAGGGTCCGGGATCGATTCCCGATGCGTGAGAACATTTGCGTAATGATCTAAGGAATCGAATGCACTTTTATCAATAATACTACTGCTATCTTCATTCGACGAACAGTCCTGGCCAAAATTAACGCAGGTGTATACCTACATATGCTACTTTTCGAAGTAAATATTGTGACTGAAAGATAAAATATCCCTGGTAATAGAAATAACAGTCATATGAGTGGGCAACAATTAGTCGAAATCGGAGTATAGTAATTTTTTGCGAGCATTAATCGCGAATGTTGTTGCTGCGGTGTGATGTTGCGTAGCTCTGCAAACGGATGTTATGACGCATCCGTCTTCGCAAGGCAATCAGGAATTGAATAACAGTGGCTGAAGCAGTGACGCGCTCCAGATGTCCGGGTGAGGAGAAACGGTCTTCGGATGAATGGCTCCGTGAGAAAGTGTCGGTCCCAGTACCGCAAAGGATGCTTGATTTCTCCTTCCTGGAGGGAGACGGTACCAACCGCTGAAATCGGCCACCCAAAGCCCTTATATTCGCAGCCTCTCTCTCGCTGCCTTTGTAATTCCACAGATCACGTCTCCAAGCAACACGCACCTGAAGAGTGTCCGACATGAAGGTAAGTTGAAACATCTCAAAGCGACGGGCTTTTTTCATATCTTGCAACACGTGCAAGACGTTTTCTTTTCTTCGGGATTCTTCGTTTTTAATTGAAGCCGTCAGTACACGCTTGCGAGGCCTCCATTATACTCATGGAAGACGCTCGATTATCCCACGAAAAATGTTATTTTTTATCTCGCAATTTCGCTCTTTTGATTGCACTGTACTCGAGAAATACACAATTAGTCTGCCATAACTGTACAGGTTAACTAACAGGACAGTTCAATGACTGATTCTTCAATGATTACATTCAGATAATGTATTAGAGAATCTGGTGATTTTATAGAACGTATTTCCTAACCAATGATAATTTGCTAAATAATGATACTTTGTCTTTTTTAATAATTCTTCGATAATAGTAATGTGAGAAATATGTACTTGAAGTGATTTATTCAACTAAAAAAGTAATTACGCGTCGATAAAAGATACGGGTCGGTTAAATATTAATAGGAGAGAGAATTCTAAATATAGTAATTGAGGGTAAAAGGGAACAGACAGAGGGGATGACTAAGACTAAAGAGGGTAAATTGACATAAACGGTGGGGTAAGTTATAGAAAGAAGTATCAAGGAGTATGAAGCAACGTTAGCCTCGAGAATGGTAGAAAACTTATGTATTTATTAAACAGAAACATCTTTATGAATTTTATCCATGTTCTAGTACCATTTTTTGAGAGGCCAAATAACACATTCTTTTGCAAAAATAGAAACAGATTGAATTTATTCAACATGTATCCTGAGTGGAGAAATCTAAACTATAATAGCGAATCCTCAACTCATGAAGACGCAAATGTATATTTCGTTTCAACGCACTATCCAAAAAATTTCGATAGAATTAGGTGAGTAAAGAAAGAAATTTTGGAACAATTGCTGCTAATTCAGGTAGAAGAAAAATATTTCCAAGTTTCATCCCCATTTAAATGGATATTTATGAGTCACAAACTGCAAAATTGTTAATGTCATAATTTAAAAGAAATAAATTATCATCTATTTTCTTAGGCGTGACGTAAGACATTTTTGGAATGAGAAATCATTGTGAATTATTTCTCATAGTATATAAATTTAATTTACGATCTGGTGAAGAAGCTTGCGAAACATTTCGTGAATTTTAAGTGTAAAAGTAAAATTGACCTAAGTGACGGGTTTTTTGTAAATCCTGCATTTGTTACAAGACAGTACAAAATAAGTATTCGGATTACTAATATTACTATCATATTTGCCCGAGTATAGATAATCCAAATTTCATTTCGCACTATGAATCGGGGTTCTATGTTTACAAAATAATTATTCTAAGGGTAATGGGGAAAAAGAATTCCAGCTTCTGACAACCATCGGATCAGAGGATGGCATTGGAGAGCAGAAGAGTGCTCCATCAAAAAACATGGCATTATTGGCCGGCGTCTTGCAAAATTGTTGCAATGAAAAATAACACACAAAAGTGCGCGCGTTGAATAGAATGTGTGCTTTACCTTGATCTGCATTAGCGCCTATTATTCTAGAATCAATTGTTACCAAAATGTTACGCACTGCATATTATTACATGTCTTTTCTGCACCATTGATAGGTAACTTTTTTGAATTGACTTATTGTTAGTACTTAATGGTCTGCAATCCGGCTTATTTTTTTCTAAACGTAATACACGTAGTTAAATTTGCACATGAACCTAGGGAACACTTTGAATGTAAGGTCAATCATGACATGCAATTGCTCCGATGACAAGGATTTGGTTCACCTCTGATATCTTTACATCATTAAACGAAAACTTCCAAATTCCGCACGAAAATAAATCCTTAATCTTCAGAATATAATCTTAGTTTAGACGATTAGTGGTTTAGTATTCGCCAGTAAAAACTGAATAAGAGGTTTTGCGGGAAATCAGTTATACCAGAAAATTAGTTGAGAGAGTAGGTATGTAAATTAGTAGTGTCCTTTTTGTAAAATGAGCTTTGATTGTTTTCTCTGAATATAGGACTTGTGTATAATATTTGCTTCAATATTAGATGTTATTAATTAACGGGTAGCTCTGACATTTCATAATATCCCGCTCGCCAAAACACGGCAGGTCAAAATATCTATGTTATCCGATGAAACATTTCTAAGCTATTACTAGAAGAACTCCGTAATGGTGAAAATAGATAGTGTGAAAAAAGATCAGGGGAAGAATTTTGGTGAAAGATTAGTCGAAGGAATATTTTTAAAGCCATCGGTTTCCAAATCATTGGGAAAACAGATAACGAGCGTAAAGAGATAATGTATTAGAAGAAAATGTTTCATAAGATAGGGAAATAGTTGACTGCTGTTGACACTGAAAGGATTGAGGGCCTGCATTTGATGAGGATAGATGCAAAGCATATGATAAACAACTGTAGAACTCATGAGGGAGGAACCAATAATCCTCTTTACCAACAAATTTCTTTCGAATTGACAGTTGCAGTTACTTCTGATGGCGTGTGTCGCAATGACGACCGCCCAGCGCCGAGTGGTGCCTCAGTACAGGGTGCGGGACGAGGGAGCAGAAACCGCACCATCCCACGCTTCGCAGTCGACCCATGAAGAATCCGGCTTCGTGCATCCCATAGATTTCTCCAGTCTCATACGGGGCTCGGTGCTGGGCTCCGAATCCTCCGCGACCCCTTTCTTCGGAGGGCCCCACGGCGGGCCCCGCGTGCAGAATTACAACGCGCCTCAGAACACAGCACCTCTCTTCGCTGCGGCGCACCCTGCCGCCGCCGCGACCTTCCAGCCCAACCAGCAACACTTTGGCTCATTCGGAGCCGAAACGAAGAACGTGAAGGAGGACCAGGGATTCGTGCAGCCGGAGGTTCACTTCGGATCTCACTTCGACGCAGGAGCGGGGGTGTTTAGTGTAAAAGACTTCTTAACGGCGCACGCATCCAGTCAGAGGGAAGTGGAGGAGAGGGTGAATGCAGCTGCAGATGGCGCTGGGAGGAAGGACAGAGAGGAGGAAATAGAGGGTGGCGAAGATGGCAAGAGGCGAGCTGCTGCCACTCAGCACTCTGTGTACCACGGAGCAGAGGAAGAAGAGGTAAGCTTGATTTGATCGTAGTCGGTAGCTGAACTTGAGGTAATCTAAATATTTCTTACCTATTATGCTGACGAACACTTTGATGAGATTATAACCCCTTTCAACGATTCTTTTTATGCTCGCGTTGTAAATTGCTGTAACGGTACTGGATGTATCTCGAAAACTAATCAATTACGCGAAAAGAAAATAAAATACTGTTATTGCTTATCTTGAAGCAGCTCATCTCAAAACCGATGGCAATAGTGATAAAATCGCGGTCACAGTAATGCGATGCCTGTAACTGTAATGACTTGAGGAGTGACAAGTGACGATCTTAATTCGCAGGCAGAGGATGAGGAGCATCCGGTGCAGGCGTACCAATCCCGCAGCGCTCCCCATCGCAGCACCCCCAATCGCGGCGCCCCAGCGGAGGAAAGGGGCCCCGCCCAATTTGGCCATCGCTCAACCTCTGAGCCCAATTATGGGCCCGACTACAGCAAGGCGATTGAAGAAGCGGAGGAGGGATCTGCCGCGGGTGTTGCCAAGGGAAAGCGGTGCAGAAAAGTGGCCAAGAAGGTTGCTCCAGCAGATGTTGGAAGGGGTCGCTACAGCAGAGCTGCCGAAAAACCGGCCATGACTTGTTACGTGTGCGAAGACCCAGAGAATGGCGGAAACTACGAGTCTTGCGCATACGCCTCATCCCCGAAAGACAAGTCGTATTTCGAGTCCAAGTCCTTTTCCTCAAAGGGAAAGGGCAACAAATACCGACAAAGGCGCTATCTTCCGGAGGTGGACTCCGTAGCGAGCGCCACTAACGAGCAAGAGGAAGGCAGTGACGAGGAAAAAGGATCTGGAAGCGTAGAAGACCCAAGGATGGCTTACGAAGCCGTTTCTGGAGATTCTTACGACGAGAACTTCAAGAGACTCTTCCCTGAGTTTACATTCAAAGAGGCGACTTCCTCTTCGGCGTCGGTCGCGTCTGCATCCGCCCTGAAACCGGACGAAGAGGAAGAAGAGAGCGCTTCTGAGGAAGAGAGGGCGACAGACTACGGGTACAAGGGCCCTCCGGCGGCCTTCTTCTTGGACACCGCCCAAAAGAAGCACCTAGAGAAGCTGGTGGGGGAGTTCAGCCAGAAGGATCGCACCGCCTGCAAGAAAGTGATGAAGGACAAGATGACCTGCTTCCAGTGCTTGGACGAGAAGGGCATGCAGCACGAGGAGTGCATGTTCGTGGCCAAGTCGGATCCCAAAGGAAGGCACCTCGCCTACCACGAGCTCAAGGAATACAGGTTAGTCCCTGAAGACCTCCCCTCTGACGCGTCCGCTGCGACCACGTCCCTCGTCAACCCCTTAAGGGTCCCCGCGCCCTCGGCGGCCGCCAGCGAGAATCAGAAGAACGTGGAGGAGAGGCCGTTGAGCCCAGAAGAGACCGCCGAAGCGGACGGCGTCTACGCAGACGAGACGAGCCACGCGTTCGATCCAGTGAGGAAGATACACCTGCCCAAATACATGCTCAAGAAGTCGGAGCACGAGGCGATATTTGAGGAGTTCGTGAAGGCCAGTCACGAGGCGGAGGACGAATGAGGCCTGATAAGAGGACATCTGCAATTGATCTATTAAAAGGTGTGGTTTTGTTTGAAAGTGCGGTGGTTGCGTCTGGACGTACTTAACTACGGATTTGGAATTCAAAATATTTACGGAAAGAGACTTGAACGCTCGAGGACTATTTTCAGCTCGGTTTCAAGAAATATAAAAATGGGTGATACACAACTATAAAAAAACCTTCTGAGTCATTAGGGCGATTGCCTAGTTTGTAATAGTTCAGTTGTGAATGGGTGCACGAAATACGCTCCACTCGTGTCGATCACCTAGTAATTTCTTTGGAGGATTTCGTTACTTCCATTTGTTAGTTTTAAACACATTGGGTGCAAGTATAGAACTCTAACCTCTTTTTCTTCTAATATACAAAATATGTGTTTGCGCTGATATCTTATTCAGAGTCAGTTAAACTAATCAAAGATCCTTCATTGTCGAAGCTCCTTCCTCCACGAATCGTCTCACTCTTTCTTTAAAAGAAGTATGGGGACTAAGGAACCATTTTAACATATCTGTTGTAATTTTGCGATTTCACGAGGGAAATATTGTTTTGATCGTAGGATTGGATGTATGGGTGGGACTCGTGGTCTTAGAAAAGGTGGTGGTATGTCATGCCATAACGGGTCTGGAAATTAACTAAAACTTAACTTAAATAAACTATTAACTTAAATAACAAGATTTATCAGAGGAAGACTGATTGGCCCAGTAGGACAGGTCCTTGAATCACCTAGTTATCTTATGTGGTTTACATAATGCAAAATGAGGATTATATGTTGCGCATACCTGCGTATTACACCAAGGAGAAAATAATTATTTTGAGGAATATTCAACAGTCATTGAAGGGTCCTAATGTATGAAAGAGCACATGTATCCTTGATAATCCTTGTTTGTCACGCTGCCGATATTTATAGCTATTTCATGAAGGAACGCGTAATGTGGAAGGTAAATCTTAAGAATGATCAAAATGTAGCCATTTTGGTGTTGTCATTTGTCTGTTCGACAATTGGCCGATCCAGACGCGACCGCCGAGCAAAACCATGCAAAGGAAGCTACTTGTTTGAGAAGTGAGCACCTCTGTTTGAGCCGTTAATTATCATTTGGCTTATTTATAAGGTTAATTACTTATAGGCTTAGTACAATCGGAAAACTCGAGCTGAAATAAATTGATTAACACATATTTTTTTTATTTTTTGGCATTCTGATAAATGCGCTTTTTGTAAAAAGTACTAAAATAATTTATTCGCGCAGCTGAGAAAACCGACTTGTCAGTTATGCTCGAAATGGACTTTTTAGGCACATTTTTCAATTATGATTAAACTATCATAACCTTGGTATAATATTCATGAAAATTATACCATAGGACTCTTGACAGTTGAGTTTCTTCTTCCTTTCACGTTGAAAATCATTAAATCCAAATGGTTTAATAGTTTCTAGTATAATTTTCCTGCGCTTCGGAAGGTTTTTTTCTATGGCACTAACTTTTCTATAACTTGAAAATATGCGATTATTTCGTGGTTGATAATAGCGTTCCTACATTTGTTTTAATTTCGGAATCCTCTTTATATTGGCCTTAATTTGCTTTCCATTAAAGAGAAATTAAGGCTCAGCTTTTACCTGTTATCACAAACTTAATTCTCACTTGACCTGGACTTCGACTATTTGCTGTATTCATCAGGTGTATATGGATTGGGGAAACAAATGGAGAAATATATCGGTTAATAGTTGTTGAGGAAGAGTTGGCGAGAGATTTTGAGATTTTCGAATGTTCGTTTTGTTTGATAGCGCCTCTGCAAAGCAAAGGAATTCCGCATAAAAAGAGATCCCGTTGACCAACAGACGCATTTGGGAAGCCCCCAAATAGCGTCGCTATTGGGACGGAAATTTGTGTATGCTATTCTCATCCACATAAATACTAATGGATGATTAAAATTCACAGTCTCTGGCGATGTGTTGTGGTACAAGTACATATTGTTCTTCTTCTTCAACTAATGGATGATGTTTGTGGATCAATTACTTAGTTTCATAAATATATAAAAATGAGAGTCTTCTGCATTTACAAGGAGTTTATTGCATGCATGAAATCCGTAGTGAAGAAATAAGAAAATTAATAAATCTATTTGGAAAACTGCATGTGTGGGACGAATGAGACAATTTCGTGGGTCGATTGGCCGGTACTTTTTAGCGTAAACATTCCATATATTTAAATCTGAAGAGATTCTAAATACTAATACTATTGTTCATTTTATACGATGAATGGTGCTCAGCTCCCTCTTCGGGGGATTTGCAGAATCTCCTTGTGCTCACTTTGTTCAATCAAAATACTCCATATTTTGAAATATATTTGCATTTTTAATTTCAAAGTTACAGTCAAAATATATTAATGAGTTAAGATGTATGATATATATATATATCTTATGCTGCAACTTAAATGACTTTTCTATTGGCACTGCTGATGGCGATAGAGATGACCTGAAAATCAATTTCCGGTTCCTCTCTACTTGTTTTCATTTGCAATGAAGGTTCCTTCATTCAGCCGATCTTGAAAATGATTTACAACTTAAAGTAATGGGGCTTTTGTGAGATTGCCTGTATTGAAGTATTTTCCACAAGCAGGGCATTTCACCCAGTCTTATTGTTATTCAACAAAAAAAGTGAAAGCCTCTTTGGAAAGTTGTGGTCCATGAACCGAGAATCGAATTTTGAGAAAACAGTATTTCTTTCCATGATTCTTTAGAAGGATTATAAAAACTTCCTTGTGTTTTTTTTTGCTTTTCAGTTCTATTCAGTAATGAAAACGTAAGATTTCTCTCTTAGGAAACCGTCTATCGTTTTTTGTCGAGTAAGGAAGGTAAGGAAAGAATGCCCGTCTCTAAATTCTATTTTTTGTGATTTCAGGTGAATGAAGAGCCGTAGCGGAGCCTTCCACCCTCAGACGTGAAGAGCGTGGATTATTTATCTTTCATTTCCTGTCATTGTGCAAAGTAAGCGTACGTACTTCGAAAGAGAGTCACCACGATGGACGATTTAGCACATCTCCATGTCAACGGTCGCATATTATTTATTTAGTTGTGTCTCTGATGTTATCTTCTGTCTGGATCTCAACTTTGGGGAGGCCGCAGAAGAAGTTTTGTTGAATATTGTTTAAATATAGTCGAAATAAAAAGAATACTCGGTTGTTCAACTTTGATACGGTATTTCTCATTTGAAATTTCCTATTCTCCTCTAAGAATCCACTTCTTCCCAATCCTCCCTTTCTCGGAATGAGAACTTCTCAACCATGAGAGATTAAACTACAAAGTAGTGGTACAAAGTCCAACTTCATTTTTAAACCGACTGTTTACATACGAATAATTATTGTTTCGCCAATACCATCCAGATGCATTTAAATCTAGTTCCTATAGCTCATTTCTCAGGAAATTTGATCAGGAAAATGAATTTAGAAACATGTAAATTTATTTGAGCTAAAATAACCAAAATAAATAATATGAAACAATTGTTGCATTTATCCATTATCTAATTTTCAACAAAAACACTCCTGAGAGATTCGAGTAAATCGTTCCTGCTTTTCCTACCTATTATTAACTCATTTCCAAAGAGTTGATAACTTAGGCTACATCATAATTATCATTAAATCAAGAATTTTTTCGTTTTTTTTTTCTAAACCAGAACTTATCCGCATTTATCTGAGAATATATATGGGGTCAAACCACCAAAAATGTGTAGGTACGATAATGAAATCCCAGAAGACAAAATTTTCTCTATTACAGACAATTGCATTACGTGTTCTCCGTTCTATTTTCGGAAAAGATGGTGAAACATAATATTTAAAATCATAAATCTGTTTAAATCATAAATCTGTTTAAATCATAAAATCGCGTAATCAATCCATTCATATACGAGCCTCATCGTCCCTGAAGGCCGCCGAGAGACTTTCTGACGTCATCAGCCGCGTCATTATGAAATCGTGATGTCACGAAATACGCCATTTTGGAAATCAAAAAACTAATGACGCGAGCGGTGGTATAAACATCGCCACCGAGTGAAAATGAAGAATAGGCGTCTCTCAAAAAGTTGAGATTTATTGTTCACAAATCTTCAAATACCAAGATCTTTAGAATTGCTCAATATCAGTAACCATTCTACGTAAATTGTTAATTTGTCCCTAAGAACTATTTAAGACAGTCGTAAAAGTCGCCTTGATCTACAAATCTTATCTCTTACACAAAATATATGATTAATCTCTTAAAGAAATCAGGACTTAAACTTGAATGCTTAGAGTGCAATGGTGTATATATCGGCCAAAGTGGACTCAGTTTCAACATTAGAACAAAGGAGCACCACAGATGATTTTTAACAAGTCACATGCTTCACATTATACTAAGCATCGTTTGGAGACCTGTCTAGACAGCTATTTTCAGCAAAATATTTTACAAATGACAAATAAAGATATTCGCTTAAACTTCCTCAAGCAGTTTGAAATTTTTATCCACGACAATTCCCCGAAATTCACCATTCTAAAGTAACATACCTGCTGATCCATTCCCTCCAACTACCCTCGCACCCCTCTCTTGCACTCTATCCCTCTTGCTTTCTGTAAATATGCATCTTCTAAGTGTTTATTCCCTGAAGATGGCAATTATTCATATAAACCGGTCGTGTGCAAATAAACCTGTGGGAAAAGTACACACCTGTTTCCCTGCCATTTTATTACTTACAAGGATAACTCGTCAGATCGATGTAAAGAATCACGATGAGACCTTTTTTTACCTGAAAATAGACAGAGATAGTAATACGTGCCATAGGTTTCTTCCACATAGGCCCAGCCTCGAAAGGAAATTGGTTACATACAAATATATCCTTATAAACGTTCAATTTAAGCTTAACACGAAAATACACAGCCTAGATTTGCCTAGCGGTAACGTAATTGACTCAACGCAGATAGGTTGCTGGTTCGCAGCCGCTCGGTGTCTTTTTCCTTCACTATTGCGCTTCATTTTTTGAAGAAAATCGTATTGAGTAGTATCAGTAACTACCGCGATTGATTACATTGTGGAAAGGGGGCATTTGTTGGGAAGGTATGGAGAGCGTTGGTCGGCAGTGGAGCGGCCGCTTTATTGTGCGCTAGTTGAGGAAATAAAACAGTGGAATTCTATGACCTTTCCGATGGTTTTTATTCAATTCTCCGAAATAAACCCTCATTGTAAGGTCGTCGGTCCCCGCCAGGACACCCCACAGAGTACTGCTACTTCAATACGATTTTCAGCGTAAATGGTCTTGCGTGATTGTTGTCGTTAATGCCTTACTGTAAACGTCCAGAAAATGGATGTTTGTGGGGTATATGAAAAAAAGGAAGCACAATTGTCCATCTGACCATGAGTTTTGCAGATTAATTACCACCTAACTGATTGTATGCTTTATTTATTATCGTATAGCACTCCTTTTCGGAAATGTAGGAAAATGTCCTTTTCCGAAATTGATGCTGCGTGTATACGATCAAGTTACATTTTTATTTTAACTTAATTAAATAAAAAAAATCATATTCATTGAAACTTCTTCTTCGGGTAATTTATTAACACTCATACAGATTTGTACCACAAACTGCACAAATATACAAGTAAATCTGAAATCAATCTACGCTATAAAGATGAACTTGGAAAAGAGATTTTTCCCTTCACTAATCACCTAACTTAGTTGACTGTATTGATAGACTGTCTTTAGAAGTTGCTGGCAGCTGCTCTGCAAAGTGCATTGTTTCTTGACCATTCCAAGTCTTTTATTTTAAAGTTTAGTTTACATGTGTGCTTTACGACGACGCGTGTTCGCGTATAGGGTGGTTAGTAAGTAAAAGACGGAACCTTCGTTCGTAGTGGACTGTATTTGTAGATGAACTGATACAAGTTCAAAATCACAGGATCGCTATGCGTTTCACTGATCTTCACAATACAAAGCCAAACGGGCGACTGAAGACTCAGGAAACGCCACAGACCCTTTTCCCCACCCTTAGCGTCCTTTCCTCATCGCCTTACTAGAACACGAAAAATGACGACAATCGTAACAACGTGTATTATTTATTTAATGTGCTAGGAGCTCATTTTATGATACAAATTCATATAATCAAAAGATACTAAAATACAAGGCTTAAACAGTAATATCACGGCCAAAAATATCGTGTTCGTGTTCCGATGCTCGTTTAGGTAGACAAGAAGAAAGAGTCGTGAAACTTGGAGAAAAAGAGGGGGGTAATGGTGAGGGGTAGTCATTGTTTTGCGGTGGAGGAGGTGGGGACGAGTGGGGGAGAAGTGCCATTAAGAGTGGAGAAGGATTGTTTTCGAACGTAAACTCCTTGGCCAGTTGGAAATTATTGTCTTTGTGAAGATGAATTTGAAATTCCTCTAAAATATTAAGTTTCTTCCCTTTCACTCCCCGATGTAAAATAATTGGAGAAAAGGATGAGGAGTGATTCTTTTCTAGTAGGTGGTCAGCAAAGTGTAACTGTCCCGATCTATTTAAAAGGGCATTCTCGTGTTCCGATGCTCGTTTAGTGATAGTCCTCCCTGTTTGACCTATGTAAGTAACAGGGCAGTCATTGCAACCCAATCTGTAGATCCCAGATTTATGAAAAGGATCAATTTTATCTTTAGTATTGCAGACAAAGGTCTGCGAATTGTTATAGGTATAAGAGGCAGGACGATGTTTTTCGGAATTCAGAAACTTCGCGCATTTTGCACTGCATTTGTCAATAAAATGTAATTTAAACCATTTAGGTGCGTTAACACTAACATCTGGTGGTAGACGGAAAATTTCGCGTAAAGCCATCTCCCTCCGTTTTTTTCGGAGTAAATTATTAATTAGGTCCGGCTGGTAGCCATTGCTTATGGCAATGGAGTAAATAGTATTTAATTCGTGTTTGAATTTGCATCGGACATTGGAATACGGAGGAGTCTGTAAATTAGTGAATGGAAAGAAGCTATCTTGTGGGAAAAGGGATGGTTGGAATCAACCGGAATTACATGGTTGGTATAAGTGGGTTTCCGGTAAATAGAAAAGGAAAGACCAGAATCAGTAACGGTTAAGGTGGTATCTAAAAAATTTAAGGTTTTGTTAGTTCGAGTTCGTGACTGAAGGATATGGATGGGTGGATTGAGTTAAGAAATGAGATGAACTGAGTAATTTGACGGTTGGTGCCGGTTCACAAGCATAGAACATCGTCTACATACCTATACCATTTAAAAACATTGTATAAAAGAGAACATCGGTTATTGAATAAAATACTTTCGAAATTATTAATAAAAATTTCAGCCATCAGTGGGGATAACTGAGATCCCATGGCGAGACCTTTGTTCTGACAATAGAATTTAACATTAAACAAAAAATAATTTTTGGTGATATGACCTAGTATGACTGATATGACCTAGTATGACTAGTATCCCCTGATGGTAGTGAGACCGTCGACGGTTTGTGGCACCTAGTTATTAGAAACTTTATCCACTGTAATTGGCTTTCTGTGATTAGAAATTGAAAGCTCGTACTGAATAAAAACCTCAAAACTGATAAAAGAATTTTTTAAAGTTATATGACCGGCTTGAAACAATAAATATAATAAATTAGTTAAAAGATGCCACGTAAATATTATAATTAAAATAATTTAGTTATAAAAATAGAATTTTATTTCGCCGCTACGTAATAAATCCCTGTATAAACGCTACCCTGCTTTATTTATTTTTCGCAAATTTACGAGAATTTTAATATCTATTTTATCTGTTGATAGATTTGAAAGATTTTACCTACAATCCATTAGTATTAAATATGTTTACGTTTTTTATATTAATATTTCGAATTTAAATTTTATTTATAATTTTTCAAATTTCGTGGACGCCTCGATTATTAATTAAAATGGGATAAAAAAGTATGAATGAATCAAAGGGATTTTTTATAATTTTTCACCTCTTTTAATCATATGTACAGTAGAACCCCGGTAATGCGGACACTCGCTAATCCGGAACCCTCGGTAATCCGGACGGTCCATTGGGAATTATGCAAACCCGCAACTTCTTCTTGTGAACATATAAACACGCATATTAGTAACAAGAAACGAGAGGTGGACGGACTATTTGAAATATTTCTTCATTGGCTACAATGATGTGATGGAGAGCGAAGTATTTCGTTTATTGTGATAATACATCTAATTTGTGATACTTTCAGAGACAGCATTTTTCCATTAGAGGAATGCTTAATATGTGCGAGACTAAACAATTTCGAAAGACAATACATTTTCAGTTGCAGCAGGGTATTACTTCTCAAAACATCACGTTCATTAAAAAGCTATGTTAGAAGATGTGTAAAAAGCAATCCTTCCCTTTGGTAGACGTCCAATGAGGATGACCATGCATGGGCTATAGAGATCGAGGGCAAAAAGACACTTGGGTCACACGAGAATTATTTTTGGATTGGTTTAAAACAGAATTCGTTCCAGCAGTTCGACAACATATGAAATCCGTCAATTTACCACAACGTGCTTTATTGTTGCTTGATAATTATCCTGGCCATCCTTCTGCAGAAGAATTGAGCACTGATGACGGTGAAATTTGACTGCGCTGATCCAACCCATGGATCAAAATTTTATTCAAAGCATTAAGTTAAGATATCTTAAGTTCCTTCTTACGAATATTC
The DNA here is from genome assembly GCA_947579665.1 of Sympetrum striolatum. Lineage (NCBI taxonomy): Eukaryota > Metazoa > Arthropoda > Insecta > Odonata > Libellulidae > Sympetrum > Sympetrum striolatum. The sequence continues at coordinate 70,726,412 of OX388346.1, read as the reverse complement.
TTAATGATCCTGTGCACAATGAAAATTTGGAAAATGCACTGAAAAAGGTAAATTTAAAAGATGTCGTGTTCAATCTAGCTTACTCTTGGGCATCTGTGTCTAAATTATTGATCAGTAAGTCGTAGAAAAATTTACTCCCAAATTTGATTGGTTCGGAAGTTTTAGAAAATGTGCAAACTGAAGAAATTCAGCTTGCGTCACTCATTAATCAGCTACAAAATTCGAACCCAATATCTCTAACCCTGAAGCTCTCCGGTGGGCTGCTGAGGCTTACGACAGTTTGGCTCGAAACGAAGCTTTAACAGATGACGAAATTATCAGAACAGTAACGGCAGAAGATGATGAAGATGACGACGACCACCACCACCCTGTGGACTCCGTCAAAATTTCTCATTCTGAGGCTTTGGCGGCACTCAATACATCATTAAAGTGGGCCCAGGAGCAAAATTTTGAAGCACATGAAACGATGCTCTTTAGGCCCGTTTCACATGGACGCGGACTGTCCGCGCTCCGCTCTACGCGCGCGGGGCGCGGAGAGCGGTCGCCGCTTTTCACATGGACGCGGACGAAAACCGTCCGCGTCCGCGTTAAATTAAAATTGTTAGTAGATAAATGCAGCTATGCTGATTAAATTATCTAAATATTCTAAATATTCCCCGTGTATATCTCCCGTAAGAAGGATGGTCCATGTTGCCATTTACAAATATTTACAAATCGGTAGATAATAAAATCATTTATAGTGTAAATATAAAGGATGAATACATGGTGTAAAAGGTTTTTTCATATTAGTTAAAATAACATTAATAAAAAATATTTTCTTACATTTCCGCCTGGAAACGCTATTTTCCGACATTATCTTAATAACGCTGTTGTAAACATGGCGTTGCTTTTTTTGACACCAAATTTACACAGAAAGTATTCCGGAGTTAACTTTCCATAATGGTAAACATTAATTTACGGTATACCTAATCTGAATACTTTAATAACATAAAAAGTACAGTTTGATCCTAAAATTTCGAATTATGCATTCCAAAAAGCGATCAGCGGCGAAGTCTCGTACCGTAAGAGATACCCCAATACATGATGCGTATGAAATTTAAAGAAATGTATGAGGTAGTTTTTGGTGAAGGACGGGATACTTTGTCTTATTTCTAAAGGGAGTTATGAATTTTTTAATATGATGGTTTTTCCCGCGCGCCAGATTTCCGCTGTCTTACCCTTGATTGCGCTGGCTACGATGAGCGTATTGCAGTAGCAAATCGCTCCGCAAAGTATAGAATTATTGTGAAAGCACTGAACATTTACTTTTTAATGTTGAAATACGTTTGCACTAAAATTTGGATATCATGAATACTTATAGAAAATTTAGTAGCACTTACACTAATTTAATCTCTTATCCATGAAGAAGCACTGTTTGGCCTCCGATTTCCTTCAAATGTTTCCCATCTTGCTGAGTGAGCCTCAGGACCTGTTATTTTTCTGCTGCCTTTTTGATTGTTATTTTTCGACTAATGAATTCATCTAACGCTTTTTTAAAGCTATTTTCATCGTACCTTTGATATGATTTACGACGATTTCGTGCGGTCTGAAGTGAGAAGAAAAGTGCACCAGTTGTTTTTTCAGAAGGTTCCTCCAACTCTGAAAACAATATTAAATACTGTGAACATGGACAATGATTTGCCGAATTTTAAAAGAATTACTTTATATCGCTTGCTAGCAGACATCGGTTTTGTATATGAATGAAAGGGCAGGTATAGCTTGTTAATTGAGAGAGTTAATGACATCATCCGTTGTCGCCATGACTTTCTGACGCAACTACAAAAATATAGAAGGGAGCAAAGAACAATTGTTTATACTGACAAGACTTGGGTGAATGTTGGTCAAACCTTGAGTAAGGCTTGGCATGATAAACAAATTAAAACGCCACTCGACGCTTTTCTCTCTGGGTTAAGCACTGGATTAAAGGCCCCCACATCTCGAGGAGGTCGTTTTGCCATCATACACGATGGTGCGGAAAATGATTTCATCGAGGGTGCCTTAAATTTTTTTTGCAAGAAAAATACCATGGACGAACATGACGAAGTTGACGGGGATTGTTATGAAAACTGGTTCGAAAACTACCTTCTCGCAAACATTCCTAGGGGCTCAGTAATTGTTTTGGACAATGCATCGTATCCTTCCAGGAAATTAGAATATTTACCGACAGTCAGCTGGAAAAAAGATATTATAAAAGAGTGGCTGGCAAGTAAAAATATAAACTTTGACGCTGACAGTTTAAAAAGAGATTTACTATTTTCAGTCAATCAAATTCGGAAAGATTTTGAAAAGTTGAATGTAGATGAACCTGCGAAGTCGAAGGGATGCATTGCAATCAGCCTTATCATTGCGAGTTGAACCCGATTCACTGCGTTTACCAAGCGATCTCTGCTCGATCTGGTGGCAGCTCGTACCGGCAATGTAGGACCGATCTCATAGGACCGACGAGTTTATCAACACGAGCTTAACATATCGATATTTGCGATATTCACGTATCGACTGCAAACCATCGAGAATTTGGCGCATCGAGATTTGACGACCGCCATTGTGCTTCTTCGTGGTGTTATTTACTTAATAAGCAGAAGTGTCCGTTGATTCTCAACGGGGATGTTAAATTTCATAAATAGCAGTGTAACAACCTTGATCATAAGAAATACTTCATAATTGTTGATAGATAGGAAATACCAGACATTCTAATTCAATATACTAAGAAATATAAGTTACAATTAAGTCTACAAAGCCGCATCAACTCAATATTCAATATACTCTGAATGAAAAATATCTTCAACTGAGACGATATAAATATATATTCTAAGATCACATTAGGATAAGCAGGACCACGTTAAAAGTTACATCTTCATACAGGTACAAGAGGACAAATGAATCAAGCATTAAACGTAAATGACAGAAATAAATTACATTTCACTCAAATAAACAAAGATGAATATTCTATACGGGAAGTAAATGTATTTTGGAGCTGACTGGTATCTCAATCATAAAATATGTAACATAAACACGAACCACAAAAGCAATCAAAATAGAAACAAAGATTCAACACCAATAATAGAAGGATAGTAAATGAATATGAAGTGGAAGCACTTAAAAACAACGAATAAATCAATTTTTGCAAGGGATTGAGTTTCTTTACACATGATAATTAGACAAAATTTTAGTATATTTTATCAATATTCTCGCAATTTCGAATCCCAAGCGATATTCAACGACCAAAATAAGAATCTTTATTCAATTTCCCTTCTTTTGATGATAGCGCCAGGAGTTATTGCGATTGTATTTGTTTTCGTCCGCTGACAAAAGAGAAGCGCAGTCCGCAAGAACACCGAGGCGACCGATGTCGTGCTGAACCTGGTCCACCTTTTTTGCCGGGTTGAGTTCAGCTAACTTTTAGCCATTCTAGCCCGCGCTGCTCAGCGCGTTTCTGTTTACCAACTCGAACTGACTTGGCAGCACCGATCTGAGATCGCTTGGTAAACGCAGTGATTGAAAGAGTTTGGGCGCAGATCAAACATTATGTTGGGATGAAGAATACTTCATTCAAGAAGAAAGATGTGGAGCGGATCATTTCGGAGAGTTTCGGCAAGATCTCAGCTCAAAATTGGCAAAACCATGTAGAACATGTGATGAAAGTAGAAGAAGAAATATGGCAGACAATTTGCAAGACGACGTAGATGAATTAATTATTCGTCTCTCATCGTCGCGGTCAGCAATAGCATCGGAAGATGAGCCACAGACAAGTACATCGGGTTTCATGGAAGTGTTTGAATCACTTTCAGATTCTTGACTGAAAAGGTTAGAAACACATCTCCCTTCAACATATTACTCTATTACAGGATAGATAATCAGTTTTAATTTGATTCCTATTCTGATGTTAACCGAGTAAAATACGTCCAGAAAGAGAGAGCGCCAAATTTGCTTCATATTGTTTTTCACTCCAGAATCTAATGGTTTGTCTGATAGTATTGTAATACATTTCAAACTAAAAAATCAATGAAAGAACTAACTAACTCTAAGAGCTTCCAGATATCCGTATTTTAAACATCTTACGGTAGCCAAATCGAATTCGGCGCGTTAATCCGATTGGCAGGGAGAAGAGGTCGACGAAGCGTACGCTTGGCAACATTGTTCTACTTTGACAAATCTGCTTGGTCCGCATCAGCCGTCCGCGTTCATGTGCAAGCACAAACCTGTCTCCACAGGAGTAGTATTACTATCTTCCTCTAGCTCCCAAAAGTGAAGCCAGGGGTAAAGTGGCAGATTGCGCATTTAGCCATGCTGGGTAGCACTTTTCGTATCTCCCTATACCAATACATTGTTTTTTCGTGATTTTGCGGCTTTGATACAGAGTTATCAAGGTTTGATCGAGTAAGTCGAACGTTTTGGAACACAAAATATAGTTTGAGCAATGCGTAACACGAAGCAATTTTGTTATTTTCGCGTTTATAAAGGTTTTATAGGTAAATAAGTAGGGGCCTGTTTCTGCCTGCAGCATGGTCAATTGCTGCGCATCAGAACAGCTGCCCCCACAAAATGTTCCGAACTAGAATCTATGCATCTTCCTTAATTTTATTATTTCATTCATTATATGAACTCTATGAAGCAGAACGAACGTCAGTATTAATCCACAGCGTTTCAATGAACATTTCATTGTGCTCTCGGCTGCACCTGTAGGTCTTGCATGGTATACAAGTTCTCGTATTCGTCATTTTGACAACTTTCACTTCATTAAGCCCCAATTATGAATTAGAACAAACATTTGCACAAGTGGAAAAATCTCTAATTACCCTGATAAGCTATTATAATGTATTATAGAGTAGCTTTATTTCATTGCGGTAAACGACTATTAAGGAATTTTATGCCGTACTTGGTATTGATCAATTAAAAACTATGACGAATTAATGCATTATAATATATGTAAAATTAACATTATAATAATCAACGAGGTTTTGATAGAGTTTGCGGGAGATTGGCAGACGATTCGTTCTCTGTATTTCTCTAGCAGACGACACCGGCATCCGAGAAGTTTACATTGCAGGGATGTTTTATTTTCCATAATAAAAGGAATCAAGAGGACTTAGAGAAAAAAATCGAAGATAATCGTTAAGTGAAAGGTTCATTTAAACTATCTGAGTCCATTTCATAGGATAGACAAGCTCCTGAGTCCCGTATGAGAAGAAAATAAAACCCCAAAAATACATGTAGTTAAAGGGGAGCTGGAGAAAAGTGCTACCCAGTGCTCTGCGGGTTGCGTTATTTTTGGCTTCACTTTTCTCCCGGTAGACTCTCCCTGTGCCTGTCTCTGTGGCCCGTACGCGCGCGGACGATCCGCGGGGCGTAGGGGCCACGCGGATGGCTCCTCCGCGTGCGGACTGTCCGCACTCATGTGTAAGCTTCCATTAACGTCAATGGAACCTTATCCGCGCGCGTAGCGCGGAGCGCGGACCGTCCGCGTCCATGTGAAACGGGCCTTAGACGTTTTAGAGACCGCGCACTTGATTTAAAAATAAGAACGCTCGCGCAAAAGAAAATAACTGACTTTTTTGCTCGCTGATAGTATTCATTCACTTTATATGCTGTAATACCTTATGTAATATATACATGCATTATCTGTACAATATAATTTTTTAGAAAAATGTTTTTTACATTATTTTTTGAAAACCTCGCTAATCCGGATACCCCGCTAATCCGGACGCCTATGTGCCTGAATTCGTCCGGATTACCGGGGTTCTACTGTAATTGTAACGGTATATCAAGAGTTAAACAATTTGTAAACAGGGATATGCCGTCGATTTCTACAGGGGTTGCGCACGCACACGCTGCACGCCGTTGAACGACTCAGTTCAACTCATTGTCAGTCCTAAAAGCTAAAAATAGATTTGCTTGTTTTCGTGTTTCGGCGGGCGCGTGATCCTCGACTCCTACCCCGGCCTTAAAGAGTGGAAGTATTTCCAAAGAAGCGTGATAAAATCGACGAGCTGCCGAGTGAATATTCTAAGAATAAGGAAATTTCTTTTTTTCTATTCTGCCAACGCAGATTTTTTCGCGACGTATTTCTATTCTGTGAAGAGTGTGATGTAATACAATTTCCTATTGCTTTTAAGGGTGCAGTACAACCACCTTGGACATGAGCATAAAACTGAGCAGAATGCCGTGGACTTATAAGAAATTTGATGAAGTGGAGGAATTGCTACCCATCTTGTGCAGCTGTTATGTGCATATTGTTCTTTCTACTAAGTTATTCAATAAATGAATGTATTGAAAATTTACTGTTTCTCATGTATTAATTTTCTCATCCAAACCTCTAATATTAGTTTATTCCGACCCTTAGTAATAATAATGGATGTAATTGATAATTAGTATAGAAATAATTGATAATGAATAAGAAGCACCGCCGGGCGATCGAAATACGCATATGTAGTAGCATCTAGCGGCGGTCACGGTAACTTGTTGCGGGTACGTATATTCCCTGTTTCCCTGTGGGGAATATACGTACTGGAACGCGCTGTTTTTAGGTAAAAAAAATATCCAAATAATGTATCTAAAAAGGATATATTAAGCAATTCAACACGAGTCTAAAAATATACGTATATTTAGGGGGACCAGAACGTCATCAGAAATCGGGGTATATCTTTGTTGGAATATTCGTATATTACCTGTAATTTCTGCAAAAGTTAGCGAATTCTCCGCATCGCAGCGCTGCGCGTAAACAAAGTGTGAGAGGGCGCCAAAACTTCTGTCTTGGCGGCTATCAGCTTTCTCTTGTTTACGTGAAGGACCTAGAGCATCAAGTTTGCAGTTCTCACATTTCAATTCGCAGGTTTGTATCATACTTCACTTATATGTATCATTCAGATCCCAGGGGGAGCCTACCGTTTTATTTTTCTTTCATACGGGACTCAGGAGCTTGTCTCACCTATGAAATGTACTCTGGTAGTTTAAATGAACCTTTTACTTAACGATCATGTTCGATTTTTTTCTCCAAGTCCTCATGATTCCTTTCATCATGGAAAATGAAACATGCCTTCAATGTGAGCTGTTGTCTTCTAGAGCGATATAGAGAACGAAACATCTGCCAACCTCCAGCAAACCGAATTAAAACGATGATTATTCTAATGTTAATTTTATGTATATACTAATGCATTAATCCGTTTCAGGGTAAAATTCTTGTTTACAACCGTCGCGGAGAAATTCGATATCTCGCTTACTATTACAGATAGATACACCAATCTTACATCAAATTAAAGAAATAAGAGTGTAGATTATAATATGATTAGCATTCCCTTCTAAGTGTTGCGGTTTCGGAGGAATTTCCATCAAGAAATTACCAATTTTTCGATGTTTTTCCGCCATTTTTGATGTTTTTTCGGGAATCCGCTAGGGCGAAAGTAACTTATTTTAACTCTATGAAGAAATTTTTGCGAAAAAATGATATTTTCTCTTAATAGACCTTGGAAACCTACTTATAGCTTGCAAACCAACGATAGCTTGCGATCCGGACTCGAGGGTGACTATCTTTTTCTTAACGCAAAGCAACTGGTGAATTTGCCGTTTGGCACTACTGCAACTTTTGCGAAAGAAATAATATTTTCCCGTTAAATACCATGGAAACGTGCGAGTCGGAATTTGGGAATTCTCGTAGAGTAAGGATAGGGTAGAGAGCGTTTTGGGATTTGCGCAGCGTTACAGGATTGAACGTAGGAGATCACGAGACTTACAATTAGTTCCGCTTTCGGAAAACACGCCGGTAATTTAAGTGAGAAATTTGTGTACTCAAGGTGGTTTTTTTAAGTATTTATGTCCTTTAAGGATTGCTAGTGTTTTGAATTTGAGTTTATTTAGATGCTCTATAGTCTGGCTAATGTAACTCAATATTTTCTTTCGGTATCTGGATGAAAATAAACCGTAAAAAATCAAAGTACTTGGGCATCATGGTTTCGAAATTGTTTTCTTATCAGTTAACTTTCATTTGCCATTTACAGATTTTGTAATAAGGTAATGAAGTTGCTTGCAAATATGCGATTGCGGCTATTACTATAAAGTATTCCATGTGACAAAAATGGAATATAGCAGTTTTCTGTGGTTTATTCTTATTTGTCGATGATTATAACAAGATAAAGTTTGTTTTAGGAATATTATTCTCTTCGGTGCGTAATCAATATTATTGCTTGAATCGAGTTCATTGGAGCTCCCGAGTATATTGAATGAAGTGTCGCAGGCTTTTCTCGTCATTTGTAGTTATTAATATTGACTTTATAGCTTCCCAGTAGATGATGAAAGGAGAAAACCATGGATTCTCAGTTTGAGAAGGAAGGATTTTGTGCCCCCTAAACACTGTAAAATCTTGAAAATGGAAAACTTTCCTGGAACCCTACATAACGTTATCATGCATATAATTATTTTTAATTTACATAAATAACTTTCCAAAAGTTCTTATATCAAACGTCCCTTTATTTGCTGACTATTGTAATATTTATCTAGCAATTGGAAACCTTGGAGATTACACCGCATTACTAGTTGACCTTACAAAATAGCGCGTATGGCCTGTTGAAAATAAATTACAATGCAGTGAAATACAATGCTAGGAAATAAAAACTAATGAAATTCAACTGAAATAAATTTAAATTCAATTACAACATGTAATAATTTGAAGTATCACGTAGCAGAGAAATGCACTCCTTTGCACACTCCACATGTGAGTGGTCTTGTTTTAGAAGCATCTGTGCTAAAGATCTTGGATGGAAAGATGGCCTGTTGCATAAAATTAAACTTTCTGAATCTTTGTCTTTCTCTTACCTTCTGTAAACATAGCTGTATTGTTTTAAAAATATGTGTTACTTTATAATTTATATCTAACTAATTTTTCTTTAATATGAATTAATTTTTCATAAAAATTTATTTAAGAAGTGGTTATTAAATATTATCAGGAAAATCTCAGTGTAACTTAATTCTATTCTAAATCATTTCCCTTGGTTGGAGCTATATTTGATTATGCCAATAGTTGATTCAACCATAGGCTAATTTGTATGAATATTTGTAAATATTTTCAAATATCGACGAACCTGTATCGTTTTGAAGGCTCGTAACTTTTGAATGAAGGAAGTTAAGTATCTTGATCTTTAATTCGTTGAAATAAATTGAATGTGTTTTTATTTAAATATTTATGAAAGTTCCACATTGTTTAAATATGCAACAGAATGTCTACTTTGATATACGACCACTTTAACCCAAGTTTGCCGGAGTTTTAAACGCCCCTCTAGCTATCTCTATGTGTTTATTACTAAAGATAAATTTTTGCAAAATTATCTTGTAAGGGGTAACTTTCTGAGACACAATGGGTTAGTGATATTGAATTTTTCAATATCCTCAAATATTCTGCAATGCATAGCTATAGCATAACAGAGTCTATCATTCCCAATTATATTCTTACAAATCTCTATGCATATTTATGTCTCATCGGAATGTGAGTTACATTAATTTTCAACTTTTGCCTCGAAACATTTCTTATGGAGAGTTACCAACATCAACATCGGATATAGGTACCCAACGGTGATTATTATACTGAAGAAACATTGAGGAGAAGCTCTACTATCTAGTAAAATAATATACGCATTAACTACGTTGTTCAGAGGTATTATCTTGATTTTTTCAAGGTAAAACTCCACAGCTTATTTGAATTGCTGCTAGAAAACGGAAAAGTCATGTAGTTTAATGTTGTAACACCGGCTCAGCTACTACACAGCCCCCTCCAGCCTTCTACCACAGAGTATACAGAGAGGCCGAACTGATGGCGAGACATGTTATTTCGTGTAACTCTTATTTCGTGGCATCGCCATGTTCTAAGCAAGTTAAAGTCGTGGTAGATTCAAATTTACTATTGTCCTACAGTAAAAAAAAGCTAGATTGTGATACTTAATCACGTTCTTTTGACCCAAAAATCTGTTAAATTTGCTCTGCTGAAAAATTAAAATAACATACTAATGTCAAACTGACCAAGTAAGTCTCACAACAGACATATTCATGCATAATATTATAGCTATGCTTGAGGGGGGGTGAGAAAGAATTACCTTCAATTTGTTGCACAAATATTTTAATCGATATTCCGTACAATATAATTCGCTACATCAATAAATATTTTCTATACATTGGTAAAAGTATTTCAATTTAATTAGCATCCAATTCAAACATTTTCCTTTTCTTTCTTAAGTTACATTTTACATTTTCTTATCAAGGTTCTTCTGAATATGGTAAATTTTCATGCAAACGAATAATTTTTGGCAATAATCAATTGGAAATAATGGGCATGGCACTTCAAAGTCAATATTTTGAATTTTCGACAAAATAAAATTCCCCACCCTACTCCACCACATATCATTCGGAAATTCCTTTTCAAAAGTTTCGTTGATACATGATAGATACTTAACTAACTTAGCATTTGGCATTGTGAGCGTACCAAAGGAATCTGTCAAAAGAGATTAGTTCATGGAGAATATTTGTGATGGATCAACCAATACAGAATTTTCATTCCATATTTTTCACATGTATCACACCGGTATCATACATAAACCTCTGCATTTTCTAAAAGTAATTTATCCTGATAATCATGGGTTTTTATGCAGAGTGTGGTGATATCCAATGAAACCTTCCTCTGGCAAGCAATAAGGGAAATATTACATACGTTTGTCTCATACAAGTCAAGATCAGCCATGCAATTTCCATTTTCTGAAATATTTTGCAATTTTGATAAAAAAAGAGTTTATTGAAGGCAGAGTGAAAGAGTTTGGATGTTGGCAATTTCCTCCTTGATTACGGATGTCACCAAAGAAATTTTCCAATGGATCTTGGTTAAGCCTTCTTGTTAGCAAAGTTTTGACATTGTGCTTAGAATTAAGTCTTGACCACAACTGGACGACTGCAGAAATGGACAACTGCCATCCTTAAAATCACTTAGTTCTTCTTGTTACATCTTGCTCCTCTTGCGTAACAACTTAAATTTCCTTCACAAACTCTAAGGAGTACTTAAAAAACTCGATGTGTGGAGAGCTTTCAGATATACCAGCGTGGTACAATTTTGTTGATATCTCGGAGGAGCTATTTAAGCAGTCAAACAAATCATTGAGAAATGAAATAAACATAACAGTACCTTTTGCATAACTTGAAATGGAGCCTAATCTAATGTGTGTATCTAAGGCAGCAGAAACAGTATGACTGAAAACCTTTGTTGCATATTTGACTTTCATTTTCATGAAGTTGTTTGGATTCATCATGTTCTCTTTCACAGCCAGTTTCAGACTCTATTCCTTATCCTTATCATAAAGGGAAATTAAACCATCCCAGGAAGCAACTTTATCATTGAATACAAAGTTGTGCTCAAGCAAAATATTTCTGGTAGCTTTAATGAGGTGAGGGACATCAAAAATGTAAAATACCTCTGCATCATCAACAACAAAATAAGGCGTACTTGGTGTAACTACCAGAATTTTAGTTAGTTGCTGAAAATTACTTCCCATATCTGAAATAACACAGTGGACATATATTCCCTGACTCTTTAATTTTCTTATTGCATCATTTAAAACATTTGCCAGTTCAGCAGCTGAACATGAGTCTTTAACAAAATAACACCCAATTGCAGCTCCCGGATAGTCATGCGGACAGCCCGTTTGCCTTTGGTGAAAGCGGTCCCGGGTTCGAATCCCAGTGGGAGCCAATGTGTGAAATGACCTAAGCTGTCAAAGCACTTTTAACAATACTACTACTAACACCCAATTGCTTGCTTCCAATTTATCAAAACTCCTCTAACCATCAGAACCATTGCAGCCTTGCATCTAGATCCATTTCTTTCATTTCCATTATCATCAAATCCAATTACCTCATCTCTTGTGAAATTATAATATAAATTAGGCTTTAATGCCATTTCATCAACACACAACGCACAATGTTTACTTCTTTCTCCCATGGCACTCATTTTCATCTTTGAAGATTTTAATACCCAATTTGAAATACCAGTGGAGACTGGCAAATTACTTAAAATTCTATGAATAGTCCTGGAGGAGGGCAAAGGACTAAAGCTCCTGACATAATTATAAGCTTTAAGGCTCAGAAAATACAGACCAAATGCCATTGACTTGACCTTGTCTTTGTATACACAATAACTTTCACTATCATTTCCTTTTGCAAACATTAATACAAATTCCTTAATCTTCTTTGGAAGAAACTTATCACCTAAAGATGCAACAGAATCACAACCACCATTCTTGGCTTCCTGTAGCTGCTGATTTAGGACAAAATTTGCTTTCCTAAGCCTGTGAATCTCCACCCTTTGTCTGCCAATTATCCTCTTCAGCCTTTTCAACTCTTCTGCAGAATCAGCATCGGTAATAAGCTCGACATCATGTGACCTTCGTCTGATAAATGATTTTCAGGAATTTCATTCAACAGCTCATCTGAAAATTGAGTGAACCGTAAATCTGAGGTGAAGTGTAGTATAATGATAAAATTAGTCTACATGGAGTCATAAATTTGTAGTTAGTAAACATATTGTTGGATTTTATGTCCTGAAATAATTGCATGGATACACCACATACAACTTACCTCTATCCTCAAAACACTTTCGTTTCGTCAGTGCTTTCCTCGTACTTGTGAATGTTGGAGGATGATTTCGTAACAAGGCACGAATAAACTAGTAAAACACTAGTAACCTTTTAACTACTTTCACAAAAAGTTGAATCTCCCACAAAGCTCAGATAGTTACAAACGTTACCACTCTGCTACACACAACTAGGTAAGTCAGTTAACTTGCTTCAAACATGGCAGAATGCACAAGCAAGTATTACAGCTTTTGGTGCTTTTGTCCTCTCTGTATACTCTGTGTCTCTACTATATCTTTACTCTATGGGAATTCTAGTCCATTTCTGAGATGTGAAACTCATCTGTCTCCGCTACATCTGGCGCCAAAATGCCATAACTAACAGGTCAAACATGGTCTCCGGAGGCCATTCCTGTACTTCAGTCACTCTAATCGAAATATATCAGTTAACATAGTAGGTACTCACATTAAATAGATGTACAATATGCAATGTTTGAGGTATAATCCCTGAAAATTTCATCAAAATAGGGCTAAATCTAGTGAGTTAAAAAAAGCAAATGACTGACAGTTGGAAACTAAGGTTTTACCCGTTTCAGTTTTTAATTGATCAATACCAAGTATAGCATAAAAATTCCTTAATAATAGTATACCGCAATGAAATAAAGCTATTCTATAATACATTATAATAGCTCTCCAGGGTAATTAGAGATTTTCCGCTTGTGCAAATGTTTCTTCTAATTCATAATAGTGTCATGCACAAATCATGCAGTAGAAGTTGTCAAAATGACGATAATGAGAACTTATATACTATGCTAGACCTGCTGGTGAGGCTTAGAACACAATGAAATTTTCATTAAAATTCCGTGGCTTAATACCGATGTTTGTTCTGATTCATAGAGTTTAGATGATGAATAAAATTAAGGAAGATGCATACATTCTAGTTTCAGAACATTTTGTGGGGGCAGTTGTTCTGATACACAGCAATGGACCATGCTGCAGGCAGAAACGGGTACCTGCTTCTTTACCTATAAAACGTTTAGAAATGCGAAAATAGCAAAATTGCTTCATGTTACACATTGCTCAAACTAAATTTTGTGTGGCAGAAAAGTGCCATGGATTTAAGCTCCATTTATAAAGGTTTATCCTTTCATAAAAAATGGCAACGTGAGCTCAATTAAATTTTCAAGACTTAATCAAACCTTGATAACTCTGTATCAAAGCCGCAAAATCACGAAAAAACAATGAATTGGTAGAGGGAGATACAAAAAGTTCTCACCAGCATGGCTAACTGCACAATCTGCCCTTTTTATTGGCTTCACTTTTGGGTGCTAGAGGGAGATAGCAATGCTACCCCTGTGACTCATATTTATCCTAGCGAAGGTTTGCATCAATCTTCAAATTTATGCATAGTATTTAATGCTTTTCTTTACGTGATTTTGTTCTCCTTTGTAAAGTTTTCCAGAGCTTCCCTGTTCGCTACCCTAAAGGTCGAGGACTTGAAAAACACAAGGTAGCTGTTCACTTGTATCCTACTGCAGGTTTGTATCATTCTTCACATTTATGCATAATATTTAATGCTTTCCTCTATGTGATATCATTCTCTTTGATCCTGTTTCCAGGCCACTAAGAGCTGCTAGTGCCAGGATATCGATCGCGTTGGACGAAACATCTCCATCATCTTGTAAGGTAAGATTACAGTGATTTAATTCTTGTAGTTTTTATCATATATTGATCAATGAACCAGTGCCCCCAATGGAAATTGAGGTTGCAGGCCAACCTTTGGTTGATGGGGAAGATGAGTTTCTGGAAGGGACTGAAGTTCTGCAGTGCCACTTGGAATCTGACTCAGACTCCGAATGCAGCGATAGCAGCAGTGAAAATCCAGATAACATGCTCGATGATTTTTGGCAGTGGGCTTTGCTTTCTGATAGCTTTGGAGTGACTCACTCAAAGGTGTCAAACTACCTCAAAATCTTGAGGAAACACCACTGTTTTGGTGAATGGCCTGCTAATTCCAGAACTCTGCCTTTAACTCCCAGGGAGACAGCGGTGAGAGAGATATGTGGGGGCACCTACAGCCACTGCGGGCTGAAGGATAAGACTCTTCAGCATTTGGACTTATACAGCTGTCTCAAAGGTGCTGAGACGTTGGACTTGCAATGCAATGTCGAGGGTTTGCCCATAGCCAAAAGTAGCAACAGCCAGCTGTGGCCAATTCTTGTAGCATTCGAGCAGTTTAAAGAAATAAAGCCATTTGTTGTTGGCATTTCCCATGGCTATGGGAAACCAGTTTCTGCACTATTTGAAAGTGGAGCTTCTCCAGCTGCTGGAAGGAGGAGTTTAATATAATGGTCGTCACTATTCGGTAACCATTAGTGCTTTCATTGTAGATGTCCCTGCTTATTCATCACCCAGACGACTTCCCATACAGGTGGTAGCTGCTGGAAATGTGTCGCCAGGGGGAGTATGAGGACACCAATGTGGCCTTCAATGATTTTGATGCTGATCTTCGATCAGATGAAAGTTTTCGGCAGCAAGTGCAGGAAGAACACCACAAGTGACATTTTCCCTTGAACTTCCTGGCATTGACACTATAAGGGTTTCCCCTTATGACTATATGCACCTCACTGGCCTTGGTGTAATGAGGGAACTTCTTTTCTTGTTGCTGACATGGCCCTTGCTAGTCAGACTGCAGAGTGTTTTAGTTGGTAAGTTGAGTGAAAGGCTGCAGTATATTAGGGACTTCATTCCTGCAGAGTTTCCCCGGAAGCAGAGGTCTGTGAGGGAGCTGCGAAGGTGGAAGGCCACAGAGTTGAGTCAGGTTCTGCTCTATAGAAGTGTTTCAGAAAATTTTAGTAACCTGTATGGGAAAAGGAGTGTATCCCATAATGTACATGCACTCATCCACTTGCATGATGATGCAAATAATTATGGGTGCTTGGAGAGGATCAGCTGCTTCAAGTTTGAAAATAAGCTCACTGTTACCCACTCACAATATTCAAATCCTCAATCTGTTATAGAAAAGAGTATTTTTCTCCCTTACGTTCGCACGTAGATCCGAGCGTGTATTTTGAGAATGCAGAAGAAATGAAGGTAACGAAACAAAGTTGCTATAACGGAATATGTAAGGATACGAGTAACAATGTGAAGAAGATGGTCCGGAAAAATGAAAGACTACTGCAGCAGATTGTGAGAAGGGAGGTGGAAATGGGACTCCGCATTTCATCCACAATTGAGCAAAAGGCAAAGTTTGTGTGTGAAGGGATGGATTTGCCTATGGGGTTGAAGGCCCCTTGTTATTCCCATGTCTATGTAAAGAACCTGAAGGTGTCTTGAAAGCAGCCTGATAACTGCTTCCTACTGGTGGATGGTACTTGTTTTGCAGATAGGTACCATTGGCAACAAGGCGAACATTTTTGGGCAGCCATTTGAAAATCTCGCTGATTTTTTCAATGAACCGAGAAAATCCAGCAAGGTTGGAATATACTTGGCTGTTAGGTTAGGAAAGCCTGCAGTTTGGCCAGTTAGCTGCATAGTTGCCAATGCTATTGCCCTTCCTATAAGTAGGGATAGAAGGTAGGAGCATTATGTGGCAGTGATGTTGCATAATTGAAATGACTGTGACTTTTGACCTCTACTATTTACCACTGTAGTACAGGGGTGGGGTGTAAAGGGAAGTGATGCACCTCCAAAAGCTTCTCTCTCCCTATTGCCAACCTCACCTTCACCTGATGCACCCTGTTGATAGGATTGAGGACATGGCAAACTGATTTCATTTACTTCACTCAAGGAAGTGTATTGTAACTTTTTAATGTTTCTTTTCTTTCTTTAGGTAGAATGGCATGGAAGGTGGTGAAGTTTGGCCAGCAGTGTGGAGCTGCTGCGTCAAGTGACAGCAATGAGGTAGTGATGCCGGTTTCTATAGTGCCGTCAACATGGTTGTTCCTGAAGGATGGGATTTCCTATTGTTGGTGGCCCAACAGGAAATACCTTTCAATTCTAGCACTTGTGAGGAAGATGGTGCAGCCTCTTCCCGACTGGGATACGTGGGAGGTGGTTAGGATTTATACCGAGACATTCGGTAAGTAATTTTATTTATATGGTTTATTTCATGCAGTTAAAGGAAACAGCAGACTTTCATAACTACATCCTTTGTAGTTACTTTTTAGCATTTGATTCTTTGGCTCATGTAATTCTTCTTGCAGTAATTGTTTCTTCATTCACAGTTGACTATGCAAAGGCCCGGGAGGTCCTTAAGTACTGCTTAGATGCAACTGATCTGGAGGTCCAGATCACACTCTTAAATGAGAGGGATTTTGGTAGAGAGAAATGTTCCCCCAAGAAACGCAGCGCCTTGACGGATTCGGTGATTTCCAAGAAGGATGGGAAGGGGAGGAATGTGAGGTCTATGTTAATGACACCTCCTGTCTTTCCATCTGATGAAGGTAACTTTTGAAAGATTCGTGTAAAGTAAACATTGTCATAATAGGTGGGTTGTCAATGCAACAATTCTCCAATTCTTTGTTTCAGATGAGAACATTACCGAAGTGGAAATGGACCCACTGGCTGAGGAGTATGTACCTCGTAAGTATGAATTTTAAATAATATCTATTATATATAGATGCTTCTCCGGATTCATTCATGTATATACCCAGATAGGATACTAATTCATAGGCTAAACTACTGGCGTCATTGACTCGAAACTTTTACCACGTATTGGCCATAACGTACAACCACCAGAAAAATTGCAATTTTGAACCTCAGTGTCATGGGTTCGATTCCAGAGGGCCCAAAAGTCCCAATTTTTCCCGTTTAAATGCATTGCTTTGATTTTCGGGAATTTTTTAAAAATACTTTCGGGATAGGTAGAGAATCAAACCTCAAGGAGCCGATATATATGGCCATGATCTATCGAAAGCATAAATGAGTTTTACGGAAAATATCCTGGGTTCTATGCTAGGTCGAGGCAAAAATCGGCCGTTTAAAATGCATTGTGGCGATTTTTAAAAGTTTTTTTTGACCCTTTCCCGATGGCATGGATACTTGAAATTCGGTATGAAGTTGGAGATCATAAATATATTTCATAATCAGATTTTACATATTCGCTGATGGTCCTTGGTTCGATCCCAGAGGGCCATTTACATTTCTCAATGCATTTCTTATGGAGATGACGGAAACAAATTTTAGGTACTTACCGGCATGATATCTACTCCAAAATTTGTATGAAATAAGATGAAGTCATAATAAGCCATACTGTGCATTCACAGCTACCAATATTTCCTGGGTTCGACACCAGGCGTCTCTACAATCAGTAAATTATCCGATTTTTAAGAATTAATTTAAACCTTTTCCAAATAATATTAAAACATGAAATTAAGCATCTAGATAGAGAACATTGATACATTTCATAAACATGTTTTAGATTTCCTAGATCGTCCTTGGTTCGAATGCAGAGATCCATTTACATTATTGAAAAGTAGGACGTCGTTTTAGGCAGTTGAAGCCAATATTTCTGCTCGAATTTTAACACATAGTAAGAGATGGTGATTTTCTGTTGTGCTGCATAGTAGGTTCACCAGGAAGGCCTAGGTTCGATGCCAGACGTTTAAATTGCAGCGAATTTGAAGAATATTTTCAATCCTTTTTTATTTTCTTCTGAGGGCCGTCCCGATATGATGCCGACATGAAAATCACTCACAGGCTAAACCACAAGCGTTATTAGCTTGAAATTTTTACAACTTATTGGCCATATTGTGTAACCTCCAGAAAAATTGCGACTTTGAACCTCAGTGTCATGGGTTCGATTCCAAAGGGCCCCAAAGTACAAATTTTTCCCGTTTTTAAATGCATTGCTTTGATTTCGGGAATTTTTAAAAAATACTGCTCGGATGGGTAGAGAATCAAAACTCAAGGAGCCTATATAAATGGTCATGATCTATCGAAAACATAAATGACTTTTGCAGAAAATATCCTGGGTTCGATGCTAGGACGATGCAAAAAACTGCCATTTAAAATACATTGAGGTAGTTTTTCATTATTTTTTTTTCATGCACTTATCGAAAAGATAGGAAGTTCTTGCTTATATGGAAGATGTATATTAAGCATAGGTTTTTGAAAAAAATGTAGATAATACCGTACTGTTTCTGGGTTCGATGCCGGTGCACATTAAAATTTCTCTCATAAGGAATATAAGGGAAAAGTAGCATGTCATTTGAGGCAGTTGCACCCAATATTTCTGCTTGAATTTTCACACATGGTTAAAGTTGGTGTTCTTCTTTAGTGCTGCCTAGAAAGTATTATCAGAAAGACCCGGGTTCGAAGCCAGATGGTAAATATATCCCCCATTTAAAATACATGTCAATGACACTTGTGGTTTAGCCTGTGAATTTGTATCCTTTCTATATACCTATCTATCTATATATATACATGATGAATCCGGAGAAGCATCTATATATAATAGATAGAGAGAGGATACAAACTCTCAGCCTAAACCACAAGCGTGATTGAGTTGAAATTTTTACGGCGTATTGGCCATAACGTGTAGCTGCCAGGAAAAAGCAGACTTTGATCCTCAGTGTCGTGGGTTCGATTCCAGAGGGCCCCAAAGTCCCGATTTTTCCCGTATAAATGCATTGCGTTGATTTTTGGGAATTTTTAAAAAATACTTACGGAGTAGACAGAGAATTAAAACTCACGGAGCCTATATATATGGCCATGATCTATTGAAAACATAAATGACTTTCACGGAAAATTTCCTGGGTTCGATGCTAGGACGATGCATACATAGAGATGGTGATCTTCTGTTGTGCTGCATAGGAAGTATCGCCAGAAAGACCCGGGTTCGATGCCGGGTGGTAAATATATCTGCCATATAAAACACATTGGGATAGTTTTTCAAAATTTTTTTCATGCACTTATCGAAATGATAGGAACTTCTTCCTTTGCAAGAAGATGAATATTAAGACACGGTTTAAGAAAAAAAATTATATAAGAGGCAGTTGCTACCAATATTTCTGCTTGAATTTTTGCACATAGTTAGAGATGGTGATCTTCTGTTGTGCTGCTTAGTAAGTATCATCAGTAATACCCAAGTTCGATGCCAGACGATTAAATTGCAGCGAATTTTAAGAACATTTTGAATCTTTTTTTTTTTTCTTTTGAGGACCATCCCAATATGATGCCGACATGAAATCAGTGTTGTCGATCTGCTTGCAGTATGCAATCTACATTTTACTCATATATAGAAGCTTCTCCAGATTCATTCATATCTATAGATAGGATACTAATTCTTAGGCTAAACCACAAATGTCATTGACTTGGCATTTTTACAGCGTACAGGCCCTAATGTGAAACCCCCGGGGAAAAGGCGACTTTGAACCTCAGTGTCATGGGTTTGATGCCATAAGGCCCCAAAATCGCAATTTTTCCCATTTAAATGTACAGCTTTGATTTTTGGGAATTTCTAAAAAAATACTTCCCGGATAGGTAGAGAATCAAAACTCATGGAGTTTTCAGATATGGTCATGATCTATCAAAAATATTAATCACTTTTATGGAAAATGTCCTGGGTTCTATGCTAGGATGATGCAAAAATCAGCCATTTAAAATACATTGGGGTAGTTTTTCATTGTGTTTTTCATACTCTCATCGAAATGATAGGAAGTTCTTGCTTAGCTAGAAGATGTATATTAAGACTCGATTTAAGAAAATTTAGATAAGACCATGCTGATCCTGGGTTCGATGCCAGAGCATATTAATATTTCTCACTTAAAGAATGTAAGGGAGAAGTAAGACCTCGTTTTAGGCAGTTAAAGCTAACATTTCTGCTTGAATTTTCACACATAGTTAGAGATCGTGATTTTCTATTGTGCTGCATAGGAAGTATCCCCAGGAAGACTTGGGTTCGATGTCAGGCGGTAAATATATCTCCCATATATAATAGATTGGGGTTGTTTTTGTTATTTTTTTATGCACTTATCTAAATGATAGGAAGTTCTTGCATAGCTGGAAGATGTATCAAGATAATAAGATCTCAAGATCAAGTAGATAAGGCTCAGTTTAAGAAAAAAATTCAGATAAGACCATACTCTTTCTTGGTTTGATGCCAGAGCACATTAAAATTTCTCACATAAAGAATGTAAGTAAAAAGTAGGACGTCGTTTGAGGAAGTTAAAGCTAATATTTCTGCTTGAGTTTTCACACATAATTAGAGATGGTGATCTTCTGTTGTGCTAAATAGTAAATATCACCAGGAAGACCCGGGTTCGATGCCAGATGAATAAATTGCAGTGAATTTTAAGAATATTTTCAATCCTTCTTTTTCTTTTGAGGACCCCCTCGATATGATGCCAACTTATAATTTGTGTTATCAATATGTTTGCAGTATGCAAAGAACATTTTACTCGTATATATACATAAATACTAATTTTGAAAGATGTTTGTTTGTTAGCTGAGAAGTTTTCAGGCTTTGACTCTCTCGGTAGCAGATTCAGTATTAGTCATTATTTATCAATCCATTTTCAGGCCTAGTCCCACTGGTTTCCTCACCTTCCCCAGAATTGCGGGAAATTTCGAAGATTGGGGAAGCAATCAAAAGGATTGAGCATACATTAAAAAATGTGTGTGATAGGGTGGTCTCCATAGAGGAGATGCAATTGGTCCTCTATGAGCGGATAAATGAGGGATTGTGCAACCGGCAAGTGGTCTCGCAGCAAAAACCTACTGTGGACTTCAACTTGCCGGTTGAGTATTGGGAGGAGTTGGTTGAGGTCTTCGAGAAGATGACGGAGAGAGACGTGAAGGATCAGCTGGTTGGTGAAATTATTTGTTTACCAGTATGATTTTATTATTACCTAAGCTTTATTTTGTGAACATTTCCATGTACAGATTACACACCTGAGTACCGTGGGAGGAAAGGACCTCACGCCAATTATTAACGGAATAATGTATAGATTGATGGCGAATAGTTTGGCATCTACCTGCAATTGGAGGGGAGCTCGGGGAATCAAGCATGGCTTGGAGAAGACTCCATTGCTTAGTATTGTTCATGGTAAGTTAGGTTTTGTATTCAGGAATCATGAGCTCTGAACTTAATTCTTCCTACAAGATTCTATGTCTCTTGCTTTATTTAGCGAATCACAGCTCTTATTAACTAAGTTATCTGAAGTACAAGGAGTGTACTAACTTTTCCTTTCCATTTATAGGTGCAGTGGTACGTAATGTGGGACATGAGGGGACTACGGAAGACGTAGTCAAGGGGAGAATTCAAGACTGGCTGAAGCAATCCACAAAGAGGGCTAAACTGGACCAGCTGCGTTGATATGTTGTCAATATGAAGACCCCTGCACTAACCTTTCTCTCCTTAGTGCAGGGGCGGGGTGTAAGGGGAGGTGATGCGTCTCTAAAAGCCTCTCCCTCCCTAATGCCAACCTCACCTTCACGTGGTGCACCCTGTTTTTACGAACGAGGCCATGGCAAACTTCAAGTTTCATTATTCAACTGCAGTAGTTAGTTGTGGTGCAACTTCAATGCACGCAATCAGTTTTTCCTTTTGATCAGAACCAAATTTGAATTCAATGTGTTGGATGCAAGTCTTGAGTTTATGGATCAATTGGATTACATGTTTCCTCTGGATGGGCCACATTTTAAGAAAAGGCAAACAAAGTCATGAAATTGTAAATAATTTTATTTATAAAAAATTTTTATTTATTGAAGAGGATTTGCATAATTTTTAAACACACACATCGTAGGTAATACTCATCTACTTAGAATAACTAATTTGAAGAAAAGATATCATGACTAATTTTGAATGATAGTAAAAGATGAAATAAGTTGTAACATTTAGTTTTTTTTTAAATAATCAAATATTTTGCTTTGTTTCTTCTCTCCTTTGAGTGAATATCATAGAGACCCTTTTCAAGTTTATCAGTTCCTTCTAGGTGGTGTTCTGTCCCTGTATGGGACCACAAATATCTCTTAATGGTAACCAAGCCCTCAAGTGCTTCTTCAAACTTAGTGGTTAACTTTCAGCTGCATAATCATCTTCACTTTCAGGACAGTCATAATTTTGTAAATCACAAATTTCATTTACTGTTAGTGCACCACAAGTAGCAACATCATCTCTAATGGTCACAAACTGATCAAAAGTCATTTCATTCGACAGCAACTGCTTCCAGTCTTCATTATCTGCTTCCTGAACAGCTTCTTGTTTTTTATGCACAGTGGCGGTATCACGGTGAAACCCAGCTTTTCCAAAATGATTATTTATCATTTAACTCTTAATGTCTTTCCAAGCTGATGCCAAAAAATGCATGGCTTCTAGAACTGTCAATTTAAGGTCACCTTTATTGGAATCCATAATTGCTACTGTTTTGGATTCCAGCGTTCTT
Source organism: Sympetrum striolatum (assembly GCA_947579665.1). Classification (NCBI taxonomy): domain Eukaryota; kingdom Metazoa; phylum Arthropoda; class Insecta; order Odonata; family Libellulidae; genus Sympetrum; species Sympetrum striolatum. The sequence continues at coordinate 70,703,390 of OX388346.1, read as the reverse complement.
CTGTACTGATCTACAATCCATGTGTAATACCTAGATCTAATGGTTGCAAATGACTGGTGTTATTAGCTGGGATGAAAACAACTCGAACGTTCCAAAGACCGGCAGTGTCCTGTGGTTGAGCTGCACAATGATCCACAAACAACAATTTTCTTGAGGCAGAGCCCATTTTTGCATCAAACTTTTGCAAATACTCCATGAATAACTTTGATGTCATCCATGCCTTTGAATTGTTTTTATACTGACATGGGAATGTCCTCAAATTCTATGAAAACTGAGGAAATCCCATGATCCCATTTGTGGAAAATTAGTCTCTACATGATTTTGTTTCTTTCATCATTATCATGATACTACACATCGGGTTAGAAGTATGATTTTTAATTTAGAATGAATTCAAAACTAATAAACATTTACTTATTTGTGTGCATTATATTTAAGGAGAATGATTAAATTGTCATATCAAATTAATAAATAGCTCATATGATAAATATTTACGTATTCCTTCAACTAAGAACTGCTTTTATCACGTCGCTGTATATCTACGTAATATCGGGAGCATGTGCTGCGCGGGTTGCATACCCATCCACGATCACTAGTGGCGGATGACTTCTTAAGAAATCACGAAAAATTTTTTTTTTCCGATTTCAAAAAAAAATATATATATCCAAGTTCGGAGTACCAAATTTAGGTAGTTGACAAATTTTGAAAGAAAAATTCGGAAAATAATTACATTCGCTATGCTGTAGTACATGCAAAATTCATGCCGCGTGGAATGGGTTAAATATCTCAATTTCTTTATGCAAAAATTTATTATTTCTTTCGAAATTCGCTTTATTTACCCATAAATTACAATTTATTAGCCTACAAATGGATAATTTCCGATAATATTTATTCTTTTTACAAGATAAAATCCTCTGATTTTTGCACAAAAGCTTTTTATAACAATCAAAATTCCCATTTTTTTTCAGCGAAAAATCTAAGTTATATATATTTATAAAAGTTTCTAATTGACTTCTAGGATCGAACCCATGAGACTCAGATTCAAAATGTCTTTTTTTTGGTCAGTTACACACTATGGCCAGTACATCGTAAAAATTTCAAGTCAGTTACTCTAATGGAACATTGTTAAAATTTTGATCCCCTACACAGTGAAATCCTGTTTTATCGTTTTTCAGGCTCTAGGGTTGAAATTTTGAGGACCCAAGCACTGCAACATCATTTCCATGATATATTTGCCTGCTTTTTAAGTTTTTCATTTGTAAAGCTTTCTACATCTTAAGTATCATGTTTTCAGTCCCTACCTAGAATTAATTCTGCTTATAGCATATCCGCATATGAGAATAAAGGTTACGATTACTAGAAATGAACAAAAAAGTAACTCAGCCTAAGTTATTATATTCTATTAAGTCTCTTTGTGCTATGTATAGAATTAAATCACTAAATCCAGAAAATGTGTACATTTGTTTCCAATGTGCCATACTAATTTATAATGCATTCCCAGAAAAATGCTGCTGTGTAGAGCACACCAAATATCACTTTCCTTAAATTACCATTTGACTCCTTTGGCCAACTTTGTGGCGTATAAGCTTTGTCTTCATCATCTAAAAGAGCAGCACACTCCACAAATATATACTCCGGCAGTTCTGTATCAGCCATTGTCTTCAGTGCACATCAAGTTCACCTTTGGGAGTTTTTCGTCTAAGTGACATTCTCCAATTAGTGCATTCCTTCTTTTTTCAGTGAGAGTTGCACCTCATAAACTGAAAGCTATAAACCTAATCTTTCATTAATATTTACACAGTTTGAATATATTATTTTTTAATTTTACCGTCTGTGCTCTCAAATGTTTTTTGTGTTCCACCCCAAAACTTTCTGATGGCATCAAAAAGAAAGGTCATTACACTTGAGGAAAAAAGATTAATAATCAAAGAAGTAGCTAGAAATCCACATTTAAAACGCGTTGAAATGGCAAGGCGATTGAAGCTTGCAGTAATGTCGCTGAACACAATTATGTCTCATTGAACATCAATCCTCCAAGCTTTAAATGATTGCGGGTTGGCTGCGAAAAGGAGGAAGAACTCACTAGCATCACCATATGAAAGAGTGGAATTATTGTCACTTGAATGGTTTCAGCAGGCTCTATTACAATTAATAACATACAAATTAGTGGTGTTATACTGTGTGAAAAATGCACATTGCAAATAAACTGGGATTTCCTCATTTTTCAGCATCCAGCGGATGGATTGATAGGTTTAAGAACCATTAAGTCATAGTTTACATAGTCGTTGCTGGAAAAAGTGCCAATATAGATCTGGTATGAGTGAATCATTGGAAGATAAGAGTTACCCAAGAAAATAAAGAACTATGCACCATGAGATATATTTAATTCCGATGAAACAGGATTGTTTTTTAATTTATTACTAGAGAAAACCTTAACTTTTTACAGGGAAGTTTTCCATGGTGGAAAGAAACCTGCCTATTACCTACTATTATGTTATTCAAAATTTCTGAATAGGGTACTATTCTGTGCGAATATGGCTGTTTGCATCTTATGTTTTTTCACATCTAGAGTCAATATCCCTTGGTCCGGTAAAAAACGTTAGATCGAGACTTCACTGTGTATAGGTATATCTGTGGAAACTTCTATTTATAATAGGTGTGTATCAGTGGAGTAGCTGGGGGGAAGGGAGTCCAGACCCCCCCCTTAGGTCTGCCTTCCACCAGAATGAGAGATACAGATGAAAATTGCAAATCAAATGAAGATGGAAAGCTTTGTGTATTCAGCATAGAGTTTTCCTTGCTCAGCTTCAATTATCGTTCTCTCGTTCTATAATTTAGGAAGCACTCAAGATTCTTCGAGGATAGGGTATTTAGAAGGTAAATGTGTGTGACAAAATTTGTTTGAGTATCAGTTTACCAATGTCATACTTTGCTTTTCTCTCAATTTGTTATTTACAGCACAGAACCACTATATTATTTGAGCTTCACAGCATATCAGATGAAATATGTGTACCACACCTGTTTTTTTCATTATCCCTTTTCTGTCTTTATCCCATATATCTGAGTTAATTAAACAAGATTAATATTACTAGATGCATTGATTCATTATACCCATGATAATACCTCATCTCTATCTCTCCTGGTATGATTTATATTAATAGTAATAATTTATTTCTGATGCTATTATATTTAGTCTTTAGCTTTGGAGATATTTATAATGAATGTGCAAAAAAATATTATTCTACGATCTTCTCACTAATTGAAAGCTTGATAATTATAACTGCACTGTGTAATCTTGAATTAAGAGAGTCAAAAACAATCGCAATGAAAATATTTTCAATTTTTTTAGATAACAATATCCTAGAAATCTATCTATCCCTTTTTGAAATGTCCATTCCATTCCGCGAAGTCACGCTTCAGCATATCAATATCCTAGAAATTAATGAAAAATACTTATGTTGATGTATATTATGGTTTGTAAAGTAAACAATATATAATCATGATAGGTGGTAGTAGATGGGGATGCCTGGGATTAACAGGGTACTGCTTGACTAATTGAAAACTCTCAGCATCCTTCATCAAGCTCCATCCATATGGAAAACAAAACTTGGAGGTAGGTAGCCTTGATCACAAGGTAGTTTCTATACGTGGGGAAAAAAACAAAAAGTTTAGTCTCACTTTTTATTTATAATCTTATTTGGTTTGACATATTAATTTTGCTTTGACTGTGAGCTCCACTACAGATTCTCTTCAGATATACATTTTCATAAGTTGATGAGTCTATACTTCATGAGAACTTTTTCATATTATATTCTTTTACATATCATTGGTAGAAAGTATTCATCAAATCAAAATAAAGTTATTGATAAATAAATAGAAGTAACTAAGAAGATTATAATCCAATAAATATTTATTATAATATATATATAATATTTTGGAATTGAAACGCTTAAATACGTCATTGGAACTTTGTAATGTATAAATTTGTTTAGTCAATTCTTCCTTGAGAAGTTTCCTTGGTACATGAGCATTGCTAGCTGGGTTAATATGCTAGGTTACCTTTCACATTTCCTAAATGTCTTACTTGCTCCTTTGCTGACTAATAAAATCAAGGAAATGATGACATAACATGATTCAGCTTTCTGTAAACATAAACGGACTATAAATTTACACAATTTTAATTATTGTTAATCTTAAAAACAGGACAAAACAATAGATAAGAAACCAGGTAAGATTTGGTGATAATGAAGTCGCTAACATTTTGATGACCTCTGATTGGTCTGTTTTTGGCTAATCAGTTTCTCCTTGATTATTGTCTCCCACACTCTGCTAAGCAAGTAACCCTCAACCCTGTTGAAGTTGTTACTCCTGAGGCATATTTTGATAGCCTCCTTAGTTACCAGATCCAAATATCTTCAAGGTATCTAGTGCCTTCAAAGTTGATCTTACGGTTTTCTTGTAAGCAGTGTTCTGGAACTGCTGATTTTTGGGTTGGCCTAAACAATTGAATCGGGAATGTTATTGATTCTGGTGGCAATTGAGCATGGTGTTTGTGCAATATAGCAGGACCCACATTTGTAGGGATTTTGGTATGTTCCCGAACTCCTTACCCCCAGGTCATCTTTGACATGCATCATGTATTCCTTAAGTTTCTGTGTAGGTTTGTGCACTGTTAGGTTGTTGCTTGTATTTAATATTCTAGAGATCTTTCCAGAAACTATGGAGACTTAAGGAATGTAAGCCGTAGCATTAGGTTTTAATATCCCTCTTCTCTTTGTCACTGGCGGTAGCAGACCTGTGAAAGGCCTTTTTGAGAGCCACCTCAGAACCTTGTGCTTGTGTGGTCTTATTCAATGCAGAATATACATCCATACTGTAACCATTCTTTTGGAAGGTGGTTCGCAGGTGAGAAAGTTCCTGCTGAAAATTGTGCTCATCTAGTTTTTGAACTAGAGTTGACAGCTCTGCTTTGCTTTGTGAAGGATGATGATATTAAGGCATAGGTCAGTGTGAGTAGGTTTTCGATACACACTGTGCCCTATATATCTGCGGTTGAGGTGCTGGAGGAAGCAATCAAGCGAGCGGCATCCATGGGGCCAAATCACAAATATGTTGTCGACATGGTGGTAAAAGAATTTTGGCTGCTGAGATTCAGAAATAAGAGTCCTATCCTCAAAATATAACGATTCGCTGTAGCAGGGGAAAGAGGCGATCACATTGTCTTATTCTTTTAATAAAACATTTTTATGACTAATGGTGGAATACTGTTTTGTAATTCTACAAATACATTCTATTTTATTCTTGTTGTATGGGCAGGTAGCTATGATAAATCGTGTTGATGAAAATAAAACCTTATAACAAGTCTCCTCCAAAGTTAAGGAACTTTAAAAATTGATTAGCATAGATATAAGTAAATTACCCAAGAGAGTGACTGAATTTTAACAAATAAATGAAAGATTCCCTGTATTTAAAAATAACCATCTTAGAGAAAGTTAGTGAGAAGGAAATTTTTAAATTAATAGATATGCATATCAGTGCTAACAGTGATAACCCCTGAGTGCTAAATTTTCTAAATTGAATATAATGGAGGAATACTTACTAAGCAGTCGATGATGAAATCAATTAGTTTTGCTTATAAGCATTATTGTAGAATGCTATGATAGTATTATCACAATAGATTATGATTGAGTTGCATGTGTATGGATCCTTATAATTCTCATTGAATTCTGTAAAGTAAATTTTTCTTTCGTGCATTGTACAAGTGGAAAAAATAGTGCTTCATATCGATTGTTATCCATAATTGTATCATATTGCACTTATATGGGCTTTTTTCACTTAAGTGTTCTTGCTCAGTGAGGCATCAGTTGAACTATGTAATAAGCTTTCTAATGATAAAAATCCAAATTCTTTAATTAGAGTTTTCAATCAAAACCAGAAGAATATTAAATAACCATATTTTTGAGTAGTTTTACCTGTTAAAATTATGTATACAAACCTATGGTTTACAATTTAGCTGCTACTTGTGACTGTTATGTTTGCCAAATATGACAAATAATGGAAAAATTTTCATGCAGTTTTGAATTAAAGATTTCCCAATGACCTACACATTAAGTAATTGTTTGCTAGTTAGTTTGCTACTTTACTTTAAAAAAATAGTTTGTACACTATATTAACAGATGTGCATTTGTGCAGAGGCATTAAATGGTAACAATGTTTAATGGAAGCGCTCTTGCGAATCTTTTCATAGGTGAAACAATTATTGGTATAATACTAATTGTGAGTTGTAATTACTTTGCATTTGAAAGGATCCCTTGAAAATACACCCTCTTGCTTGCTGAGAGGTTACTATACCAGTTAAGCAACTCTAAGGTCCTGAGTTCAAATGTTGGCTATAATCAACTCATTATGAATTTGATTCAAGGATTAATAGAAAGGTTGATTTTTAAGAATAAAATTCACTGATGTAAAGGTTATTATTATCAATGAAAATCATATGCTCAGTTTTTGCACCCTTGCTTTCAAACCTTCGATGAAAAAGGAATGAATTACAAAAAATACCACAACAGGAGGCTCATTAAATTTTGGTTTAGGAAAATTTATATCATTTTTATGAAGATTATTTCCTTTGGAAATTCATTATTCTATCAAAGGTGATATACTAAGAGAGTGAATTGAATTCCTCAAAGCACATTATATGTATAGTATATGTATGATGGGGATGCCAACTTTCAGCCTCCAGACTAGCCAATGTCAGTTGTTGTCCTGTCCATCAAACGATGAGATGACATATTCTTCCACAAATTAAGGAAGCCTCAGGGGGAGGGAAATGGCCAATATCTAATGCACCTATGGCAAAATCAGAGAATTCTGAAAGAAGATTCACAAACAATTTTTTTCTTGACTTGATGGAATCTTGACTAAGGAAAAAACTATGAAATATTATGTAAATAGGAAAGGAAATTTTGGCAGAATGAAAAATTATTATTGCAATATAACTTTTAAGTTTGGCAAGCCAAAGATCTAGAAAGAATCAAGAGTCAGAAAAACTATTCTTCTTAAATACTAAGCGGACAGTAGTGGAATTTTCATACACACATGATCAAATTAAAGATCTCCCATTTTGCTGATTTAAGACTTTAAATGAATTTACAGTCCCTCCCATTATATCTTGGTGAATGGAATATTTTATGTTTTGGCAGAGGAAAATGAAAGTAAATCTTTCTTTTGTACTTTATTTTATCATATTGCTAAAGACGAACAATGTGAAAGTTTCTGTGACGATATTATCAATATTGTAAGTGAAACTTGCAAATCTTCTGGTGGCTCAACAAACACCTCTTTGAAAATTGTCACTATTCACGAAATACTCAGTAAATTCCTCAAACTCCTATATCACTTTAATAATAGCTTGTAATGTTTATAACAATGTCCTTATCAACTACAAAGGTTATCAAAACGCTATACATACATTAATCATGTCCACATTCAGTGAAGCAACTGGGCCACCACACTATGCTACTTCTTAATACAAAGAAGTTTTCGTTGTAATAAAAGCAGCCTTGCAATATTATCAGACGATAATGTTTAGGGAAGCCTATAAAATGAGAGCCAGAGTCCTTCAGGAGGCACTCACCATTGATTGAGTTGTCGAGTTCATTTTTCTATTAGTGTATTATAGTTTTGTTTATGGCAATAAATGTTTTTTAATGTAGTCAATTATTTATTACTTAAGTCCTTCACAATCCTCCTGAGGCTCGTCATGTCTTGTAGGGACTCGTCAGCATTTTCTGGGACTCGCAAACCTTCGACAAAAAATGGGATTCCCTGCAAATCCTCAATGATGGAATCCATGTGAGTCCTGGGGACTAAGATTTTCATAAGGGTCGTGACACCTATGAGATGTGAAATATGGTAAGTCTGTGAGAAAAGAAAGGGCAACCTAATTCAATCGTCTGACCTAGTACGTGACATTTCTTCGTTAAACATTTTGGTAACTAGCGGTGGGTGGGGTATGGTTCCAACATACCTTTGGGCTGAAGACTACTGACGGGTATTCGTACGTTTTCAAGAGAAGAGGCTGTTGCCCAAGGTAGTTAGTGGTTGTCCAGACACTATTTCTTTTGTTGGAAATATTTGTCGACGGAAGATAAACGGAGCCTAACCCATGGGATGATTATGAGCATAGGGACATGATCTCAATCTTTGATTTACGAAGAATCGCATTCCACAGAGAGGAAAGAATGCGTTCAAGAAAGCGAGACGTCGGACGAGTCCATGGTGAGTGTTCAAACTGCGTGTGGTCAGCATTCGATGGAAGTGAAAGCAGCATCGAGCGATTTTCCATTCAAGGGAGAGGACGTGAGAATGCTCACGTAACGGAGGCTGTCCTTGAGGCACAACATTGAAATGCTTCGAAGGCTGCTGATCCATATTTCCTCATTTCTTCCTGCTTCCTCACATTGACCTCAATGAAGTAAGGATCTCGATAATTAATTGCCCCGAAGTTTTCTGGATTATTTGTCGAAAATGTGGATCGGGTTCCGCTCAGCATTGCAGCGTTTTTCCTGTTTGTTTAGCGAAGCAATGCACGATGTATGTCTGCCGCGCGATAGGTATAGCATTATGGAAATTACGCGGTCCCCTGGGATTCACCGGGGAAAGCCACGAAATCAACAAACAATTTAAACAGTCCCATCACGCATAAAATACCTTACTGGGTAATCATGCGTTTTTAAAATGAGTCATACTAGATGACATGGAGATTACTTAGTGCATTTTATTTAATATAACGTGAAGTACATACAGTAAATAATATACCCTAGTCAAAATTAAATCAAATTTAGGAAAAATCTAAGTTTTCTTTGTCAGTGTGATATTACTAATGCTTTCACTAAACATTCCATACCCATTATGATGATATATTGAACATTAAAGGCTTTTATGAAAATTATAAGGTAATCGTTAAATTTACCCGCTGTTTGTGGTTGTGGATAAATTTGTAAATTATAGCTATTTAAATTGTAAATTATTGCGGTTAGTTAGCAGGGTTTTTGATGCACCAATGATTCGCATTCGTACTAGCAGGGCTTTGCAATATTGTTTGAGTTTGTATTTAGATATCAACAATAGCGTTTTGATTGGTTAGGTGCTTTTTAAATTAACCTTACCATCTGACCTACCGTCAGCGGACAAGTAAAATTAATAATTACAGGGTGGTCGACCTTTACGCCAGTATATACGGTAATATTTACTAAATACCTTACATCTGGCAAACCTTCCGTGAGCTTTCGTGACTGCTAACATGCGAAGAGTAAAGGAAGTTATTCCTGATTTTCCGTTTACGTGATGTTTTCGGAGATCACTCGAAAATGAATGATAGAAATCAAGCAGATACATCGAGGGAAAATATTTGCTGAAGGTCGAGTTTCTCTGGTTTGAAATTTTGCCAAGTGGCACAAAATTACCTAATGGGCCACTCTTTAGAGAGCGATCTCCAGCGGCCTGAGACGAAATGAAAGAATTTAATTGCGTTTTTTGCGATTTGCTTCATATTTCGAAGTTACCGATATCGCACAATTGTATTCAGCGACACAGACGTCGGGGCTTTCTCCTTAATTAAGACACTGTCTCGTTTGGTACCGTTCCCCCTACTATTCAGGATAAGGTTTTGAAAGGATTTGTTTGGCTATTCAACGACTTTTTCGCCCTATCTAGCGACTTTTCCATCTTTTGCCGTATTTTTTGTTTAAATTTCTCTTTTTAGAACTTTGTTACCGAAATCTTCTAAGTCAAGGATGGTGAACCTTTTGGCGAAAATGGGCAATGGCATGGCTTGTGTGCCAGTCAGGTTCCAAACCATAGCGACAAGACTGGCCAAGGAGGATACCTTGCAACCTATTTTGAGGTGCCAATCCTCGAAAGACAACTTCTTGATTGTGCAGAAGGAGAGCAATGCCTGAATAAAGTTGTCGACCTCTTTCCCAAACTTATGATCAACTTTGGTGGAGTACTCTCCCTTTCTGTATGAAATATCTCCACTGCTGATGACATGATATTGAATTTGATGCTTCTTTTTTGTCTTACCATCATAGTACCCATATCCCACCAACTGATTTCCTTTTCTGACATAATCTTCCCATGTATTTCATGCTTTCCCTCTTCAGTTTTTCCACTGTCTATTCTAGTACGCATGGTAGCATAGGCACTCGATACTGCAGCAACAGCTGAGAGTCTCTTTTCAGATGGCTGTCCTCCTCTCCCACCACTTCCACTATTTATACTGCAGGCACCACAATATCTGTTCCTCCAAACTTTATCTCGAGCTTAGGAGTAACAGTTGCAGGAGATTCCTCTGGTGGCCTTCTCCGAGCTGCCTCTCCTTCTCTTTCACCCACACCCTCCTCACCAAGCATAAAATTGCACATAGGTGCAGATTTCCCTCAGAACAGTTTGTCCACTCTTCTTCCCAACAAGAGCACGGCAATCCTCTCGAGTGCTGCCCATTGGTCCCCTCGGAATGCACGGCTGACAGCAGCTGTAGTTGCAGCACTGCCTGCCTCCTCCTGCACCCACACTGGAACCCATTGATGCTGCTCCTTTTAAATAAAGCTGTCACTGCACCAGATGTGTCACTCCCGTTGCCAATACTTTGCTAAAACAGATCGTAAAAGCATAAAATTACAAAAATCACATAATCTAAAAATGTATTGATAAAATATGAATACAATTTGAAAACGAGAAGGCTCCGTTATATCTAGTAATGATCGAAAAAAGCCCTTGGTCTTTTTGCTAAACTATTCTAATGATATTTGAAATTGATATTTGATATTGATATTTGATTGATTATATTCTAATGATATATTACACAAGTTATTTTCTTACCAATTAGAATAGGTTTAGAGGGCGCCTGGAAAGAATTATATACTTTCGAAAATATGGACCCTACCAATGCCATCTTGTGCCATACACCCTTATTTTAAGATCTTCTGACATTGAATTTCACTTTTAATTAAATTAAAAAATTGAGTATACACCTTATAGTCAATAAAAGACTTAAAATTTATCTTATGTAGGTATGTCTTTCATCTAATAGCAGAACCAATGTTATCTTAGTCCATCCATATTATCTTTTAACTACCTTTAGCTTAATTTGATAGTAATTTTAGCGGAATTTTCAAAAATTAATCGACATCTCTGAGGAACAATCGTCTTATGTTATTAGATTTTTGTTTTCTCCTGTTTGATGTAACTATTCATGAATGTATATCAAATAGAGGATTGTAAAATAATGATATATAAAGAATATAAGATAGTACACCATAAATTTCCCTTACGCGACCGTAGGATTTACATCAAGTAGTTAATTTTAAGACTTAATTTTTAGCATAATTACAACTCACCAATAGCAGAAGTAAATATAACTTAATAAACTCTATTCCTGGTCACGGGCAATCGGATCCATAATTTCTGTTAACAACGTTTTCCGTCTCATGTTAGATATATCTATAAATATGGTATTCGTTTCCATGATAAACTTTTATGATATGTTGACAAGACCCTAAGCAGAAAGGCGAAATTATAATTATCTAGTATCGTGTTCTTCTGCGTTTATATTTTTTAAATCCTCGTATTAGTAAATATCGACGGAACGACGCAATTAATAGCAAGTTCTTAAATTACCATTTTTATTTCAACATTGCTATTTTCATACTGACGTCGCCAGCGTGTTTGAACTTCGTGTTTTCAACTGTCTTCGAACTTCTTTCATTCTCTTGCTCTACCGGGTTGTTCCTGTCTTTGGGTTTGCTCCGATTCCTCTGAAATTTCTTGTTTTCGGCCATGTTTTTATATTGAAGTCGTTGTATTGTAATGCGCATTTCCTGCAGATCTTTGTTGCGGTTGGAAACGGTTTTTCGTTAAAGCTGCCGTTTTTATTGTGCTTATGGAAGTGACCGCTGAAATGAGTCTCCAGATGCGTCCGGAGAATTGGTTTTATCTTAGTATGTGATAGGTATTTTGCCGCTCGTTGTTCATACGCTACGTATTTTTCTTAGTATTTTCCCCGATTTTCTAGTCAATGAGGAATATTACGCTTCTCCGTCTCTTCGATGTCAATTTTGGTCATTCTGAATCACACAAGTGTTAGATCACAGTCTGATAATGCCGTAGGGTGGTTTAAATTGGAATTACTTTCTAATTGGAGACATTCAATGTTAAAAGGAAGGCGATCTCCATTTTCTGTCTCCTCGATGGTTTTCGTCCATTCGATTGCATTACATCCCACATACAATAATTTAAATTAACCGTATTTTTTCAGGATGGATGGACTCCGTAATCTCCTGAATGCTGCTGATCATGTATTTTGTCTTCTCAAACCTTATCGTTTGACAATTTTTTTGTTGATATACCCTCCGAGATGTTAATTTCACAACACAATTTTTTTTAAGGTCTTAAAACTACTATTTGGCAGGTTGGCTCGGCAGGTTTTCTACTCTTAGGGTAGACCAGGTCAGGTTTATAGGTTTTCGGATAATGCTTTTCTATTTTTAGTTGATGGGCTTATTTACCCTTTTTCATGCTCATTCATTAGTTGAACTTGAAGTTTTATAGCAATGTCTTTAATGTGCCCCGTGTTTTTTCATTTAATCGATACTTTTTCCGGTGATGTCCCTGATCAAACTTGCCCCTGAACCGAGACAGGGGAAAGTTTACATTAAAAGTTGTGACATTTATGCTGAATTTAATAAGGTTGTTTAAAATTCATATAGTAACTAGCAATAGTCTTCAAATTATAACCAAAGGCTGATTCAACCTTTCTTTAAGATTCCTGTAGCAATCTTGCGACTTTGTAGATGAGCGACTTAAAAATATTTTCAAAAAGAGCAAATTCGAGTATTAAAATTGGGGTTTTTAAACTGAGAATTTGCCACAGTAGACAGTATTCGCGTTTCGGTCAACGACACTATGTATCCGTGTAAACCTACCTCTGTACCAATCTTAACTGTGCATCTACCGTACAGTTAAGTTTGGTAGGTTTCAGGTGTTTTGCCGCTGTGCTGTGCTTTTTCTACATGCGAATTTGGATTTTTGACCTCCCAAAATTGTTTATTCGACTACATTCTTTTAAAATTACCACAGACAGAATTAATTTGAATTTTCACACAGGTGAATCAAGCGTTAGAAGAATTTCTATCACGCTTTAGTAAAGACGAATAACTATTAATCACTTTGTCGCTTTAAATAAATGAATCCATTAAATTTCCTTGGTAATGGAGGTCTTGGTCGAGGACTATAATTCCGTTGTTTATATTTTTCGGCGTATATTTTGTTAGAGTATGATGAAACATTTGATTGAAAACGAATACAATTAAGAAGAAGATTGAAATGTTCTCAAACTGTTTTGTTCAACGTGTTTAATAAGACTGGCACTTAATCGGGCATAAGCACGTGTTGATGCCGTCATCCGAGTTCATGACTAAGGGCAAACAGTTTACTGGTGATATTCACGATATCGTCGTGTGTAATTTGTAAAAAGAATACGATTCGGAAAAATTTTAACTATTCGTAATATTTAGAAATCCGCATTAATCATAGTTGGATATCGGTAACAGAAATCATTTTGAACTGAAAATTCCTTTGTCTCAAACGTTTTCCTCTTTCGTATCTTAATATTTTTCACCGAGAGAATTGAGTTGTTACAACATAAAAGAGAGCCGTAAAACGAAAGTTCTTACGAATGAATTAAGACGCGACGAAGGGAAAGCGAAAGTAAAGCTTTTAGGCATTCCACCATTTCGAGTGCGTTTGTTTCCGAAAGTCGATTGCTAAGGATACGACTTCAAACTCCTATTTCACCGGAACATTTTCTTATAATTTCTTCATTTATGGATGTAAATTATCTGAATTATTACTCGCATGTCAAAGTTGAGTTATTCCTAGTCCTGGGCTATAATACTCGAAATTATACCAAATCTTATAAAATCTTATAGTAAAATTAATATTTTAATTCCAGGACCAATCAAAAATAAATTTAAAAAATCAAAATAAGTGCCGGTCTAAAAGGGACCGTCCTTAAACTATGCTATACTTACAGGGCACTTTATCGCATTGGGTGTGTCGCTTTAGTACAGAGGGAAGTCATATAAATTGAAGATGTCCGCGTAGATGAAGGTGTTTAAATTGAGGTCGTGGAGTCCATTTTCTTCTCATGATATGAGATAGAATTAATGTTTCAGATTTGAGAAATACCAATTACGATACTTTCTGAGAACGTAACTTCTCTAAACTCATCAAGCAAGTGTAAAATATGTTTTTGATTCTCTTTTCCCCACCGATTATCATCAACAGCAAAATTATGTTTGCTAAACCATGGCGATGAACCTGAACGCAAAAATTTGAAGAATGCTTTAGAATCAATGAAATTATAGTGCGAAACTGTATTTGCTATGAAATTCACTTGAAGAAAATTTTTCGAATCGGAATTCCGATATTATTTTATTCATAGTGAAATTTGTTCCTTATTCTATATTACAGAATCAATCGAACTAGCCATAACTTTGTGGGACTGCAATAATAATGTAACTTGTGCAACTCCTTGAAAATGACCAGACCTTAGTAGAAACCGGTCGTTTGGAATAAATTTTCTCCGTTTGAAACTGAGACCAAATTATTTCTTCTCCTTTCCCTCACTGTATATCACTATAATATACTATATTAATGTAATATATTATAAATACATATCATCAGCCATTTTCAATCCGACGTCGGATGTAGGCCTCTTCAAAAGATTTCCAATTTTCTCCGTTATGATCTTCTCGTTCTTGTTCTCACACTTGATGACATCCCACCCGTCCAGGAGAGCCGTCCTGGGAGAAGACCGTTGACGATGAATGGAACCCAGCAAAGTAACTCAGTTATCTGCTCTTCTCTGATGGTATTGTACTCGCCGTAACCAACTGTGAAAATCAGGCTTTAACTTGATGAACTGAAGAAAGTGGGGCAGAAAATGGGACTAAGAATAAATCTAACAAAAAAAGGTATTTTATAATTCTTTCGCTACACAAGTACATACCATGTTTAAGGATGTAGATTCCGAATGTATCTGACAACAGCAGAGAGCAACAGAATAGTGAAAAGGAGGATTGAAATCTGCTGGAGCGTCTTTGGAAAAAATGCACGTATTTTGAAATCAAGAATGCTTTTAGTGTCTTCAGCCAATGCATTTTGACCAATGGAAGTGAAACTTGGGTGTTAGACGCAGCATTAACTTCAGACAACACAGATGCCCAACGGCAACTGCTGGAGATCTGCAGTTCTCGACTCCAAGAGACGTAAAGAGACCAAAAACACGATCCAAGGATAGATGGAGCTGAGATATCATCAACTACTTAGATGTATTGTGCCAACGGACATTACAAAGAAAAATGGAAAGATCTTGGGGAGGCGTACATCCGCCGTTGGTTTGATAATGGCCGATGATGATGATGATACATCATATATGTATCCGTATACTCAGTTAGGGTCCAAAATATTATAACAAGATTTTCTTCAAACCCTTGTTTGAGGGTTTCCAAGGAGATCGAATCAAGAAGCAAATCGACAAGTGAAGACTCGCTTTCGCCGATGTTGAGAAACGCGTCCTTCAATTCTCTGGAAGAGATTAGATTTCTCAACTTGGATTTGGTAAACTCTCTCAAAGAAATGAGTGTTTCGTCATCGATCATTCGTAAGTTTTCGCACCCCAAGTATTTACCTTGCTGTAATGGGATTTACCGAGACAACTTCGATCTACACACTGACTCAGATTATTGTCAATATTTGATATCCCTCGCTCGCGTTACTCTCTTTTTACCACATTTCCTAGTTTTCCAATTGTATTACCGCCGTAGATGCTTTCAATTGTTTTCTGAGTGTCATTATTAAAGGTGTTTGAAAATTTTTTTATTTTTTTCTGAAATTTGTTGATATGAAAACCAAATTGTGGTGTTTTGTGTTTTGTGTTTTTATTATGTTTCCAAAATTTGGTGTAACTAATTTTCACAGAGTCTCATTTAAGCAAAGGAATAACATCAGGCACCCTTTAGCATAAACATTAAAAGCATTGGAAATACTGTTAACTGTAAATTATACAAATATTAAATTAAATTTATTTAGAACTGTGTTACACCTAAGGAAAATGCTTTCATAGCTGCAGATCGACAAAACATGATATTTTCATTATATATTTCATATTGACACGATAGATGCTAGGAAAACAAAACATATTTCTTCGTGGAATTAGGCGAGATTTTGTGATAATCCATAATGGAAAGAAAGTTTTGTGAATTTATTATAAAAGATCAAAGCTGAATTCGCAAAGCAAAGATGTCATGAGTGATCAAAAATATGACAAAAAATACGTAAATAATACAACTATATATTGTATTCAAATCATACCAAAATGACATTTCCCTCTCTTACAAATGATGAATGAAGCGAAAATCAGCAAAATCCGTGCTGCTTATAAAAACTGTCGAAATTAGCATTATTTCGCTAAATCGGCCAAAATTCGCGTAATTTGTTGGTTTTATCGCTTATTGCAAAAAACAAACACCTCTAGTCATTATGGTTAGCTAAGTGCAATCTATGATACTTGGAACTATGCTAATGAAAGCATCGTTGTGCCGCGTGTTTGCTAACTATAAATTGACGAAATAAGTGCTGCGATATAAATTTCCGCCAAATGTGGGACACATGATATGGTTTCGCGATGCAAAAATTCCGTGAGCAGCGGAAATTCATCGTGAATTGTATACGGACGAATCATATGAGCGAAGGTGCTGTGGTACCAATTTGCAACCAGTGGAATAAATTTCCTAAAGATGGAAGAGTAAAATTTTAACGCAGGAATGTCATTTAGTAACTCAAATGGGACTTTTTTGTTCATCCTCCGAACTTGACTCCATCAGATCCAGTTCCCTGTTTTTGATCTGAGACCAGCACTTCCACGATGATGAAGATCTGCAAAATGCTTTGACAGTCTCTGACATACATTGGCAGTCGATTTTTATGGAGATGAAATTTGCAAATTATTGAAAAGCTATAAAAAATGCTTAAATTTAAATGGTGGTTACGTTGAAAATAGAGGAAAGAATTAGTTTTAATAGGTACCAAATAAAATATTTTTATCTTGGCGGGTGTTTAACATACAGCAAAATGGCGGTTAGTTTCCGACCGCCCTAGTAATTACCATTTTTCCAACAGTAGTCCACCTTGTAGTAGTTCACGAACCGAATATCGTGGAAGCCCACTATTTTTCTGCGATCGATGCATTGGTAAAGTAGTGCACAAATAATTTCTGTGATTTCCAACTTCTCGGGGTGAAGGCGGGTTAGCCTTTGAACTCATCCGCCGCGGTGAACGTTTCCGAATCACGTCGGCGGTGCGGTGTATCCTTCAAACAGGAGTCGCAATGGTATTCCCACTTTATGCAATCTGAAAGAGGCAACGACTCATCTGAAAGCAATCAGAAGACTCCATTTAGGAGTCTGAATCGGTGCAGAGTTCGAATCCCACACCTCCATCGCTTGACTTTGAGATCCATTTTCTCTACTTCATTCGGGTTAATGCAAATATTTGCCATGAATCACCAAAGTAACGCAATTTTATACCAAATCCGAAATGACGGTTGCTGCTTCGGAAGACGTGATTCAACGGAGTTGATAAATTAATAGTCGGGAAAGTAACTTTTACTTGAAACGTAAAACAGAAATAAAAATGCAGAAAGCGAAGAATGCGACGTATTTATCATGTTAAAGTGAATCCAAAAAGAGATTGGGTTTTGAAAAATCGATTTCTCCAAGTGTTAAGCAGACTATGGGATTGTGAGATTGCTTATCCTGTCTCTTGCTTCCCCACCGAAGTATTTTTGTAAGCCTTTCACGCAGGTTATTATCTACTATTTCTACGAAATTATATAGATTAATATTCATAGAGTATCTTAAGCAGCTCTGCGAATCTTGGAATATTTCTAATGTTCGGAGCGATGTTATTCAACTTATATCCTCCAACGGTATCCCCGAGAAACATCGACCAACTATATACTATAGCGATTACTTTCTATAAGAGAGTAAATAGTTCTAAAGCAAATAGTTACTTCTATTTGTACTATCCATAGTCTATCAGAGAAACTAATTAGATAGATTGGAAAAGGGTGTTGGTGTTACCCCTGCTATCCACCGCTGGTGCCCCGAGGGGTATATTGTTGCGAGTTAAGGGTTCGGGATAATTAAGCAACTCTCGTAATCCGAAAAACAACACTTTATTACGGAGCGTAATCAACACAAGAAATTAAGTCGGAAAAAGTCACCAAACACAGTTAACTATAGCATCGACTTAGGTAAGAACTCTCCACTTATATCTCAATCACTCTCTAACGTTTTCTTTTTCAATCCTATTTTTTTATTTATCTTTTGAGACCATTATTGGCCTTAGCAACTGCCGCGTATTTATACTCGTTCTCTCCCGATCCCTCCTCCCGCTCCCGATGAGTGGAGAACAAATCAAAAGTCCATCAAATAACGTTGGGAGCAGCAATATAAATCTATTCTCATGCTTGCGTGGTTTATTTCGGAAAAACCAAGACATCTCTTTTGATGTTTTATGTTTTCAACTCATTCGAAGGGAAAATTTCATAATATTTCCTTCGATTCCTTTATTTACCAAATCCTGTAAATACTTTATTATTTTATTTTCGCTTTTCCTTTCTCTGTCTTTTTTCATAATCATACTCATCTGATTCTTTTTCCTATTTAAAGTTACCTTTATGGCCACGGTTTATGCAATCTTGATTAGTATGTACTGTGTTTGTTGTATCGATAATGTTTTTATAATATCCATTTATCTGTATATTATTGTACTGTATTGATGCAAATCTATGTACTTTTTATTTTATTTATCTTTTCTTCTTTTTTTCTTTTTTGCTTGTTTAATTTTATTATGTATATTGATACCATTTATTTAAACGTTGATTGACTATATGTATTGATGTATCGCACACATATACTTTTTGATAGTGAATGCATTAATTTTGTCATGTTTTTTCTCATCCATTAGTTATTACCATCGGTAGGTTTGCGCAGGTTTTTCACAACCCCCTTCTTCGTGGGTGTTTTCCCGCAGTGGATAATTTTTTTCGGAAAAATCTCTTAGTGTTTTTACATCCATAATTCTTCTTTTTTCTCATACTATCTCTTAAAGTTAATTGTCGTATAATTTATAACAATGGGCTTGACGTAAGAAGATACTTTAGTCTCAATCTCGCCCCAGTAAAGACGATTAATTATTATTAATGTTCATATGTTTATTTAAATGCTCTCCTGTCGGTTGAGTGCTTGGTTGTAATTGAGAACGACATTGCATAAGCACTACATATTTATGACAATGGCTGAGCATAACCATCATTGTTTATTCATGCACAATGTCGACGTCCACCATCTCAAGGTTCTAACGCAAGACCGCAGTGAAGCGAAGAACGGCTGACGTTGTCTATTGTGGAACAGTTCCCTTCGACCAGAAAATTAGTTTGGCCTGAATATCATGGAAAGAAAAGCGCTAGGAAATCCCAATTTAATACAAATAGAAAATAAATACGTTAGGGAGTATATTTTTATTCTTACCTAGCGTTGTTTGTGGAAAAGAAAATTAAAAAAGTCAATATGAAGTAGTTAAAACACTAAACCATCGAAAGATAGATTGAACACTACGTCATGTTTTATGGAAAATACCTCTGCTAGAAGCGACACAAAATTTATCGACGAAATTATTATCAATGTCAAAATATTATGGAAATCAAGTACGTTTTGCAATTTCATCAAAGGATAAAATAACATATTATTTGGAAATAAACGTACCATGCAGAAGAATTACAAATCATTTTTATTCAAGTATTGTCCATTGATGATCCAACAAAATGGTTTCTTTATTCGCAACGATCTTAAATTGTTGAAAATTGTTCCATTCTCAAATCACTGCTGAGTGCAGTATTCATTCATGAGCATTTCTCATCCCGATAAGACGTTTTGCCGCTCGGGGCGGTCCCCAAGTTTGCACACAGTCTCAGAGCACTCCAATCAGACAAAAGGACACCCTTGCTGTCATCGCCAAGTGATGTCCCTTTCAATACGAAGTTCCATATTTTGAAAACGCCTGAATTAATGGGATCAGTATGTTGAGCTTCTGTGTGCCAATGGAGGTTAATGAAACCGTAAAAATTCTAAGTGAGGCGTAAATCGTAGGTGTCCGTCACACGCAAATATTATATTAGGTGTCAAATTAAACGTAGAATAGCGTTCGTAAATTTTACATACGATCATGGCTGTAACTTCTTCGGCGATTCTGATTATTGGTATTCTTTGCTAAATTTTCTACTAATTTTGAATCGAAGAATATTAACTGTGTTATACGTATAAAGATGTGATTTTGAAAAAATCTTGAAGTTTTCTTCTTGTATCAATGCTTTTGATCTAACTCTCATTGTCTCTGCATAAAATTCCGAGAACTGCGCTATTTTGGAACGAAGATTAGATTCCTTAAATAATATCAGTCGAATTTTGTACATTCTTTTTGAATCTGTGCTCTTCCTCAGTTTAATTGTCTAATGGCTGCTTATATATTGAGCACAGTTTGGTCAAGTTAATTGTGATTAAAAGCATAACTCTCAAAGTCCCGCGGGTATTCCCATTCTAAAGCAATGAAAGCGTTCAATTTTCCTCTCGTATTTGATAAATGTAAGAAAATCGCCGTTGAAATGTCTCCTCAAAATTAATTCGTTCGACTGTTTGAATATCCTATCGCTCGAGAAAAAGATATAGCATTGGGGATGATTTTTTTTTCTTTAGGATGAAATTATAATCACTTTACTGTTATATTCCATAGTTTATCACGAACATCTGGGCAATGAGGAACAATCGCCATACCGATGGCAGTAAACGATTAACCGAGGTGATGTCAAGCACAAGAAAACATGATAAGGAAGCAGTGCATGAATGGGGAACGACCATCATCCAGTCTTCACTCCGATTCTCACTATTAGTTAGTGAGTGGCGTTATGTGCGTCTAACCGTTTATTGTTTATTTTGAAAGGATTCCATAAAGATCCGACCATAATTTATGAGCGTAAAAGGCCTTCGAAGTACTAATTCTATTATTATATTTTTTGATGAATCTCGATCTCAGATTTAAAATTATGTATAATAAAGACAATGGCATAATTAAAAAGGAACATAAATATAGCGTATAGACCCATAACTTAGTGTAGTATCCCTTAATAATTTTCTTTGCTTGCAGTTTGCAAGCACCCATTTACTAGTTATTAATATAAATTTAGAATATTATTGTCTCCGTAAAGCAACTTGAATGGAGGAATTCTAAGGTTTGTAAAATATAAAAATTGAACTAATAGATAAACTTGCAAAATACTTAAAAAAATTGCGTAACGTAGTAAAGTCCTTGCGCGGCATCTCATTGAAGGATTAGCGGCATGAGGCAACTCAGTCAGCTGATGAAATGGCGGGTGAGCACCGATGAAAGGTGACCCTGACCGGGAATCGAACCCAGGAAAACTTCCACGGAAAGCCAACGCGTTATCCACTTGGCTATCTTAAATAGCAATTGCGTAATATACATGTTTGCCAAATTTAATTTATAGAAATTGAAGTTATAATTAAAAAAATATAAATAAAAACAGTTCACATATATTCAAGTTATTAGGCCAAAAAATTAATATTTATAAAAATATGTTTTACATATATTATAGTTCAAATGTAAATGTAGTTGTATTGAACAAAATCACACAATATAGTATTTTCCTAAACAAAGAATCTTATAACAATTATTTACGATATTTAAGCTCATTAATTCATACTATTTTATTTTCAGTTTTGAGATGGTTTATCAGCTGTTAAATATTGTGGTTCCATGATTTCGTTCTTATTTTTACTGCAGTGATTATAGTAATGTTGGTCCGAATGTTTTCCGTCTGTAAGTGAAGTTTCCATCTGCACTAACTATGTGAGACCTCGAGTTTCCGACTCTTAGAACACCCTAAGTCTTGTAAATTAACTGGGCTACCATTGGTTTGGCATGAAAATAACCAAATGTGAAGTCGTGCACTTATTTATATGAATTTATAATGAAATGAGAGAGAAATGGATGCTGTGGAGGAGTACAAACTCCCATTCCTCCGTGGATTGGTCAATTCATTCTCCACACCTCCGCATCGATGAACCTGTATCGAATGATTGCATCGAATTCGGGAAGGTCTTGCGATGTACTCATCCAATGTCCGAAAACAGCACAAATTCCACCATTTCACTCTCTCCCTCCCCCTTCGGTTCCACTCTGTGGAGGGGACTGCTTTATAAAGACCGGCATTTTCTCCAACAGGGAGCCACTCCTCTGGGATACTTCAGCGGATTTACTACAGGAATATCTCACCCTTTCCCTGTGCTTCAGTCGGAATTCCACGCAGATATGTGTTGTAGCGAGGTGAGTGAATCTTCCCCATCCCACATCAGGGAGACGACACGAGTATCTCTGGTTTGCCTTTTTAAGGCAGACTTGCCTCCGTTAGTGTTCGTCTCAAATTATTATAACAGTGACTTGTGCGGACGTAGTAGTTTTCTTAATATTTATCCTAAAAATGGAGTATGAATATTCCAGAAAATATTTAAATATTTTATCGTTTTTAAATCAAAGGTAAAGTTATATACTATAAGTTATATAAGTTGATACGTCGAATTCCGACTACAGTTGTTCTACTCGTTGATTCGCTCACAGATGCCTGTAATATTCTTGTATTTTTTGAACGTGAAGGATGTTTTGCATAAATTGTCCTAATGCTTTGATAGTTTACAGTATAGTACGGTATTCGTAATTTTTTTAATATCCTAAAATAATATTGAGTCATTTCTATCAACTTGGGCAAATATCTTATCAAAATTCATGGAGGAGACCGAATTATAGTGGAAATCAGACATAATCGAAAGGATTGTTGAGTATAATAGGTTTTATAAAACAAAAAAGTAACTTTTACTATTCCACAGAGGTTACAGTGGCAACTAGTTTTGGCTGGTAATAGTTATCTTCAAGATCTGTACGTGGAATTAATTGTGGTAAAAATAACTTTTTTGTGTTATTAAATACAAGGCATCATACAAGTATACAAGGCATCTTCTGTTCCGACCATCATTTCGATACCCGTTATCATTCCGTGCTCACGATTAATCGATATTCACGTGAAATGATTCACGCATATATCTCAAAAATCACAGATACAACTTTATTCCGCATATCTTTGAGGAAGCAATTGTTTTCAATCGCCACAGTTTTAAACTTTCTTGCATATGTTTAATCATTGGCCGGTTGCTGTGGCTCACTGGATACCCTAGGTGTCGGATACAATTAGAGGGAGATATTTAATAAGGGTGATTTATTATATATTCAACCTCAAAATTAAATTATAAACTGAATGATGTGATGTAGTTTACATATACAACTATTTCTTTAGAAACGTAGTTAAAGAAATCCTTAGAAATACTATAAAATTTATGCTCGAAAATGTTCAAAATTCATTAAAACTAACATTAATCCCCTAATATGAATTATTTATGAATAATAATTATAAATAATTTCAATTTCTCTATTCTTATTTTTTTCGGGCATTTATTTTATTCCAATGAGTGTGTTATTTAATGGATTCTATGTGTGAATGCATTTCATGGGAGAGAACCTTAGGCTCAACATCATCTTAACATTAATTACTCCTATTTTCTCATAAATTCGCGACACTATTTCCTCTTTCAAATTTAGCCAGGGTATAATGCAAAAGAGATTCCGAATCGACTTATTTCAATTCGAAGGTGCACCCTGAGGGTACTATGGCAATTTTCATTTTGAGCGATCAAACCAAAAAATGTTTTTTTTTTACTATTGTGTAGATGCCCCGGGATCTCAAGTGGTGTAATAGACGCGGAGGAAGCAGACGATGAAATTCGCTTAAGTAGGTTATTCTGACACGAATTGTTGCGTGGTCTGAGACTCGCGTCAAATGCATTTTTTCCACCGCTTAAATAATCAGAAAACAAACCACTATTAGGAAACGCGCGCTTCGGAAATTGGGTTTAATACTCGAGCACGGATTTCCCTTGATTGTGCAGTCAACAGAAGATGCAAATTCAGAAGAAGATGCAAATTGATGCGCTGAGAGTATTTAATTCCATGGATTTCGCATTATTAATACGTTCGTTTAGGCAAAATGCCTTATCCGACGTTGGACAATTTTATTGTGGAATATCAGGATAAAATCTGTCGGATGAGTCGAAATCGAAGTAAATAGATTCAAATGTTAAAATTCGATAGATACGAACATGTTGAGTTTGTAATTGAAATGCTTGTATATATTTCCCAGTCCAGACCGGAAAAAAGCTTTGCTAGACGGCATGAGCAATAGAATTTATATATTCTTTATGCTTTTGTTATTATATTCACTTTTTAAGTTGTATCGACCAGGTTTCCCGATTTGTAGGGATTCGAATTGAATGGACTCTCTCGTTGAGTGCATTTACGCCGAGAATCATTTACATCGAGTGGATTCCATCTTAATTTAGGAGGGAATGAGTTTGATAAGGTAAATATGGACGTCAGACATTTTGCCAAAAAGATAGGCCAACTAAACACGATCATAGGAATTCATTATTCGTTTCTGATTATCAGACATCTTAGATCTCAAAGAATCCACTCAGATATAAATTATGAAAGTTGGTAAAGCGAGGTTAGGCTTGTGCGGGCCTCTCTTTCCCTTGTAATTACTTATTACTTAGTATGTAGAAATCGAACATAAAAAAGAGAATAATGTGGGAAAAAATCTTTGCAACTGAAGGTTGACAAAGAAAAAACCAGGTTAAGGGAAAGCACCCACAGAGAAGAGGGGGAAAAAGCGGAAAAATACAGTAAATAATGAAAAAGCGATATTCAGCATAAAACATAAACATGAAAAAGTAAAGATGTAGAAAATGAATAAAATGGACAAAAGAATATCCAAAGTGCGTAAAATGGAAACAGATAAACCTATTGACAAAAGGAACGGAAAATTACTAGCAGCTTAATCACAAAACCGTAACCTGAATTAACAATAGAAACATAAGTTTAACCAAAATTGTATGATTGATCCATTTACATTATGTTTATGAGTCAACTCATTAAATTCGTGGGACGAGATTTCAGGTTCGACATCAGCGTTACGGCTAAAATAAAATCCCAGGGGTGAAATTTGGTCCAGGTGGAAGATTTTCAAAAAAATCATAAGTTCAGAACTTATAGACGAAGAAAATGAGGATGTTCTTCTCCGATAGGCATTGACAACATAAGGAAGTAAAACACATAAATACTTTTTGCCTTTCTTTCCGCAGTCTATTAGAGAAGCTATTGGTATACATTAGGTAAGGATGTTGGTGTTAATACACCAAGGCTCGCGGGGTATATATCTAAATTATTCCAGCCATAAGCATTCGTTAAATGTTCATTAAGGAATGTGCAAGAGAGAAAACTTCAACAATACATCGGAAAGGAGAACTTTTTACTGTAACTCTTTTAATTGAAGAGAAAAATTAAATATCGGAAATCGCTTATTGATTTATTTTATTTAATCGATTAATATTTGAATTTCGTGCTTTTCGATAATATTTCAATGTGGATAATTGTTTTAAATCGAAAATTACTTTCGATAGCTTCTGAATCGAACATCAGATGACAATTCCCATTTTGGTCACTCTATTGACTCAAGCGTCTTCATTCGCGACATCAAATCAAGTTTAATTTCTCGGTGGACTATTCAAGAAACGATCTCAAAAGAAATAAGCGAAGGTAATAATCAATATTTTAAATTTCATGCTCGGAATTTCCCTCTCGTTCCGACTTTCCTCGGGAAAGTTGAAGTCCAAATGGGAGAGGCGGGTGCCAGGCACAGCCAAACATTATCACGCCGAGGAAACGCACGCGTCTCTTCGGATTGCTCTATTCACTCCAAATATCCAAGTGAACGCACTCTCTCGAAAGACGTCACGCAGGCTTTACTTTTATGAACTCCATTGATTTTTTTCGTGGTCGACCGCTTTTAGAAAATTTTCAAGCGGAAAAAAAGATTTCGTCGCTCAATAGGCCACGTGCCGCACACTTTAGATGTTAAATTTAAAGCTCCGTTTGACGGATGAAATCGTCGCATTCCGATCTTCGATTTATTCGGATTCGGTGGATTAGATTCGCTTCGATTCGGAAAACGATTTGAAATTTCTTTAAGTTGGGTTGTTACTCTGGGAATGTTTCTAAAACAGAATCCTTAGAATAAAGTACAGTAAATTTATTCCATCGTGTAAAGAATACAAACATTATGAAAAGATAAATATTAAGATGGAAATAGGTACCCCATAGGTATAACCTGTTTCAGAGTTACCATCAGACTCAATATAAACATAAGACGGATGGCTGGTGCAAATACATAATTAACTTACAAAAAAACATAAAAAATGGAAGTGATTTAACAGAAATGGAAGAAAAAATGTGTGTTCTTTACACTTGTACTTAAATACATGTAAATTTTACAAAAAATACAAGATACATGTACATAACAATAATAAAGAATAATGATACTATTTCTGTCAAGTAATATAATTATAACTACCAAAATTATTATATTAAAAAATCTATCAATATTTTCATTTGCTAATAACCAAGACTTGGCCAACTTTAGAAACTTATGACAACGTTTCTCATTTTTTATTTCTTCAGGCAAGAAATTAAAAATCTTTGGACCCGTATAAACAAAGACCTTTTGAAAATAGTCAAATTATGTTTAATTAAAGGTACATTTCCTTTCCTCAAATTATAGTGAATTGCACTATCAGAGATAGTTGGCATGTAACCATTAATAACAAAAACAACTTCAAAACCTTAAACATATACAAGTGTTGTAACGGGAGCAGTGCTAGATTTACAAATAATGGACGAAGCGCCAGAAATGTCCTCTTTTGAGAATATTAGCTCTCACTAAGGTTCCCTATACAAATGTCCAAATTTTTCTATTATTCATACATTTCTTGAAATTTAAAGATAACGACTTCCATCACAGAATGTGTAATATCGAACATACTTATAACGTTCGTTATTCATTAAGTGTTCTTGCCTAACGAAGGCTTTCCCTCGCTGTAAATATCTCAGCAGTAATCGCATGTGCGCGTAGCGTGCATCTTTCCCTCGGAAGAACTTTCTCGAATTGTGTAATTCCCTTCGTTAGTGCTACAGCCACTCCACTGTAACTTCATCGTAGGGATAATTACTGTTATTATTCACTGCCTCAGTTTAAGGAAACACGGCTGTCCCTCGGACAGACGCGCAATGAAACCCGATTCCGGAATTATGAATCGATAAAACGTAAAAACCGACCAGAATAAGACGAATTCCTTCCGAATTTAGAATCAAACTAATTCTGTTACAAGTCACGAATTCATTTTGAGAGAGTATATGCTACGCGTATTTATTATAGCAATCAACCGAACAAAGAGGGTGAAAGATCGGTTCTAAGAATACTTATCTAATGATTAAATAAATTGGCCTGAAAAGAAATGATCGGATGTAAAAACATTTCAGGGTTAGGTCGACCGTACCTAGTCTAAAAAGATCAAGAATTAACGTCTGCTAACAGAGGTGGATTTTCCCTCTTCCAGGAAACTGAAATACGGATTTGAAGCGCAATATTTCTGAAATATTTATAAATCTGTGCCATCGCCAATTCCCCTTATTCCCCTTGTATCCTCTAAAAATTAATATCACTTTAACTCCTTTTTGAGCTAACCCAGGCAATTACGAGTATGTATTGTAATGTATTCTATGTATTGTATGTTTGCACGCTTGTTTACCGATAGCCAAACTCATGTCGGCTAGTCTTACAAAATCTCTACGAAGAAATGGATTTCTACACCAGTAAAGATAACCAAAGCATGACGATCGTAGGGAATGATTTTAATCTTCCAAACATCAACTAGGAGAATCAAAACCTAAAAGGAAGACTTTGAAATATTGACAAATATAAAACGTTATTAAATAAGAAGTTCCAGAAGAATTCATTAAGTCCACCAGTAAAATTGCAACTTAGGGGTGACATTATTCTCGATCTCTTACTAATTAACTTAAAGACCATTTAGTTTGACGAAGGAGACCACAAAGCCGTTTTCGTAGGCATTGATATAAAAAGTAAGAAACCTAAACACGAAATTCAATTCTATTCCGCTTCAACGGGAGGGATTTAACGGAAAACTGACTACCGGTTTTAATCCAGTTAAGTCGCGCGTAACCATTCGGATTACTGCGGAAAAATGCAAATGTTTGAAATGATGCGTAAATAATTGACAGGAAGCTCTGCACGGAAAGGCATTTACGGGAATAGATAACTGATTCGAGTCCAGGAATTTTATTATTTCTAGAACAACGCAAGATAGTAAAATCCGACTTCTAACACCTTCCACTACTCAAAGAAGAAATTTCTTGGGGAATGTTTAGAGAAAAATTTTCTTTTTTACAATAAAGAAATACAGTGATAGGTTTAAACAGCAAGCTCGATAAGGAATACAGTGGTACCTCGAGATACGAGTTTAATTCGTTCCAGATCCGAGCTCGTAAGTCAAACGGCTCGTATCTCCAACGAATTTCTCCCATTTAAAATAACTGAATTCGATTTAATCCGTTCCGGACCTATGAAAAATCCCCAAACCATTGTAAATTATGAATATAGATATGTTTTTAAATAACAAATAAACAAGTATAATTTACATATACATAACAAAATATGAAATAAAAGAGTTATTTAGCATAATAGTCTTACTTTGGAGACAGACGAGTGTGGCTAACGAATGTGAACGGCGAGGAGGAGGGAGGGATGCAGGCACTCTAGACACGTACGTAAACGGCGCTTTTTTAGAACAAAACTATTTTCGTAACTTTAAAACTAAAACTACACTTTCCTTATTTCAAACGAAAGAAAAAACTCAAAACAATGCACTTAACTTTAAACTTAAACTAAGCTCAACATTTACGTAAATTTGATTATCACTCGTTTTTGCCTTATTGGCTGCACTTGGCTTGGAAACACGGCTCGCATCTCGGATTTGGGCTCGTATCTTGAACGAAAATATGGCCCGAGCTCCGGCTCTTATCTCAAAACACTCGTATGTGAGGCTGCTCGTATCTCGAGGTACCACTGTACTTGCAATTCAAAGGAAGAGACATCCTAAACGAATTCTCTTCAGGTCAGATAGTAACAAAGATACCCTCCTAAAGATTTAACTGACTCCTGAAGAAGAATTAAAACACGCTCATGCATTCGAAATACGTATTGAATGCTCTCAAAAAGTGCGGTGCCCTTTCTTTTTTCTCCGAATACCGGGGAACGAGAAGAGGAACGAAAACGGCTACTGGAGATTTTAAAGCACTAAAACCAGAGACAATGGCAAATATCAGATTTTCGGAAGATAGAATCACTAAACTCTTGCGCTAAATTAAGCCGAATGAACCGCGAGGGACAGAAATTATTCCGGCTATTGTTAAAAGAACTGTCTCACATTTTTTAAAATTATGTTTTTTTTAATTCTGAGAGTTGGTTAAGGTTGTTTATGAGAGTGGAGTGAACAATGAAAAATTATAGACCCGTACAGTTAACTTCGCTGACCGGCAAAGTAATAAAGTAGAGGAAAGGATGAGAAATTTTAGATTCTCATAAAAAGGGACCTGCAAAAGATTTCAAAAGTTTCATTGTGTGGAATGAAATTTTATAGTTATTCTTTTAGAGATTTTGCCATTATTTTTCACATTTCGTAATGTTCCCTATAATAATTATAGTTTGGTTAAGTGACGTATTCAGTGTTTATAGACTTGCGGTTAATCCGTCGTGATTAATGGATGAATGTAGAAAATAAATGTTGACTCTCAGCTTCGCTGTGACAGGTTTTCATCGTATTAATCGTTCATTGTATAGTTAAAAAATATAAAAATATATAAAAGTGTTTTTGAATGTTCATTTCATTTTTATAAATGCCAAAATTTATCTTCATTTATTTTATTAATTAGTAATTGTATTGAAACTTTATCCACTAGCGTAGGTGGATCTGATGTAATGGTAGGTTAACCATTTAAATCAGTTAAATCAATTCCGTTGACCGTTCCGATTTGGACAGGTGCGCCAACTCAATAAACATTAGATCCCTTTATTAAATGCCGGACAATCTTATCGCCTACTCATGCTCTCCTCATGTTTGTCTACTTCTCGAAAAGGAAATTTTTTGGAATCCATGTTTCTTTCATGCACCGACGAATATTTCATGTGCATACTTACATATATTTAATAAATGAACTTGACAAAGAAAATCGTGTAATAGTTATTGTGAACATCTTCCAAATATTGTGGAAATTATGACCTTCTTATAGAAACGGATTATATTCGCTCCATGTTTGTTCGAAAAGATTTATATTCCAATCAAATCATTCGCATTATAGCTATTTATGATAAAATTACTAGTTTCATAATTATTTCATAAGTTAAACGTTTCTGTGAATTTGCCTTTCTAAGTGCTTCCCTACATCGTCCATATACATTGGAGGCGCATAAAATGCTAAACGTAGTAAGACGTTGACGTTAAAGGAATACACGCATATTAAAGCATTAACATGAATAAGATAATTTTATTGATAGTAAATTAGGGTTAAATGTAAGAGGAGACATGTTAATCGCAAACTCGCCTTCTGGGATTGCGAAGTTGATACCTTTCACGTATCATATGAAAATTACGCAAAATATAGTGTTTTCAACGTCATCAAAAAGAAAACTGTTTTCATCGAGGTAATTGTATAACAGAAAAAGAGAGAAAGCTAGAAGAAATTTCATCAGAAATTTTGTAATGGGAGAGTATCGAGTAAAAAGAAAATAAATCTTTTTTCTTCTATTTTTGAAAATATGCGTGCTTAGCGGCTTAAATTACTTAAGAAATGTGATTAAAAAATAGAAAATCATTTGAAATAATATCGAATCCTGTATTTCCACTTAATCCAATCAAGCATCGGATTTGAGTTGGTTTAATTTTCTGAGAATAGAAAGAAGTTTAACAACTCACATTTATACTAAATTTCGCATTCCATTTAATCGTCTTAATAAATATTGACTGCGCCATCGAATAATTTTGGAGCTTTGAGGGAATTATGCAGAAATTCCATTAAGGAGAAAAGAGCACATACTATAGAAAGTATAAACTAGCACAAAATCAACTTTACATTAAAGCTAATCTGGTGATTATAACTTATGAAATTAATCACATAATAAAATAAACTCGACGGAACGGCGATTTACTTTGTAGTAATCCGTGACAGTAGTTGAATAAACGAAACCACTTTTCAAAAAGAAACTATTGGAATAAACTGCACTAGTTTCTTTTTGGAAAGTGGTTTCGTTTATTCAACTTCTTAATCACATAAGAAATGTTTCCATTTTAGCCAATTAGATACTGTTATGACTGTAGAGAAATATTTATAGCGCTAATTTATTTACAACTGTATTAATCGCTCCGTTGATTCCACTCCGCCTACACTCATTTCAAATTAATTGCATAATCTTCACAATGACCTATTTGGCGAATCTTATCAATTTTTTTAAGATTATCAGAATCATAATGGGTGTAAAACTCGAGGCATATTTCGTCAGCCTCAAAATTATCTTCTATCTCTCTTCTTTCTTTAACGCTTCCGCGGGACCTGGATTCGAAAATTGATAACCACCTCTCAACACTAACGTAACGAGTATTACCTCCCAAAATATTCCTTTTTTGGAACGTCGAATTCGAATCGACCGACTACTGCAATACCATGAAATAAAGAAACATGCAAATTACATCCAAGAAGTTACGAGACAAATATGTATATCGATACACTACGCATGAATAGAATACAATAGATTTTTTATTAATACAAAACAATTGCATCATTAACAGAAAACAGAAAGGCACTGTTTGCAGGTTGGTATCTCGTCAGTACTGTACAATTATTTTTTTTACAAATATAAACTCAAGTGAAAACAAACTTTTACTATACTTTTACAAACTTTTCGCTCCTGATGGATCCATACCACCAAGTCACGGCCCAAGCAGTTGATTCAAATATAAACTTTTTACATTTCATAGTACATGATATACATAATCCATTACCTTATACATTAACAGAACAATTATTATTTAAGTAATCATTTACATAATATTACATATTTACTATAACATCTTCAAAAAACTCTCTAACAGAATAATGAGATTTATTTTTCAAGAACTTTTAAAATGTGTTTAGGAATTTTAAATGATCTGTAAACAGTGTTTGTCTGGTGTCAATTGTTAATTTGTTGTATATCCTTCTACCCATATACTGTGGACTATTTTCAAATTATTTTAATTTTGTTTCGGATATTGCAACATATTTTTTCCCCTTGTTTCATACCTGTGGTCTGATTGATCAGCTTATCCATATTAACACTGATATAGCATATGAGTTCATACAAGTAAGCGCATGGTAACGTTAGTATGCCATTGCTTTTGAAAGCTTGTTTGCAAGACTCTCTATACCCCAATTTATTTATAATGCGCATAGCCATACAAGGAGGTATTCTCAGGTGGAATCGCGATTTTAAGAAGAGGTTCAACGAGAATTGAATGTAAACGATAATGTTTTTTGGGGTTTCTCTCCATTGTTTTGCGAGAAAGTTTCCACCTCAAGTAGCAGCTAAGTTGCTATCTGCGAATTCACTCAGCTTTTAATCATCGGCTAACTCGGTTATCAACAGTTGTTTCGACAATTTTGGATACTCTTTCATCGCATCGATGATCGCACCTTTTAACGGATTATTTCTCCTCATTTAACGTAACTTTGATAAACATCTTTCGTTTATCGAGCCACATTTCGGTTAATATTATCTTATTCGCGTTAGAGAAACGTTAAAACGATATAAAATCCAAATTAATTTCAATGTATAGTTAATTTTATTATATGGATAACATTAATTAATTAATTTTATTCAAAAATTTATGCGTAGAACATTTCCTGCGCGAAATTTGTGGCGAATAAATGAACGCTTTGACCACAACAACGAGATAAAATCGGAGAGTGGCATCTTCCCGCAGAAATGCATGAAAATAATTTTTATTGATTTCACTTTTGAAATATTGATAAATAAATTACACCATTCGATTTTTCGTTAAATTTTACATCAGAAATTGATTAGTCGACAAATTTAACTTTAGCTGCGTTTACAACAGCGAGACTTACGGTAATGTACACGGGAAATGACCTTCGATGAAGTACCACGAAAGAAGTATTATTGCTCGATGCATATGCGGTATTACAAAGCGAATGCTGTCAACTAAATACGTTTAATACGAGTTCATTGTCGCGGGATTAGAATTCGTAGGCCAGTACAAAAAGTAATACAAATTCTATTCTGATAGGACTCTGAGGCTACGTAACCGTATTCACAGGGGAGAGTTCTTTCCTCAGTCACAGTGAGTGGAGTGACGGCTCTCTTGTCTGGAGCTAACTTGTATATTTCCGAAAAATGGACCCATTTTGGTTTGGTTGATTAAACAAGCGTTATGAGAGTCTCCCGTCGACAAGACTCTCCCGTTTTTCATTTTTAGTATATTTTCCGCTGATTCTCCGAATATTCGTATTTTTAGCTGTTTTAAAGTGGCATCATCAAAGCGTTGGGTGGAGAGGGAAGTATAAATTAATTTGCTAAGCATAGCATGGAAAGCATTGCGTGAGGCGAAGTTGTGATTACCCTGTCGTAATAAACGTACTCCGAAAAACATTCTTTTCTTTCTTAATTTCTGTTATGACGTTCCACGAAGTACAGCCGTCGCACACTCATTTCTTTCAAATTCTGGTGATATGACGATGCGTGTATTAATTATTAATAACTGCAACCTGGACATGTTTGGACATAGCACGTCTCCCCTTTCGATTCAGTTAGATTCCACTGCTTCTCAGAATTAAATTAAACAATATGAAAAAGAATACAAGTAACAATAGTTAAAACAACTCATACAAACAAAATGATCCATTTCAAAAGGCGAATCGAAAGAAGAATGATTTATTCGGCGATTGTATTGCACAAAAGGTAATGAATGAGATTCGCCTGTTTTATTTTCTGATTATTCGGAAGTTATCGAGACCAAAATGTGTTTCTTGAGCGAGCTGCATTCTTAGATTGCGATGACCAAATTATAATTACCGTCGATTATGACTAAAATCGGCTCAATCATACTCGTGCGAAAAAAAAAACTATAAAAGGATCAATTACGATTTATTCGGGTACTCGGATGAACAGTCTTTAGGAAATTGTCGATAAGTGGCGCTCAAGTAAAAAATTAGTGAGGAAAAGGTATATTAGGGTATAAGGTACATAAAGGCCAGATTTTCTTCAAGTCCGTTTTGCCTTGTAAGGATATGTACTCATAAGGGAAATAAGAATTTTCTGTCGTTCCTTAGACTTTTTTCGACATTGTCGCTCTTTGCAATTGCGGAAAGATTTGTATAAGGGGTAAAAGGTAAGTAAAAAGGCAGAAGACAAGATAAATGGAACTTCTCAACAGAAATTGAAATGTTTTACATCTACTCCTCAAAGTCTTTCTTCGTAGCATTCTAATCCTGTTTTCGAGAAAATAGATATCCAGAGATACCCTTATTCTTCAAACGAAATTCAGTTGCTCGGAAAGCGCGTGGTAGTGAGATGAATAAGATTAAAAACTGTCGGTCAATTCTGATTGCATACATACTGTTTACGAGGGAAATATTATAGTAAATATCTCGTATTTTCCCGACGAATTTTCTCGCTGAATCTTTTGTCATTACATATTTAGATTTTTAGAAAGTTTTCATTCTTTCAAAACTGTAAAACTGAGATGGTCAAATTTTTTTTAGAAAGTGCTTGAATTAATGAATGATTAAATGAAATGAATTTTGTCAACGACGGAAAATAGTCTGTAGTCGCTGATATTTTGAGACATCGATGAAAACAGCTCATCCATCGGATGTCGAGCATTAGAAATTACTTCTCGAATATTCCGCCCAAACAATGAATTACATCGTTGATGTTTCCTACCAATTATCATTTCAAAGAGCGGCATTTAAAAAAATGATCGCTGTAATTATCGAATTAGCAAAAAATTGAAAAATATCAATAACTGACGTGGAAAAATACAATTTTCTATGATTATTTGTTTGTTTGCTCATATTCATTTGTTATTTTATTATAATATAATATAAATATGTTAAATTTGTCGATTTTTCACGATTTTATTGTTATTTTGTTCTTTATTATTATTGTTAATCATCAGCAGTAATTGGCTTCATGCTGTATGTCGATGTTTGTAAATAAATAAATAAAATAACTCTTTTTATTCATAAAGTAACATTACATCAGTGCTGGAGACCATTCTTTTTCTTATGAAAAAATGGCAGAGGGAATAAGTAGTCATTGGAGATTAATAATTCAGGTATGCCGTTTTTGTAGAAGGAGATTGGAAGCTAGGCTGCGATTGCTTAATAAATTCAGGGAAACTACATTTTCCAAAGATACAATCGGTATCATGCAACCCCCCTGCTACGTCGGTCGATCCGATAATGACCGTAAGTTAAGAGAAATAGATGCTAGGACGAATCGTTTTAGAGATTCATTCTTTCCGCGAACAATACGTGACAATAACCGAATAAGGAAGTAATTTAGATTCAACTGGTGTTTACACCCCCTGCCACACGCCGAAAGGCGGCTTGTAGGGTATTAATGTAGTTGTAGATGTAGATGTTTGTTTGTTACCAGACTTCTTATGTGTTTGGAAGTGTCTGTCATCTTTAGCTATGTTCAGAAGGGGCTAGAAGAGTTAGTCTCGGCCAGAGTGAAATGAACCTGTGCAATCTTACCATAATGGTCCAAACACTTTTCATTGCATTAGAGAATGCACCATCGAACGACGATTGGTCAGTGGAAAGCGGCGAAAGTGAAGTCATCGGCGTGAAGCCACCAAAAGTCTCCTTTCCAATATTTTTTATAACTGTCGTCGGCTGTCTTCCGTTGAGACGTGCGTATATTCGCAGCGCAGGGCATTTCGAGTCATGATGTTTTCGAAATTAATCTTCAAAATTCGTAAAAATAGCAAATTAGCAGTCACCCTTATATTCGGCTACTCGTTTAAGAACGAAGCTTCTATCACATTTTTGCGAGTGGAATGCCGCTGATCGCTTCAACCTGCTCGCATTTTAATGAACAAAACTTCAACCGTATTTACTTTGTATACCACTGTGAAATTGGCACTTCGAAAGGTTGGCAAAGATAAAAATCGACCACTCCTTCGATAGAAGGAATAATATATAATAATAATAATAATATTTTATTTAACCATAAAAAATCATACAATGATATGGGTCACGTCAAGATTAGAAATAAATATACATCAAACAATAAGCAGTACATTGTGAGAGAAATCAAAGTAGCAATTTACAATATTGTTTCATTTCAAAGAATTCATCTAAAGAATAGAAGGGGTTTTTTATTAGCCATGTGGCTAACCTCTCTTTAAAATTTTCTGTTTCTTCATTAGTTACAGATAACTTATTAAGAAGCTCTATGCCCATGACATGATGATAGTTTCTAGTTTTTGATAACCTATAGTCTGGTATATCTATTTTGTAAGCACTTATAGAGTTATGGGAGTGTAAATCACTTCTAATGGTATACTTTTCCAGGTTGTCTTTAATATAACAAACAACTTCATGTATAAAATTAGGATATTTATGATTACAATTATTAGGATAAATAAGGAGAAAGAAAAAACGATTTCTGCTTATTTTATAGACTTAAGGAGCCTCAAAATGAGATCCATGCAATCAAGGATAGTACCCATTGATAAATCTAGATTTCTCCAATTTTAACGATTAGTGCGGATTTTTGGAAATTGGTTTTGTAATCTTTGGAAGAGAATTGTAAATCGGGCTATCCTTTGCTTCTTCGAGTGCGATAGTATAAACGACTCTTAGTTTAACAACATTTTACTTCTTGATGTGTACTTACGTATTTGAATTTGACCATGTGAGCATTTTTCTTTGACTGTTTATCCGCTTTTGTGAGCATTTTTCGGATTTTTCTTTCGTGGATGGAACCGCTATGGTGCACTCTGGTTTCTCTCTCCGGAAACAACTTTTTCCTATATTAACATTAAGTTTCAACTTTTATTTAAGCTACACACTCTCTTGTGCAACTTACCTTCTATAATTGACATAATTACATACTAGTAGAACATGTTAATTACGCCACCTTTGAACTAAGTGTATTCATTTGCACAATTCTTATTTTGACCGCCTATGAGTGAAAATATTTGCTCAAAATACCACTAACATCTAATTTTATGATCTGTAGTCCCTGAATCCATCGGAAGAGAAAACCTTTCTTTCAATCACTGAATCCCTATCATTCAGTCTTCCAACTAAAACATGTGGAGAATGCAGCTCATCTATGAGAACAATTCCTCATTTCGCATTAATAAATAAGCCCTTCTGGATTTTAATAGAACATTATCAACAGAACTTTGTTAATGATGTTTCCGTAGCAATTGTTTTAATGAAAAACTGCTCAAATCCTTTATATCATCCATGCATACCGATTTAGTTTTGAAATGATAAACAAACTTTGTAATTTCCACAATACAAATTTAATGGACGACCGGTTTCAGCTACAAGCTATCATCAGGTCAAGATGATAGCTTGTAGCTGAAACCGGTCGTCCATTAAATTTTTATTGTGGAAATTACAAAGTTTGTTTATCATTTATAATGTCGTTCCACGAAGTACGGCCAGAGAACTTAGATTTCAATTTAGTTTGTTGGCACCTAATTCTAGAAGCCACGCTATCCCATGCAAGGGTCAAATACACCCTACGGATGAAGATATTTCCTCCAATGGTGTCATGCGCATATTCAGATACTTGACGTAGGCAGTGTATAACTGAGGTATGATGTAAACACATATAACATAACTGATGGGCTTTTCTAAGTGCATCAGAACAAAGAGTGAATGGTGACATTCCACACTTTTACTCCCTCTTTGACGTATTCCAAGTTGGATACGGAACTTCTTTCTTTCTCTACGTCACCACCGACGTCACATAAGGAAAAACCCCATAGTCCCCACACCTTTATTCCTTCCGCACCGCTTCCTATGTCACAAGAAAAAAACCTCACCAACACAACACTCAAAACGGCCATAAATATTCTACCGATTTTACTTTATTATCTCTGAAGAAGATAGCAGCGCTATTGAAATTGAGCGTTCCGAGCCTTCCTGTTTTCTCCGAATACCGGTGAATGAGGTGAGAAAAGCCGACAAAGACGGCTATGGTAGATTTAAACCTCTTACTGACGTACGTTTTTGACTTTGAACAAGATAAAATTTTCCGAAATAATTAGAAGGTACTTTGGGCCTTTCATTGGGGTTGGGCGACTTCCGTACAAAAAGACAACTGCTAAATATTAGTTACTCTTTCAATGGAGTGACGAAAGCTGCTGCAGCAAATGAAGCTCTTGGATACAATAACCAAAGTGGTAAATGGGAAAGAAGAGAACACTTTTATTAAAGCACTGAGTAACATATTTCTCGTTGGATCGGAGTTCAAAAGTGAAACAATCTCAAAATGTACGTCGTTAGAAACTCTCTTCAGGTGAAATCGGTTTCCCCGTGAATGCATTTGTAATAAAAACCCTTGCTAAAAGGTTATCGAAGTTGTATGTGCATATAAAAATTATTGGTAACAAGTTTGATTTAGTTTCCTTTTCTCCTGTTCTAAGTTCCATTAGAATTTCATTGTTAAATCCTAAAGCCATTTCAACACTCGCTTCCAAGTGTATTATCCCTTCCTCCTTTGGCTCATTATTAATCAAATTATCTCGTTGAATTACTTATTTAGATAATCTCTAGCGACGCTTACAATTAATTTCGTGTGGACGCTACTCTTGGTCTCCGTGAAAACGCACCTTAAGACTAGCATCATTAATTTATCGACATAAGGCATTCACAATCATACGATAAGCATAGTGAAAGTGACAGCAATTCATACGCTAATATTTCCACTTTACGCTCTGGTTGATCTAACCGATCATTTCAAAATTTTTCGTCGGAAAGACCCACGTTTGTGCCACTACGGTGGACTTAGAATGTATTGTATGCGTTCTGAACTCTCGACCAATCGAAATGAGTGTCTGTTTTGCGACCACTTTTGAATTGGACTGAAGTGGAGTTACGGCATCCTTGTTAAAGACGATATTATAAATATATTCATAGATCGGATAGGGTATTCGGCAACTTTATTGGGGGAGAGATTGAAGCCAAAAGTTCTTACGATTCACCTATCGCCTTTGCATGCTCAGACCAAAGAGATGGTGGAGTTAAATAAGTAGATAGCAAAAAATTATGTAGCGAATGTGAAACATCCTATGTGAATTTATTGAAAACTGAAATCGTGTCCCTTCAAAAATAACTGAATCGCAGACAAACACCAACAAAAAAGGTGTCTAAAACATCCGCGGAATTCGATAATATTCTTTATTTTAAATTCAGAGTTATTTTCCTCAATATTAAACGAAATGCAATGTGATACAAAGAATAAACAACGTATTTAGACGTGAAAATTTCCAAGCAAATTCGATCAGGTAATCAGCGATTAAATAATCGTAAGTACAATTTAAGGCCTTGCAGAGAGCACTCAGTGTGCCTTCGCTATATGGCGATGGCAGCCGGAAATACGTATTATATTTGTCCTATTTATTTAGTATATTGGTCAACTTTCCGACTTATTTAGCACTCTGCCAATATTTACGAGGACTTCATCAAAACCAATCAAAAGTTCCTTCAAGAACAGCTCGCCTATATGATACCTTCTTTCTGAGCACTCCTCGTCTATCAACTGTAAGACAATCACTCTTTTTACTTCAATTTTCAACTCCCTTTCTTCCAACGTTCACTTCGACCCTCTCTTCTATCCTCTTAAATCCATCCATAATATGGTAGCAAGAGATTTACTTTTTTTAGTTTTATTCATTGTTTAAATTAATTTTATGTTGTTGATTTGTCAT
The DNA here is from genome assembly GCA_947579665.1 of Sympetrum striolatum. Lineage (NCBI taxonomy): Eukaryota > Metazoa > Arthropoda > Insecta > Odonata > Libellulidae > Sympetrum > Sympetrum striolatum. The sequence continues at coordinate 70,663,164 of OX388346.1, read as the reverse complement.
ATTTTGTTCTCACTGATTGTTGACTTCCTTGCTTCTCGTTATATCGTCTACTGTAATTGGCCTCGTGCTGTTTGTTGATACTTACTAATAAATAAATAAAAACCTAAAGCAATCTCCTGTGAGAGCATTGTATAATTAATTTATGACAGTTTGCTTCGTTAAACTTGAATGACTATGACTACAAATATACATAGTTTTAATGGACCCCAAAGGACAGTTTTTGAGTTTCAAGTTTGCCTCATTAAAAGTTATCGAAACGATTGTGATAATTTGAGAACTATAAGCAATATATTGACTCGGAGCCGCCAAATGATATTCTCGTTAAGAGAGTAGTCGATAGCAGCGAAGAGAGGTACCCATAACGTACATGTTCATATTATAAATAATCGCGTTACGATTATGGAATAGGTTAAAATCGACCGAAAAGTAAAAAGCTACGAAAATGAAGATTAGCAGAAAAATTAATACAAGTTGGTTACTTTACTTTTTTAGTAAAATGTCATCGACTTCAGAAGACCCTGCTAATCATTCCCTTCCTGTAAAGATGTAATGAGAAAATAGTTAGGTCTACTGATGCTCCAGCGTGGGCAATAGCACCAGCTAAGGTTTCTCCACCACATTCTTTTAGTGCCCTCCGATTGACCTTTCTGTCAATGGAAACCAAATCAGGAATAAAGTTCAAGCTTGTTTAGCTCTTTAGGTCATACTAACACGCAAGCACGACGAGGTTGTAGTATAGAGAAGGGGAAGAAATTAGCTAAAGGAAAATATCCAATGAAAAAGAGAGGAATTAGTAGATAAATAGAATGCAATAAGGGAAAGAATATTGTCATTTAAGAAAATTAGCTTCAAAGAAAAAGGACGATGAAAAATACAGAAGTAATTGAATTGCAGGTATGCAAGTGTGGTCGATCAATCACCGGTGAAAGAATCGAAGAACAAAGGGAATTAAAGTAAAGAAAAATACGTTGCAAGTCAATCATGTGAGAGGAGAACCACAAACTTGCCTTTGGGTGATGTAAGGATGTAATCATTAGCAGTTAGGGCATTTGTTAAACATTATTAATCCTTTAATGGATTCAGGTTGTCCCAATTACATCCATTATAATAAATTAACCATAATATCGAGAAAATACAATGAGTGGACAATATAAAATACATTAAAGATAATAAAATTATTTAAAAATTTCGTGAGCTATCTTTCTAATTTTATTCAGCCAGTACACAAAAATGTCCACATAGTTGGAAAGCTCATTTACGGCTCTGCCCATTCTCGGAATCGGTAAAAACTTATGTAATGTCTTCTTGGAAAAAGGAACCACTAAAACCATCGAAAGTGGATTATTTTATTAAATAACAGTTGGAGAGGAGAAGTTAATTAAGTCATTTGCACAGAGCTTAATTATATGAGGGGGCATTGAATCAGGATCAGATGAAGTGTGAATTTTTGCATTTTTAAGTGCAGAAAAACTTCTTTAACAGTAAATTGTTCAGGGGTGACGTAATATATGCAGTATGACCCCCGCTGAAGTCATAATTAGATTTGACGTTTTTTTTTTAAAACAGAAGCGAAGTAGCTGGAGAATAAATCGGCAGCATGAAGTGAATCAGATGAAGTCATACCATTATAGGTAACAGACAATGGAATCCGTTTACAATCTGTTTTCCGTCTTATGCGACGCCAAAAATCTTTCGGATTATCATAAATCGAGGAGTCAATCGAATTGAGGTACGATGAATACTTAACTTTCTTTTAAGATTTAATGGTCGAGCGATGGCAAGAAAATTCAATATAATCACTCTAATGTTTGGATCGTTTCCACCTCCTAAAAGTCCAATGTTTTGCCTTCAAAAGTGATATCAACTCATACCAATTGGGAAAAGGGAAAGGGTTAACCCGCAGAGTGGGAACATATTTTGAATACAACGTAAAAGGAACTTATGAGATATTACTTGAACAATTATCAGTGACTTTAATGGAATTTCCCTGAGTTGCAAAAGTTTGTTTTAAACGGAAATGAAAATCTGACCGATTTAGCAATTATCCAAATCCAATCACGGTCCAAACACGATCAATTGAATGCGGAAGATTTCCTCGGGAACTTAAGTAAAATTCAGAAAGGTGTTAAGTATTCATCAAACGGATAAAAAATGTTACGCCATTCGGTTCTCCGCTGTAAGAGATCAGTTAATTTTTATCTTTAAGATTGTTTCAAGCTCGAACAAAAAAAGTAGCATCGGAATGCAATGTCTTCTAAAATTTCTGTTAATGCTCTATTTAAAAAAAGTCGCGTGACTAGCTAACCCGTTTAAATCGATCCGTAAAGGAAATAATTGTTTGTAAAGTAGAACAGATGGTGCGGGTGAAAGGTAAATACCATTGCTATTCTATTGCTGAAACTAATGAATTACTTTCTGTTAGAAATATAAGACTTTCATTGTATTTCATCATCGATCGGGAAGTACAAAGTTTATTCAATGGAATTTCAATTCAAACATGATTCTTGGTACATGTGTACCAAGAATCTGAGAATGTATTTATTGAGTTCTGGAATCAATTATTTGGTGGCTATATGGCTCATTTGTACAACGTTGAAGTAGATTTTGTTTTCCCTTCCACAGTCAAACTAGCCGTACATTTTAGTCATCTTTGATTTAAGAGCAGTTCAATTCTTCGCGTAGTACGTAACGTCGTTTACCACTGCAACATTTACCGCAAATTTCAACTTCTATAATACGTTTCGCTTATAATCATTAAACGTTCTCGCAGATAATTCGGCTCTGCTTAACTTTGTCAATATCACACGACATTTTGCTTCTCAAAACATAGAATGACTTATAGAGTTTAAATCAATTGTTGAAGGTTTTACTGAGTTAAACCCCATGACAACGATAAGTAGGAAAGAATTAACTCTTTAAGAATTTCCATTTATTTCTTTTCGAGCAATACAAGTTTCGGTCCATCATCAGGCAACAATGAAGGGAAAAGAGGTTGGGTGAATCGCATCGCGGAAAAGATAAGTTTTCCATAAAAAATAATGCATAATTTACTTTCAAAGAAATTGAGAAATCTATCAATCTGTAGAAACTTCCTTTCACCCAACACCCAGCCTTAAAGTCATCATAAATGGTATATTTTTAATTAAATTGATTATCACTTCTCCACATTTTCCCGAAAGATTAAGTTAATCCCGGTTTTTATAACAATTAAAGCGTACGTATTAGTTTTTATTAACAATGAGGATAAATAAATAAACGATTAAAATCTGGAATTTATAAATTGAAATGACAGTGATACGATGTATCTCGGACAAAGTGGTCGAAATTGAAATATTCGTGTAAAAGAACGCATGAAAGCTTCCCAATTCTCCCACTTTGACATCTTTCCCACAATTCCTCCTCATTTACATCTACGCAATGACCTTGCAAGCCGCCAGTGGGATATGGCAGGGGTTGTGAAACATAATTGAAACCCTAATTACTATTAACTTCCTTTACGCGACCACAACTGAGCATCCAACTTTCCCTTACAACGCTTTTCTCTCGCTAACGCTGTTAGCTGTAGCAACCAGATACACAATCTTATACACAAGATCTGTATTGATACATTTTTCGAATAGCTTCCGTCTGGAGCGATCTTTGAGCAAATCCACACGAGGGACTCTATCATAGCCTTCAACAAACCTAGCTGCTCTATGCCGAATCGACTTTATTTTTAGAAACGATAATCCTACTTCTTGTGGATCCCAAATCTTTCAGCAATACTCTAAAACAGAGTTTCCCACACTTTTTCTGCAATGGAACACTTCACAAACCTGGGAAGTTTAATGGAACTCTTAGCTTATTTTTAGGTTAGGCAATTTTACTTGTAAAATTTGAAAAATCATTTAATTAAAACACATTATTTATTTAGTAATTATTTTAAAATATAATATAAACATATAAATATGAACAAATAAATTAGTTACGCGGCGCCACATTCGCTTAAAACAACCCCTTGCACGCACAATTGCATAAAGGGAGGAAATTTAAAATTAATTTAAATAATAACTTGAAGTTTATAACACCTTTCCAAATTGTCGCGGAACAGGTATTCAGGTTCAGGAACAAAGTTAGTGAAATCCTGCTCTAAGAGAAGTCGAATGAGGAAATTTTTTTAGAGAATTTTTGTTGTAAATATCCAAATTTATTCACTCCAATCGATTAAAGTATCAAACGAGCCCATCGTCGATCTTTCAATGATATTGCAGATAGTGAAGCAGCAGTAGATAGTGAAATTCAGTGGCTAAATTGTGGTAAACACGAAACAAGTACAGGTATCTTTCGTTAAAATATTTTTTAAATTTTGGAATTGATTCAAAAATATTAGGCTTCAACTCATTATATTTGCAATCCTTATAAAGACTCTTAGTATAATTGATTAGTAGTAACAGCAAATTCTGATGTTATTTCAACGTTTACTATAATAAGGAACAAATTTTCCTAATATGGTTTCCATCAAAAATATTAATTAGTGAAAGTTTAAGACAATTATCGATTGAATATCTTTCAATTTACCTTCTCGGATTTCACGAAAATGATCATAAATATTTACGTTGCAATAAATTGAACTTGGTTGTAATAGGCGAGTAAATGAAAAGAATCAAAATGAAGGAAAGCTGATTCCCGTTTCTTTGGAGTTTATTTAGTGGCAACAGAGACAACAAAAACGGTCACCTCGTCGAAAAATTAAATAAATATCCATTAAATGTAGAAAAATGATGAATTTGTGATTAAATCGACCACAGAACATTAAAAACTGGCAATAATTAGATAGATAACAGTTTCAGTTTCAAAATTCGATGGAATTCATATGTATGTATTTTAATTGATGGACGAATAAAAATTTGTCGTCTCCATGATAGGAAATCGCGAGTAATCTTTCGGAAACGTTTTATGTGCAACTGGGCTCGAACCCAAGCCTTCTTAGAGGCGAGGATTATTTCAACTTTTTTATGAGCTCGATGCAATTTGCCTCAACGTCAAACCGGAATAGAAGGGATGGAGACAGACATTTCGAAAATCAAGGATGGTTACGGAAATAAATGTCGCGATGTGTTCAATTTACGAAAATGTCGTGAATTCAATTTGAATCGTACCATCCCTCCGATGAAATTGGAAAATATAAAACAGCAATGAAACGAACCAAGGGAATAAATAACATCAGTGTCTTACCGTACACGAGGACCACACTTATTATTAAGATAAACTTCCCTGGCACACACAAAATTTAAATTTGAATTTTTTATAGCTGACATTAGGATGCAGCAGTTTTTCATAAACCAATTTTTGGAATATTTGGCTTCAAATTTGTAACATTTATTCTTAACACAGAATGGTCATCAGAAAGGGATGACGCTGCGGTGGCTACCGTTTTCCCGGTTAATTAAAAGCTTTTAATTTATTTTCTCTTCTCCCAATGCACATAATGAGAATATAAGAACGGGCCACAGGAGTCAGCTTCGCAATACAGGAGTAGATGAAGAGATGACAAACCTTCTCGACGATCAGATAGTCATGTCAGGGAAACAGATTGCGAAAAAACGACCGCAGTATTACATTTTGGATAACAGTGAAACCGACGCGTACACTGCCGAGTGGAGATTGGCGCAAATGTGGAAAGACTGATGGCGTGCGAAATGGGATGCTGCGGATGGCCTCTGAGAGTCAACAAATGAATCCATTTGGACGAAAGTGGGGCACCCTGGGCGCACGCGGCCCGCTTCTGCAAGGCCGACTCATTTCAAGGAGCTCCTGGATAATGCTTTTCCTCGAACTGACTCAGCTGACGATTTACTCGAGGGCCGACGTTTTCCGGAAATCGGCAGTTCCTCTTCCACGTTCCAAGCTAATGACGCAAACATTTCCGAATGAGCAGCAGGTGATAGCAGACATCACAATCTCCTTTAATATTCATCTCTCGATACGAGAAACGAGTAGTAACAGTTGAAGAAGCATTTAATTGGACACAGCTGAGGCCATATCACTTTCTTCGTTCCTCGATGGACCATCTCCGATCGGCAAAGCGATCTAATTAATTGACACACTTTACATGGGCCAATATCATACGGCACATTTGTCTCAAATAATCTTTCCTTTAATTCTCCCGCTGTCTGGATTTAGACTACAACTGAAAGATGATGTGATTCGTGCTGCCCCTACACTTTTTCTGAGGCAATCCCTTGAACCAATTTTGTTCTAAGGCTTTGAAAGTCTGATAAGTGGAATGAAATCGATTCCATTCCACTAGTATTAGTGGGACGATATCAATGGAATCGATTTCGTAGTAAATGACCTACAAGCGCTAATTTTCTGTCCCTCTATCGGCAAAATTAATTTATTTTTGCTCTACGTAAGCTCAGGAGAGGCATTACAAAGTGGTTTTGATTGCATTTCCTACGTATCCATCATAAAGGGTCTAAAATGAACTTCTTGAAACGTACAGAAATCTTTGATTAAAAATTACTTCGAAGAAGATGGTTAACAAAATAATGCCCGTGCCTCCCTCGTACCCAAGAGCCCAGAAAAGACCATCTCCCCTGAATTGAGCATTAATGCTCCTACAACCCTTCGATTCTCCCTTCCTCCCTTTCTCTTTACTCTTCCTTTGCATTCCTTCCTTACAGCCACAAAACAACTCTTGCTTTATCGCATATGAGTCTTATTTCTGGTGACTTCTTCACCTGATGTGTCGAAACCGGTCGTGTTTCAAATACAATTGTGGAAAAAGTAATTGTGATTTTATTTTTACCATCCTATGGATGTGGATTTCTACTTCGTAAGGCCTGTCGCAATAGGTTTTAATTATACATATATTAATTATTATTTATAATAGAATTAACAAAAAAACAATAATTTTACTATGTTAATATAATCCAGAAAGGAATTGAATAGTTAATTTATATTAAATATTGTACTTGAAATCATATGCACGATTATGCGCATTGTCATTCTTGTTTAACATAAATGAATCGTTAAATTGCTATTAACTAACAATTTAGTTTCCATCGTGAAATTTGTAAGAAGTGATTTTCCTTGAAATCGGAGACCTAATCAATTAAGAATCATCAAAGGATAGGAATCATAAATAAGTGCGCATGATCTCTCAAAGTTGACCATTTAGCTGAAATAATCAATAAGAAGTTGGTAGCGAAAAATGAAAAGTGGACCCCGCGTAGCAGTGTTGATTCAGTTGCTAAGTGTGCATTCTTTGGGTTCACATTCAACGAGAGACTCAAAGGTGCTCCAATTGATTCCTGAGAAACCTTATTTACTGCTCTCCACGTGCAACGGGTTACCTCGATTGAGTTCAATGCTAAGAAGCGTTGCGCAAATGTATGTCATAAGTGTATTGCGGTGCATTGGTTGGCAAAAGTCGTTTGTCGAAGGATAAATAGAAATTAAATCGAGATTGGGACCCGAACCCAGGTCTCTCGCTGATCGAACCCAAAAAAAAACTCATTTCGCTCTTTCTGTTTCCTCGTGCAGAGCGATCCTCGTTGGGAAGAAGTTCTTTCTTTTCGTGACGAGAGAAAGTGTCTTCATTTTAAAAATATCGCTATTCTCTCGTATTGTTTCGCTAATTAAGTTTAACACGGCCCGTTAAATGATCATTTACTAATTAGATATCGAGCTATCAAATTATGTGATCTCAAAATATTTTGATCGTCACGTGGCTGATTTTTAGCCGATTTGGCGCCCACTCCCAAAAGTACATCCCTACTAGGGTAGAGAGTTCATTCTGATAAGATTACAATCATAGACTTGATCGAATCGTCTTATTTCCTTGTGAGCTGCAACCGTTACGTATTCTTACGATACACTCGTCTGGAAGAAATCCAGAAAAAGTGAACCGAAATGAAGGAAAGGGCATTTCAGTGTTAGCGAAATCGAGGTCTAAGGTTTACGACCATCGCAACTTTCTTGAATTTACCGAGAATAATTTCCTTCCAAATTGCATGTGTCATATCGCAAGAACAATTGATTTGGTTTGAGCGCAACTTTAGTGAATTGAATAACAACTCGCCTTGAGGTAGATGCTGAAATAAGCAGATGAACTTAGCGAATTTCTCATTGTATTTCGGATTATGACATTGTAAATCACACCTTCCTTTCTGTATAGTTATATTTATGTCAATTACATTATCATTTAAATCTATATATTTTAACGAGTCACATAGCTACATTTTTAAAACACTGAAATTTTATTATTTTATTATGAGATTACCATCATTCATTGTTTTTTGCGGGGGATTTAGAAAAGCTGAATGTTTTCAAATCGATTTATAGAAATCCTTGCGAGTTATTCCCAAGATATTTAAAAAGAAGAATTTGAGAGAAAAAAGAGGAATCGCAGCTTTGTTTCATACCTTTTGATGCGTTTCGTCTTACTGACATTTGCTCATTAGGAGTACCCCATTAAATAATCTCGTTTTATCGGTTTGTTTCCTTCCGGGATTCCGGCTTTATTTATTCTATGGTCAGTCGACGCTTCTTTCGCCTGCTCTTCCAAACTCACCTTTTCATCCATCATATATATGCACGTTTTCTCTCCACCAATTACTGTGCTCTTCTTACCTGTCATCCACCTCCTCTCATAAACTTCACGATCTATCCATCTTTGCACATCCATTCGCTGAAGAAACTTTGGCTGCTTCCGCATTACAGTGAATTGTACGGATAATTATTCATCAAATACCTTGTATTCATTCCGATATTAATAACTGTCATCACTGACCGATATCGATACTATCGGAATTGCAATATGAGCTCCATAAGAGTGATTTAGATGTATTAAACGTGGTCTCGGTGCGTCGCCCGCTTATTTCTAACGGAATCTCGGAAGTGGACTTTCGCTGGTGACCTTGAGCCAAAAGTAGGCCAAGACACAGCGACGAGGACGCGGCAGACGGCGGCTATTCAAAGGCGGGTCTAATTAAGGAAATTAATACCACGGTACTTCGAAGTCGATTGCAGGACTCATCTCGTGAGATTAGGAAAATCCCAAACGTGGGAATGCCGGACGAACCGAAAAGTGCAATTCTGTAATATTTGAGGGAAGGCCGTAAGAATATCGACAATTAAGTCCAAGAAAGTAAAATATGTCGATGGTGTACCGGCAGACTCGGATGAGTTATGTCAGCAGTGGCTTTATGATGACTCCTTCTGAGCCGATTTTTACTTTCTCCTTATACGTAGTATAAAGAAAGTATTGTTTTCATGAAAACAATCGACTTCGAGTTTTCAACGGAAATACATGTTTTGGGTTCCCTAGAACACGTTTTGACCATTTTCGGAATTATGTCTGTGTGTATGTGTGTGTGTGTGTGTGATTGTGGGCGCTCTAACGTAAAAACTATTAATCGTATCAATACCAAACTTCATATATAGCACTGTGGTTGGTGTCGTTAGAGTTGATACGTTTTTGGTGTAAATCGGTATACCGGAAGTCGAGCTTTATTTTTCGAAGCAAATTTCCGCTTTTGCAAAATTCCTCCTTAAATCTGATATTTAGGTATATACAGTTATCTACAAAAATTACAACAAATGTATTAATATATCTTCCAAGTTTATATTGAATCTAGAGTTCGAAAATACTTTTGTAGATAAATATTTACATCTTACATATGGAGAAAGTCATGTGCTGGCCACATCAGATTTTTTCTCGCTACTTTCGAGCAGATATTTCAAAACTGACGTAGGTATGTCGAATCTTCTCATTTTAATAACTTATTTTTGAGCCTCTTAAAATAATTTACATTTATTTATTAAAGTATTTCATTTTCAAAACCACCGTTCCAATAAAACTATATTTATAATGCCCCCTCGGTCAGGTAATCGGGTAGCTCTGCAAACTGTTTTTCGTGTGTCAAATATTGCGTAATTTGGAAGCAATAATTTAAGGTACAGTTATTGCATCGGCAAGGTACTGAGAGACTGCGTGATTAGCGGTTTGTGTGTACCTTTAGATCAATATTTGTCTGATTCTTCTTTGCCATCAATTATGGACCCGATTCTCTCAAAATAGGTGGAAAATTGAGCAACTGGAAAAAATAGAGAATTGCATGCCAGCGAGGGCTTCATAGGACCCTCTGCGTCCATTACTTTAATCTCTTCATTTTCAAATCGTTTCCCGACTGATGCAAATGATCCGAGTCTGTCAATACGTAAATATTTGCGTAAATGGAATCCCTGCTGGAATTGAAAATCGACTTTTGTGTCGACTGAATTACAATAATTAGAAGAAAGAAAAGAAGTGAATTTCCATAAAAGACAAGCGATTTTTGCTTCTCGGTATTAAGAGGATTGTGAAGCTAAGTGAATTAGTTTTCTGAAACTAAATTCCCATTCTGTATTAATGAGGAGTTTTTACGTTCAATCGCGTGAAATTTTTAAAAATATTATTTGTTATATTCTAAACATTTAAGTAGCCATATTGAAAAATTACGTTCTCCGTACTCATCAGCTGTCAATCAGCTAGCTTTCGCCTTAGAGTTGCAGAGTCAAGAGATGCAGATGCAGCAAATCCTCCATCCCTATAATCCGGTGCTTTTACTATCTCATCGAAGTTTTTTTTCAATCATAATGTTTTATTGCTTGAGCATAATGGAAATATCATACATAGTGTGTGTTTGCTGCTAAATAAAGTTGACTTCAGAATCAATGTCAATATTTATCTCGTGCGTACTTCGGGTTTTTCCATCTCCTTGTTCCCAATAAATTCTTAAAACGCCTTCCATTAAATAGCGACGTCAGCAGTAAATGAAAGATGGTGATTTGGGCCAAGTTTTGCCTTCTTTTCTGAACGACATTTCGCTCGAAATATCAAGACAAGGAATATTCAAAATCGGTAAAAATATCAATATTTACGTATCCCTTATCAATATCTGCCCCAAGAAACTGCAAGTCCAACTTTATAAGCCTAAAATCTGCTCAACTGAAGAGTAGGTAGCTTTGAAAAATGTTCAGATAGATAATTAAATATATCCACAGTGAATTAATTTACACTCATTTTATATTTATGATTTCTATTTATAAAATATTAAAATAAAAGTCTCAAAACCTTTATGCGATTCCCAACACTTTGAGACTCCTGCGCATTTCGCTACATTTTTACTGTAAAATGATTAATGCTGTATGTGAAAATTAAATAAATATTTTGCTAGCAGTGACCCGTGCTTAGCTCATACTTCACTGCAGCCTTTTTAAGACTTTTAAATTGCTATCACTCGGAGATTTCTCACAATGCAGTGTTTTTATTATCAATAATAGTTTTTTTGGCATTGATGTATTCTGTGTACTGATATGAAGAGCATATCCCGCATCCACTTTGAGTTCATTTCGCTAGAATAAGGTCATAACCGCTAACAGAACGCTTCATCGACGTATATTGTAAGAGAGGATTACAATAAGTCTGCAGTTGAAGATCAAACAAGAAGTGGGCCGACTATACTCAAGATAATCAGGTCAAAGACTTCGTGATTGACTCCGTCCGAGAATCGCATCATAAAGTCCAGCGGTACTCGCCTTATATCGAATATAAGGTCGGCAACCCGTATGACGTCACTTCGGTATGATGCAGGCATCAAAGGGACTTACTCAATTACCGATTAGCGAACAAATATTCATGGAAAGACTTACTTTGAACGTTTTAAGCCAGGTTTGAAAAGACTATCGTTATTACACCGATTGTATATTAGAGTGAATCTCTAATCCTGAGATTTTGTTTTGGGAATGAATCGAAAAACCAGGACCAAAAACAATATATTTGTATTATGCAAAGTTCTACAGATGGACTGGATAATAATTTTAGTGTTAGGGCTGTGAGAAAGAACTTTGGACAAATATAGTAAAACTACGAATTCAATTTAATCGGAAGTTGCATTTGTGGTTGATATCGTTGATCTGTTTTTATTACAGTATATATAGAAGTGTACAGGCAGGAAATTGTAGAATTACGCTTTTTGAGTCCAGTAGGTTTCATGCGTACAGGAATAACAATGCAACGTTCGTAAGAGCCCTGCAATGCAATTGTAGCTCTTTCGCTAGCGTTTTAACAAAGGAATGAAATGTATCCAGAAAATTCAAATTTAATAAGGGCTGCTCTTATCAGGTCTCTATGGTGTATTTGAAGACATGGCGCACCAGCGAATGTTCTGCAACCTTTCTTTCCTTTATCATACCAATTTTGCTCAATTTAATCCAAATATTGCTTAGAAATTTAATTTCCGTATATATATCCGATTTGATAACTTTTATCTGCGATTTATCCATGAGACTCACTGGTGCAGAGCTCCAGCAGAAAAACTGTACGTGACAAATTGTCATTTATTTTTTAATGGGAATTAAAGGAAATGGAGACATTTGACAAGTGAAATAAGCAAAAGCATGGATAATAACATCCTAAAAATTGTTAAATCATACAAGATATTTAGTGATGCTAGTGAGTGGTATTGAAATAGTTGATTCAGATTTTGATTGATGAGAAGACGTTTAGGAGTATAAAATAACTGTGGAGAAAGAAATTTAAAAGCATTTTATCTTAGCATGGTAAGATCTTATAAAAATTTCGTAGAGAAATAATTATAGAAAATTATTCGTTGAATTCAAACTTAAGTTTAAACGGAATTAGCGTTTAAATAAGGCATACAATTATCCCTCCATTTTCCTATATTGTCACGTTCTATAATTAAATATTTATTCAGAGAATATATTTTCAACCCTCAAACATTTAAATTGAAAGTAGAGTCATTAAGGGTATTAACGAAAAGTGACGGGAAAATATTATAATGTTATCGATAAATCAAAACGCATCTTTACTATGAAAGCAGTTTCGTTAAATTAGCTGTTGGAATAAAAATAAGAAAAAGGGTGCTTTTTTCATTCTATGCTAACCTAATCGAATTAAAAACACGAGGAATCAAAAGTTGTGAAGTGAGATCTTTTTGGTGGAAAATCACAGAAAAAAGTCAGCAAGACTCGAATTTTCAAAGATTCGACAATTTCTATTTTTATGACCAAATCGTACGGATAATGCTAATAATTAATAAATATTACTGGCGTTATATTCTTATCTAGCTCAAAAATACCTAATTAAAAACTACCCTGTAAATTTAAATAGCAGTCAATTCGCGAATGTCAATAAAAGTCGGAAATAATCTGGTAATAGGTGAAGGGAGAGCTTATTTAATCTTAATTAATCATAATTAGCTAGAGCCCAAAAGTAATTATTTCTAGGATTTTACAAAGAGTTGACGGAGAAGCATTCACATCAAAAGATGACGAAGAATGATGAGAAAATCTTATCCAAGTCTAGTTGTAATTCAGATTATGTACAACAATCATACACATGATTGCGAAGCGGAGCAATTAAATTCGGAAAATGTCTCTCTCTGTTTCCTTACTTTTAAAAATTTACAGCTATCGAGGAAGATAAAGACTCGTTATAAATATAATAATAATAAAAGGACTTTATTTGGGGTGAGATAGTAACTACAATTCTCATCTTACATCTAACCAGTTGTCATTTTGTCATTGTCAAATATGTTCTCTGATATTGAGTAATAATCCATAATCTTTAATCACATAATAAGATATTTGTTAATTCCACATTTATCCTCACAATTCCTCCATTTCGTAACTCCTGATCCGCGATACCAAATAGCCTTTAAATTTCAATTCGTTCCTAGTCTAATAAATAAAAATGGCGCTGTTTGAATTTGATAGCATCGGGCATAACTTGGTGGTATTCCATCACAGGAGAAACAAACAGCGTAACTATTTAGTTTCCCTAAAAAAATATGAAATTATTTGTAAAAGAGAAGAAATCATTAGCAGAAAATTCATTTCTTAAAATCTTACTTTCATACCACATTTCAGAAACAATGTTTCATGACTCCGCGGTACAGCCTTTACCCGTCGAATCATATTCTCTTGTTTGTCTGAGTTGTCGTTCAATTTCGGTCCGAAATCGATGGAATGTGGCCGTTTAAATCCCCCAATTATATTCCTGAAACTCACTTCCAAGAAATCCAGACCTCATTGATACATGCTCAGGGAATCGCTGATTCTGCTGACGATTATTATAATAAAATTAAGATTCAGATAAAATGAAGGAAAGAAAGTGGTACTCTTTCCCTCATTTTACATGATGGAATTTCTCACGAACTGAGAATTTCATTAAGATTCAGAATTCTACCCAAAGTATTAGAGTATAGTTACATATATCACAAACGCAGATTTCTCGTTTGCATTTCTCGTCATTCGGACGCATCCAAACATTCCTCCAGACATCTTCTGTAACTTGTTCAAGCATCCCAGTCTTCCTTTAGAACACTTTCTCTTAGAACTCCATTTTAATCGCTCTGCTTCCCTTCTAAATGTACCAACAAATCACTTCAATCCCTTTCATGTTGTTCACCTTTCTTTTTGTTCACGTTCGCTGTGTGTTTATAACTGATCTCCGTTTCCTTTCTTAGCAACGCATCTCGACTCATTTCTTTCTCCATTTGCACCCAACTTTACGTCTTTCTCCTCTTTCCAATTCGATGCTCTCGTTAGGGGAAAGTTAAACTTGTTCACTTTTCCTCCAACTTAAGTCGACGAATTTTATCATTGCTCCTCATTGGACAATTTTTTCCTGAAATCAGTATTGTTAAAAAGGCTTCGGCAGCTTAGATAATTTCGCACGTGGTCTCCAAGCGGGAATCGAACCCTGGCCGCCTTTCGCCGAATGCACTTCCCATTTGGGAGGCCCTCTTGTGGACAATAGGAGAAACCAACGGAAGGCGGAAGGTCGTGTCCGTGAAGATGGTTACCTTCTGGCGGACACCGTTGCATAGAGACGAGGGAATGGGCAGTCGTGGAAGGGCGATTTGGGACCGCTGTTAAGGTCATCATCGCGTGAATGAGCGAGGAGAAAGAAGGGGTATAAAAGGGAAGCTGGACTTCTCACTGACATCATACGATCTCCGGAGATCTATTGGAACTGTTATCCACTGCGAGGATATACCTTTCGACTTCGAGCACGATGGTGAGTCACTTTTCGATTCCAGTTTTGACGAAATTCGGGAATCGGTTCAGCCCTTCGTTGATTTAGCCTTAGGAAAACCTCTGAACTCAATTTTATCGTATGTTTAGCGGACGAGGAAAATGTTCCAATACTCTTTAGCTTCATTGCAATATCAATTCTTTGGTCAGAATTCAGAATGCGTCTTAAGATGACTTAGCTTTTCCAAAACGTCGTATCTTCGGCGAAACCTTTCTGTTCCACGTATTCCTTCGGTATTGACGGTTAATTTATAATTGACAGCTCTTGAGAATTGGGCGAATTCATCGCTTACGAAAACTATTTCATCATTAATTCTTAGATAAATCATTTTTAATAATATCTCTTCCAGACTTTACATTTATATAAACTCCGTGAGTACCCCGTTGAAGTAAAACAGAAGACAGTGAGGTTGCATTTCATGTTTTAGTGATTCGATGTTTACGATTGAGAAGTATCATCATCCGAACTCAGATAATAACAGCATGTTCATCAGTCTCATTGCTTTTATCGAATCGATTTGTCTTCCCATTTTGGGAAAAATATCGGAACGTCGGATCCAATTTAGTCCTAGATATAACTCATTCTTACTTTTACAAAAATTGTAAGGAGAACTTCGTCGTTGAATATCTCAAAATTCGTTAGTAGAAAGAATGAAAAGCCGTAAGTGAACGCCGTCTCCCAATTAGGAACAATTAGTCCTTTTCGCAAATGCACGCTTAAATAGGACGCTTTAATTGCGTTGAAATGAGGTGAACGGGTGGACGTGACTATCGTTTTCTATTCCCCAATATTCGTCGCAGCGAAAGAGAAAATTATATTTCGTAGGGATTGACAGACGTAAAATCAATTAATTTCTTTGTCTCTCATCCTTAGGTCGACGAAATCTAATAATACTGAATTAATTAGTTAGAAGAGAAAGAAAGACATAATTCTCACCTGTTTTCGCGGAAAATGTTTACTCTCCATAATCTAACCTAATTGTCATTCTAAGATTTTCGGTGATTTTCCGTCGGCAGAACCCCGTGAAACTGAGCGGTCTCAGCATACATTAAGCGGAATAATGATTAACTAAGCGGTCCCAACATTTAATAAGCAGAATAATCATTAACTAAACGGTCTCAGTATACATTAAGCGGAATAATCATTAACTAAGCGGTCCCAACATTTAATAAATAGAATAATCATTAACTGAGCGGTCTCAGCATAAATTAAGCGGAATAATCATTAACTAAGCGGTCCCAACATATACTAAGCAGAATAATCATTAACTGAGCGGTCTCAATATATACTAAGCAGAATAATCATTAACTGAGCGGTCTCAACATTTTATAAGCGGAATAATCATTAACTAAACGGTCTCAGTATACATTAAGCGGAACAATCATTAACTAAGCGGTCTCAACATATATTAAGCGGAATAATCATTAACTGAGCGGTCTTACCATAAACTAAGCGGAATAATCAATAGGGTGTATCAAGGAAAACCTTTTTTTAGAAATTTAAAATTTCAAGTCGATAAAAAGTTGTCATTATGGTCACAAGTTTAATTTAAAAAATTTTAAATGGAATAATATCTGTAGGGTGGAAAGAAGGAGCAAATATTGCAGTTAAAACTCTACGTTCCCGATAATATCCAATCATAAAATACAAAACGGACATTAAAAATGGAATCGAGTGCTTTGGAATCCGCAGTTCCGGGAGGCAAATTCGGTCTGTTCGAATATCCGGGGTCTCCGAGACACGCGCTTTCTTCGCGGTTTACGCCCCACAGTGCGCCGTTGAAGGCTAAGCAGATCCGGGAAGCGATCCATATATCTCGCGAGGGCTATTTCTGTCTCGAGCGGGGAATATTAGCGTAACCGGAGATGTCATCTTCCGCGTCGCCAGAATCAACAGTTGGCAAGTGGGGAGCAGTTGCGAAACGGCGTCACACCCTATTGCGGAAGTTACCAGCATCTGTGGGAGGATTATTCAATTTTTATGCAACGGCACAAATATCCTTTTCAAATATTACTTTCATTCTGATGAAGGGCTTCGTTTTTAATGCTTCTCATGGAATTTTGCGTCCCCAGTCTTTTCTAACGAACACTTGCAATAGACAGTAATTAATCATTATTTGATATTATGTTTGAGAATTTAAAGAGACGAGGATTAACGGGATATGTCGCGGAAGAATACCGAATGTATAATCAGCAAAAGCGTGGACAAAGTAGCCTCATCCCGCAAGGGGCCGTTCCACTATTTTGACACAAAAAGCCCCCAAAAAATTGTCACTTTCCGCGATTTTTTCAAAGTATCGTCGCTTACACACCGATACTCTTCGTCCGAAATTTAATGTTTTTGTTAACAAGCTTTTTCCCTTCCAGGCCCGACTTCCCATGAGACTTTTCGTTATCGCCGCCGTGGCCCTGGTGGCGCTGTCACTCGTCGCAGGAGCGCACGGACAGTCTTACGGGACGCAGAACGGAGGTGGGGATGAAGACGGGGAAGGGGGCGACAAGCAACAGGGAGGTGGAGGAAGTGGTGGCGGGAGTACGGATAGGGGTAAGGCGGTCGGTGCTCACCTCTCGATGGCCGCATCCACTGGCAGCAATCCCTTGCTGCGGCAATTCCGCTGCGAAAACGATTTATCCTTGAAGTCCCGCTTTTCAAGGACGCCTTTGTCAAGGGCGTCATCCCTCTGATGGACATTCATTTCTTTGAGCGCAATTCCCGTAAAAGTAGTCCCCGATTTTTTTATTTTCATCGGAACCCCGCTCAAATCCGTCCTGATTAATCGTTCGAATTGCCTCGTGAAATTGAATAAGTCTTTTCCAGTGACATTTTTATTTAATTTCGCATACTCGTAAAATTTTATCTTCGTCGAATGCAAAAGTGAACCCCAAAATATGAAAGATGTATGCGTACAAATGTACCGTTAATGCGCCGTAAGATTCATTTTGAATTTGGACATGATAACTAGAAACGTGAAATAGCGAAAACGAGTAGAAAATTCTCGATAAAATAAATTCAGGTATGTCAATTATTCCAAGTACCATCGCCTCCTCGAGAGTGTGGGTAATGCATGCCATCTTTTCTCCTCTCATGACTTGCCCTTCTCTAAGTTGTAACCGTTTCCAGAAATTTTCATGCTTACATTAATGTGATACAACTGAAGCATGTGAAACAATCTTTGCCTGACTGTAATTTTAAGCATGCCGTTGGCTTTCTATGGAAAATACTATTGTTCTGTTGATTAATTCAAATTCAATTTAGCTTTTGTGAGTTTGCTCATTCTTTTTCTATCGTGCCGATCTAACATTGAGCGTTTTACTCTCCTTTCTATTTTAACACAATTCTCTTCGCATCGTCATTTTTATATTAATATTTCAAGATCAATGTTTCAAGATCAATGATCATGATATGCATGCCCAATAACAACTTCAACGAATTAATGGATGCTTGCTGGCTTAAATATTCTTTCAAATTTAATATTTCTCCTTCGTGTTTCTATTCGCATGAAACAGCTTGTGTCTATAACATATCGTAAAAGTAACGTCTAATGTCTTGCTCGTCGATACACAGATGCATAGCATGGAAATTGCATTGATTAAAAGCATATTAAATATAAAATTTTGCCAAAGATCAGCGTCATTTCTATATTTAAAAGAAACTGTTGACATCCCTCTCGCAATGAATTAACTTGTAACGTAAATTTTTATTTCTAATTTTGAGTTATTATATTTATTTATATAATTTACTCAGAGGAAGGTGATCAATTTAATGGATTTTACCTTAATCTTTTAAGACGAGAGTGTGATTTGAATTGTATCTTTAAATGTGTAAAATCTTGAATTCTATGCTAAGAATCTCTTAAGCAATTCTTTGCTTGAAAAACGCTGATCTTCAAAGACAAGTAAAGTATGCATGTAGCTAAGATGTGATCTGTTTTGTGCGAAGGCCCAATCCAGTTCCCACCTGCGCCACAGAGTGCAGAGACCGGCGGCGTGGTGATCGGAGGCTCTGGATTTGGATTCGTCCCTCCACAGGCTGGTAGGAGTGGTTCTTTCTTCCATTGATGAAAGCGCGCTACACCAATGAAAATCATTTACGAAAGCCAAACAACGAGTAGCAAATACTATCTATCCCAGAATGGTGATTGCAGAGGTCCCCTACCATGTTCGTCTAAGTCAACGCATACATATTTGTTGTGGTTACGAATGTTTTCATTATGCCCATGTGTTCAACTGAAACGTTATTTAAGATGTGATGAGGACTGTACAAATTATTTATGTCGAGCGAAAATAATAAATAATATACATTTGTTCCACTTGTGGGACAGAGTGTTACAAAATGTTCGATCATTCCGGAAATCAAAGAAAAGGATCGCAAAGAATATTTAATTCGATGTGACAACGAAGCGAAATTCGATGCTCAAATTTTACCGAAAGAATTCTTCCTCAAATAGGACACATAAGAAGCTCTATATGTAAACATCCGCTGATAAACGATGAGGAATCCAACTTTACCTCAATGATTCCGTGACATGCAGCGTGACTGAGGAACACTACACTTTTACTGACCGAAGTTGTTGAGGAAAGAGAAGATATTTTGCGAAACTGTGAAAATAGCATTGGGTCGGAACTATGTCTACTTTGTATTTAGTAATGTTTTTAGGAAAGACAACTCACACAAACTCCTAAATAAAGCTACACAGCCGCGGATTGGCTGAAGGTTTCTCGCGGTCATACGAATAAAGTAATGTTCAAACGAATTCTAACGGATCTATATTGGGAAGTAAATCATGTATCGAAGATAAAATAATTGAGTAGTTTTTTCCGTTTTGGTATTTTCTTCAGTCAGAGCCGGCTCGAAGGTATATGAAAACCCTTTAGCAAAGAAACTGTAGGCGTCCTTGTACATTGCATAATCCACGTAAGAGAAAAATTTTAATATTTTAAAATCAAAACAAAGAAAAATTAGCGTTTAGAATTCAGTCCAGGAAAAACATTTGTCTTCTTTAGAGAAATATCACAGACACAATCGGTGGATGCTTGGCCGGTGAACAAAACATGAAGCCCTCTCTCAATTCTTAGCTCACCTAGGCTATTGCGTTTGCTCGCTAAATTCGACCAAGTCTGTTGGTTCACCGCAATCAACCTTTGTCAGTGTGACTGTCAATAGCAGAGACATTTCACGATGCTTTAGCACGAAGAAGGTAAACGCATTGCCACGAAATAAACGAAGGGTTAAATATGATTCACTGCAAAAGATCAGGGGTGTCTGTATTCGGAAGATGAAGCTGCATTACATGTTGGCTGTTGGTAGGCCGGCCGCCACTTCTGCTAGGAGGGAAGTCGAGGCTTAGAGATTCCCCTTGCTTCCGTTGCTTGATGATGGTTCTGGGTCAGGGAAAGGAATGGACTGAAGCATCAAATCCTTCTTTCTAAAGCGCATCTTGCTCTGGTTAAAAAATCACAGTTGTTGCATCAAACTCAGACTATAAAACTTATTATATTGAATGCGTCTGATTTCAAAGATGAAACTACAACTTTAACGAAAGGTAATTTTCGTATTGGTTCTTTAGCTGAGAACCATTTTAACGAAAATTATCGATTTTTATAGGTTTCCTATTATTTTCTCTAATACGGATGACGTCATCTGACGCATACCGTTCCTTCAAACGTCGATTAAAGAAAAAAGACAGTTTTTATCATTCTATACGCCGACAGGGGGATGGTAAAACGGAAAAATTTTATGCACAGTTCATAACCGAATTCTCTCAATTATAACCCATTCGATGGAATATATACTGCTTCCAATTTTATCGATTTTCAAGCAAATAATGTAATCATAAATATCCATTTTCGGTAGTTATTTTTGCCTTTTTTACTTATGTCCATTATTTTTGATGCGCTGCTCATACCAAATCAATCTGTACCAAAACAGTCTTCTACTCACTGAGTTCGAATTCGCTTCTATTGGTTAACATTTATCGTACCGGATGATGCACAAACTCTCACGGATTTTAAAATTTACCGAGTGACATCAGAACTGTGTTATCATCTCCAACGTGTTTCTCTGCTGCTCCAATATTTTCTCTGCTCATTTATCAATGTAAACACTTAATGATTTTGCAATTGCTTTTTCTAAAATCAATCCTCATGCGCCTCCTTTAAGAAACGTTTAATAGCTCAGGAAAATTATTTTCGCAGATAATGTTCTGCTCTTTAATTCTTTTGAGCCTCTTTTAGCATCAGTTAATGCAGTTGTTCAGTCTAATTTTTGTTTTTTAGGCACTTTGCATTTACGCTGCTTGGACCTCTCACTATTCCTTACGTCCCCATTTTGTTTCCATCACTTGAAAAACTCCAAATGTCGTTTCGTTCTCATTCTGAGAATGTCATCTGCGTGTCAAATGTAGTGAATTCTTTCGCAGTTTTTAGTTTACTTTTCATTTTTTTTTTCGTTAACTTCCTCAACATTTTTTGAATGATCTGGTGATTTCCCGGCGTTTAAGATGAATGAAGTGGAAATAGAGACAAGAAACGTGGATTCTCGGCGAATAGGAGAAAATTCCAAGATCAGATAACGATTATCGTTTGTGTTTGAGATAACGCACTAAATAATTGACAAATATCCAGAAATTATCATTTCCTATTCCAGCGTTTTTAGCTAGGTGTTTATAGACATTGACTATACTACATAGTATCTAAATATGGTATCAATGGAAGAAGTAGCTGGATCCGCCCTCAAAAATGCAATAAAGAGGCACCAGCTGCGCCTTACATCTACTTTCCTGAGGCACATTCTCTCGTACCCTCTCCTTCGTTGTCATCTCACTCCTAGACCGTTTTTCTTCAGCCTTTGGTTAAGGAGTTCCTAAAGGCTCATTCATTAAATTCTTAATTGATAATAATGATATAAAGCTTTCCTGGTTGATACTATGTGAAATCGAAGTTGAAATATTTGCATTAAGCGATAAGCTTCAAGTCCTTTTCATCACCATCATGTGGTGTTCTGCCCAGAAGCAGGTCCCGCACGCCACTGCCGTCTCCATTCCCCTCTGTCCATAGCTTTCTCCTTAGTATTTCTATAGTTCTTTATTTTAACCTCATCCACCATCTTTATTCTTCTTCTTCCTTTCTTATTCTTTCCTTCCCCTGCGCCTTTTAATGCCACTTTCAGTACGCTATTCCCTCTAATTATGTGGCCCAACCAGTTAGCTTTTCGTATTTCCTTCCCCATCCTTCCTTCACTTTATCCAGGATCTCCTCGTTCCTCACCATATCCATGGGTGCACCCATCTCACCTTCTCTATCCTTCTCCACACCCACATTTCAAACGCCTCAATTCGTTTCCTTTCCCACTTCCTTAGCGTCCATGCCTCACATCCATACATTACTATGCTCCATACATAGCTCTTTGCCAACCTTTTTCTCAGCCCCAGATCTAGATTCTTACAGCATAATAAGTTTCTCTTTTGGCTGAAGGCCTCTTTTGCCATCGCTGTTCTTGCTTTTATTTCTGCCTTACTTCTCCAATCATCAGTAATTATGGTCCCTAAGTATCTATAGCTTTTTACTTTTTCTAATATGCCTTCTTTTATGTCCACATTTGTATGTTCTTCAAAGTTTAATTGCATCACCTTTGTCTTTTTTATGTTTATTTTCATTCCGTATTCCTTTATTCCTTCTTCCAGATCCTTTATCAGCCTTTGCTTGCATGTTATCAGCCAATATTACTAAATCATCTGCAAATCTTATATTTCTTATCTTCTTCCCTCCAATAGTAACTCCTTCCTCCTTCCCATCAAATACTTTATGGATCATTTCTTCAAGGTATATATTAAACAACGTAGGTGAGAGACAGCATCCCTGCCTTACTCCTCTACCAAGATCCACCCATTTTGTCATATCTTCATTTATTTGTTAAGCAGCTTTTTGTTTCATATACAATTCTCTAATAAGTTTTCTTTCCTTCCATTTATTTGGAGTTCTTTATATTTATAAGTCCTTTTATGGTTTCTTTAATTGTAATATGCGTCCAAAGAGTTCCCCATTCATATCCGAACCAATCTTTCTTCTTTTCTAATTCTACTATCTACATGTGTTATTTTTCTTTGTCCCCTTCAAGCACATCTACCTTTCGCTTTTTACCATGCAGTTAATCCCCATCCATCTCCATGCGTATACACACGCATTCTGTTATCAATAAAGCATCCCAATTTCTTTCACTTTCACCTTAGGCTTCTTTTGATATTTTTCAATTGTAATTCTCGCTTCGCACCATGTTCTCCCTCGCAACGCTCACTGCATTCTGGAGGGATGACACTTCATCAGTATTTTCTAAACTATTTCATAATTGAAATAATTAGATGAATACTTAATTTTCTTGCCCGTTCATTAACGCAACCTTTTGTCCCGATTTGATTATAGTGCTCCTCTATACTCGTCCCTCAACCTATTGGACCGGAAGAGTACTTCAATTTGTCAGGAATTGCGAATATCTTAATCAGTGAATTTTTATTGCATCAAGTATGCAAATTAGCGATGTGTGCAATTTTAGCAAAATCATAAACTACTCAAAGTTTGGTATTTAATTCAAAGTTCCTTTTTTCTCTGGTTTGAATACATTTGCTCATAAGCTCATTTATTTGAATGATTTATCCACACTTAAGAAGTTGACTTTAAGATTCGTAACCTAACCTTACTAGCAGGGAGTAATAGTATATATATATATGTAATATGTTTGCATTCATTATTTTTAATGCACTATACTTGGATCCATGAAACAGTTCAAGGTTAATGCCAAGAAAAGTCTTTTGTTTAAGTTTTTAGAGTACATTTAAGTAGTATTAAGTAGCGATAAGATGGATAAGATGTTATGTGGATTTAACGAGCCTCATTTGTTTCAAGGTGGCGGCAGAGGATTCAACTTTGGAAGCAGATACCGTGGAGGTAACAGCTTCGGAGGTTCTGGTGGTTACAGATCTTCTTTCGGAGGACCACGGTTCGGAGGATTCGATGGATACAGAGGTTTCGGCGGATTTAGTTTGCGTGGACCCTCAGGAGACAGCGGATTCTTCAACCACTGGTAGAACCCCAGTGATAGTCACAGCAAAGTCATCTACTTCGGCATCAAATCGACTTGCCATCCCAAAGATAGCATCGACATGGAATCGATTTGGTGTTTAAATTATTGCACCCGATTCCTGCACTGTATACCACCAAAGTATTTCCGAGATATGTTCCTCCACGACACTTTTCAATCTTTAGCAACTGTAACATAATTAGGGAAGAGGGACGATTTCCACCCATAAGATATTTATTTCTATCTGACCTTAATTTATTTTAGAGTGGATGTGTATATTGTTGAATATGGATGCAGAAAAGTTTATGATAAGATTAGTTAAGCAAGTGAATGAATTTGTACATTTGTAAAGAAGATTTTGCCAACGTGTTTATTGTACTGTAAAGGTATTAGAAGGGTTTATCAGTTACTGTTTTAAATTTACTGTAAAGGTTTTAGAAAGTTTTTTCGATGACAGAATATAAATATGAAATGAATTCTGAATAAAACATTGATTGAATGATAGTTTCCTATTTTCGATTTACAGAATAAAAAAACACATATATACATAAAATAAGAATGTATGGAAAGAAGCAGGCAGACAATCTTTTCGTTTAACGTTTTTGCATAAAAAAGTTCAACTTGTTAACGGAATTTTTAACTTCGAATGCTTTGGAAATTCCTATGTAATGCTTTGATGAAATGTTGAGAAATGCTTCTTGCGCAAATTTGATTTGCT
Organism: Sympetrum striolatum; assembly: GCA_947579665.1. NCBI lineage: Eukaryota > Metazoa > Arthropoda > Insecta > Odonata > Libellulidae > Sympetrum > Sympetrum striolatum. The sequence continues at coordinate 70,638,286 of OX388346.1, read as the reverse complement.
GGAAAATCTCCTCTCACATTCATAAAAGATGATCGTTTGAAAGCCGTAGCTGTAAGAAACTGCATTGACAATAATGTACTGCACTTAAAAATATAACCCGAATAAAGTCAAAGGAGAGAAATTGACGCAACAATATTAATTCATGCGCAGATCAACGATTTAATTATATCATCTGAAGAAATGAAAGCAATGGAAAGTTAGATCATACGTTTATGAAATAAGAATGTGCTATTTTTTCAAAACAAATGTAGTAAGGGCCGGACTAGAGGCCACAAGAACTTAAAAGATTTGATACCTCCATGTATATTTAATACAAAATGCAAAATATAATAAATCATAATTTTTTCAATAATCAATTTTAATTCAAATTTACCGCAAGACGGAAAGTAGTATATATTTTTGTATAATTCATTTTAATTTATTCTTGAAAGATTGAGATTTTTAAGGCTTGCTCCGACTGTTATTAATTGTGGAGTGTTTGATCGTATCCTCATAACTAAATTTATATTACACACTTGCATCATATACTTAAAACTTAAACGGTGGAGATCGGGTCTATTTAGACCCAGTTTTGACTATATTCAGATATTTTCAATTATTTATATCTTACTTCTAGGTATTCCTCTATTAGGATGTTTTTAAATAAAATTTCTAAATATCTCATGATTTGTTGGGATGTTCAAAATTAATGAGAGACGTTTTAGCTTAGTCGGTTAAGGTCTGGCCACACTTCACCGCACCATCACCGTGCCGTAGCTAGGCCGCGAGTCGGCCGTACCACGGTTCGTCGTATGTGAAGCCACACTTTTCCGCGCCGCGCCCGTAACTTGTCCGTGTTCTGGCTCGATCTCCACCCTGCAGAGGGCGCAGTTTAATATTTTTTCGACTTCTAGGTGGAAGTGATGTTCCGTAATTTCAGTAATAATGAATTAGGAATGATAGCGCTAGCACTAGAGGAAGAAGAAATTAATAATATAAAAAACAATACTAGTCGAAAAAGGAAATTGAAAATCTCTCTGCATCTAAAATAATTATGCTAAATATTGTTGAAGTTAATAAAATTTCACTCAAAATTGTTTCACTCGAAAGGAAAGAACTGGGATAATTCTCTTCCGTGACCGTCAAAAATTAAACCAAACTAGTCGGGCACGGCGCGGTGATGGCGCGGAGGTGACGATCCGGTGTCGGTGCAGAGAAGTGTGGACTAGCACATAGTATAACATTGTAGTATTCGTTCCCGTATATCGGCCGACACCCGGCCGAGCCACGGCACGGTGACAGTGCGGTGAAGTGTGGCCAGACCTGAGTCGGTGAACGCAGTTACGATGAAAGGGGTGTGGGACGTGTGAGAAATTCTCTGTAGATGAAGCTTCATAGTTGCAAACGGTTATGGAACTCATAGATAAACACAATGACACTTTTCCATACTCACAATAGACGCCCGGGGCGAACTCGAAAGCTTTCGGTTTTCGCGTCACACTCGTTGCGACTCCTACGCGATGAGACGCGGACTTCGACACCCGACTCGTGCAAGTTTTAATTTGTGTTTTTGACTTTTAATTTCAGCCATAACAAATAATAAAACTTATCTCATTACATTGAATTTGTTTTTATTGATAGTAGTTCTAAGTCGGAAAAATAAGAGAGCGGGTCAAAAAAGACAAGATCTCCGCCGTTTAGTTCATTTAATCATGTCCGCCGTTCGAGTTTTAATAGAGGTTAATAATTATTCTGATGTAATTTTTAATTAACTTCAAATTCTAAGAATGCTAAATTTATCAATGTATAACCATCAATGTAAAAAATAAATGAAATAATAAAAAGAAAAATATAGAAAAAATAAAGCGAAAAATGTGTACATTTGGAAAGACGCACCCAGTATTTTATTTTATTATTATTTATATTATCAATTTGAGCATATATGAATCTTATTTTTGCTTTTTTGCTGTTATAAACTTATGGTGCTCATATAGCATTTCAGGTGAGATATTATTTAAATCAAGAACTGTTAACTATGAGATTAGTCGAGTCCTCTGGGATCAATCAGTTTTTGACAGCATTGAGAATACCATTCATTGTTAGAAGTTAATGAAGAGACATCTTGTAACACATCAGTTATAAAAGAAAATCTCTCACCTTTTTCTTAGAATATTTCTCTTTCATCTCAATTTCAATTTTGTCAACAATTATGTAAAAGTTGATGATCCAAAATTTATTACTGGCATTAGATTATATCTCTTGTTCATCTGGGTCATTAAGTGCATATTTTATATATTTACAAGTTGAAGCTTCTTTGAAATCAAGATTGGGTAGTGATTATTTTGCAGCTGCTTCTTGTCTTTAAACTTCATCTTCTGAATTGCACAGTTGGTCAGCTAATGATACATACAGATCTGCAAATGCTTTAAAATTCAAATCCTCATTCTTTCTGAATTTGGCTCCCTCAAGGAAAATTTTGCAATAACTCATTCCAAACATCAGCATAAAAATGTATTCTAGCTGTTCATGCTAAAGGTTTCTCATACAAACTGGAAGACATTGATTGTTCAAGTCTCAAGTTTCAAGTATTCAATATATGTCCATCATTTATGTATTGAACATTGAATCAACTGGCAAATTTAAATGACCATCAATTTTGAAAACTTTGAAATTTTATAGTATATTTTATTTCGACAACCTTTCTTAGCTCAATCAAATACACTGCTTTAATAGCATTGTTATTCTTTGCTATTTTATGATAATTGTTTATTTTAAGTGCTTAGACAGCTGTGGGCATTTTATTTAATATTTAAAACCCAACAGAGAGCATTGGTCAACAACATTTTTGTCACAAGGAAAGTGATGGTTGTTCTATACTAAGTTGATGATATTGAAATCATAAATGATATCAGTTTTTTGGTGATCCATTTTTCCAAAATTCCTTCAAAATGCTGAGGGTTGCTTATTCTGCAGTAGATTCACTTGTTCTGGAAATGTAAAGGTTAAAAAAGGGGATAAGTATGCTCATGTATATACATGCCATACATGTCCCTGAAGTCATAAACCAACTTGCATTGCCACCACTCCAACTTGTACATACATGAGAGTGGTGAGGCAAAATTAATCATACCCAAACATATAAAATCCTATATATTTAATGTTTTATGACTTAACCTCATGGAATTTCAATAATTTGAAAATAGAACACACTGTAGCTAAATTATTATATTTAATAAATTAATTTGAGGTATTTTTGATTCAGTGGAATTCTGTGATCAGGATCATGTTGAAAAGCTATGCAAAATTCACAAATATTTCAAGGAAAAGTTTTTTGAGGAATTTTGCAGTTTTTCAATACGATCTCTATTATATTTAAATTAAACTGAATAAATTACCAATCGTGAATTAAGGCTTATGAGTAAAAACCACCTTGAACTCAGTATAAAATATTCGATTAGGATCAGGTATTCTACTTCAATGGACTGAAAAAAAATTAATTTTGTAAACCAGGGGAATTAGGCCCATCCTTGGTTAATGCTTATGAACATGTGGATATATCCACTTGGACATCTGCTCCTTTGGCTTACGTCCTGCCTATTAAGATACATATAATGAACAATGAGCCCATTGATCTTTTGTGGTATTAGTGGAATGACTTCCTCATGCGTTCTTATGGACAGATGAAATGGAATATATAATTTCTATATTTCAAATATGTAACTAAATTGAATTGGATCAAACTGACTTACCAGCCTAAGCATCCGTAAAAAATTACCATTTTACCAAGATCCAAACCTTTCTTCTTTTTCTCAAAAAGGCAATCCAATTAAGATGTATTAAACACCTTTTGTGATATTCAGATGCAAACTTTTGGGTGATTTATAAGTAAAAGTTCTAAAAACATATTCTTTCATTTGACGTGTTAATGAATCTGAAAAACCGACATGTGAAAAACAAGATAGAAACTATAGTTTACAAACTATATAAACTATAGTACATATATGAACAATTCATTCACTTAATGGTAAATGGCATTATTTGTTTAAGAAAACACTACATAGTGCATAAAAAAGGGATATGTTAATTGCAAAATTACTATTAATCAAAAGAAGCTACAAGGAAGATATTTATGAAATAGAATTTAAATTAATAGAAGGGCTGGTTGTTTTGATACTTTTCAAAAAATAGCAAAAACTAAAAGAAACATATTGTGCTTTTTATAATATTAAGAATGAAAATTGTCAGTCAAATGATTATGAATTAGTACATATTTTGATTATGGAGATGATGAGAGTATCATTTAATTTGTTTCAGAATGCTTAGTTGATGATTAGCAGGATTAGCTTAATTAGTCCACGGGTACTGACATAACTAATTCTATAAAATTTAATATAACATTAGAGAAATCATACTAAAAAATATTTCAAACAGTTTAAGTTATTGACTAAGATTTTGTATATTTTGATAATTTTACTCTCTACTATAGGTTGGGAATCCTTTTTCATAGGAGCATTATATTTCATGATGTAAAATTAAAAAGTTTGAAATTATATGAAGGAAAATGACCATAATCACTGTGAATAAACGTGAAACAAGTTCTATCTCATTTTTAAATTTCAAAGTAAATTATACCAGAAAAAATATTTACATGCAGGTTTTTCCCAAAGTGAAGAAAGGCAGGTTCTCCACATATGACCTAGCGAGAATGAAATAGCAGCTCCAAAAAGATAATTGATAGATAGATGAGCAAAATTTTCACCAAAGAATTTTCTTTGTCCAGCATATATTCTCTTCTGTTATATTTATAACATATACAAAATTTAAGTTTCATTGCTTCGGTAAGAAATACTTAGTCATAATGTTTGTAACACATACTTACATGGTAGAAGTCTGCATGGGCCGGGCCTAGCCCATGCCCAACAGTTCTTGTACCTGGTAATGCAGGCAGTCTATTGGGTTCGGGCCGAGCTTGGGCCCGTGAAAACCTTGGGAAGGAAAGAATCATTCGTCCTTAAAGAGTGTTAGTTTCCTAGATATGAGCAGAAGCCTCTTATAGTTACCCAATGCTTAAACAAAACGCCCAGTCTTCTGAAGGAGTAAAAAAGTGTATTTTCGCAAATCACAACGATTAATTACAGGGCGATCATGAAAAGTTCGGGCTCGGGTTGGACTTGAAAATGAAAATTTGTATCTATGTTCAGCCCGAGTTGGGCTCGGGCTCAACGACGATCGGGGTGGGCCAGGCCTGGTTGAAATTGTTGGCCATTGTCGAGTTGTTCTTCACGGCACCAGCCTTACGTCAAGTTTGAAATTTCCGCCCCTCGGGCAATCTAGTTTTACTCTACGCTGATAGAGGGCCACAGATTCTGTGGCGCTGCGGCTGCGGGGGCTGCGGGTTTGGTATTTCGTTACGTAAAATTTATTCTTACGACGTCTGCTACAATGTCAGACATAATTTGTCAAATATTTTCTCTATCTAGCAAAATGAAATTTGGTGATACTGCTATAACTCTTCGGCAATTTTCAGTGCGCTACGTGAATGATAGGTTACAAATATAATGGCAAACTGAGTGCTGTTTCAACTCAGAAATGCATTTGTAACCAACGTTTATAACGGACAAATGTTTTGTTGTAGGATGTCAATTTACTGATTAAATTTCTATAATTAAAATCATTCACAGATGACGAAGAAATTCGCCATGCGGGCCGTCGCTGTATCAGTGTGGATTTTTATTAATTTAGTATTTGTTGGAATGTGTGGATATATTTATCTTCTGTGGTCACAGTACTGGCAATATGTAGCCCGTCACCAAGTTGGTACTGCAGCTAGTGCTCCTGAAAGCATACAGTCTCCCTATAGTCAGTTTCGAGGTGAGGGTTCAGACGAAAGAGCAATAGCTGCGGCATCAAGTGTGACCATAGTTGGATCTGGTAATCGAGGCAGATCTACGGAGCATTCGTCTCATATTCACCGTCGTGGTGGAATCAGAGGTGTTTCTTCGGTAGTTATCAAGAGCAGTCAGCCTCGCTTCCCCAAGCCTAGAGATGAACCGGAGGAAGAAGAATCGGATGCCGACGGAGAAACTCATACAGGGAACGTAACGGATAGGAGATGTGGTACTACTTCGGGATGCTCTGTAGTACCCGATGGAAGTGATGTTTCTTTTAGCAGGAAAAGAAAGATAGATACTTCGAAATCTTCAGCGCGTCTTCCTCAGGACAAAACGGATGCAAGTATCGCTGCGTACAAAAGCCAGATGGTGGTGCAACTAAGAAGAGTCCTGCTCGAAGAAAGTAGTATTTTCGCTAGAGATAAAAATGTTTATAATGTCCATTATTCTGGGCCGAGAGGTGCTTACACGGGTCGCGTAAGTGATGATTTCCAAGGATGTACGAATTCTATCGCTGCCTCTGTTAAAATTAATGTTTACAAACATTTTTCAGGCGGAAGACCTGGTTTGCGAGCTTAAGAAGAGTGTTTCTATTCGTATGATTTCTCCATCGGACACCCCTTTTCGTAACTTGGGACTTGGAAATTACCTTCACAAGGAAACCCTCTTTGAAAACACCCACTTCAATACTTGCGCCATCGTCACTAATGCTGGCTCCCTCTTTGGATCAGACTTAGGGGGTCTCATTGGTAAGATGAGTTTTATGCTCTATACTGAGGAATAACATTTTTCTTAAAATATTTAGCGATGACCCGATACGACCCATTTTGCCTCATTATTGATAAACCTGAAATTTATTCTTTATTAAGGTTGTAAACATTCCCTATCTCAACAATGTATTTACTCAAAAACTTTATAATTAATGAAGTTAAATCTCATACTCAGGGGCGGATTTAGATGAAAGGAGGCCCTAGGCTATTCCACTTATGAGGCCCTTTCACCTCCCATTTTTAAGTTTGTAAATTACATGAGAGATAATAAAATACATCATTACTGTGATATATATTAATGTCTCCTTATTATCGGTTCAGTGTTTTAGTGTTCACTATTTTTAGAATAGTGTAATTATAATTTTGCTAACAATATGAATGTAGGCCCTAGGCTAAAGCCTAGTTAGCCTAATGGAAAATCCGGCCCTGCTCATACTCTACGAAGTCATCTTATCAAGCCCTTGTATTTTAGATGTCTGGTCATATTTTCATTTCTTCTAGTGTGTGGCATTTTGATTATGTAATTTCAGTGTGGCCATTCTTTTGCTTTGCTCAGCATTGCGTTGCAATTGTATTGCTTTATCACAGCAAAATTCAATCAGATCATCCAAATTTTGTCATCCTTGTCTTATATAATGCTACAGTTCTTATTAGGCCCAAAGCCACGTAATTTTACTTAATGCCCTTTTCAAGGTTTTCATCTTGCAGGCCAAGAATTTTTATAATCAGTCATATAATTACTTTCAATTTATAAGTGATATATTTTTTTGCATCAGCAATATTAGAAATATTCTATAGGAACTCAAAGAAGTGTGATGAATAATTGAATAACCTTCCCACTTGTTAGCTTGGTGATATATGTAGTTAAGTAAATGTAGTAAGTTAAATATATATGGTATAATCTGTGTTTTAATGTGTATGCTTTATTGAGGGTTAAACAGTCATCTGGCATTTAAAGTTTGTATAAATAAATAGCCCATCAATTGCAGGGAAAGTTATTTCCAAGGAAAGCTCTAAAAGCTTCTCATGCTCTTTAGCCATAATGATCAGATGGAGAATATTGTGCACAACTCACCACCAGTGAGACTTGCTATGACTAACATATTTGGCATACTTAGTTGACTAAAGTATTATATTCTTGGTAAGATCCTTCCCAATATAACCATTTTTCTGTGGTCATAAATGCACTTTGAAAATCATCTCTTAAGTCCATAGCAGATTATCACATATACAATCATTCCTAAACAACTCATTTTTTAGTCTGTTATTTGATTTTAACATACTCATAATATTGCTCTTATATTGTCAATCGGTGAGTAAGCTGCCCTATTCTATGCAATTCTTCAACAGCTTTTATAAAGCTTGGGCTTAGGTTGATTATTTCAAAAGATCACCCAGAATACATAAAAAATATTGAAAACATTATTTATCTTGTTTCTTCGGTATAGTTTGTTATTTACATTAATGTATATTTGCTTAGTAAGTTATCTTAAAATTTTGTTCTATTTGATTGTAAAATCATATTAGTTATGTACCCTAACATGTTTTCACTAGTAAGAAAAGAACAAATTTCTTTTAGCTGAGGGAATGTTTTAATTTTTATTTAGATTCCCACGATGCAGTGCTGAGATTCAACCACGCCCCTACCCTTGGATACGAATCTGATGTCGGAAGCAAGACAACTTTTCGCATTGTCAACTCCCAAGTGGTCTCAAAACCTCTATTCAATTTTCTTCACTCTCCTCTCTACAAGAATATTTCTTTGCTTGCATGGGACCCTAGCAACTACACAGCAACGCTGGAAGAGGTTAGATAATATTGATTAATTTTACAAATTCCTTGTGTGTATTTTTTGTTCAGCTTGTAGGTTATTAGTTGATGTAGAAAGTTTTTATGACGTACAATAATCATTATTGCTATTTTGACCTTCATAGACATCAAGGCATATTTAGTTTAAGATACATTGCATTAATTATGTCTACTTGAACTGAATAATTTTATATTAAAGCTGACAAAGGTATATTTTATTTATTTTGACACCACGCTAAATATACTGTACTTGTTCTAGCAAAATGTACAGTAGAAGCTTAGAATGCCAGTTGAAGGTTTCCAGCGTGTAGAGTTGGAAAATTTAAAATCTTAAACTCCATGTCATGATGAACAAATCTGTCCTATAAAGTATTTATTCCCTCTATTTCGTTATATCTGATTTTTGCATGCTCAATCATGGTGATAGATTGGATTTTGACAATGTCTTGTAACACATTGAATTTATCTGTTAATGACTGAATGAAAAAGCAATTAATTATAAAAATTACCAATTGCTGATTCTTATATAATATACCAAAGTGCTATGAGTGACCAAATGGTTCCAGCCAGTGGAATTGCAAAGTTAAAGTAATTCCTTTAAAATTTTCTGTTCGAATCACTATATTCAACAAAAAATCTGTTTCTCTAAAAGTGAAAGCAACCGATTGTTTACTTGAATGGCAATAGGAAGTAAGACAGTAGTAGACATGGCAAGGAGAATGATGGTAAATACTCATCTTCAAAAATTGGACAGTTTAAAACATTCTCATTAAAATATATGAATGAATGAGTAGTTAATATTTTTAAAATTTTTTCTAATCCTAAGAATTATATACCTTTCAAAATTAGGTTATGAAAATATTTAGTATGTGATTTTTCAATGAAAATATCATGATATGCTGTTTGAAAACTATAGTCATAAGTGACTACCGGAGAATATTGGATATTTTACTTTAGATTTTATCTTTCTTGAATTTATTTTTTACCCTAAAATCCTGGAAAATTTTTCATTTGTCTTGTTTTTCATTTTAACTTGGTTTTCATTAACTCAATTATTTCTACATTGGAGATTTTCTCTCCTTAAAAATCCTACTACAAATCTTAGTTTTCTAATTATAAATGGTATAATATTTCCTGCTGTTGGTGGATTCAGAGGAGGAAAAAAACTGCTAATATCTTTGAGGATTTTGCAAAACAAGCAGTTTGCTTTGATCATGATGAGGAACTCTATTCAAAACTAATAGCACAAATATTGTTTGTACTTTGAGTTGCGTAAATAAGTAATTCCCCTGAGTTACCCTGAGTTACCCTGCAGGCAAGTATCTGGCTCTGGCTGCCACAGTGTCTGTCATTATATATTATACCTGCTTTAGTTCTTGAAATTACATAATAGATTCAAATTTGATTCCAGCAGGTTTAATTTAATTAGACTTGAATTAAAGTTAATTTATTTTCTCAGAAAAAAATTATCAATATATTGTCTTAATATTTATATTTTTTATTTATTTTTCACTCTATGTATAGTATTATGATTTTGTTAAAAATTTTAAATAAAGATTTTTTATGGATAACTATAGTTTATACAATTTATCATCATGTCTAACAAAGTAGAGAAAGAAAAATTAACTCTTTTCAGACACTGAGGGGGGAGGGGGACAATCAAAAGTGATTAAAACTACATACCTGTAAACTCATAGAGCCTCATGAAAAATTGGCCTCTTGCAAACACTGCTTTTCTTGAGGATATTTACTCAATTGAATGTCATTGTTAGGGGTTGATTGGAGGAGTCAATTGGAAGTTGATGAAAAATTAAAATTTATTTATTCAGTATTTTAGAAGGAAAGAAAAGTGGGAAAATACTCATAGCCATGGGAGATAAATAAGAGAGACTGATTTCTCATGGAATTCAGTGGATGTAATTAGCATCTGGGCCATTCCATGCCAAGTGGTCTAGTGGTCCCCGCTCGACCATCACGGATTTCGATGAAATTTTGTATGAACATTTACACATATCTCTTATGAACATTTGTAAAGTTTTACTTTCGCCGATGGAATACTTGCTGAGATATAGCAGTTTATTTGACCCCGTGTCGCTGCCTTCTTCAATATGACTGTGCGTTTTCAGCAACTTTGAGGCATAGTATCTCAGAGAATATTTTTATGAAGTAAACAATCCTTGGCTATCTTGAACAACTTTTTAAGCTCTATTAAACAAAATAATAATAATAACTGTAAGAGCGACCTCCTTGCAGAAAATTCTGTGCAAAATTGGCCCAAAAAATTGCGGATCGAAAAAAAATTAAAACTTTGGCTTTTTATATTTCAAGAAGAAATGATATAATCTACGTGAAACTTTGCGCATGATAACATATCAATACATAGTTTATACATATAAAATTTCATTATCCTAGTACTTTCCATTATTTTAAAAATTGAGCCAACATTTGACAGTTTTTGTAAAAAAGCCAAAAATAGGCTATTTTTACCCCGCTTTTACAAAAAAAGACCCTCTGGAATTTCTTTTGAATAATTTTTATTAAATAGAGAATGATTTCAACCCTCTAAAAAAGTATATCTAGTTTTTCATCTCGAGCATATAAGGCCCTAGAAACAGGGACAACTATGAGGATGACATTTGTAAAAACGAGAAAAATAGGTTATTTTCTGTCCGCTCTTAGAAAAGAAAGACCTTTTCGATACTCTCGCAAATTATTTTCATTTGAAAGAGCATGTTTCAAACCTCTTAACAAAGTACACTTGGTTTTTCATCGCGAGCTCGTACAGCCCTAAAAAAATTAACAAAGTTGAGAACGTTGCTATGGTGGCGCCACATGTCTTCTGTTGTTTATCGTCCTGGTTATTTTATGTAGAAATTTTTAGTATATTGCGTTGGTCCATGACTGGTAATAGTAGTGACATCGTCACTACCAGTTCAGGCATTTGAACCAGTAACCCCATCGCCCCAGGGTCACGCCCGATAGCCATGCAATACCAGCCACGGGTGGGTTTCTTGGTTGAGGATCCCAAGCCTGCAATTTGTTTTCTTCGATGAGGTTGTAAATCCTTATGTGGGTATCTATCTGGTGTTATTAAGACAAAATATTGTGCCGGCGAGACATTATGGACAACAAAGTTACAAATTAAATCAATCTGGTAAGCTTTAACTTAGTGAAACTCCATCCTAGTAAATGGGTGGGAATAACTTAACAAAATTCCACTTCTATAGTTTTCAATATCTGCGACCGGTTTCGGACGTTAGTCCATTATCAAGCATAAGAGTTATTCAGGAGTGCATATATATATATATATACAAAGAATAAAAAACCAAGGCACCAATCAGATTAGCTACTGTTGATAGGGGGAGCGGTGTTAGGGGGAGGAGGAAGAGGGTTAACAATGGACAGAATGGGAGAATAATTAGTAAAGTTAATTAACTTCAAAGTTAGTTAATTTACTAAAGTAACAAATTATAAGAAAGTAACAAATTATAACAAAGTTTCTGTTGAAAAATGGGTAAATAATCTTTATTTGAGACTTGGGTTTAGTCGGGGTTATGTGGCCATTCTGTTGTGTGTTACTTCGAGTTTTTTTCAATTGTGAGTTTTGCCATATTTTCATTTCTTGGATCCTTCAGATTTCATCCATACTCCACTTTAGGTTCCTCTAGAAAATTGACAGCTGCTTAGAGTTCAGTAAGTATTTTATTGACATAGCACTCTCGCATGGCCACGTTTTGAACTGAGCTGCTGTATTTATCGTATTCCATCATATCTTTATTACTTCTTACTCCAGAATTTGCATTATTGCACTAAATATTGCGATTTTACTAATTATAAATGGATGTCGAAGAGTCAGATAAAAATCCCACCTTGCCCTTCTGCGTTGTTAGGGAAAAACTTTTGTCTATTTTCCATCATGGTTTATTTTATTCCAATAAAATTGGGCTGCAATATGTGCACAATTTATCGTTGCACGAATAAGTGCTCCTTTTTCTGCGATCGGAGGTTGGGAACACAGAGTACGATCAAATCTGTTTCCATCACAAATCAAAATATTTAGAAATGTATTAAATTAAGCAAAAGTCATGCTGCAACCCATTTAACAAAAAATAACATACAGCTAAAAATTGGCTGCTGAAAGTCAATCTAGCCTTGTCTAATGATTTGCAAGCAGTAAAGCCTGGTAAAAAAATGTGTTCCAAGTGTAAAGCCAAATACATTTCTATGGTCCAAAACACTACTGACTCTTCGTCTTCGGAAAATTGCGATATGGAAATTTCGGCTACGGTTAATCGAAGTTTAACTGATTTGAGATCTACTCCGTTAATAACGCAAACAAAATAACGTTAGCTGCTGGAATACCAGCTGAAGATATAAGACAAACTAGTCAGTGTGATGTTGAGGAATGCTCGTCATTCTGATCTAATAAAAGAAATTCAAACAAAAATTAAAATATCCGATAGATCGATTAAAGTTCAACTATTGACATTGGCACCAAAAAGTTGGTCGATAGCACTTACAGTGAAAACATTTGTGGTATTAGAACGTACGGAGAAAGCAGCACGGCTGATTTTGCACGCCTATCGGGCGTGACCCTGGGGCGATGGGGTTACTGGTTCAAATGCCTGAACTGGTAGTGACGATGTCACTACTATTACCAGTCATGGACCAACGCAATATACTAAAAATTTCTACATAAAATAACCAGGACGATAAACAACAGAAGACATGTGGCGCCACCATAGCAACGTTCTCAACTTTGTTAATTTTTTTAGGGCTGTACGAGCTCGCGATGAAAAACCAAGTGTACTTTGTTAAGAGGTTTGAAACATGCTCTTTCAAATGAAAATAATTTGCGAGAGTATCGAAAAGGTCTTTCTTTTCTAAGAGCGGACAGAAAATAACCTATTTTTCTCGTTTTTACAAATGTCATCCTCATAGTTGTCCCTGTTTCTAGGGCCTTATATGCTCGAGATGAAAAACTAGATATACTTTTTTAGAGGGTTGAAATCATTCTCTATTTAATAAAAATTATTCAAAAGAAATTCCAGAGGGTCTTTTTTTGTAAAAGCGGGGTAAAAATAGCCTATTTTTGGCTTTTTTACAAAAACTGTCAAATGTTGGCTCAATTTTTAAAATAATGGAAAGTACTAGGATAATGAAATTTTATATGTATAAACTATGTATTGATATGTTATCATGCGCAAAGTTTCACGTAGATTATATCATTTCTTCTTGAAATATAAAAAGCCAAAGTTTTAATTTTTTTTCGATCCGCAATTTTTTGGGCCAATTTTGCACAGAATTTTCTGCAAGGAGGTCGCTCTTACAGTTATTATTATTATTTTGTTTAATAGAGCTTAAAAAGTTGTTCAAGATAGCCAAGGATTGTTTACTTCATAAAAATATTCTCTGAGATACTATGCCTCAAAGTTGCTGAAAACGCACAGTCATATTGAAGAAGGCAGCGACACGGGGTCAAATAAACTGCTATATCTCAGCAAGTATTCCATCGGCGAAAGTAAAACTTTACAAATGTTCATAAGAGATATGTGTAAATGTTCATACAAAATTTCATCGAAATCCGTGATGGTCGAGCGGGGCACTTCTCTGAAATCAGACCACTTGGCATGGAATGACCCATCTTTGAGTTCAGAGTCTTATCTACTTATTTAAATTTGGTCTCCCTCCCATGACTGAAAAGACATTTTTTTTCTCTGCCCTTTCAGTTGTGATGATAAATTTAAAGGACTATAGAAATCATCATCTTGTTTTTTTTTTGCAAAGGGTTGAACAAGGAATGAATTACAGAAAAGTTTCTGTAGACTTCAACTTTGGCTAAGATAGTAATCAAATTTTAATCTTTAAAATTTGAAAAACTCTGAAAATAATGTATTGTTTTTAATAAATTCTTTATTTTCATGAATTATTTGTAATAGGCTTGGTGATGAAGGACTGCCATTTTAAATATTCACTCAAGTAATTTGTTTACTTTGAGGAATTCTACCCATATATCTTCACCAATTGTTTCATTGAGTAGGTATTTTTCTTTTGTTCTTACCAAAAGTTTTATTATTCTTTTAGGTATTTTATTTAAATATTGAATATAATTTTGGCAAATTTTCACAGCTTTTTTTTTCATTTCCTGTTTTTCTAATTCATCTTGTTGTTGTTCAGAATTTGCTTTTTTTCATTCTAGGAAGAACAAGATATTATTTTCTTTAGAGCAAGGTTGACTCTCAGTTAAGCATTGGTGTTGAAGCGAGCAGCGCATGCGCAAGCACAGTAAGCACTCAGGGCTAATGTATGATTTTAAATAATGAGAAATTGCTTTTGATGGTGTAGGATAATGTTTCCAGTAATCTGAGTTTACCATTAACCAAATTTTCTCTGCATGATAGTCTTTTAAATGTGATTGTGACTGCACTTTGCACAAAAAGTTAAAAAAAATCAATTTTCACAAAATACTTCTGCTCATGGTCATCACTATATCCACATAAAGTCTCCAATAAAAGGCTTTGGTCTCCTTGTGAGCCAAAAGTTATTCATCTCAGTTTTTTTATCAAAACATGTATTTGATGGTACCCAAGAGTCACCTAAGGTGATTTATAATAAAATATATCATTCCCAATTAAGTTGCTATAGTACTTCTCAATTCAAAATGTATAAGGTTTGTAATTTTCCTGTTTTACATCAAACTATCTGTAAAATGCAACTTTTTAGCGACTCTGACCAAGTGGCCATCTTAGAGTTCATGATCTATAGACATCTGTTGTCACTGGTTGATACATCTGATAAATATTCGTATTTCCGTATGTGATTATTTTATAATATCCATACATTCTTGTAAGTCAATCTTTACGTACAGAATGTCCATGAAAACTATAAACTTGACTTGTATAAGTTGGAGGTAATTCAGAAACTTGCCATTTGATGTAGAGTTAAATTTCTACAAAATCTATTTTATAGATTATAAAAATAATACCAAAATTCTTATCTTTATTAGCCAAATTTTAGTATTACTAGGCCACTTATGCAATTGAGTTTTTAAAAATGAACGCAACCATGTCCCAACCAGGATTCAGAACCAAGACACTTTATGCCAAGACGCCAACGCTGCTGAGGTTGGCAGTACGGAAACTTCTAGCTTCTATAGAAATAAAATGAACATAAATTATGTACAGTTTTATAAATATTGTAATTTGTTCAGATAGGAATATTAATAATAATAATAATAAATGGACTTTATTCGGGCGAAATTAAGACTAGAAAGTCTCTTCTTACACCTAACCCATAAAATAAATTAATGAGAGAGATAGAAAATTTCTCTCGAAATTTAGTGGTCCACCAGTTAATGGATGTACACAATAATTTTATACGATCTCTTAGGAATTACTGATTAAATCTAATACTTTTATAATTAATTTTAATAATACTCCTGCTGTTTCTTCTTTTATTCCTTCTCTGAATATAAACAGGGTAGTTTATGGAGGATCCTTATTACTCTCACTCTTACATAAGAAATGCAAGATAATACAATACATATTGGAGATGGAAATTGAAGATGGATAATAACTAAAAGCAGATTTTGAGCTTTACTTTCCACATATTCATGCAAAGTCCTTCATTGAGTTTTTTTAGTTCAAAATGTTATAATCCTTGCATTGTATTGGAATCCCTCTATTATGGGATAGGCTATATAGGGAAAAACCAAGTAGAGATTTAATACCTACTTTGTGTGTTCTCTTTGATTGATAATTGAATATCAATGCAAAGTTGTGGTTGTTGATTAAATCATCTGCATTTCTTGCTTTGGAATCAGACTTTTTAAAATAATATTTTTTGAAAATTACGTAAAAGTTCATGCGTAGTAACTCACATAAATTCTTCAAATTTATTTTAAAAGTATTTAATGTTTTTTGTTTAAATATGACTTTTGTTGGACTTGAACTTAATACTCCTTATTTTCACAGAGAAGGATTTGTTCTAAACTCACTTAACCTTGCTAAATAACTACTCAATTGAGTGTTCCCAATTGAGGGTAAGCTATCCTTTTATTTTTCTGCCAAGTTATTTTCCGCTGTTGCTTGTATTGTTTGAATTTTATTTAGTTAAACCTGTAGATATCATTAGTTATGTCAAATTATTTCAGTTTTTACCATTGTTGCAGCATGCTCTGATGCTCCTAACTCATGATGCAGTTCTCTTAGAAGATACTTTGAATTTTTTTAATTTGAGAGAAAAGACTTAATTTTTATGAGAACAGAGAAATAGTAGTAATTGGATGAGGGTTTCCTTTTTGAAATGTTTAAAGAGAACTTCCTCTGTTGAGAGCTAGACTGTTGCACAGCCAATGCTTATTCTTATCATTTGATAAAACTTATATTTTATTCTTGAGTTGTCCTTTTTTAGAGGCCTCAGAAGGAATGCCTTGCATCAATTTAAATTTCTTCGATAGATGATATATATTTCACAGAACATTAATTCAAATGGCCTTAGTAAATAAAAAATATCTATGATGTTAAATTAATAGAGTACACCATCTTTGGGTTCACCAAATTTTTCTTACTTTTGCAATTTTTGCAGTGATTACTCATATGATTCTGCTTCTCACATTTTGGCAGTGGTACAACCATCCGGATTTTGATCTCTTTACTCCGTATTTTCATCATCGAGCTTTGCATCGTGATCAGCCGTCTTATTTGCTTGATCCCAGATCTCAATGGTCTCTTTGGGATTTTGTGCAGGCTCACATCCCGGTACGAATACGGCGCAACCCTCCATCTTCTGGTTTTCTTGGTACGTCTGATTCTTTATTGAAATTATATTCCTTTCTTTGCTACTCCTCTAGCTTTTCTATCTTTACAAATAGAGCAGAAGAATTCCCTTCTGCATCATTCAGATTCTGCTTTAGAGCTGAAAAAAGCAGAAAGAAATTAAATGCTATCGTAATTTTAGTATTTTTTTCTTTTTAAATTTATTAATGGGCCTGCTATACTGCATTTATGTATTAATATGGTTCTAAGCAATTTTGTATCTTTGTTTTGGCAAGATAGCTTAATGATTGGAGCAATTGATGGAGATACAGCTTTTTTATATTCCTTGGGAATTTCAGAATGTATAAAAATACTAATATCCCAACTCAGTTACAAAGTTCATTCTTTACTTAGCTTCGAACTTAATTAATTAAACCGTTTTAGTGCCAGCCTCGATTACATAGTGGGGCGAAGGATGCCAACGCTCTTTTGATGAAAATGTACTCTTTTGGATAAAAATTTATCTAGTAGCTAATTCTTATACTATGACACCAATTTTTTACTCGTTCTTATTATACTTATAGAATATAAAATTAATGTAACTTTACTACTAATACAAAATTTTAATTTAGGGAAATATTTTTAAATAACAGAAAGTATATTTTTTAAATTAACTTTTACATTCCAATGATGAAAATTTTATTAAATCATTTTAAGTCATCAATATCTTTCCCAATTTTAGTTATTGTAATTATTTTAAATCTAAATACAAAGTTTCATGCTTCTTGCATTTTTATTTCAATATTTATACCTAATTTATATAAACATTACATTAATTGATCACATATATTTTTTATGAGCACTAATGTTCCGAAAAGCATGCACCATGAAGGCCGTTCTCGAACTTGGAACATATTGTACAGCTCCTTTTACGCTTCCCTGTTTGACTTCTTTATCTGCACACAAAACAGTCTTTCTTTACAACTAGTAATGTTTTAGTGTGTTCTTATTTTCTCTCATCTTACAAGGGAAGTGACAGGTTTGTGAGAAACCGATTGGCTCGAAACTTTTAGTGCACATTACTTGCTTAAAAATAGTGGACATGTATCTGACCGTTAAACTCAATGTTGTTTGTTTATGGACAATTAGCAGCTTAAAAGCTGAATTAGGCAACCACACCTTGCACGTGCAGACCCTACAGATCTCTATTTTCCACTTAGGAAATTATTTTCTTCCATTCTTTTTACAGATAACTTATATTTTTGCGACATAATTTCATCTTCTTATCTTCGAAGCATTCTTTATCATTTTAGGTAGTATTTATTCTAACATACATAACCTTTGAATTCTAGCATCTATTATATTTTGAAGGTTTTCAGCTGAATATCGGCTTGTCCTAGTAAACCTTTGTCGTCTGGGCGCCAACTACTGATGCCTAATTATCACTAGTTCTACTCTAGAAGACCCCAAATTTACGATTTATCCCATTATTAAGCATTGCACAGATCACTGGGAATTTATCTTATGTATTTTCCGAGAATTTGCATATCGAGAATCGGGATATTTTGGCTGATGTGCATCTCTAACAGAATAAGTAAAGATTCCAGGGATAAATTAGCAGATGTGTAAGTTTTTGTTTTGTTTGCCTGAGCATTCAGAAGCAACCCCAGATGAGAGACTGCATAGAAAAACCCCCAATGTTCTTTGGGCCGAAAAATGCAAGTATTGCATTTTTTAAAAACCCATGGTAAACAAACTTTTACTAGACCACTATTTATTTTCAGAATAACACGACCCAGGTTTCGTAGCGTCGCTACATCTTCAGGTGACAAATAGGGAACACTTCCAAATATGTATACTCATGAACGTCAAGAAATCAGCAAATAGGAAAGGGGGAGGGGGAAGGGGAGCGAAGGTTGATTGATTGATTGATTGATTTGATTTGATTTTATTGATTGAGAACCTTTGTGTAACCTCCCTCATCCCTTACCCCCCCTCCCACATTCCACCTCCCTCCCCCTAGTTCCCTTTGTTCCTCCTTCCGTTTCTTGCTACCTTCTCTCCCCTCCCCCCTCCTCCTTTCGTATTTGCTGATTTCTTAACGTTCATGAGTATACATATTTGGAAGTGTTCTTATTTTGTCACCTGAAGATATAGCGACGCTACGAAACCTGGGTCGAGTTATTCTGAAAATAAATAGTGGTCTAGTAAAAGTTTCCTTACCATGAATTTTCTTACAAGCTAATAAGTACCACAAAATTAACCCTGAATCTGTATCGTTTATTGCATTTCCATTGTGATTTTCGTGAATAGAAATGAGTAAGCATCAGAGATACAGGAATCATGTTTAGGAAGGCTAAGATACGAAAGGAAACGGGAGAATCAGCAAAACCAAAAGTTGTTGGACATCAGAGAACGTTACAGGTCTAACGTCTTTCCTTGAAGCGCAAGATCGGTTGCTGCAGGGAAAACTGCCGATGTTATTTGAGCCAAAAAAATACTAATTATTGCACTTCCAGTACTATTTTTGATACCAGAGATACCTACAAAGTGTTAACGAAGGCTATGTGACTCATGGAGATGAAATGGTAAAGCCTTAAACAAACGGTGCCGATATTTCAGCTTGTGACATTTTTCACACATACCATGGCACTCAAAGGTTTAAAGAGAGATTCTTCAAAAACACTAGCGTCTACATGTCTAAGATTTGGCAAATTTTAAATCTCACTTTGTATTGAGTGAGCTCAATTATTTTTTAATCTAAGTTAATTTCAATGATTACAACAGGAATAATTTTTAAACTAAAAATCCAACGAATTGGTAGTCATGAAAATTATACCAATTACCTCCCTATTCCTTATTGATGTATAATTTTTATTGATATTCACTTCCTTATCATGATGCCCTTTGCCTTAGTATCAGTTGAAATTGATGGGGTATTGCAATATTATGATGCATTGTAACTCACATGCAGTTTATTCTTTTCTAGATATATCATAGTTCACAATTATCATGTAGCAGTAAACAATGAATAAGAAAGATTATAATTTACATCAGCATTTCCTTAAACCATTTTCAGCCTAGAGAATATATTTTAAATGTTGATGTGGAAATTGATGAGATATTCCATTAGAAAATTAGTTTAGGAGACCCTGCTCTGTATCATAATTCTCATTTTTGAGATGACAAAATGGAATGTTACTGCCCTGCTGATAATTAATACTCTGTATCATGCAAAACTAGTGCTGATACTCTAAAAATTGATGTAAAAAAATCTGTATTATTGTCAGATAATATGAATGAAAGAGCAGGAAAAATAGAAAGGCAAAATTCACCTAGAAGTTATTGGAATGTAAACTTGATATGTTGAAGATTCATTTACATTCATGTTTCCTTGTTGGGTTAAGAAAAAATTCAAAATTGATTGAC
Source organism: Sympetrum striolatum (assembly GCA_947579665.1). Lineage (NCBI taxonomy): Eukaryota > Metazoa > Arthropoda > Insecta > Odonata > Libellulidae > Sympetrum > Sympetrum striolatum. Next base: position 70,617,652 of record OX388346.1, on the reverse strand, counting down.
TCTTCTGAAAAAATTTAAGTTACTTAAATGGTTTTAACGGTGAACTTCTAGGATTGGCTGTGATGCTGCCTCGCTGTTCCCTTGTCGATCTGTTTGAATATGTGCCATCGATGCGACTGACAAAGCGCTGTCATTACTTTGACGTTGCGGAAGATGAGTCATGCACATTTGGAGTATGGCACCCTTTGGCTGCAGAGAAACTCCTCTCCTTGTCCTTGAATATTGTTCCAGATCACAATGTCTTTGTTGATGGATATGTGCGTGTTCCTGGCTATGACTCACTTAAGTGCTAACGTAAATACCGTCTGAATACTGATCACTTCACAAATGGAAGGCACATGGTCAGGTAGGTACTCAAATATTTGTAATTATCTTATTCATAGTGTTTACTTTCAAAACCATAAAATATTTTGTCCAAAAAAATGGAATTATTGTACTTAATGAGGTTAGTTGTTGATACTCATGAATCTTTCTTAGGTTTTATGGAGCTTTTTGATCTTACAATGGTTACCTTTGCAAGCTTCATACAAAAAAAAGTGATGCGCCTCAGAACACATTCTAGATTAGGATGCTGTTTGAGGCTAGAATGGTGCACCTCTTTCAGAACAATTTAAAATTCACAACATAATTAGTATCTTATTAGGATAGATTAAAGCAAATAAGTAGCATTTAATAATTAACCTTTCATCAGTCGCACCTATGATCATTACTTGAATAGTCGTGCGTTGTATTTCATACAACAGATCAATTTTCGGCCAAAATTGTAAAATTAATTGAACTAATTATTATTTCTGAGTACTAAACTTTAGGTAGTAATATAATTTAAGAGGAATAATTTAAGAAGTAAACAACTTTTAGTAAAAAATATTATTATTCACCTTTATTTATTTACATGCGTTCAGAGAGTACCTAAAAAGCTAGATGTCTATTAGTTCCAAAATTGAAATGCGTCTAATAAAGTTTAAGGCTGAAACCGAAATTAGTAAAAAATTCCATTTCAACATTATAATTAGCAAAAATAGAGTTCACCGTCAAAAAACTTACCCAAGTGGTCATGTTTTGTATGTGTTACAACAGTCGTCAACTCACAGATTTATTTGCTTTTGCAGTTGGCTTAAAACTAAAAAGGAGCTTTTGACGCCTTTACAAGTCAATGGTAAGTGCAATAAAGGAATAAATTCAGGCATGAGGTTCAAGGGACCACCCAGGTAGAAACGGGACCTGAAAAACCGTCTGTGCTGTAAAGAATAAACAGCGCGATTGACGGAGGGTTAAAGAGTTGATAATACTAATCAACATTATTAAACTAGTCTTCTGCAAGCCCTGTGTCCAGAGGAAAGCATTAAAGGATTATATTCAGGCATTAATGCAAGATTTCTCTTCTAATCTGTATCATCCAACTAAATTTGAGTTTTGCATCAGCTACCTTTTCATTAGTCATGAATTCTAAATTATATGGTCTGACTTCATCGTAAGACTTTCTGATTGATCGGTAATATCCACACGTTTATTAAGGTAACCGGTTTCAGCTATCATCAGGTACAAGTCATGTTGTAGATATGTGTTCATACGTGTGCATGATATTTTCTTCATAGAAAAAGCATTTTGTTGCCAAGCTATCCATAAATTGATCAAAGTTACCGTTTTCATTATAAAAATGTTTAAATAGTTATAATTTTAAATCAAGTCTCTGGAAATGCCCTTATGTTGTTAAGCAAAGGAGACATTTATGTAAAATTAAATATATTACTTTCTCTTTGTTAAATTGCACCTACTTAGTCCCAAGCTTATGGATACTAATTATTTACACAATGTTTACAGACTTGTGCTAGTGTGGTACTCTTTCAAACATATAGGAGACTATTAGAACAAAGCTTGGTTCTAGAATCAGTTTCTTTCATCTGTTTAGTTTAGGATAGGGATTAGATAAGTTTTACGATATTGAGTGACTCCCATTTGAAAAATATTTACAATTTGCTTCATAAACGAAACACCAACTCTTTTCTTCAAGTTAAAAAGAAGGATCCCTCTTTAATGCCATGCAATTTTTTCTCTAACACAAAGAATTATCTGTGAGACAACTCCAAACTAAACATGCCAAGGATGAATGGAACGGCATTTAAAGGTTGAATTTCTAATACAACTCATTTTCCCTGGTTTGCCATCTGTGGACAACAGACTTCTGAAACACACATGAAAGAATTTAACATTCTTACATTGAATTTGGCAACATTTTTTATGCATTCTTTGTTGTTTTAGTCACCTTTAAGTCATTATTTCATGTTTGATCCTATTCCTTTATAGCTAATATTTAAATTTTATGTTTGAGGTGGATTTATTATAATTTTCCATCAACTTTGTGACACCAGGTCTGGTATAAGTGTCTAAATTCCCTAGGAAAAGGAAATTTAGGTCCCCATCTATTCATAGTAACTTTATCATGAAAAATTCCTAATATCCAAAATAAAGAGTTGTGAAAAACTAACTTTTGGAATTTAGCTTTGGTGAAGCTTTTATTGGACGAATTTATGTTTAAGATGAGCATAATGTCAAGTTCTATGAAAGTATTGCCTGCGTATTGACTAATTTAATATCTCTAGTTACATCCCATCCACTAGAGCTAAAGGTAGGAGACATGCGGTCTTTACGAGTTTTTTCATAAATTCCAAATAAAAGGTACTAATTCAAATAATTTTGCTTTCCAGGATTGTTCATAACATGTATAGATAATAAATTGGAAAATATATCAGCCAGGTTTATTTAATAATTAAAATTTTTCACATTCCAAAAATTTTAATATTAAACTTCTTAAATGCAGGGAACTCAAGTGTAGGCTGTAGATTTCACATTCAACTTAATAGTTTCATTTGTAAATAGCAAATACAGCCTTCTAATACAAAAATTCCCCCCCCCCCAACATATGGCTCACGCCCCAATACATTTTCTAGGTTTTCAGTAGCCCTATATATTGTCTTATCTAATTTTATCCTATAAAATCTCTTTATCTTTTTTTCCAGTCGTTTCTTTCGGAGCCAATGGATTTTGCCAAAATTAAAGAAAAATATTCAAATATTTTGATGCCCTCCATGATTTGTGAAGAATTTAGGTAAATGTTTACCAACTTACTTTGAATGTAGATGATCATTTATTATCAACGAAAAGGTGGTGATTTTCCATATTGAATCCTTAATCCAAATTCTTTATCTTAATTGAATTTTGTTCTGTGGAGCCTTCAAGTGTCTTCATTTGGGTTTTCCTACAAGCTATAGAGCTTGAATAAGTATTGTAATCGCAAACCATGCGATTATGGAATAGTTTTACATGTGTAAATGTATTAGTGCATGTTGTCACTCTTTTGGTATTTTTATAAATTTTACCTGTTTGCCAAACCAAAGTAGGTTGGTATGTAAGTCAATTAATCACTAAATGTTATGTGATGCTATGTATTAGCTAAAAGAATTTATCTCTCTGTGACTCTTTAAATGTTGAAAGTCATGAAAGGAAGAGGTATCTTAGGGTGTGCCGAAGTCAGCCTTAAAATGCATGATATATATGATATTTCAAAGTGAATTGGTGAGAGGAGATTGGCTGAATATATTCCTTACTTTTGTTTCCATCAAAGATTAAAATATCAATTTGATAAGATACTCAGGTATTTGTTTTTAAATTTAATTCTTTAATTTCTTTTTAATACCAGTCATTTTCAAATTCTGGCTTCAGCCTTTAAACATTCCCAACATAATTCATTGGTTATCAGTTGTAGCCGCCACAAGCACTTGTTTCTTTAATAAATATTTCATCTAGCGCTTTATAAAATATTATCTTAATATCCTCTTTGAATTGCAAATTTTTATGTAATTCTGTGTGAAGCCTTTCAATTTAATACGTTTATGTATACAGTTATAACACATCTTTCTGTGAAGCCATTTCATTATAATTATTATGATTTGGAATGCAATATCCTCCAAACTCGCTCACTGGCTTATGAATTTTGACATTTTCCTCTTTGATATCTAATTGACTCGTCATTTAAGATTTCAAATCTCAGTTTAAGTATGACCTCATTTCTGGACTGTATATATTTGTATCTCAATCTCATTATCCATTAACCCTACGTGGAAATGTAGGTTTCTTTATCATTAAAACTATATCATAATAAATATACAAATTTTGATAATTTGATAAATATGGATTCCCTTAAACTTATATTCTGTCAAGTATGAAAATTCTCTGATGTAAATCATTTTTCTCTTAGATTAATTCTGTAAGCTTCCTCTGAAATCACATTATTTAGATTAGGACTCTAAATATGACTGAACCAATTAGTCTGATATTACTTATAAACTGAGATAAATATGTTTTTCTAATTATAATTCTATCTTAATTTTCTTGATTCTTGAGCTGGTAAAATGACAGAATGAAAAACTTACAAGGTCATGTGGAAGTTAGTGATTCACCGTTTGTGTAGCTTTTGAAACATACTGCTTTTGTTGCCCATGTTGACTTTTAGTGGTTATTCATAATTATGTTCCCTAAAACGATGATGGAAACAACTGATGGAAGATTTACTTTCATGAATGTGGTTTTTATTTCTTGCATTACTCTTCATGTATATACTGTAAAAAGGTCATTAACAATGTTTGGAACTGTACAAACAAGCAAGATATTTTAAGTTCAAAATAAGATACTACAGTTTCAATTTTTCTTTCAAAATATGGTGGCATTGTTCTTAAATATTCCTATCCCTAGTTTTATGATAAAAAACAGTTGTTGAAAGAAAATCATAATGTCATTTATTCATGTAAACTGAAGATATTATTTCCTGATATCGAAACTTTTCTGAACAAGTTTGCGCTTGGGAATGACCGTGTACAGAGAAGCAATGGAGCTCTCTTCACATGCATCATGTTATGTACTTGTTTCACCTCTTATTGATGTTTCTGGTGTACTCACGACCTAAGATTGAAATATTATTAGCCTGTTAGAGAGCAACCTGTGAATGAATTTTATGTTTTGTAAAGTAATTTTTCAGAAATTCCATCTTTACTATTTTAATCATTTGAAGACATTTTGTTTTTGCCACTTCAGAAAGGAGAAACTGATATCCTATTTGTAGGCTTTTATCACCTTGTGACTACTGAAGAGGCTTAAAGAATTGGCGTAAAAATGTTGGAATACAGAGACAAAGGTTTCATAAAATTATTATTATACTATAAAAGATTCAATATTTTACATTTTACCACTTTTCTTGGATGTTCTGAATTGCATTGAATGGAATGTGATATTTGACCAATATTTTTTTATAAGTAGTTCAAGTGAGCCTATTTCAAGTTTTTGTTAGCTATTTCAACTCAACCATTTAAGATTCTCTAAATGTTTGATCTAAAATTTTCAGCATTTGGATTCTGATATTTTATTTAGGTATTCTTTATTCATTTCAATTAGAAGATTCTCATAATTAGTTTTGCAGATAAAAGAGTAATTAAGTGCTTATTAAAGTGTTAAATGATTCATTGCCATGGGCTTCTTCATACGATCATATGTGTTGGTGTTCTGTAAGCTTCAGGCAGTTGGTTTATGAAAGCTTTATTAAACTAGTGTGGTAAAGACCTGCAGTAGATATAATTTAATTGAGCAACTTTTTGGTGTTGTTTTTGTATTGGTATCAGAAGTGATAGAATAGTATCATGAATTTGATGGGTGAAAATTTTCAATGTGTTCAACTTTCAATTTGTTCTGTTGAATTGATGACAATGTTTTTCCTGCTTACTCAAAATGTATATAACATCATCTGATTATTCACCAATCTAAAAATATTGTAGCAGCTTAATTTATGAATACTAGTTGATTTAGATCTATTGAGAAAGCATCTTTATCATTGTTTGATGTTTCATACAGCAAGTGGGTATGTTCGATAATATTTATAAAAGGAGGTTGAATGCAGCATCTGATAGCTTCCAATTTAACTCCTTCTATGTTGTTATTTTTAGGATCATATTGTCTGTTCAAAGTTTTAAAAACTTAACTTTTAAAACTTAAAAACATCAGTGTTTGTTTAGGATTATGTTAATGCATAACTCTAAAAAGATTATGTCAGCTCCATTCTTGCATGGAATTTCAACCTATGTACTGCAATTATGTATGTGTTTCAGCATGCAATCCCGGATAGCACTGACGTCATTTGGAACCTTCAATTTCTTCTTTTTTTATAGTGTTACTAAATTTTGCGCCATTATTGTTCATAACTATGGCTATTGATCAATGCTCTTTTTTTCATGTCATCAACTTAAAGCATTACAAAATATAAGTTATAGCTTCAGCGTTTGAGTAACTGGTTGAGTAGCAAGGTAAGGCGCCTGAATTTAATTGTTTGAAAATGTGTCATAATCATGCAAAGATTTATTTAAATTCCTGATGTTGGGTCAACCTACAATATTTTTCATATTATGAATCATGGAAACAATTATCAATACAACCAGAAACAGTCATTATTACTCTAAGGATCATTTATGATACATTGATCAATTACGCATATTTATGTACACAGGGAACCGCATTAAATGGGTTAGGAAAATTTCTTCTTCCTATCGATGCTGAGTAGGAGAGGTGCTTTCGAAAAAGTTTTATTGGTACATTAGTATAATACAAATAAAATAAAATTTCTTAAATATGCATGAAATTATTTAATAAGTTTTTATCAAACTAGAATTCAGGATCTGAAATAGATTCTTCATTGTTTATTATATGAGACATTAGAATTCTAAAGATCTTTTATTTTTTATGTGAATTTTTTAAGAAGTCACCCAGTTATCTCAACATCTAAGGGAAATATGTTTTCCCTTGCTTGTTCAAACAATTTTCTGCTGATTTAGTGTTATCTTAGGAGATAGGTTCCCTAGAAGTCTTTTTGAATAATAATTTGGAAAGAGCTAAAAGGGCCATGGAAACATAGAATATCTGTTCCAGTTTACAACTGGTATCATAGGAATATCAGATAAGGAAAACTTTCCAAGCAAGCATCTGTGCATATATAGATAATCAGTCAGTAGTGAAACTAGTATTTTAATATAATCATGATTTTTTGATGAAGAACTAAAAGAACTTTGCCATTTCTATAGAAGACATTAACAGAATAGGAACTAATTTTATTAATATCATGATATTGGTGAAGCATCTTTGATTAGTTTTATAGTTCTACCTTTTGAGGTAACCCAAGGCAATACTTTCACTCTCTCATTCTTAAATGAGTTAATATTTCTATCTGTATTATTTGGCAGTATGATTTGTATACTTTTACCATTGAATATTAAATACAGGTGCAAATATTCAATAGACGGGTATACCTTCTACTTAAAGGGAAAGCTATGATTCACTCTAACTTCTCAAGCCAATGCAAGAAGAATTCATGGTACTTGACTTTTCTTTCTTTTAAACAATTTCTGGTTAAGTTGTGGAAGGTTATGCATCTTATGTAAATTTCATTAAGAGTAAACATTTAAAATTTTGATACATTTTGTTAAATACTGTAAAAGGTTTAAAATTGCTTTTCAAAGTCAAGTTATTTTATGTGATAAATTATGATCTGTCCATCATTAGTTCCTCTAAAATAAATTGATGAGATTACCATCTCCTTAAATTTGTAAAACATATTTTCCACCAAGTAACATTCTAAAATAATTAATAGCAACTTCTTTCATAATGCACATTTATATAATTAATGACCATGTTGTAGTCTGTGGAAGGCTAAAGAAAGAATTTCTGTCCTTGTGACCAGTAAACTCTGATGCTATTTACAAATTGTTTATTAAAATAAAGCTTTTCCCATTTCTTAAATAACAGTAATTTTTTTCAATAAAATATTGCTAAGAATATAAGTTTCAGTAATATAGCTCATTATTTGCTCATTGTTAGTTGAAACCATTATTTTTTCTCTGTTGTGACTTCAATAATTTGATGTTCATATAGATTGTTATTCTAAATAATGTTGATTTATATAAGGAAGTGATATTTAAAATGTGAGTAAATAATTATTTCATGTAATAAATACTTATAAACCAATGTATTTTAAATAAAAAGTTTTACAATTTCTAAATTTTTAACGTTATATCTTTAATTGAAAGACAGTGCTTGTATATAAATTTTTGCATTATCTCAAATTGAGGAATTCATCTTAACTTTCAACGAACTTCCTTCATTTTAAGAATGCATACATTGTTGCAATTATTAGAACATTATTGCTGCATGTCTTCAAAATAAGCACATTTCAGTACGGAGTGATCAGTTTAATTTTTGTTTAGTTCCAGTAAGATTGGTAAAAATTACATTTCAGTACAAACTTCAAGATCATTCATTCAGTGCAGTGCATTCTTCCTTTTAAGGAGATTTTAGTTGGAAAAAAACTTAATTATATTTATTTCACAATCTCTACCCAACAAATCCTGGTTCAATCTGTGTGCAGCATAAATTCCAATAAAATAAAATTAATAAATTTTGTAGTGTTTCTTTAATTTAAAAACTGTGAAAACACAAAAGGTAGCAGTATTTTGCTCTATACAGCTTTTTTTACTTTTAAGTCTACGCTTTAAATGATTATTCATAATAGTAATGCTGGCAAGTAAAATTTTCTAATCATTTTTTTTAGTGGCAGTAGAGCTGAGAAAAAACTCCTGTTACTTTTTGCTTCTTATGATTCAGTGTAATTTAGTTGAATTTCATTTTTTGCAAAAGGCAGTCAAAAAGCATTTAAAATTTTATTCAACAAAACTACAAAGACATACCAGTGAAAACATGTCACTTTTCAATAAAGCCCTTCTTGATCAATGTATTTGTACATCTGCACTTCTGCTACGTAGATGAGGTTACATAATCGTTCTACCTTTTGTTAGGTTCATGGGCATGGACTTCTCTTATTGTGGTAGGATCCCTTAATGTATTTCCATTGACGTCTTTGACCATCACCATTCTATTACGAATTTTATTCCCTGTCAATCGCTTTACTTTTCTGTACATTAGGTCTGTCCTCCCACTTTCCACTAGCTTTTCTATTTCATTACATTGTCCCTTCCACCACTGTTCTCTTGTCTTATTTGTTTCCCCTCTTTGTTTTTTGTTTAGTACTATGTATATTCTGCTCCCATGCTCAGTGTTGATGTCCTTCTTTCTTCCATTTTATTTAACAAATACCCATGGTTTCCTACTTTTGGTTTTTTAACCCTCCCAACAGTTTTGTGAGCACTCTCCTTGACACAATTTTAAACTTTTCCCATTCCTTGTTAGTGGTTAGTTACCTTCAGTCCTGAGCCTTTTTGACTGGCTATTGAAATTCTTTAGACTTCCCACCTCTTAGAGCCATTTCACACTTGCCTGGCAGCCGGCTAAACGGTACCGTATAGACGGCACACAGTGCGAGCGGTTTCACATCTATCCGGCAGTCGTTTAAACTGCGAAGTCCCTTAATTTCATATTCACCCACCTGTTTTATTTTCTAAATTGTAAATATTTCTGAAGAAATGGAAAGGGAGCAGATGATAGCATGCTTTATAGTTTACCGACGAGCGAAAAGTAGGAAGAGAAAGAGAAATAATATTTAATACCGAAACCTACGTAGCTCATTAAATCTTATTGTCGTAGACAGTACAACGTTTTCCAATCCAATTATTTCTTAAAAGAAGGGCCAAATAAACGCCTGGATTCACCTGGACATTGCTGGGATTGAACGATCTTTTGTATTTACCGCCTGAAAACGACCCGGCAACCGTCTGAAGTAGTGGGAAGGCCAGGCTGCTAGCCAGTGCCGTGCGCCGTTTGGATGGCACACGGAACCTGCCAGGTAAATGTGAAAGGCTCCATATACCTTTCAATAAATGACTGTGTAAACGGTACCGTTTAGCCGGCTGCCAGGCAAGTGTGAAATGGCTCTTAGAGCCTCTAAATTTCATTTCAGTGTATGTTTTGGCCATATGATCTTTTTAAACTTGAGCTTGGTTTTCATCATTACCAGGTTATTACCTGAATTAATGTCAGCACCAGGATAACTTAGCAAGTTTTTAACACTAATTCTAAACCTTTTTCTCACCAAAAATTAATCAATTTGGTACCTATATGTATCCTCGGACTTTTTATGTGTACATCCATCTGTTGTAGTGCTGACATTGTGTGTTTATGGTGCAGAGATTATTTCTCTTACACAAGTCTATCAGTTTTTGTCCTCTGTCATTTTTATTCTGATTTCTGCCACCTCTTTCCCATCTTTGCCTTGCTCAACTACTGTGCTCCAGTCTCCCATAACAATGATGTTCTTATTGCCTTTAACCCTTCCCATAACCTCCTTTATTTGTTCATATACCATGTCTACATCATCTTCACTGTAATCACTAGTGGGCAAGTACACCTAAGCTATAGCCGTCTTTACTGGTTCACACTTTACTTCTACCAACATAACCTGATCGCTCATGAGCTTGGTGGCTATCACTGATTCTCCCGCTCTCTTATCCTACACTACAGGTACTCCCCTCTGGCTAATACTTCCCCCACCCAAAATGACTCTAACATCATTGGTCCAGAAGTTTCTCCTGCCTTTCCACCATCCTTCACATAAGCATATTAAAGTTGGACCTCTTCATTTCTACCTTTAAACCTTCCTTTTATAAGCATTTTCTTATATCCCTACCCTCCTTTCCCTGTTTATCGTGTCTTCTCTTCTTGTTGGTCTTTGTGTTTGGATTTTGTGGAATGATGACCTAGATGGCCTTACTCCCATCACTGCCTGGCATGACACTCACCCTAGAAGGCTGAGTCCTTTTTGCATTACCGATATTATTATGTTCACACATCATAACCACAGCTAAGTATTCGAGGTTGTCTCCCCTTGCCTTCCTCAACAGTGTCGTTTACCGTGACACCAGCACTCATTACAGCCACCCCACTTGGGTGCAGCCGCCTTACTGAAGCACAGATGCTGCGTAGACTACCATATAATGGCCCCTACCTATTGATCTTTCTGGCATGGGTGACCCTCCCAAGTTCCAGACAGTCTAGCTCTTTGGGTCATATGAATAAGCAAGCCCTTCCACCATGACAAGGATGAAAACCAGAGGAGGGAGGTACTTTTATAGCCCAGCAAATGGAATCTTTTCTCTATATATAAGTTTTTGTCACCCAGGGTTACTACTACTATGACTATGTGATCAGGTCCAGTGGACTGAGTGATTTAACGACCAAGGTCCTACAGCCATTTTTTGTTTGCTCTCATTCTTCCAGGCTGCTGCAGATCTATAACTCTGTTGATCCATCCGTTTTTTGGCTGCTCCAATGGTTTTTTTCGTGTATGCCTGTTACAATTGGTGGCTCCCTAGTCATTCCAGTCTCCTGCTTTTTATTACAACACCACGTTTGGTTCCTTATATAGTTCTTTTATTTCTATTTTATAAAAACTTAAAACTTGTAAATTCCTTATATATAGATGCTTTTGGAACATTCAATAAGTAATTTGCTAGTTTTACTTAATTTATAAATGAGGCTTTAAAAGCACAATAAATATCTTTCAAGTAAATCTTTGGACTTCTAATCAATTCCTATAAAATGGTGTTAAATTTTTCTACACCTGTGTTACTTCTGGAAATCTCACCAAGATATGCCATCACTATTTGATTACCATACAGTTGACATAGATCATCATCTCTGAGGAGGGTTTTTTTATCAAAAAGACACCATCAGTTATACTAATCAGAGCAAATTTCCAAGATACTTCTTCCTTGCCAGAATCAAATTGTGAATCAATATTGCAGTGAACACTTTTTTTACATCAAATTCCTCTTTAACCCACCTATAACGATAGCTAATATAATTAATAGCTTTACCTCAGTTTTATTATCTTCAAATGAAATGAAAATATCATTATTCATTTAATTTTTAATTAAAGCTTAATTTATAGTTTAACTTGGATTTAAGATTTTTCAAAATGAAATTAGTCAAAAAGTTTGTCCATTTAATTAAATACCTGGAAGTTCCAAAAGATCAAAACAACCTGTTTCAAAGATAATTTTAGAGGTTCAATGATAACCAGTAATGATGATGTATATTTTATAATGGCAGCTTCCTTAATAAGAAAGTCACTCATGACAATTATTCAGTTGAAATAGGTCCTGCTAATTACACACGAAAGAAACTCTTGGATGAATGAGCTAACTTCTCGTTTTTGGAATATTTCTATTTTGTTATATTTCATTGTATTTTGTTCGATTTTCATGGGTATATACCATCAACAACATTGTTGTGTAGTATCTTTTGAAGAGCATGTGAGTAAAAAATACATATTAGTCAATTTTATAAGTCCTTTGAAGTGAATTTTATGGTTTGTAAGGAATGAACCTAAAAGGTATGTAATGAGGATGGAAAAAAGTATAAAACAAGGAGTCCAGAATAAACAATGGCAATGTGAACTTAAATATTAATGTGAATGATAGATTGTAATAGTATGAAGTGTATTGTATAGATATCCTGGATTTTCATGTTTTTTTTTGAGGTTTCTACTGTGAAATTTATATGCCTTTAAGCTTTGATGCATCAATGATATGTGTTACAGTTATTGATTTAGAAGGCACTATATTTTTCTTGTCATTAATCTTAAAAAGTAGTATTCCGTTGCTCACATTTTCTTGTTGATCAGTATTTACTCCTTGGAATGGAAGTAGGGTCCAAATGTGTACATTAATTAGAGCTAGAAGTCTGAAAGTCGTACTGCAAAGTTTGTGTTAATTTTGTGTTTATAGTTATCAAATAATGTCTAGATTGAGGAAAAGGAATTTTTAAATATTTATAATGTTATGGTGAGATTAATCCAAATTATATTACTTTGGGTAGTTTAAAACAGCTGTTGAATCCAAAAACTTAACTTGAATATTGAATCTGTAAATGTATTAATGCTTCAATTACTATTTGGAAAACTTTGTAAGTGCTTTTACTTTTACTTGGTTTGAACACAATGAAATAAGGTTAGGAACTGTGTACTAATGAAAAAATACATTTCATCAATCCAAGCTTCTTATTCTGTTCTTTTACTTGCAATAACCTTGAAACTCAACAAATAATAAACCAAAAACGTACTTCGTATTTTCCACAAATTTATTAGGCCAGAACACCTTGTATTTATATTGAAACTCAACCTCATTCATAAATTTGGGAATTACATTTGGTCAATGACAAGGGAAGAATAAACTTAGCATACTTTTGGTAAAGCTTAGTTTCATATTATGGATTCCCAAAGAAAATTTTTAACATAATTATCTCAATTGGATTGAAAAACAGGCTGGTGCAAAATTCTTCCTTAAAGAATACATTGATATGTTTTCCATAATAATTTTCAAAGAACTTCCCTTAAAATTTATGACTGTCACACTTTAAAAGAATAGAGGTTATAATAATAATGATAATGAATTTATTACGGGTATTAAACCCATTTACATAATACATAATCAATATCACCATTGTGATGATGTTACGTAAATACATTTTCAAAATAATCCCAAATTCAGCATTACGCTATACTAAATATTCCTCCGCAATAATTACTTTAGATTATGATAAGAAAATTTCTTTTTCTGTATATTTTTTTAAGTTCCCTTGGGGTACGGAATAAATTGGTATTCAAGTGTCACTCATCTTTTCTTAGCGTCAAGAACATGCAGACACCAAGTTATCGTCTTATAGCCATGTGGAAGCCATTTTAAATCGTTCCGCGCTTTGAGATATTTCACTCTCATTTATTTTTCCTCGCCAGCCAACCGGTACCACCAGTACTTTTCCAGTGGCGCAGGATTACCCACTGAATCTTTCAGGCATGAAGCTTGGCGCCAAATTACCTTGCGGTTCTCTTGATAACCCCCAATTTCGCCTAACTTTTTAATTATGATCATAGAAACTCGCAGGTTGACTCTCTACCATACTTCATTACGATCACTCATCGGTGCAGAGATTGGAGGCGATGTATAGCCTAGGTTCGAACATGCAAACAAGGCTTTAACAATATCTACGGCCAAATAATGATTCCAACCGACCATAGTACACCAACAGACAGACAGACAGTGGGACAGTCTGGGGAATTATTTTCCTACAGCTATTAATTGCAATTACCATTTTCATGGTGAACTTTGGCGAAGATGTGTCCGAACATAAAAGCATCATTCCTACGGATGTTGGGTAGTTGGTGGCGTAAAAGAGGTCTATCACGAGGAAAAGAACTGCCGCAACTCAAAGAGTGAAGATAGACTGCTAGAGCTACTGAATGAAGTAGAAAAGATAAATTGGGACGTCATCCGGCTCACAGAAGATAAGAAAATATTTTTTTTTAACTATACGCAGTACATCATTTATACTGAGCGCTTTCCTTCTTTAATCTTTAAAGACAGGATAAATGAGTTCTATAAGTATAACTAAAAAGTGGATTTTTCTTCATAGTTAAATACTTAGCAGGTCAAACAAACCCTCTGCCCGGAAACTTTCCCCTAAACCAGGGTTACCGACCTTAGTCCCGCAAAGTCTCTCCTGTCTCACGAGGCAGTCGCCGACCGCCTTCATTCGCAGCCGTCTCACCGCGCTCTCCCTCACCACCGTCCCCGAACATCGTCCCCCGACGCAACCTCCGATCGTTGTCGCCACCCCCAACTCTGTCCGCCGACGCCGCCTCCCTGGACGCACTAACCCCGAGGCGCCCTCCCCAGACGACCTCCACGGACGTCGACTCACAACATCCCTCCCAGGACGAACCACACCGCCGGAGCCTCCCTTCGCCGTAGACACCCCCCGACTCCGTCCGCTGATGCCGTCTTCCAGGACGACATCCCTCCGACGCCCTCTCACCGCCGACATCCCCTTCCCGGGCGACCCTCCAATCCTCCCGATCCCATCTCCCTGGAGGACCTCCCCCGACGCCCTATCCACTAACAATCTACCTTAACTCCATATCCCTGAACGACTTCTACCCAAGACGGCCTATCCCCGGAAGCCATTCCTCCCCTGACGCCATGGACGACCACCCCCTGACGCCCTATCCCCGGGCTCCCTCCCTGCGAAGTCGTCTCCCCAAACATCCTTCTCCCCCTATAATGTCCCACGACTTGACTTGTATTTATTTATGACGGGGGCAGGTGTGGCCTAAAGGCCAATCTTCCTCTCTTTTTACATATATTTTACATGTATAAATACAAAATAAATACATAATAATTACATAGATAAATAATTACATTACATAACAAAGAGATAATTAGTATTTGTTTTGAAATTATTAAAAATCAGATAGGTGAGATAGAACACAAATTTACTGCATAAAAATATGCATAGAAATATAAATAAATGCTATCTTTAAAGATGGAATAAACACAGAAATGATATATAAAAAATTAAAAATTTAGTTGTAGTTTTTGATCGTGCATCACCACAAGTCACACGGGACATTAAAAGGTTCTAATAGTATAAATAGATAGTGGTTCACTTTATTGTTCTATAGATGGTTCACCAAATAGTTTAAAATAAAATTACATAATTGGGATTATCACCTCACAGATTAACTTCACTTCATAAGTCACGGATTTAATATCTCACGGAAATGTTTATTTTATTCTTTCCCGGCTAAATCTGAACCAGCTGCCATCCCTCGACGTAGTCAGCCGACGCCGTCCTGCGAGGAAAATAGTATGTGTATTATTCACCAGAAACAAAACGTCGTCAATGACAGACATTCGCGTTAATTCCAGTACTTGTACAGCATAAACGGAGTCTGCCCAAAGAACAACAGAGTGTTATAACACAATGTTATTTATATATACTTATGAAGTAAAATCTTTGAAAATCTTAAATTACACCATTTTTCGCTTTCGTATATGTGTACTACAACATCCGATTTCATGTATAAGAATCTTTACAGGATAGTGCTCCCCGATAGTCATGTGGACAGCGCGTTCGCCTTTGGTCCGCGGAAGGCGGTCCCGGGTTCAATTCCCGGTGGGAACCAATATGCAAAAGTACTTTTTCTTATAAATCAAGATACAGAAAAATTGAAAAAGTTAAATTTGAAGCCATGGGGCTGGTAATTCAATAACGCCCAAAAATTAAGAGGGCAAACAGATGTGCTGTTTTTTTTACAGGATATTCTCAATAATGGCTTATTAACTGAACCATATTTAGGAAGATCATCATGTACAATCTAATTAAATGAATGATCAGCGTTTTGTAGCGAAACAAATTAGAGCTACAGGTATTTCCATTGGAAGATAATGATGTAAAAATGCACACGGACATTCATATTTAACTAACACTTATTTTCATAGTTTATGAATTGTTTATAATTAATTCGTTTTTCCAATATTTCGCGAAAACAAAGTTAAGGAGCCTTGTTTTGATATCTTCTGTCCATTAGACCGCAATACATAAATTTAAAACCGAAATTTAAGTATAAATAACTTCTCTTCAATAAAGCGACGTAAGAATCTTAGAGGGGGAACCTTCACAATAACGTCAATTTCACTCCAAGAGTAGAAATTAATTTATGACAAATCTCTTAAACTGCATTTTATTGTTGGAAAACAATGTTTCGGAAACGTTGGCAAAAATCGGGTATCATATCTAATTTACTTTGCTTTCAAAGACCAAACAAAATTCAATCATAACATGGGTAATTGTTACTGCAGATGAAACCCATTGCATATATCTACAAATACCAAAAGGTTGGGAATTTTAATGGTGGACGGTTATCATGGATGTACTACATTACAGTCACAGAAGCCGCATCAAAGGCATATTAACGACCTAAATCTCCTCCATCGTATCTGTCCATAAACATGTTTAAGTTAGAAAATGATTATGTCCACAAGTGTAAAACGCCAAGATGTCCAAAGCTGCGATAGCCGGAAGAAACTCGATCCATCTTAAGCGAACAGTCAGCAAGGAGATTGTTAAGATATAAAAATAAATATCCTACATCAAACATAACTCTGCATTAATCTATCTCCAATTATTTTTTTTAATTAGTCGCGTTTCCTACAAAGAGTGGTATTAATGACTAATAATGCCCTTGTTGTACTACAGACTCGTGAAAGAGTAAAAGAAACTAAAATAAATATGTTTAAAATGTCGGAGATAGTTTATGAAAACAAGAACTTGAACTTGTGAAAAGACCTTAAGGTGAAAATGGCACGAAGCACCGTCTGCCACTGTTGAAAACATCTTAGGAATGGAAGTAATTGAAATTGGAGGAAGAATTGACCTTGAGGCGCCTCTTGACCTTTATGTACTTGACCTCTACTACCAAAAAGGAAAACATGAAAGTAAGTTAACCTAAGTAAATAGAAAAAAATAACTGGTCATATCATAGCTAATACGGAAGGAATGAAAGAGAAAATACTTTGAACTAACGCCATCCACTTACACCACGCCGACATTGTTCCCAGGTTTGAAATATCTAAGAATGCTCTAAGAAAAATATGTATTCATTTTCTAATTAGTGAATCAGGTATCGTTAACTTAAATGAGAATTATACCTCAAGTTGACTTCTCCTTGGTCGCAGAAGCCTTCAAAATGCCTAACTATTCATGAATATCTTATGGAAATGTGTCTGATAGATAGGCAAACCATTATGCAAATTCACAGTCGCTGGCGATGTCTTGTAGAAATACGTCATGATGAAGAAGAAGATTATTGTACAATAGTACAATAGTACAATAATCTTCTTCTTCATCATTATGCAAATAAAACATATCCTGTATTCTTGATGGGAGATTTATTAAACAATAATCTTTATAGCTCGGAAAATGAGCAAGTTTTGATTCTCGAATATTTCTCGAAGCCACGTTTCTACGTAAATTGTTTGATGTTAATCCTTAATAACGATGCTCTCAATTGGATGTTGGTTTCTACAACGATTGCTCTGGTGCTTTTTCATTCCAGATCAAATCTACAGCGATAACAACAGTATTAACAGAGAACACCGAGAAGTAATCGAAACTTTTAAAATGAATTAAAAATTGAGGGGTATTCCACGCGTTAGAAAATGTAAAATATTAGAACCGTATCAGCCTGAAACTGAGGCATTATTAAACAAAATAAGACTGATATGAATTGAAAGTAAACCAATGGTGACTGGCATCCGCTAACATCGTAGAACTTTAACGAATGAAAAAAATCGAAAAAAGGTGAATTTGCATGCATAAAATACGCTATACCGATCATACAAAATAGGAATTATAATAAGATTGGATTCAGTTTGTACTCATTGTATTCTATGTTCCATCCATGGACCGAATAACTCTCCTCAGCATCTCTACATTCCTACTGATCCTCTCCCATGATGGAGAAAAGTTCCTTGCGTGTTACTGAAGAATAAATACAGAAATCAGTAAAAGGAGTATTATTTATAAACATAAAACACTATGTTAATCCAAAAATATGCACTATCTATCATATTTAATAGGATAGTATTAACATTAACTTCCAAGTATACTCATTGTGTACTGTGTTCCATTCCTGGTCCCTGATAATCTTTGGTAGCATGCCCTTTCGGTATCACACCGGAGACACTGAGAATAATCGTCCAAATGCGAGAGAATTCATTTTTTCGGAGCTTGAGAAGAGGAAGAAGCACACATTTAATTAGTATTTAAAGAAAATATTGAACGGTGCAAGTATAAGAGCGAGTGAATGTTATACCCATCGCTGTAACTAGGATTACCTTTTCGACGTCGTCGAACCCTAGGTCTGAAACAAAATCGAAGTTGTTTGTTCGCTTCGGTATTCAATAAAATTAATTATCTCAAAAACAGAGATATGCTAACTGAAATATATCTAATAAAACACTATTGCTAGCTAATTTAATTCAATTTTGGAATCTCAATTTGATTCAAATAAATATATTCAAGGTAAACAGAAAATTATTGGTAAGTGACAGAGCAAGATTCATAAAACAGTAACTATTCCTCAATTCAAACTCGAATACTTTTCACGACTTCCGTTACGAGAGTAGTAGAAAATGTTTAATGTAATTAGAATATATTATTAATGATCATTACCGAATATTCAACTCCAGTTATTCAGTTGAAGGCAAAAAACAGTGATAGAAAAAAAATCTTAGGCTAACGTTCATTTTAATATTAAGATTTCGTAACTGATAGGAATTCATGATTCGGAGTGAAAATAAAAATATACCTACTAAGAGAGAATCAGTATGTACCCATTACTCAAGAAATATATGCAAGGTATATTTGAATCTAATATTGATTAAAAGTTTTACGCAAGGAAATCATTCGAAAGATAAGTAATCGGAAAAAACAGGTCACGATTCAAATGTAAATCCCGTTGATATGACATCTGCTGACGATATCCTTTACTAACCCTGAAGTAATTTCAACAATATTACTTAAGATATTTTATCCAGCTGTTTTTATTATTCATAAATTATGGTGAAAATCTAACTCTCAATATGATTTCCCAAAGCAAACTCGCAGGGAAAATGCATGAAACGATCACTGTTACTAAAATAAAATTCGAATATTTATCCAGACTCTACCTCTAAACGACCGTAAGAATATCGGCTCAAATAATCTGGTTAATTAATAATAATATTACCATAATATATTTCCGATATTCACCTCGGGGACAAGAGGTACGTCACAAATCTAAGACTTCCAAATAAATTTTAGAATTAAGATCTCCAAACCAACTTCCTAACAATTAAGACATGAAAACGAGAATAAGAATACACTAATTCCGCACAAATTTTTATCTACCCATTATTCAAGAATTGCTTGTATGGCGAGTTTGAATCGAATTATGAAAAAAAGGATAGGAAGGTGGAAATCCTCCTTATAAGCGATACATGACACGATAATGGTGGACGGTAAAATCAAAGTTGAAATTTAAATAAAAACCCCGCTGATTTCAATGGAAATTTTCCATAACTGATCTCTCAAAAAATGAGAAACGATTGCTTGAGGAATATAGTCCAGCAGTAATGTATTTGATTATTCAAAGTTGATTCTAAAAATTACGACTCTCAATACGATTTATGGTGAGAAAAAGTTCGACCTCATAAAGACCGTAGAATGGATATATGAAAACTAAGGAGAAATGAAATCTGAATTCAAGGTTGAAGAAAACGAAAGAAGACATCGCCGCGAGAAATAGCTGAGTAAAACGATTTTGAATCACGAATTTGATCATATTAGGACGTGTATCGTTCTTAAATATTTCTTACGATATTGTCAGCAGTATGCAAGTGAAAATAAATTATTAGTCAACAAGCTATAATACTTTATTTGTTATGAAATCGTTGATTTGAGTTTTACTTAAAATTTCATAGGTATTTCATAGGATGAATGCAATTTTCTTGGAGATTGCTTCCATGTCTTAATATTTCGGAATGGTCACCTTGTGTTGGAATAAAATCCAAGGTCTCAAAAACTTACCTTTTTATATTGGAATTGTGAATTTCTCGTCCAGGTTCTCTTGTCCAATTAGTATCACTTCCTATTTTATTGAATGACCTTAGCCACGAGTCATACTTCTTGTATCTATAAAGCACAGACTTTTATGCACTGTTAACGCTGGAACACTTTTTACGAGAAGTAATATCGTCTAAGTAAAAATAAATAAATTCCTCTGATTTCTACGTATTTCGTTCCACTGGCAATACAATTTTACTTCTGGAGGAAAATGTGGAATGCACCTTCACAACTTCAGCACATGTGTTTCAGACTGACTTAATAATGGCGGAAGTCACGTAATGATGAAGAGTGCCTTTTCGTTATGCTTTCGTCTACTAAATGGCGCCAAAAATCCGTGGGATTTCCTTCATAACATTAAAGAGCTTGTTTGATACGTGCGTACTTAAAACGTTGATTATAAGCTATCGGAATGAAGAATTTAACTAGAGAGTGATTAGGATAAGGTTCTCTATCAATCGCAACAAAAATGCATAAATTTGTTACTCTAAATGTCTGTGGATATTCGTGAAGAAGTAGTTTTAATGAGTTGGAAACTCAGCTTTTCGACCAGTGCCATTCTTAAAAGGTGTGAGGAAGTTTTTCAGTGAGAAACAGTGCCGCGCAGTGCTTACAGTTAAATAGTGTTTCCGAGTGCTTAAAAAGTAAAAAGAACAAATTTATTCCTTCCACCAACACCATGATGTATCTCGTAAGAGTGGCCAGTGTATGTATGTACCATAGCAACAATATGGACGAACTTCGTGTTGGAGGTGAAGATATGTAGGATTTCATTGCATGATTAGCTAGCTAGACTAGCATTACAAGAATATTAAGGTAAGTGCGAAAAAGATATACGCGTAGGTCGATTTTCTTTGTGGGTAGCATAAAAATGAGTTGAATTACTACACTTCTATCGTAATCTCTGCAAAACGTTTGAAATGATTGGGCTAAGGAGTAACGAGTACGAATTTGAGGTAATCGAAGCAAATCGGAGTAAAAAAACACCGACCACAATCGGCTGAAATTCTAAATATTTTAGAAATTATCTTAGAAAACTATTTGATATAATACCTATATTTAATCTTACCGAATAGTAATCCATATTTCTTAGCTTCTGGTTGACCATGAGATAAGCAATTTAACAGAACATAATAATATACGTGAGAACATTTAAGAATATTATTGAGTTGGTTGAAATAAAATTCTGAATAACGAAAAGGTACTCTTTATCATCAGATTACGTGACTTCCGCCATTCTCAAATCAGTCCGAAAAACATGTGCTGAAGTTGTGAAGATGCATTCCACATATTCCTCCAGAAGTAAAATTGTATTGCCAGTGGAACGAAGTACTAAGACATCAGAGAGATTCATTAACTTAGACGATATCACTTCTCATTAAAAGTGTTTCAGTGTTAACAGTGCATAGAAGTCAGTGATTTATAGATCCAAGAAGTATTACTCGTGGTGAAGGTCATTAAAAAACGATAGGAATTAGCACGAATTAGACTAGAGTTTCTGGACGAGACATTCCGAATTCAAATATAAAATGGTAAGGTTTTGAGACCTTGGATTTTATTCCAACACAAGGTGACCCTGCTGAAAGATTTAGACGTGGTAGCAAGCTCCAAGAAAACTACATTCATCGTATGAAATACCAACGAACTCTTAATAAAAAACTTATCTCTACTTATTGGTAATTTCATAAAAAAAACATAGTATGATAACTTGTTGAGTAGTAATTGATATTAATTTGCTTACTGCTGACCATATCGTAAGAAATATTTCAGAGCGATGCACGTCGTAATATGATCAAATTCGTGATTCAAATCGCCATACATGTAATTCATGAATTATGGGTAGATATTTATTTGCTACACCTTGATGTATACCAATGTACGTTGGAAAGATATACCACAATTCAAAAGTAACTTTAATAAGAGTTATATTTGGTATAAAATTATTATTACTCTCTAATTCGAAATATGTTTCCGTTTCTACCATAGATACATCATCGCTTTAGTTGTTCCGTTTTAGAGTCGCATATTGATGTTCACTTTCTCCCGTTTCATTATTAACGAACCATCCTATAATGTAAAACGGTATTTGCATACAACTAATATTTATTCCAATCTTATCATACAAAAATATTTGCAAACTGATATATTTGGCAGAATGTTTTTCACTTTGAGCCAAAACGTAACCCGGGGTAGACGAGAAATCTACGCGGATTATAATCAAGGAGTTTAAAAATAACATTAATCTCCCAATGATTTTTAAATTTAAAATGAATTGTTTTGCGTATAATGAAATTTTATTTCGGTGGTGATTGTAATTTATGAAAACTATTAAAGTATGCGGAAAACAGGAGACTGATAGTCGAACCAACGACCAATCACAGCGCTGTATTTGGTTGAACGGTTATTCTAATGGTTTGAACTTCAGTTACTTCGTGAACGTCACCCAGTGAGGAGTTGCTGCAGGACTCATTTTCGTTAAGTAGAAGTACAATACGTTCGAAACCGACCATATTGGAACAAATTTTGAAGTTTAGTTTAATTATTGATTCATTATTTTTATTCGAGAAGTATATATTCAAAAAGTAGGGGATTTTTGTGACGTCAAGATATTCGTGGACTTCGTCGGGGACATCATTTATTTGGTATGTGCATCATCACGAATTACTCTAGAAAAAATTCTAAAGGTTGTTTTTTTAATTTTGAGTTAAAAATACATTATTTCGATCCTTACGTTAAACATTTCATTTATGAGATAGCTGATGAGGTGTTTGTAGTTGTGACATTGACAGTTTACTAAGCTATTTCAAGCGTCGATGTCTTCTTTCGTTTTCTTCACCTTGAACTCAGATTCCATTTCTCCTTAGTTTTCATACATCCATTCAACGGTCTTTATGGGTCGAACTTTTTCTCACCATAATTCGTATTGAGAGTCCTAATTTTTAGAATTGATTTTGAATAATCAAATACATTACAGCTGGACTGTATTCCTCAGGCAATCATTGCTCATTTTTTGAGAGATCAGTTATGGACAATTTCTATTGAAATCAGCTGGGTTTTTATTTAAATTTCAAATTTGATTTTACCGTCCACCATTATTGTATCATTAATCGCTTATAAAGAGGATTTCCACCTTCCTATCCTTTTTTCCTAATTCGATTCATGCTCGCCATACATGCAATTCTTGAATAATGGATAGATAAAAATTTGTGCGGAATTAGTATATTATTATTCTCGTTTTCAAGTCATAACTGTTAGGAAGTTAGTTTGGAGATCTTAATTCTAAAATTCATTTGGAAGTCTTAGATTTGTCCCCGAGATGAATATCGGAAATATAGTATGGTAATATTACCAGATTATTTGAGCCGATATTCTTACGGTCGTTTAGAGGAAGAGTCTGGATAAACGTTCGAATTTTATTTTAGTAGCAGTGATCGTTTTATGCCTTTTCCCCGCGAGTTTGCTTTGGGAAATCATATGTAGAGTTAGATTTTCACAATAATTTACGAATAATAAAAACAGCTGCATTGAATATGTTAAGAAATGTTTTTGAAATTAATTCAGGGTTAGTAAAGGATATCATCAGCTGATGTCATATGAACGGGGCTTACATTTGAATCGTGACCTATTTTTTCCGATCACTTATATTTCGAATGATTTCCTTGCGTAAAACTTTCTATCAATATTAGATTCAAATATACCTTGCATGTAATTCGTGAGTAATGGGTACATACTGATTCTCTCTTAGTAGGTATATTTTTATTTTCACTCCGAATTATGAATTTCTATCAGTTTCGAATTCTTAATATTAAAATTATCGTTAGCCTAAGATTTTGTGGAATTAGTACAAGTGTGTTTGTGTTTTTATTTTTGGTGTTTTTTAAAAATGAAGTTCCACCAATTAACACTCGATTTGATTTCTTTGATTTCTTTAGCCTAAAATGTATTTTCTATCACTGTTTTTTTCCTTCAACTGAATAACTGGAGTTGAATTTCGGAAATGATCATTGATAAAATATATTCTAATTACAGTTAACACTTTCTACTACTCTCGTAACGGAAGTCATGAAAAATATTCGAGTTTGAATTGAGGAAGAGTTACTGTTTTATGAATCTTGTTCTGTCACTTAGCAATAAATTTCCGTTTACCTTGAATATATTTATTTGAATCAAATTGTGATTCCAAATTTGAATTAAATTAGCTAGCTGTAGTGTCTTATTAGATATATTTCAGTTATCATATCTCTGTTTTTGGGATAAAATTAATTAATGGTATTGAATCCCGAAGCGAACAAACAACTTCGATTTGGTATCAGACCTTGTTCCTCGACGTCGAATAGGAAATCCTTGTTAGAGCGATCGGTATAACATTCACTCGCTCTTATATTTGCACCGTTCAATATTTTCCTTAAATAATTATTAAATATATGCTTCTTCCTCTTCTCAAGCTCCGAAGAAATGAATTCTCTCGCATTTGGACGATTCTTCTCAGTGTCTCCTGTGTGATACCGAAAGTTAGTTAGTTAGTTGGACCCTTTATTGGCGAGGTTAGGCCTAGGTGGGTCTCTTCCACCTAACCTCGTATGTCGTTACATTTAAACTTATTAAAAACTATGAAAGGGCATGCATCCAAAGATTACCAAGCGAAGTCTTCCGGATGCCCCATACAGATTAGACATTCTTAAATGATATTTTCATTACATTAAAAAATAAGCCAGATATTTGATACTTAAAAGACAACTCTTCCATGGGACCTGGTGGTGAAGGGTGATATACCTGCGGTGATCAGTTGTATTATTTTTTCCACTACTTCTCAACGGTCCGACATGTTAAAATACCATTTCACCATCACAAAAGAGCTAAGAAGGAGCGCTGAGTTACCGACGGAAAGATATTCGGTCCGTGGATGGAACACAGAATACAATGAGTATTAATGAAATCTAATGATTTTGATATTCCTTTTTAAGTATGTTCGTTAGAGCAGTATTTTGGATTAACATATTGATTTTTTTGTTTTCGAACTACTGTTATATTTACTTTTTGTATTTATTCCTAGAAAACACGCTCCTCCATCATGGTAGAGATGGGTAGGGGTGCAGCTAAGCTGCGGAGAGATATTTGGACCAGGGATGGAACACAATGTACTTTGAGTATAATTTGAATCAAAAGTTAATACTATTCCTACTTAAGTATGATCCATAGTACGTATTTTTGAATTAACGCACTATCTTTTGTTTCCGAATTACTGTTTTTTTAATTTTATCTATTTATACTTGCACCAGTCATTACTACAGTAACGAAATCTATTGTAGAAAACCTGAATTTATTTTCGTCGAAATTATTGTAGAACACAAGAAAATATTACTTGGGGTAATTTATCGACCACCAAAAATTGGTTATTTGAGCGTATTAGACGACGAATTAGCCAATCTGAGACACTGCTACGATCATGTCATTATTGTAGGAGACTTCAACGCAAATTTTAATACTGATAATAACGATTCAAGATATCTGAGACATTTATTCGATTCTCACAATCTTACCATTCTGCCTCTAAAACCTACTCACAATACATCAACTTCGTCCACATGGATTGACATTATAGCCTCAAGTAATCCCGATAAAGTTAAAATACACGGGCAACTCTCAGTTCCTGGAATTTCTCACCACGACTTACTTTTTCTTTCTTATTCCCTCAAAGTACCGAAAAATAGATCTAAATAGATTCGCTGTCGAGACTTTAAAGCCATCAACTTTAACGAATTCTTAAATGACGCTAAATTACTACCATGGCAGGAGATAGAATACACTGACGACGTTGATACAAAAGTAGATATCTTAAATAACCATATGTTAAAATTAATAAATGTTCATGCTCCCGTCAGAACGATACGAGTTACTAAGCCTCACGCTCCCTGGCTAACTGCAGAGATAAAACAAATGATGACGAAGCGCGACTCCACTTTCCGTAAATTTAAACGCACAAAAAGTACAGTGGAATTTGAGTATTACAAAAAGCTAAGAAATAAGACCAAACAAATGATACGAAATGCAAAAATTAAACTTGCCCATGCTATTTCTAAGGATAGCGGCTCCTCTTCAACACTGTGGAAAAATTTGCGCAAACTTGGGATTGGAAAATCGAAGGAATCATCTGCTCTTCATAACGTTTCCCTCGATAAGTTAAATAAAACATTCTCTCGCCCACCGACAATTATCGATGCAAAACAGAAGCGTCAAGAGTTAGATCTTCTTCAACGAAAAATAACCCCTTTTCGTGGCTATCCTAATTTCTTTTTCAAACCGGTAACGCAGCTCGAAGTGCTAAGAGCCATAAAAAATCTCAAGTCTCAAACCCAAGGAGCGGACGAAATTCCGTTAATACTAGTTGACAAAATCTGTATCTTAATATTACCTATGATCACAAACATTTATAATCACTCTCTTCTCCAGGGAAAGTTTCCAAATCCATGGAAACGCGCGTTGATACGGCCATTGCCCAAAAATCTCAAATCAAATCCCATTGAGTATCGTCCAATCAGCTTCCTCCCGGTGTTATCTAAAGCGTTCGAGAAAATTGTTCATGGTCAAGTTACTGATTTCCTCACGCAAAACTCGATACTTGATCCTTTGCAATCAGGTTTTCGGAAAAATTATAGTACCACAACAGCGTTGGTAAAAATCACTGACGACATCCGACGATCCATGGATCATAAGAAATTAACAACCTTAATTCTTCTTGACTTTAGTAAAGCTTTTGACTCAATCGACGCAGATATTTTGATTGCCAAATTAATCATCATGGGGTTTTCTAAATTATCCGCCGATTGGTTTGCGTCTTATCTTCACGAACGCCAAACTAAAGTCGTATCTCATGACTCCTCCTCCTTTTTTGTTTTTCTCTTTTTATAAATGATTGCCATCAAGTTATTAAATTCTGCAAATTTCATTTATACGCTGATGATTTGCAAATCTACATAGATTCACCTGTGTCAAACTTCACGGACTCGATCACTCGCATCAACCATGACCTAACTAAAATACATGAATGGAGTAAGAAAAACTTTCTCACTATAAATCCGTCTAAGTCACAAGCTGTCATAATTGGTCACCCAAAACTATTAAATTCACTAGATCGAAGCAACATTCCAACACCAATCCTAAATGGATCTAAAATCCCATATGGCAGCTCAGTAACAAACCTAGGTGTTATCATAAACGAAAACCTCTCATGGTCCGAGCAAGTAATTCAAATATGTAAAAGAGTACTTCACTCTCTTAGACGATTAGGATATTTTTTATCTCCACCTCTGAAAGCCAAACTTGTAAATTCGTTGATCATGCCGCATTTTGATTATGGAGATGTAGTGTACCAGGATCTATCCGGAGAATTAGCTCTGAAGTTACAAAGAGCACAGAACGCATCTATAAGATTTATTTTTAAGTTACGAAAGTATGATCATGTCTCTGAATCATACAAACAATTATGCTGGCTAAGGCTAGAATCTCGAAGGAAATTGCATGTACTATCTATCGTTTATAGTATCCTAACTACGCAAAAGCCAGAGTACATTGCTTCGGAATTCGTGACTTATTTTCTGTCCATAGGTGCAACACAAGAGGTTGCGACAACTTACTCATTCCACATCATAGATCCGAAATTTTTCATAACTCATTTATCGTAACTGCAAGCAAGCTTTGGAACATCCTTCCCCTCGAAATTAAGTCCTCTATCACAGCTCGCGCTTTTAAAAGTAAATGTCGCACTTATCTCATGGGAAACGATCTCCCTATTTAAAGGGTCATTTCTACTCTTAGCGGCAACGCACAGAAATTTCATTCTCCTACTGATTTTAAATCTAATCGCCAAAGCACTGTGAATCTCACCATTATATACTATACTTATCTACTGGTTCTCTCCAAATCTCTTAAACCCTTCACTACAAACGTCACTGCAAACATGAAAATAATGTCTCTGGTCTTTCTGGTCCTTGTTTTTTTTTCCTTAAATTTACGTTTTTTACTTTCTTTCAATTTGTACTTATATACTTCATGTACTGTTTTACTGACACCATATTATTTACGTTTTTACATATTTTTGACTTTATACTATATTTATGCATTGAACATGTTAATATTATATATAAAAATTGT
The DNA here is from genome assembly GCA_947579665.1 of Sympetrum striolatum. Taxonomy (NCBI): domain Eukaryota; kingdom Metazoa; phylum Arthropoda; class Insecta; order Odonata; family Libellulidae; genus Sympetrum; species Sympetrum striolatum. The sequence goes on along the minus strand of OX388346.1, from coordinate 70,589,014 downwards.
GTTCCATTGAAGTGTACAATTGAGACATTTTGTCTTCAATTTTCATATATATATTGCTGTTGTAAATAAAATTATCTCTTCTTTATTCTAGTAATAAAAGTCTTTTCTCACCGGTTTCCTATCCCTATGTTGTGTTGATATGTATGTTTTATGTAATATTGATATGTATTTATGCTTTAAAATATGTTATTTTATGTTATGTTATATATGTTAAAATTTTATTGATGTATCCTATATATGTACCTATTGATAGTGTATTTATAAAATGTAATCATGTTTCTTACCATATTTTTAGTTAATACTATCGGTAGGTTTGCGCAGGTTTTTCACACCCCCCTTCTTAGTGGGTGTTTTCCTGCAGTGGATAAATTTTTTTTCCTAAGAATTTCTTAGGTTTTTTACATCCACAATTTCTTCTCAAATCTTTTTCATACTATCTCTTTAAATTAATTATTTATGTATTGTATGACGATGGGTTAGATGGAAGAGGAGACTTTTAGTCTCAATCTCGCCCGAATAAAGCCGTTTTATTATTATTATTATTACATCATGCGCAGAGATGCTGGGGAGAGGGAGAGATATTTGGACCAGGAATGGAACACAGTACACAATGAGTATACTTTGAATTTAATGTTAATATTATTCCTATTCAAGTATGATAGATAGTGCATATTTTTGGATTAACATAGTGTTTCATGTATATAAATAATTCTCTTTTTACTGATTTCTGTATTTATTCTTCAGTAACACGTGAGGAACCTTTCTCCATCACGGGAGAGGATGAGTAGGAATGCAGATATGCTGAGGAGAATTATTCGGTCCATGAATGGAACATAGAATACAATGAGTACAAACTGAATCCAATTTTATTATAATTCCTATTATGTGTGATCGGTATAGCGTATTTTATGCATGCAAATTCACCTATTTTCGATTTTTTTCATTCGTTAAGGCAGTCACCATTGGTTTAGTTTCAATTGATTTCAGTCTTATTTTTTTAATAATGCCTCAGTTTCAGGCTGATTTGGCTCTAATATTTCACATTTTCTAACGCGTGGTATACTCCTCAATTTTTAATTAATTTAAAAAGTTTCGATTATTTCTCGGTGTTCTCTGTTAATTCTGTTGTTATCGCTGTAGATTTGTTCTGGAATGAAAATGCTTCAGAGCAACCGTTGTAGAAACCAATCGTTATTAAGTGTTATTAATATCGCTTCATAAACGTCAAAAGAATTAACATAAAACAATTTACGTATAAACTTGTGTTCGAGAAAAATGCGAGAGTCAAAACTTGCTCATTTTCCGAGCTATAAAGATTAGTGTTTAATAAATCTCCCATCAAGAATACAGGATATGTTTTATTTGCATAATGGTATGCCTTTCTATCACACACTTTACCATAAGATATTCATGAAAAGTTAGGCATTTTGAAGGCTTTATTTATTTTTTTGAAAATAAATTACTAAGTTCGCGAGGTCATACGAAATTGAGAGTGCGTAAAAAGATGAGAAATTTAATTCCTCTCCTCCTCCTCCTCCCGGCAAAACACTTTTTCTTGGTCGTTTAATTTTACTTTCGTTTAATTTTTCTTTCCGTTTGATAAATCTAGAATCTTGTTTAACTATTTAAACTTTTATAAGTTTTCATGATTAGAAAGAATTTCGTGACCTATTGTAAATTCAGAGCACTTTTGTTTTTTTTAAGAGAATTTAGGCCATTTTAATTGAGTTACTTAGTTTTAACGATGAGCCATGCGTAGAGTAGACATTTTTCTTAGATTTAGAATGTTCGTGGATAAATAAACCGCTCGCTCAAACTTGTGATCTTTTGTAACTACTCATTAATCATCCTGGCATAAGGAATAATTAGTTTAACTGTTCCTTTAAAACTCTTGTTATAATTTCAGAGACATTAATCAAAAATGACAGATATAAAGAAAAATTCGTTGGGTTATTAGCGTTTGGGTCGGTTATGGATTTTACGTTGATAATCATTCGTCAACTCAGATTTTTTACAGTATAAGTATCGTAATGTGAGTATTACTTTCGTTGATAAAATTAGGATTATATTTTAAACGTTCCTTTTCCATTCCGATTTCTTCGCATCATATTCTTAAATTAAGTTAAAGAATGAAAAACAAATCTGCTACCAATTAGAAGTCAACTTGAGGTGTAATTCTCATCTAAGTTAATGATACCTGATTAATAAATTACAAAATGATGCACATTAATTAATTTAATACATAATTAGTCTAATACATAATTAATTTAGTACATATTATTCTTTGACATACTTAGATCTTTCAAACCTGGGAACAATGTCAGCGTGGTGTAAGTGGATGGCGTTAGTTCAATGAGTTTTCCCTTTCACTCCTTCCGTATAACCTACGATAGGACCAGTTATTTTTTTCCCTATTTACTTAGGTTAGCTCACTTTCATTTTCTCCTTTTAGGTAGCAGAGGTCAAGTACATTAAGATCAAGAGGCGCCTCAAGGTCGATTCTTCCTCCAATTTCAATTACTTCCATTCCTAAGATGTTTTCAACAGTGGTAGCCGTTGGTTCCTGCCCGTTTCACCTTAGGGTCTTTTCACAAGTTCAAGGTCCTGTTTTCGTTAACTATCTCCGGCATTGTAAACATATTTATTTTAGTTTATTTTACTCTTTCACGAGTCTGTGGTAAAACAAAGGCATTATTAGTCTTTAATACCACTCTTTGTAGGAAACATGACTAATTAAAAAAAAAATAATTGGAGATAGATTAATGCAGAGTTTTGTATGATGTAGGATTTTTATTTTTGTATCTTATCAATCTCCTTGCCAACTGTTCGCTTAAGATGGATCGAGTTTCTTTCGGCTAACGCAGCTTTGGACATCTTGGAGTTATACACTTGTGGCCATAATCAATTTCTAACTTAAACATGTTTATGGAGAGATACGATGGAGGATATTTAGATCGTTAATATGCCTTTAACGCGGCTTCAGTGACTGCAACGTAGTACAACCGCGATAAAGATAACTGTCCACCATTAAAAAGCCCGACCTTTTGGTATTTGTAGATATATTCAATGGGTTTCATCTGCAGTAACAATTACTCATTTTATGATTGAATTTTGTTTGGTCTTTGAAAGCAGAGTAAATTACATAAGATACCCGATTTTTCCCGAAGTTTACGAAACATCCTTGGCAATTGCTAACGTCCGAATCAATGTTTTCCAACAATAAAATGCAGTTTAAGATATTTGTCATCAATTAATTTCTACTCTCGGAGTGAAATTGACGTTATTGTGAAGGTTCCCCCTCTAAGATTCTTACGTCGCTTTATTGAAGAGAAGTTATTTATACTTAAATTTCGGTTTTTAATTTATGTATTGCGGTCTAATGGACGGAAGATATGAAACCAAGGCTCCTTAACTTTGTTTTCGCGAAATATTGGAATAACGAATTCAGAATTCGAAAACGAATAAAGAATTCATAAACTATGAAAATAAGCGTTAGTTCAATATATATCCGTGTGCATTTTTACATCATTATCTTACTATGGAAATACCTGTAGCTGTAATTTGTTTCACTACAACACGCTGATTATTCATTTAATTAGATTGTACATGATAATCTTCCTAAACTTGGTTCAGTTAATAAACCATTATTGAGAATATCCTGTAAAAAAAAACAGCACATCTGTTTGCTCTCTTAATTTTTGGGCGTTATTGAATTACCAACCCCATGGCTTCAAATTCAACTTTTTCAATTTTTCTGTATCATGATTTATAAGAAAAAGTACTTTTGCATATTGGTTCCCACCGGGAATTGAGCCCGGGACCGCCTTCCGCGGACCAAAGTCGAACGCGCAGTCCACATGACTATCGGGGAGCACTATCCTGTAAAGATTCTTATACATGAAATCGGATGTTGTAGTAGACATACACGAAAACGAAACATGGTGTAATTTGAGATTTTCAAAGATTTTACTTCATAAGTATATATAAATAACCTTGTGTTATAACACTGTTGTTCTTTGCGCAGACTCCGCTTATGCTGTACAAGTACTGGAATTAACGCCAATGTGTGTCATTGACGAAGTTAGTTTTCTGGTGAATAATACCATAGAGTAAGGATATAGAGGGCTCGCCTCCATGTATCCAAGTGTCCCAACTTTTTTGCGTAGTTCCGGACCCAGCGCGCAGATGTCGCTGTGCGTCCGTTGCATCCGCTTGCTGGATGCAACGACGCATAAGGAAGGGGCCGCGAGCTGGATGCTCGGGGCCGCAGGCTATGGGCGGTGGACAGCCCTCGCGCATCTTCTTCGTACCGATGAGTCCCCTCATTACAGGGGGCATTAAATTTGGCTAACTTTCTCTTTCAACGCGTATATTTCTATTACGTGCATCAATCTCTCCTATGAACATGGGGCCGTTTGAGATACGTTGGGCTTCAGTAATGGCAAGTAATGTGTATTCATTACGTATCATAATTTATTTTTGTGAATACTTTGATAAAACCCATCTTGAACATACATGTAAACCAAAATGTTAACTCTTATAGATAATTTTCATCATAGGGTACAACAGTATTTTCCTGGATTTCCTTCAATTCCTAATAATTGAAGTATATTTTGATTTATAAAAAACCAACGTCTAACCCAGAGTTTAAATACATTATAATCGATTCGAAATTCTTTATTAAAAAATATAAAAAAATCCCGTTATTTGACGATTAGTATATATGATTTGACGACATACAACGCGGGCGTGAGCCAAATTGGTGGTTGATTGCAGGTGCCAATGGGTGAGGTGGCGAGGCCACCACCTCAGGTCCCTCTCAGAAGGGGGCGCCGTATTTTTCTGCTGAAGAGTACAAAACTCCAATAATAACGCAAGTCTTATAGATACATTGCTAGTGTTCGCTTGATAAATTCAGCGATAGTTTCGCATACCCGTAAATATGGCTCCGATGACAGCTATAGTGATGTTTTCGGTAGCAGAGCCGACATCGATATCAATGGGACGCTATGATACGAGGGTTCCGCACACAATGTTCAACGCGTGCACTTCTTAAGCTTTCTTTCTTTCTTCTTTTCTTATCCTTTAGTTGGATGACTCACACCAACAGATAAGATTACCATGAGAAAATTTCGAAAGTGCTGATTTGTTTACTCCTCGAAAAAATACAATGGAACATTCGAGAAATAATTCGAAACTTACACCCTGAAAACAGAGATTAAGATTACGTTTGAAAGACAAACAGATTGATAAAACGCTCAGATATTTTGCATGCGAGTGTTTAAAGGGCGTGAATGCAAAGCTTGGCTTGTGAGTAGTGCTTTTGAGAAATTCACAACAGTTCGAAGGAGAGTTTAGTTAGGATTTCATAAGGTACAGATGAACATCCGAAAATTCTTTTCATAGACCGCTAATAGCTCGAAGCCGCCATCGGAAAAAACGTATGTTAATGGCTATACGGTTTAGTTTGAAATAACCATAATTAGATGCATACGTTAGGATTGTCTTATTTTAGGGCTGTTATCGGAGGGCACACCTCAAGATGAGTTTAGCGACATTTGCAAAGTTACTTGTTCGTTATTAAGCATTCTGGATGATTATAAGACTGTACAGTAGACTCTTCATTACTCGGGAAGATACAAAATATACTGATATTTATTTTATGATTGACTGTGAATTTGATGTGTATTTACAAAAATTATTCGATAATAAAATTTCTGTAGAAATTTGAAAAAGTATTGGAGCAATACAAGATATTAGTAAATATCAATTTGCGATGATATTATTAATAATATAAGGAAAGGGTTAAGGTGACTTTGCACATAAGGGCGTGCACCCAGGAAAATTCCCGGCCCTGTCAGACTTTTTTCAAGTCCGTTTTTCCTTGGGAATTATTAATAATATAGTATTTTGGAAGCAAATCAGTCAGCTGAAAGTTATTGTGCGCGTAAGTTACGCTCATATTTATCGGAACTGTTACTTGATGACTTGAAATAAATTTGATAAACTATGACTTAAATTCTTCAGCTTCCTTTTCGATGCAGTCAATATTTTCTCTGGTAAAAGAATCCAATGAATCTCATCACTTATCCTGTCAACCTTGACGAATGTGAAGTCCACATTAATTTTATTTTAGATTTATCGTTCAGTAGTTTAATAATAATTAATTAATAATTAATAATCATCAAAGCAACAGATAGTAATTCTTCAAATTAATGAGGAATAAGTTAATATAATTAAAAATAAACAGAAATAATAATATCTGTTCGTGGATTTCGGAGAAAGATCAAACTTCCGCGTAAATTTCGGCACAACATCAACTGCAGGGATGAAGGGAGAAAATTGAGAGCCACTATGTTCTGTGTTGCATCCGCATCTCCCTCCTCCCCCTACCACTGTCAAATGTTTGGCTGAAGTTCAAGATAAGTAGTTTACTTCCGTCCTATATATGTTTTTGTATTGTACATAATTTTAAGGCTTGTTTTTTCCAATGATAACTTCCATGACATTCACCTTGATTGTAAAAAAAATATATATCGTAATCATTCGTCAAACTGCTATCTTTATAAAATTAACATTCGTGGCAAGGATTTTTTAGCAGTTACTTAAGGACTGAGGTAAAAAATTAATATTTGTTATGAACTATTGATTCACTAATCTTTTTCCGGAATTGATGACATCAAGAAAAAAGTTACCAGTATATCTCTCAAAACGCGAAAACTTTAATTTTAAGACAGGATGTACAAGACACTCGCTTTCACTTATTTGTTTCAATAGAAAACACTTGCTAATAGAACTACCAAGAATTACGAGCTCTTCATCGCTAGAACTGGCTATATTTCGCCTATACACCCGCTATGTAACCAGATGTAGTCTGCAAAAATGTCCAGTCTCTCTAGTTTGAGACGCAACAACTTCAAGTAGAGTAGATGGATTTTCACCATGTGATTTTAATTTCATAGAATATTTATTTCTACGTTAATTAACGTAAATTTCAAATTTCTAATCGCCGTTACTGTTTTTTTACTGCAATTTGTTTGAGAAAAGCACTCAATTTTGGCGCGTAAATTTCGGTTGCTCAACTTTCTCCGATTGTCACTAAGTTACTTTTCGTTATTACAAATTGAATTTTGGATGCAAAGAAGATAATAATATTGGAAGTATATTTAAGTGAAAATAATTTATTTTTCACCAAATTTGCTATAGTTATACACAATTTTGTAAACTATCGCTAACTTCGGAGATAACGACGTCATTGAAATCAGAGTTGTACCGTTGTTCCCGCAAAGATAACAGAATCTCGAATGCTTACTTTAAAATAACTTCAGCAAACTAATATAATAACTATCAAGTTATATTTAACTCCGCGAAACCTTCCTTCCCTTTCCCCTCCAAAAGAGGGGAGCGAGCGGAGGGGAGGCAACCAGCGTGAACGAGGGTAAACGACAAGCTTGTTCTTGATCCTTAGGACGAAAAACGCCGCCTAAGACATCTTGTGGCGGTTAGGCGAAAGAAAAAAAGGTTGGGACACTTTCTCCCATAAGGTTAGCCCTCTATATCCTTACTCTATGATAATACACATACTATTTTCCTCGCAGGACGGCGTCGGCTGACTACGTCGTCGGATGGTAGCTGGTTCAGATTTACCCGGGAAGGAATAAAATAAACATTTCCGTGAGATATTAAATCCGTGACTTATGAAGGGAAGTTAATATGTGAAGTGATAATCCCAATTATGTAATTTTATTTTAAACTATTTGGTGAACCATCTATAGAACAATACAGTGAACCACTATCTATTTATACTATTAGAACCTTTTAATGTTCCGCGTGACTCGTGGTGATTTACGATGAACAACTACTACTGAATTTTTATGTTTTTATATATCATTTCTGTGTTTATTCCATTTTTTAAGATAATATTTATTTATATTTCTATGCATACTTTTATACAGTAAATTTGTGTTCTACCTCACCTATCTGATTTTTAATAATTTCAAAACAAATTCTAACTATCTGTTTGTTATGTAATGTAATTACTTATCTATGTAATTATTATGTATTTATTTTGTATTTATACATGTAAAATATATGTAAAAAAAGAGGAAGATTGGCCATTAGGCCACACCTGCCCCCGTCATAAATAAGTTCAAGTCAAGTCGTGGGACATTATAGGGGGAGGAGGATGTTTGGGGAGACGACTTCGAAGGGAGGGAGCCCGGGGATAGGGCGTCAGGGGGTGGTCGTCCATGGCGTCAGGGGCGGAAAGGCCTCCGGGGATAGGCCGTCTTGGGTAGAAGTCGTTCATGGATATGGAGTTGAGGTAGGTCGTTAGGGGAGAGGGCGTCGGGGGAGGTCCCCCAGGGAGATTGGATCGTGGGGAGTTGGGTGGTCGCCCGGGAAGGGGATGGCGTCCGGTGAGAGGGTGTCGGAGGGATGTCGTCCTGGAAGACGGTATCAGCGAACGGAGTCAGGGGGCGTCTACGACGAAGGGAGGCTGCAGCGGTGTGGTTCGTCCTGGGAGGGATGTTGTGGGTCGGCGTCCGTGGAGGTCGTCTGGGGAGGGCGCGTCGGGGTTAGGGCGTCCAGGGAGGCGGCGTAGGCGGACAGAGTCGGGGGTGGCGGCAACGATCGGAGGTTGCGTCGGGGGACGATGTTCGGGGACTGTGGTGAGGGAGAGTGCGGTGAGACGGCTGCGAATGACGGCGGTAGGCGACTGCCTCGTGAGACAGGAGAGGCTTTTCTCCTTGAAACATAAAATACTCTTTAGACCCTGGGTACTCATCCTTTTTTGGGTTCCGGTCACCCGAGGGAGTTTCAGAAAGCAAAGCGGATACCACATAACATAGATTTCATCCCTTTACAATTATTTAACTCTACGTGTTAACTGTAGGCTATTTGAAAAACCCGCTTCTTGGAAAATAAGATCAAAAGAATTTTCGAGAGTATGGATTTTATGCAAAAAGATTTTATTGCTCACATGGTCGTGCCTCTTCTCCACGTAATGTTGCACTTAATGCGATTAACTCCAGGCCAACCAAGTTTCTGACCCCTTCCCCGCCGAACCACCACTCTATCCCCGCTAGTGCTATCCCAAGAAATACTATCGTAGCAAAAAAACCTTAATGATGAATCTTGGCGGGCACTCTGCAAGGTTGCTTCGGGCACCTGGTTGAGTATCCCGGCTCTATACTGAAATAGGGCAAACAATTCGATTTTCCCTGACTCTACTGAGAATCCCATGAAAGCCCTCTTTCTCAATAAAAAATGCCAAGGCGTCAACAAGTGAGTGAATCAGTTCCTCTTCTTTATATGCAGTGTCTCCAAAAAGTAGTGATTATCGTAAGAACAGGGTTGAGCTCCTTTTGGGTTACCTGAATCACTTTGGTTGTTCCCTTTTTATCTGTTTTCGAGTTACGAATTGTTTTGTATATTTTTTGTGAAATCCGAGACTTTTAAGACGTTTTTCCCCATGGCAACGTAAATAATTTAAGATACAGATTTATTTTTACTTTCTATCTATACGTAGTATACAGAAAGTATTGTATTCGCAAAAAAATTCGACCTCCAGATTTCGACGGATATAGACGTTTTGGGGCCCATAGAGCTCGTTTTCGCTATTTTCCCGAACATGTCTGTCTGTCTGTGTGTGTGTGTATGTGTGTGTGTGTGTGTGTGTCTGTCTGTGGTAAAAACGTTTGTGGGCGCTCTATCTTAAAAAGTGATTATTCAATCATTTCCAAAATTCATTTTTAGTTTTTTCCGAACAATGCCAAGAGTTGATTAGTTTTTGATGAATATCGCTAAACCGGAAGTTGCGGTTTATCCGGACCAAAATTTTGTTTCTTCAATATCTCTGTCAGAATTCAATTTAGGTATATTTAATTATTTACAAAAGTTATAGATAATGTACATTACTACAACTTTTGTATGAAACAATTTCCTGTAACACTTATTGTTTTGGAGTTATTTATATATTACTTGCATAGGCTTCTGTTGTCCATAAATATGGACAAAGTCATGTGTTGGTCACTTCAGATTTTTTTCTCTAGAATAACTGAATAGTTGCTTCAACTGACGCAAAAATATTTCTTTTCACAGCTACTTACTTCCATTCAGTCGGAGTAAAACTTCAAATTTCAAAAATGTGACTTCATGAATTTGATCAAAATCTTTGAGTCCACTTTCAAAGAAAACTTGTCATAAAAATGTTTTTGGTGACTACCCTAAAAACTTGCCCAAGTTATTAACTATGTACTTTAGTATGTATTTTTAGGGAAATAGATGCTAAAACGAATCGCTTCAAAAATTCATTTTTTCCGCGAAGTATACGCGAAAGCAACCGTTTAGGAAAATAGAGTCAAGGTGCTTGCACCCCCTGCCACACGCCGAAAGGCGGCTTGCAGGGTTCTTACATAGACATAGACATGTACCACGAAAATTTGATTGAGCTTTCTTTACGGCAACATACTATATATAGTATATAAAATATAACAAATAGTTCAAGGCCAATTACAGTTGACGATCAAGTCTAGTGTTCTTTAAATCTTTGTAAAAAGCCTAGTGATATTTGGTGACATGTAATGTCCCAATTGTTATATTACTATCTTTATCTAGCCATGTACAAGTTAACATTAGGAATCTCTAATAAATTAAAATATTTTATTCGCTGTACCGAAATAACATATTGTGAATATCTGCAATAATTATTTCACTATATAAAGAAATTTAGATATCTCTCATACGTAATATCGACTGATTTTCAGAAAATTGAATAAGCGGGGAAATTTTCGACGTATTATGCTTTAGTTTACGTGAATTTTGCTTGATTAATACAAAGATTTGTATCCTTATTGATATATATTTAAAAATTCACGTTTTAGAGAATCAAATGACTTGGTGAGTTCCTGCAAAATATTCTAGGAAACTTTGAGAGGTAAAACAAAACATGAGTTTTTGAGATACTGTTTCTAATGTCGATATGCAAGTTATGATGCTGATAGAATATATTAATTGATAGTGGAAGTTTCTACAAATATATTACAAATATTCACGACTTTGAATCTAGAAAATTTTCCAGATACAGTGGAGCAGTTTTCTAAATTATTGCTCCCTTTCTGATTGAAAGATAAGGCCCCTCGGGAAGACTCTATATCTCCGCCAATTAAAAGCGTAAAGAAATAATATCGCGTTGATGCTAAAAACTGTTTAAGTTTGCAAATCGAACGTCTTGGGAAGATTTCGGGGCGAAACGGCAAAGGGTACTTGGTAAGGGTGTACTGGTTTAAATGCATACGAATCATTATGAACAAAACGAAATAAATAAATTTCCACCATGCGAATGCTAAAATTCATTTTATAAATTTTGTGAAACTGCTTAAATTACAAATTTTGCTTCACTAAAATATAATCGTATTTGATAGATAGTATCGCAAGTGTGAGGAAAGAAAATAGAATTAGCATGAATGTCGGAAAGACAAAAGTTATGATAGTAAGAAGAAATTAAGCCATCATTAAGATATCTGTAGAAGGAAAAATTGTCAAGTAAGTGTTATCTTTCGGTATCTGGGAAGTTTAGTTAGGTTTAAAGCCTAGGACACATCCAAATTGAGCGAAATACCTTTTATTCTTATTAGAGAAAAAAAGAATTATTTTGGGGACATATTGAACCTATCTTTCTAATTAAGGGTTGATTGAAGATGATAACCGTAGAAACTATGGTGAATTGCCGCGAGAAAGAAAATTTAGCTCAGACGAAAACCATTTGCAATCCGAAATCACGAAATTTTGACATAAGTTTATTACGAACGTCCTCTATCGTTTTGTCGCGTGAGATGTCGAAAGAAGGTATTTTGAAGCAGTGAGAGATAAAATTGCGGTTATATTTGCGAAATTAAACCCTTAATCAGAACTTAACGTGGAATGGTTATTCGTTTACGCTCTTTGCCCACTTCGGTGGTACTAGGAAGAGACGAGCTTAGAGCTTTTGATTATCATGGAAATGTTGTGGTTAAAGTTGACTTTTGGCGTGACATTTTAAAGTAAGGCATTGCATTAGTGGCGCTGGAGGTTGACCGAGGGACTTTCTGAGACGTCGCATCGTTTTCTTAAATCCTAAAATAACCGACGGATGAACAATTCGGACTCTATTTGGCAGTTGAGCTCGTGCATTCTGCACGAATTGTGCGCATCTCATCGTAGGACAACATTCGCAGATTGTCGACGCGTCGAAGGGACACCCGGCGCACGAGGCGTCGCCGGCTTCTGCAGAGGGTAGTCGAGGGCACGGTAGAATTCGCATTAAGCTGTTTACAAAATACGGGGAAGAGACGGGCACTTACGTCACGCTTCCAAGCAGCTCAGGCATGCGCGGCACTGCGCATGCGCAGTAGCCAGAGATCTAGCAGAAGTCCGTAAGGCGGGTGGCAGACTCGAGTCGTGTGCGAGATCGTAGCGGAGTAAGGCGCCCGTGGCTGTTGCATTCGCGGCTCCAGCAAATTCACCAAACCGAAGATGTCGTCGTTGATGAGCGTGAAGATGTCCCGATTCGACAACTCGCCCTGGGGATTCCGTTTACAGGGCGGCAAGGACTTCGCGCAGCCGCTGGTCATCCAGAAGGTAAATGCACCGAAGGAGGCCTCCGCCGATCGTTTATTTGCCGTGTGGAAGGTGCGCTTGGAATTTGCCATCGTGGTTTGTGCCAAAAGGAACGTACGATGCACATCTCGATTCCATCCTCCAAAGAATGTGTTCCCGTCTGCTCTTTTGAAAATAATTTCCGGGCGGGGCTCCTACTCTGGGCTATCTTCGATGAGTCAAGCGCTACTCGGAACAGTCTCTCACAATATCACAATTCCTCCAACTTGTGCGTTGTGCAATCGAAAGGCATCTAAATATGTGTACTCTAGAGTCATCGCTTTCCCCAATTCTTCGACAAAGCGCGGATTGCAGAAGAAGACAAAGATCGTGTGGAGTCTCGTTTCCATATTGTTCAGTCCGAGGAAGACGTCTCTTTTGGAGACGGAATTCAGCCGAAAAAATTAACATTGCAGTCAGTAAATGCTCGCTTTTCATAGTTAGAGTTGTCCATAGTTAGAGTTTATCAATTGCAATTCATGTTCGGAGTTCATCCGACTAAAAACCATGTTAATTGTCGAAATTTTAACTGGTCGGCGTTTTACATTCACCGCGAATCACATCTTTCCCTGGAAAGGAAGAAGTTGTGTTCTTTTAAAGAAGTTTTATAAATGAATACGTTAATTTAGATGCGAATGGGATAATGCCGGCTAAGTAGGTGATATCTCGTTAACGCTATTCATGAAATAGTCGATTCTGGTTGATTTGCCGGCTTTTTTCGGTCATCGTTATTAATTGACCCACTCCGTAAATTAATTATATAAATTGCATAAACCATACGTTTGCCAAACTCCCTTTTCTTACAAGACACTCGAATGACGATATTCTTAGAAAATATTCCTATATTCCATAAAAGGTACAAAAATATATGGAAAATAAGAGAATTTTGGAGGAATCCGTAGCTATCCGAGTTATACAGGTCTTACGACTTACCCATTCACAAAATCCTGAACTATATTAACCTCCATACTATCATTTGAGAAAATGTTAATTCGACGTGTGTGCGGAGACAATCTGTAATTTACCGCTTTAAAGATATCAATAGGTTTCATAAGTAAGTAGGCAGCTGCGGATAAGGATCCATTTTCGCCAGAAAGGAATAAATCTCGAGATTTTATTGTCGGTGATTCCAGTTTTAATATCTAATTTCGACATTCGGAGCTCTCCCATTTAGAAATGCTTTCTTTTTCCACTCGTCAGCATTCTCCGTCCAAAGGAAGTCGGGGCTCTAATTTAACACCGAACACTCGGAATGTTTTCCACGATTATATTTCTCGACGTTTTCATCCTCTTCGTTTGTTTCTCCCATTTATTACTTCGAAATGAATCCCTCAATCATTTAATTTATCCAAGGAAGAGCGAATGCGATTCGACAGTTGATGGTCTGCGTGCCATTGGCGATTGAATCATTTGCTACGAAATTAAATATTTAAAGTCACTCTGCGATAACGACGGAAAGCAGATGGCGAGAAAAATGTGGTAAGTGTTCCTCCGAAAGGCGATTGAAATGCACTGAATAGCCATCGAACACGGGGAGGAAGGAATTGTCCAAGTCGAGGAAAGTAATTATTTTTTGTCGAATTTAGGGTGTGCTCTTTAGTTTCCTTCCAGTTAAGAGTTTGTTCGGATTTTCGACAAGTAATTGATTAGCATATAAATGAGAATTAGTGCTTTTGGCGATCCATCGATTTGAGTGAATTATTATGTTGGAAAGCGAGGTGTCTGGATGGAGGCATGTGTGACAGTTTGGAAGCATCCTTGCTGCTAATTGTCAATGGTGTGTGTCGATTGCCAAATTATTCGCGAATTCCACTTGTTAGATAGCTGCAGAAGTAAAGATAAATTAAATTCACAGTCCCTGGGGACGTCTTGTGGAAATACTTCATGATGAAGAAAAACAATTTGTACTTTTTCCACAGTATTTTATTGAAAACAATAAATGGAAACAAAACACGACTAGTTTCAGAGATTGATCTCCATCATCAAGTTTCCTTTCATTGTTTTTAATAAAATACTGTGGAAAAAGTACAAATTGTTCTTCTTCATAACGGAAAAATGTTACTAACTTGGAGATCGTCGTCGGAGTCAGTTGAAATGAACTTTGCACTCGATTTTAAGGGATGTATAACATGTTTCCTTGGAAACGTTCGTTGTTTTCTGAGAATATGGGAAAGATTCAGTGATTGTGGCGCTAAAGGTGTGTTTGGGTTATCATTCTCTGTGGAATTCTAGAAATTATCGTCTCAACGGCTATTTCTTGTTACGCTCAGTCTGTTCGCCTGTACTTTGCGCTAGCTACGCACCCACTTACTTCGTAGGTGAGCTCTGTACGGTTGAATTTTTCGAAAAGCTGTAATACGATCTCGTCACCTGGAGCGGTTCCCAGCCACTTCCCGAAGAACTCCTGATAACGCCACAGGAAATTCCATCCCTACTGAACTCAGCATTAAATTAACATTTCGACGGAATTAAGTATATATTCGTAGCTCTGGGCTAAATTTGGCAGATATGTACACTCGAGAATTAAATCTTTTAATTTTGCGGGAATATATTTAGTGAATCCGAGCCTTTAGCGAAGCCGGGGGTGTCTTCATTTTCCTCAATTGCTGTTGACGGGATTTTGATTATTCTCTTCGATTCAGAAAGTGCGAATTTCGGGTTGTCAGCCGACCAAGGAAGGAAGATTTTCTACACGGGGAGAGTCCTTATTACTCTTCCTGCGATATTAAATCTTATAAAATTAATATTTATGAACGCAATTGAAATTTCGCGTGGAAATCAGCCGATCCAAGCATACACGATTCATTAACTTCGTAGAAACATCCGAAAAAAATTAAAATCATAATTAAAATCCTTCTATCAGAAGAAAGAGGTATTTTTTAACAGAATTTTAAAAGAGATGGTTGCTTGAGGAATTGTCGCAATGTGGTTTGTTTGTTCATTGCACATTAGGAAGGAGGTGGCTGTTTATTATGGTGTTTAAATTGGAATCATATGGTCCGTAGATTTATTCTAGTTAAACAGAAAAGGTTCTAAAAAATATTTCAACTTCGGAATAGCGATGGTTTAGATGACGTTCAAGTACAAAACGATCGGAGGAAATTCAGACGATTAAAATAAATTAATCTGCTACTTTGCAAAATCATTTATTATGATTTACTTTCTCATAATTTCTAAATCCATTACTACGAGAAAATAGTGTTTTTTAAGTCGATTCAATACGAGACTATGTAGTTTTAGTCGCGGTATTCTGTTTGGGAGAGTTGTATTGAAACACCGCAAATCACATCCTATCTCATGGTTGATGAAAAATCGGTATGAATTCTTTCGTTAGAGCGATGCTGTTTGTATTCGCAATTTAGAGATGCCGTATTAACTATCGTCTCATTACTTTTTAATCGAAACGTTAAAACATTCTTCTCCAAAGCAAATGGGCATTTTTATTATTCATTTCCTTTTGATTTTGTAATACGCAAATATTTTTCGAGGTTCGTTAAAAAAATATCGCGAATTAATTAAAGAATTATTCTACATTTACGCTCCGTAAATCTCACTCGGTACCTCAATTGGGGTGTATATATCTGTTGTACCCATACCTTTTAGTATTTACGATGTGTAGGGTGTATCATGTGATTGTGTGATATTAACTCCATACTTTTATTGCTAGGCCATACCAAAGGCGTATGTTTTAACAATATTTGGTTGGTTTAACACTCGCCTTATTTGTTGGTGGTTTCCTGCTGTGACTACCTCACTTTGCTTGTCCAATTCAGAACTAATGTTTCCCATACTTTATTACTTAGAGTTAGCTTTAATAATTGTTTACTTTTTATGTAAAATTTACATTGACGATGTGTTTCATGCAAGAGAATTCTCAATCCCGGTTACATTGAAGACTCAATTTGTAAATTAAAATCCTCGTTTTTGCGTTGGTCATTTTATTCGTCCATCGAGTCCAGTGGTAATAAGAAATCGAACGTTTCTTGGGATCGTTCGTACAAAGGGAGACTTCTTTGCTGCGATGCTAAGTTTGAATCATGAAATCATCATGAGCAGAAGAGTGAGTCTTTGTTTGAGCGACTCCTTGAAATGAGGTTAGTGACGTCATCGCGCGCATTCTCGAACTGCGTGGCGTATGCAAATCATACCTATGACGTCATTAATTCGCATTGTGCATGCATTTGTTTTCTTAGGAAATCCTTGAATTCCTTCGCAATGCAAATGAACTCGTTGGGTATAATTATACGCTTTCTACGAGATTATCGTCATATTTTTACATTTATTCTAACGCAGTATTGGAATTATCACCGCTGTATGTGCATTATCGAGTCACATCCTCTCATTTGTTGTAATTAATGACTAGTAGTGGAATAGATAGTTATTTTCCCATTCGTCGTTCATAATTCGTTCATTCCATGGATTTCTGTAATCAAGCCGAAATTGTCCCTCTAATATCCTTTGTTAGAACCGTCCTTCACTTGTTGGCTATTGTTTGTGTTTTATCATCATTTTAGAAATATTATTCGCCCAACTTTTATTAAAGTCGGAGTCGATTTACAGAAATTATTTCAATATACTTACTTTCTTCTAACAAGAGAAGCCAATTTATTTTTGATGAAGTTCCTACGTGTACCCGAAAAAGTCGCTAAACTCGCGAAAAAATATCGAAAAAGTCATAATGGCTAATTTTCTCGTACAAATCTAGTATCAGCTCAGGTTTTAAATGAAATAAAGAGATGGTGAGAACGTAAATCTGTTATCAGATACGCGTGAGACTATTTTGAATTATATATTTATAACTTTAAATATATTACGGTTAGGAAATAGCACGGGTGGATGGAATAGGAAAACACGGATGAAGGAAATAGCGGCAAATCCTCCCATCATTCACTCTTGCGACAGTTTTTAAGTCTTATAAATGTCGACATGAAATCCTGCCGAACGTTATAGAGGCATCGCCGATTCATTCAAAGCACTCCGATGCGCTGAGGTCATTCTTGTGGATTCCTCCAATGGATGATGGTGCAAATGGAGAGGAAGAGTAGGTCACCACTTGTCCCCTGCAGTTTCCTTGTGTTTGTTTGCGAAAGACGTTTTCGAACCGTCTTCGACTTTTTCTTGTTTAAAATAAGGACGCTTTGATAAAAGAGGTTCACCATCGCGTAAATGTTAAAGGAGAACGTGCTGACGACGTCTTCACCGGTCGTGTTCTATCCTCGGATTGTTAAAAATGCGGAATGCGTTCTATGTGTGAGGCCAACTGTCGAGTCGAGGACTATTATAGCAAATAAGCACTCATTTCACGTTCAACAATGTTTGCGATTGTTTTCGATGGAGAAGTCTCCGTTAATTAAATGTAGAATGGAAGTGTTTTCGTAGCAGGATTCAGGATAATTGTCGTTTCGTTTGATTTGGAAGTCGGGCGAATAAACAGAAAACTGCGTGTTTTAAAAAGAAAAATCTGTAATTTCGACTTAGCCTGATCATTTGGTGAATCTCGCACTCATTTGCAGGATTTTGATGGAAATTGATTTCGTGGTTCGTTTCTGATCCGATTTCAAAGGCAATGAAAGGAGTTCCCGAAATGACTGCAGAACTAAAACTTGTCTCGGTAAAGTAGTTTATAAAGCAGAAAGAATAAGTTTCAAATTATTTTCTATCACGTCTTTTATTCGCAGTCGAAGCAAATCGCTATTTAAATTTAAGGGAACGTAATTTCGTGGATTTTGGACCTTAAATGCTGAGTTAGAGAAAGAGTAATATAGCACTTACGCCCAATTTTGTATTTTATTTTGTAGGATAAATATCTTGTTTATCCCATAAAGTCGGAAAATGTTTGTTTGAAAAACATTCTTCGATCCAAAGATGAATGAATGAAATATGGAAATATGCACTGTAGGTAAGGGAATTGTTTTGGTAGATACTGAGGAATTAATCGATGTGCATGCTTTTGTAGTTATGTTTACATCAATGGGAATCCTTGGCAACTTTCCTTTCAACAAAGTGTCATTTGAATTAGTAAAGCCAAAGCACACATTTTGTGGCGTTTCGCATTACATTAGCCCTCCTTAAATTTAAGTCTATACTCGATACATAAATATAGTGATGTTATTATTAATGAAGACGTGCGAGATCAATTTGAACGTATATTAGGCGAGAACTCGTCGAATGGAGATCAAAAGTAGCCGCGGAATGTTCTTAATCCGATCTAGTTGATAATATTCATACATATTAAAATAAATGCGCTTTTCGGATGATTTGGGGTTAGTTAGTTGGGTAAATCGGTGCTTCATGTCCCATTCAGGTCGCTATGTGACTTTAAATTGTATCTCAAAGACGATTTTGCAAATGTCGACGTTTAAAAGTATGTCGATTTTGAATGATAAAGTATGTTTATCGTTACCACTTCAACGCAAACATATTTCGAAGCGTGTTACTTTGCATATTTAATGGTAATCTTCCAGCAATCCCCTTTATCGTCATTTTTTATCTCGCTTATTTCGAAGATCGGAGTACAAACGGAAAGTTCGTTCCAGCGATCGCTTTTGCCGAAGTTGTTGACGCGCGTGCCGGGGACCGCTTTATATCTATATGTATGTATTGAGGGTGAATGTGCACTTATATATAGAGTAATGCGATTCGAAACGTATGCACATTCGATTTCGCCAAATGAATCCGATCAATGGGATTTCTCATCAGAGGTTTTTCGAAGACGCAATCTCGTCTAGAGCGGACAATAACTTAAAAACCCGCTCCTCGGGTGCGGAGGGAGCGTGGACGGAAATAGCCGGGAGCCGCGACTATTTAAGGCGTCGGAGATCGGGTTTCGCATCAATGGGGTCCCCGGATCGACTCTATTAAGTGTACTTTCGATCTATCGCCTGCTGCGGGACTTTCTTACGGAAGTTACCGGGGAAATCAATTAATATTTTCCGTGATGTCTGTCGCTCTGTTTGTCTTACCTCTCCTCCATTTCGGTCATTTCGACCGCGTACATGGCCAATGAAAACTGGGCTTTTTCTCTCTTGATACTTCGCTTGGAGTGGAATCCTTAAGAAAGCACATTTTTAATCTCTTGAACCTCTTTCGCGGGATTAAATTAGAGAAAATGGTGTCACGGAATCGATGCAAATACCGAAAGGAGAGAAACTGAATAAACAATGTCGTCCTGTCGTCGAATATCGCTATCCAATAAATATTTCGAGCATTTGATCGCTTTTGGGAAGATTTTTTAGAATTTTGTATTTTTGAAGACGCGTATTTTGCTGCTTTCGATATTTTGCCATCCGATGCATTTGAAGCAAACAGTCGCTTGGATTTCTGTGATTTACGTTCTCGATAGAATGTCTTGCAAACAAACAAGATCGTATAGCATCTCAATCGGTATGATTTTGAAAATGCTCAATTATCTTTTGCTTTTTCATGAGGAAGAAAGTACGAGATATGGGAAATGAGGGAACGCATTTTTACCAAAATTGAGGAGTACAGAGAAAATTCGGTACCTTGACTTTGGACATTGTTTGTATGGTGCTCAATAGAATTTGATTATTTTTCAGCTTGGATTTTTTGCTTTACGTTTTATCATTATTTATACATATATATTTAAAAATTAATACTTATAGTACAAATACAATTGGGAATTTACCAAGGCAATTGTTGAGTTAGAGCTTATTGTGATTTGCAAAGAGAGAAAAGGTCAGCGATGTCAAAATGACGAATAAAATCAATTGCGAAAAGGAGTTACTCTTCTGTTTTCCAATATTTTGATGTTTAGTAGCCACCAAAAATCCAGCGAATATTATTTGTTTGTTTAAAGAATTATTTTATTATATTCGATTATTGTAG
The DNA here is from genome assembly GCA_947579665.1 of Sympetrum striolatum. Classification (NCBI taxonomy): domain Eukaryota; kingdom Metazoa; phylum Arthropoda; class Insecta; order Odonata; family Libellulidae; genus Sympetrum; species Sympetrum striolatum. The sequence continues at coordinate 70,568,533 of OX388346.1, read as the reverse complement.
ACTTACAACTGCAGCCAATTGGCTTTTAATAACCAGATATAAATGATACATAAATTTACATATAAATAAGTTGAGTTTCACCTTTGATTAGTTTATTCGTATTAATACCTAATTAGAATCTAGGTTATCATTCGTCATCTATTTCAATCCACATCTGCTGCGAATGACTCCAGGTTTCCCGAATAGCGAAAATGTAGCCCATTTTCGTCTTTTTCCGGCTGTTGCGAATTGTAGAATGCTCCAACGAAAGCGTGACTTGTACGAAGAGAACGATTTTAGAATAAAGATTCGTATTTTGACCGTCAAATATTTGTTCAGGTTCAAAATTTTGATAAAACGCACGAAAATCTTTGTTTATGTTTTGCGTTAACCGTGTCTCGATTGTTGGTGTTGAGGAGATGCCAAAAGGCCTCGCAAAGAATATCCGAAATTATGAAAACACTTAAATGAATGTTGACGCCTACTTATTAAATGTAATTAAAGTAACATTTTAGGCAGTCCGTATATTTTATCGCCTCGAAGTTCCGCAACGATGGATAGTTATAAAAATGCGTCTTACGTAAAAGTACGCTTCTAATTTCCTTCAATTCGATTGAAATTTGATTCCGTCGTTTCTTTATTCCCAGTGCTCTCGTCTTAGCACGTCCGTTCCATTTTGGATTCCTTCCAACGCCTATTTCCGTCTCCCCCTCTCCTGTTTTCGCTGCACATCCCAATACATTCGTGCCTTATTTTTCGCCGCAAATTATCGTGAATATAAATGCCGAACGACAGAGAATTCTTTCGTAAATTAACTTAAATTCGCACCTTTCGATGGTCGCGTAACGCCTCTCGGACCACTTTTCGATCGCCTTTTCTCGAAAACGACAAATAGTCCGATCGTTTCGTTTTACTTTTTTAAAGAACATCATTTAATTTTATTTGTCATTAACGAATACAGTTTTCTTTAAAGTCGCATTAAATATGCATATGAAATATATGTGCAAGTCTTTCGGGAATTGCTAGAAAATATTATATATATTATTATAAAATATATATAATAATAATTATGATTATCTTGTAATAAACTGTAGTAGTTTATCAAGCGGACCAAAACAAAACTTTTTTCGTCGTGTTTCATTTAACCGTGGCTATAGCGTATAGTATGTAAAAACATCAGGATTCGTATCGCAGTTATTTATCCAGGCCTCCATAATTAACAGCATATGGTGCAAATGAGTAGCATTCTCTCCGTAATCGTGGATCTCTAATATTAATAAGTCATTGAAGTTAAGTATAATACTATTTAGTGAAAATCCGCAAGGTTCGTTGCATTTCTTTTAGTCGTTGCGCGAGTTTTATCAGACAGTCGTAGTTTCGAAAGTTGTCAATTATTCCGTAAATTCTCATTTCATATATTTGCACAACTTATTCGCTGAGTCTTTTCTTTCTTTCTTCAAATGCATTTCCCTCGGATGATCGGGGGAAATTAGCGAGAATTTTCAGCCACCACAATACGCTTTCTTTCTAGTGCTTGAATATTTATCACCTGCTCTCTCCAAGTATCTTCTTCGGATTACGAAATGCGTTTTCGCCTCGCGTGCTGCCAAATGCTTTACGTCCTTCGTATCATCTCTAATTCTCTAGGTACGCGTGTAATCGTTGGCTCGAACTCGAATTCCTCTCTCTCTGAAGTTTATTCTTTTACAAGTGGCGTTTCAGTTGATGATGACATCCAAAGCGGAACGTCTGCTCACTCAAACGAAACTTATCACATTATCTACGAAAAAAAGGAATCGAAATACATCTTTCTCTTTTGCTGTGGTCCTGTGGTGGAGCTGCACGTCAAATGACGAATTCTCTGTACCTCGAATGCTCACTTTGAAACTATTTGCGAGCATGATACGCCAAATCTTAATATTTATCATTTTCTCTTAAGCCTTCCTCTTTTTGAAGAACCGCCGCTTGAATCAATCCCCTCTACACGAGCACTCTATGCATAGACGTATTTAAACTATGTCTAAATATTTATTGAAATGATAAAATTTGTTTGCTTACTCCTGGAACGATTATCGAAAATGTCCGAACCAATAGGCGCGCGCGCTTTCTATCATTTATCAAAAATGTTAAAACGTGCCAATCTTTTCGTGCAATCATTTTGAAATACTGAAAATGAAAATAAAAGAAGGAAAGAAAGAGCGTTTTAAATTTCTAAAATTCATTGTCAAATTGAAGAATATTAATTCTTCGAATTCAAAGAAAACCCCACTCCTCAGCAGACTATCGGAACCTCTGTTCCTCAAGATTCTTCGCATTTCAAAAATGCGGAATAAAGATGGATTGTTTTCTTTAAAAATATTTAACTCTGGGTCAATAAATGCTCCAACTTAGCTCCGTCAATAGGTCTCCATTTCTAGCTATAAACATTCATCCTATTTTGACTGCATGATTTCTTTGGCTTGCTTGATCTTGGGCATTTGCTAATTTGATACGTATATCCGTTACTACTGAGTTATGTAAGAGGTGCATGAGATGAAGGATATACATCTCGTCTATTTAAACGGGACGGTTTTGCATAAGATCCATAAGTTTTTATTAGGACGAGATTTAGACTAAAAAGTCTCTTCTTCCATCTAACCCGTTGTCAATGATATTAATGATAAACATTAATAATTTATAGGTAAATAGAAACAAAGACGAAAAGAGAGTGGATTTAAAGGAACCTTAAACATTACCTTATGAGTAAATATCTCCTCAGGGACATTGAGTGTCATAGAAATAACTCCAACCCCGTATAAGGGTGAGCTACAATTGCACTATGAGAATAATTCTCAACGAAAATTCTGCCAACCATAATTTTGACCAATATAGAGGATGAAAACATTGCTATATGGTCGTTTACGGTTAAAATTAAAATACAGACACATTTCAGTAAAATCTAAAATTTTCTTAATTCTACTTTGATTTTAAGTGGTAGAGGTATTGAATTCCTATCATACACTGACTTTACACGAGTTTTTAATACGATTAGGAAAAATTTAACATGAAAAAGATTGTTTTTTTTTTACTTCAAATCACCAAAAATACAGCGATTTGGGGATTCCACGGCGATGTGCCACACTTATGAAAAATAAGGCTTGTGAATTGAAACAGTTTCTTCAGATTCCATTTTCAGAAGCCTTGGAAATGGACGTGGTTTAAAGCACTTGATATTCCATCGCAGTTTCCTGGTTTGTTTTCATACATTATCTCGAAAATTGACCGATAGAGGGGGGGATGCGGGAAAATTTCCCTGCAGGTCTCGTCTGTGTGGTACTACGTTGGGGTCCATGAGATCTTGCAATGCTGAGGTCCCGAGTTCGAATCCTGGTTAGGGCATGGTTATTTGTACGTGTAAACATCGTTTAATACTGTCTTCTAATAAGGACGTATTCATAAGTATGTCTTAAGTTATCTTATGAAACATGAATGGTTAGCTGATCAGATTTCCACCGTAGAGAAGTAATTCTACCGTGAAACTTGTATCGCTTTTAAGCATAAAATTCTCAAAATTACAGCTTCTTCCAAAGATTTCACAAGCAACAATCTTATTTTTTTTTCTAATATAATCATTCATACAGATTCTCCACCGCAAACAACACAGGCCGACAAGGTTTTGGCTACTTTGACGTAGTTACCAGTTTCTTTTTGTATTTTTGCGATAAATTTAGTCGTTTTTGTGAAAATTGTCCACCTCGTACAGTTTTCGAGAATTTTGCACAAATATTTAAAAACAAAGTAATTTATTCGTAAATTATTGTCTTCAAATTTTTGTTTGGTAACACTCATAATGTTTATCTAAGATGTTTATCAGTTCATTTATTTACTATATTTACTTTGTATTTATATTCCTAGACCGCATTCGAAGAGCAATAAAATGTTCACCTAATTCCCAAAAAAGAGTGGTGCCCGCAAGCACACTAAAACGCTAATTTCTCAAAGAGTGTGAAACATACAGGGCGTCTCATACACTCATCTTTCATCTCTTAAATGGACCTTTATTCTACTATACAATTTAATTCCATTTCAATTTGGCATTGTCTATTTTTAGGCAAAATACTCCTCTTCCAAGTGATCTAACTCCGGCCCGTTTGCCCTTGTATCCGTCAATTGGTTCCCATTTCCAGCTATAAACATTCTTTCGGTATCACCTTGATTCTTAGCAAGTAATGAAGAACCAGAGGGGATGTGTATTGCTTAAGTCCAGGACACACTTCTAAGGGTACCTAATATATATTTAATCATAGCAGAAGTGGATAGGAGGAAGGAGATGAGAAGTGTAATAGGTGGTGGATAAACAACGGAGATGAAAGCTTTACTATATGAAAGGGAAATCTTAGTTATTTATATACACGTAAAAGTCGCTTGCATTCTGCAAACATATTAATGGTACAAATTTCAAGTCTATATCAATTCGAGAAGGTCTTCAAAAGAAAAAAAATAAAGTTCGACTTCCGGTTAGCCGATTTATTCCAAAAACTAATCAACTCTAACGACACCAACCAAAGTGCTATATATGAAATTTGGTGTTGATACGACAAATAGTTTTCATGTTCGAGCGCCCACAAAGTACATAATCAGCAACTTCCGGTTTATTAGTATTTCACAAATAACTCCTGAACAATCAGTGATACAAAAATATGTTTCATACAAAAGTTGTTATAGTAAATTACATATTCTAAAAATTTTATAAATAATAGTATATACCTAAATATCATATTTATGGAGATATTTTACAAAAACGGAAATTTGCTTCGAAGAATAAAGCTCGACTTTCGGTCAACCGATTTACTCCAAAAACTAATCAACTCTGACAGCACACACCACAGTACTATATATGAAGTTTGGTATTGATACGGTTAATAGATTTTACGTTAGAGCGCCCACAATCACACACACACATACACACAGACACACATACACACAGACATCATTCCGAAAATGGTCAAAACGTGTTCTAGGGACCCCAAAACATGTATTTCCGTTGAAATCTCGAAGTCGATTTTTTTCATGAAAAATACTATGTATATGGAGAAAGTAAAAAGGATTGAAAATATTCTTAAAAATCAACGCAATATATTTTAAATAGGGTAAATTTGCATCCACCTGGCGAAAACCTCACGCACATTTGGTATCAGTTACATAGATATAATAAAGAAGAGCGTGTTTCCCGTGACCCCTACGATTTTGTATTCCTTATCCTACCGGGACTTAGCTTAAAATATTTTCAAAACCGGATCATAAATAATTAGAGATTCCCGCTGTACGTTTTTAAATAGTAGAGACGGATGGTGTCGAACCTAGAATCTTTTAGAAGATGTGAATACATATAACGCCCTGATAGAAATATAACTTATTTGATTCAAATTTTTAAGTTGATATCATACCGGGAAGGTCCAAAATTAAGACTTCGTTATCCCCATCTGAAATGCATAGGGTAACGTAAATGGCTCTCTGGGATCGAACCAAGGACGATCAGGGAAACCTAAAACACTGCATATGAAATATATCTATGATCTTTATTCACATACCAAGTTTTAAGTTTCTATGTTATCGGAAAGGGGTTCAAAAACATTTAAAAAATCGAATCAGTTACTAATCTTGGAGACACCTGGTGTCGAACCCAGGACCTATTGGCAGCTGTGAGTACATATTATGGCCAGTTAGGACTTGATCTTATGTAATGCAAAGCTTGAAGTCGAAATCATGCCGGGAAGCGCCTAAAATTGGTTACCGTTAGCTCCATAAGAAATGCATTGGGTAATGTAAATAACTCACTGGGATCGAACCAAGCGAAACCAATCAGCGATCAGTAAAAAGCGAAAATAGAATATATTTATGATGTCTATCTTCATGCCGAGTTTCAAGTTTCCATCTTATCGGGAAGTGATTCAAAAAAATCTTAAAAATCGTCGCAATGCATTTTAAATGGGAGATATTTGTCCTGACCTAGCGTCGAACCAAGGGTAATCATCGAAGATGTCTTTATGGTTTTCGACGGATACTCACGCATTCTAGCGATCCCTAGAATTTCAACTGTCTAATTTTCCGGGAAGTGCCTCAAAAAACTTTTCGAAAATCTCCGCAATGTAGCTTTATGAAAAAAATCGTGACTTTCGGGCCTTCTGGCATCGAACCCATGACACTGAATCAAAATCGCCTTTCTCCTGGAGGTTACACGTTATGGCCTATACGCTGTAAAAATCTCAAGTCAATGACGCTTGAGGTTTAGCCTGTGAATGGTACCCTATCTATCTATATGTATGAATGAATCCGGAGAATGAATTATGTATAATAGATATAATCTCCTCTTACGTCGTATAACATTAATGAAAAGAGAAAAAAATATTCTAACATGATAATCGCGGTGTAGGCACACACACGTGGAATTATAGATGTGGGAAAAATTAAATGTCACCTGAGCAAAAAATCCTTAAGTGGTTTTTCTGATCTAATTTCTGGAATCAGCCACCCAAAACTATTTAAGAACGGCTGTTAACATCCAAGTTACCGAAATAAAGGTAAAATTTTTCGACATGTGTAATTAAAAGTACTATTCTGTGCCGATGAATTCATTACATTTATAGATATGCCCTAAAAACAATATTGGCTTGAATTTAATATGACATCCAGTATATAATACAATTCAATTCAATGTATAGAACAACCAAAATTATTTTGAAATATTCTTTTCGATTTTTCAAAAATCCGCTATTGAGGTGTTGCACATGTTACACCCAAAACGTGTAATTGCCCATTTCATGAATTGGTCAATTACACGTTTGTGGTGAAAGGAACCCTACCTACCCTACTCAACCCATCTGCGCCGCGCATATTTAATTAATTAATTGATCTCCGCTACAAATCGTGAAATATGCGCGGTGCCGATGGGTTGAGTAGGATAGGTAGGGTTCCTTTCACCCCATCGTGTAATTGCCCAATTCATGAAATGGGCAATGTGCCTACCCATTTCATGAAATGTGAAATTACAAGTTTGGGGTGTAACACATATACCTTAAACTTACGGACAAACAAACTGTGAAACAATAACCGACTGATTAACTTCTCATAAAATGTTAGTGCCTATGAATCTACCGGTAATGTTGAGATAAAATCGAATGAAGTGAAAGAGCGAAAAATCATGGAGAAAAGTGCCATTACAATTAGTTAATTAGTTTAATCTTGTGCTGCATTATAAGACTACGTAGATTTTATAGATATCGATTACAAAATATGAAGGAAAATTTCCTTTCGATTGAAATAAAAATCGAGGAACCGCGTATTATAGCTTTTCAGAAAATTGAGTGAATAAAGCGAAAATTACGTTAGTGGAGAATAAAACATATCAATTGCGACTTTGGATCAAAGAACAGCAACGGAAAATCAACAGACAAACAGCTATGGAAGTGTCTTTGGATGGAGAGTCTCAAAAACTGGCTCAAATACGTTTCCTTTCAACTTCTTATTTCTTGTACACGGAGCACATTCCCACAAATTGATAGCGTTTACCGTTTTCCTACTTTTAAGAACATTTTCACTGTTTTGGAACACCTGAAAGTTTTTAGGTATTTGTCGCAAGTGCCAAAAATCATCTAAATCGGAGAGCCGAATGCATTGACCTCCCTTAATATGAGTCCAACTGCTTTTAAAGTGTGTTCGAAAGAAATGAATCGGTGGTGATTAAAGGATTTGGATTATATTCTCTCCTCCGTTCGAAGCCCCTCCTGCGAATACAAATATTGCGAACAATCAGATGTATGAATCGTTTTAGAAAACTCTCAAAACAGCTTAGAAAATTGTACAAGAAAAGAAAAATAGTGACTTGGCTGGGAAAGAAGAGAAAAATAATGTCTTAAAGTAGACAATGAAATAATGACATAGTGATATAGAGAAAAATGAAATAATGATATAATATATAGTGACAATGAAATAATGATATGATGACATAGTGATAATAAATGTAATAGTGACAAGAAGAGAGAAATAGTGACTTGTCCCAGCCAAGTCACTATTTTTCTCTTCTTGTATAACCTTGGGTTAAGTTGCACGCTTTCCTGTGCTATGTTAAAACTTCATTCCATCATTTAGCTTAGAAAATACTTGTGAAGAAATTCAACGGTAAGTCAATGTTAGTCAATTTAATAGAGGTTAATCTGAAGGTACAGGGTGTTTTTGTTACGATGAGTGCTCTTTCTTTCACACTATTACGCTCAAATATATCAGTCCAGAAAGTGAATCAATTACATATTCTGTCTCTAGCGAAAATAATCATAAAATTTAGGATTGTAGTAATAATTGAGAGACTTCGCTTTACATAGCATAGTTTGTCCAAATGAACAAGGAGGAATTTCAATGAAAATATCTTGGGATGATATTTTTATCTTATTCCTCGAGAGGCGAATTTCAATTAATCATTACAAATTAAGTAAGTCTTCTCACCATCGCACAATTTGTATTGTGGTTATCAATTTTTACATCCCCTTTGGAAATATTTTGTAAGTTTTAATTTCAATTCTATTCATTACGTTACAAGTTTGAGTTTGCAATTCGCCTAAAAGACCTGTAGATGCAAATCTTGAGTCGATGCAGACCGTTGGCTTCTTATCCTTTTCCGATCCAAGACGAGTCAAAGCGTTCTCATATCAATAAGTAAATATGCAAGAGTCATTGTACTAGCTTCGGATGAGTTATAAGGGAAAGATCTTCTACAAAGATTCATTTTCATATCATTGAATATAGATTTCGACTTCATATTATGGGTACTTAGATAACATATTAGGATTATCACTGGGAATATCCGTTTTCCGATAGCCTGACCTAACATGAACTAAACCAAGAGGAGATTATGTTATATTCTGTTCTGCACAACAATGGCAAATACCCTTGATCGTAATTCTAATTTCCACGTATATATCTTCAGCTAGTCATCTACTAAAGTAATGTAACTAGATAGTTTGTCCTTTAGTTGGATTATCTAAAAATGGTGGTACATGTTGTATCTAAAAGCATCAATATCTTAAGCCTTTGTCCGTCCTTGTTAGAATGGAAATACCGTATCGAGAGGAGGTTATTTCGAGGGTTCCATTTATAGAATAGGCACACTGCGAGAATATAAATTAGCTGAAATGAATAGTCGGTATATATGTTAGGTTTCTATGGTGATAAGTGGTGAAATAGTTGACCCGGGCAGCGGCTAATTTTATCGATCCCCAGGCCGATCGAACCGTCTCTTCCGGTTCGATGATATTATTAAATTTCCGAATAGATTTCGCTCCGTCGAACCGGTTATCTCACTCAAAGGTTATTTAATTTCCGTAGCTAAGTATTTCTGTTTACTGTAACGACCAAATTGAGTCAAATTCCAGCATAAAAATTGAGATATCGAAGAAATAACAATCTCTACGTTATAAGTGGGCAGCGTTGATCTTCCTACAAAGTGAATGACATTTTATTTTTCTATTTAGTTGCGAATTCACTTGTAGTTTCCTCGATGTGTATGTAAGGAATATCTATAGTCTATTGAAGTTATCTTCAAGTCTGCGGAGGAGTGCCAAGAAAGGAACGGGGACCAATCAAAAAGGTAGTACTGTTTATTCGGGGACGCGCTTAATCTCCCTCATAGTTCCGCGGGAAATCATTCACTCTCAAATATGCGTTGCCACGGTAACGCACTCCTTTTCTCTTTTTTCAATATCGTAATAGTAAATTTCAATTTTTCCATCGACTTCCAATAAACTTCAAAGCTTCAATCGACCCATGTCAATGATATTAGGGTCACTATTGGTTGAGTAAGAAAATCAATGAAAGCAGAGGCCTCTCGTGGCCATCTTGTGAGATAATGTGCCTCTCCAAATAACAAATGATAATACACTCGCCTTTGTTTTAAAAGACTTCATTTCCTTTGCCTCTCAGCCTTGAGGATAAATTATGAGACGATTGCAAGAAATCAAGAACTAAAACAAGGAGAATAAACAACTGTTTCTGGTTTGGGTTCGAATTTTAGAAATTAAAATTTTCGGCTTTCCTTTCTACTCAAAATAAATGCTTCGGCTTTAATGCGACGCCTTTTGTTGTTGCGATTCGATTCTGTTCTGGAGTTAAGTGGAATTTCTCAGTTGGAATGAAATGGACTTCGATGGAAGATTGCTGAAAAGTTTCAATCCTATAAGTGCTAACCAGTGAAATGTGTACTTTTTCAGAAAACCCCTTCCGATTAGCAATGATGGTTCTTGTTGTTTTATATTCTCGTTGGTGAAAAAGGATATGAAAAGTCAATCGATATGTTTTTCGTACTGAAATTCTCTCCTTGGTCTCAATCGTCATTAGTTCGGTAAAATTATGTTGAATAAGACGATGAGTAATTATGTTCCGACATTAATCGGATGGCCCAAGGATGGACATTCTCATAGTTGTGGGAGGTATTTGACGTCGCTACTCTAATCTCGATGGCCTGTCATTGCTTTAGTCTCAGCCGTTATTCCTCAAAAAGTGTCTCATTAGAATTGTTTTTATGAAATCCACTTCCGACCGGATCATTTCTCTATCAATCTTTCTTAGATCAAGAGACAATCCAAATCGCGGTCACCGATGGTGCTGCCGCCTCACGGAGGGAATATTGGTTATTATTTGTACGTTTATAGCATAGGTTCCCAAACCTTTTTCCGTGGACAGCTAACATAGAATTTTCTCGTTGAAAAGCCATTTCTGGTTTCCATTTGATTATATTATCTTTAAAAATAGTATATGAGTGTTCTAAAAACCCTAAAACTCTCAAAAATTGAAAACATCTTGCACCCCCATTTTTTTCTCCCCGGCATGGGAATCTATACGTGTGGTCCATGTGAATCACTTACGTAGAGAGCAGCTCTTTCTTCTTTAAGAGATTTCAGGTTCGAAAGAAGCCTTATGGCTAGAGGTGTTTGAAAATGTTTTTATTTTTTCTGAAATTTGTTGATTTGAAAACCAAATTGTGGTGTTTTGTGTTTTTATTAATTTTCCTAAATTTGGTGTTACTAATTTTCACAGAGTCTCATTTAAGCAAAGGAATAATATTAGGCACACTTTAGCATAAACATTAAAAGCATTGAAAATATTATTAACTGGAAATTATACAAAATATTAAATTAAATTAATTTAAAACTGTGCTGTTTGCACCTAAGGAAAGTACTTTCACAGCTGCTGATCAACAAAACATGATATTTTCATTACAAACATATTGACACGATGAATGTTAGGGAAAAAAACATATCTCTTCGTGGAATTAGGCGATATTTTGTGATAATACATAATGGAAAGAAGGTTTTGTGAATTTATTCCAAAAGATGAAAGCTGAATTCACGTAAGCAAAGATGTCACGAGTGATCAAAAATATGACAAAAAATACGTAAATAATACAATTATATATTGTACCTTTATTTAAATCATATTTTCCTCTCTTACAAATGATGAATGAAGCGAAAATCACCAAAACCCGTGCTGCTTATTAAAACCGTCGAAATTAGCGTTATTTCACTAAATCGGCCAAAATTCGCGTTATTTGTTGGTTTTATCGCTTATTGCGAAAAACAAACACCTCTTGTTATGGCTATGATAGAGTCACTTGGTTGGGATTCCCTCCAATCGAGAAGATTTGATTGCCGACGGAAGCTTTTCGAAAAGTTCAGAACTTTTGGAACTTATTATTAAATGATATTGTAGTTTCAGTAAAGAACGAAATCAATCTCACAATCAGAGGAGCATCGACAGGACGTTAAAAGGAAGTTATCGCAAATAATTACTTATAGTAATTTTCCCCAGGTTATTCGAGAGGCCAATTGCGTAGATTATATAGAAATTATGAAATTATGGTGCTATTACAGCCCCTGCCATACATCTCTGGCGACTCGTGGGGTACATATCTAAATAGCCAATCAACAAAGAGGAGAGAAAATCTGCTGTTGAGGGAGGGAGTTTAGTTGGAGGGAGAGGTTGACAATCAACAGCTGGGTTTTGGTTGGAGAGATTTTCAATATAGTATTTTAGATGAATATAGTTCATTAATATCATACGGGTAATTATGACGCAATTTTTTCATTTCTAATAAATTAACTATGGAGCATTAGCCTTCCTTAAAAATTATTCTTCCCTCCAACCCATCAGATGTATCAGATCGGCCCTGAGGTAAATTTGACTCGAACTGAAGAGTTCTACTAATCAATCCCATTCGTAGATTAAATTCCTAACTCATTCCATTACTTCCTCATCGATAATTTTAATTTGTAAATTATTTTATTGCGAGCGACTCTCTCGAGTATTTACTTTTTGAGTAAAATACAATCCACTTACCTTTTATTTTCGGAAGACTCAAATATTGATAAGCGCAAGTTAGATTTCGCATAATATGAACTATCGAAAGCTATTCAGTACTATTTGTTGATCCTTCCCTTAAAGGAAATCCTCGACCTATACTTTTGGCCAACATTTATGCAAAACTCGTTAGTATAGATAACTGTCCTCTTCGCTTGAGTAACGAACACCCCGAAATACCCATTTTCTTTGTCTATGTAAGAAACCTGCAAGCCGCCTTTCGGCGTGTGGCAGAGGTGCAAGCACCTTGACTCTATTTTCCTAAACGGTTGCTTTCGCGTATACTCCGCGGAAAAAATTAATTTTTGAAACGATTCGTTCTAGCATCTATTTCCCTAATCTTCCTCGCAGTATCAGAACGGCCCATATAACAGGGGGGTCGCATTATCGGTTACATCATCTGAGAACGTAATTTCTCTGAACTTATTTAATAAATTTATCCTTTGAATTTTTCTTCTATCTTCTAATGATTCCCATCCCGCATCCTGTAACATATGAGTGACACTTGCTGCTCGCTGTCGTAGCAATTCTTTACAAATCGTATCTCCTTTCGTTGTACTTTTTCTAAATCCCGAATATGACATTTGCCGGCATGGTCCCATACACTACATGCATACTCAAGGTGAGGCCTAACTAACGCTAAGTAACATCGCTCGCGAACTTTTTCTTCGCTCCTACCGACTATTCTTTTAACGAAGCCGAGTTTCTTACGTGCTTTTCCACATATATTTCGGATGTGGGCACTCCATGATAGAAAATGTTCAATCTACATTGTGTTCTGCGACGCCTCGACCATTTATAAGAGTATAAAAATATTTAGGACCGCGATTCAAGTATTTTTGATGCTACATTCAATCCATAGGGATGTTGAAAGGTTAAATTTTCAATGGATTTAAATATAATTATGAAATGGCTCGATGATTGTCAATTAGAGCTTTAAGTAGACAAATGATCGGTAGTTTGCCTCTTCGAAAGAAACTGTTTTGCTAATGAGTATTCGTTCAGCATAATCTTAGTAGAAGCATATTTGGTGAAACATCTTGGAATGACCCCCACGAATATCTTAGCATGGGGTTCTCACATCCATAATGTGGACGACCTTAGGAACCTCTGCTTCGTAAAAAGAGTAGTCTAAAGAAAAAAACTGAGTGTGTTGTTACTTAGAAGGACTCGGCTAGAGAACGGGAGGAAAAGTGAATCGGAAATAGTTGGGTACACCGGGGCAGTTTTGGTGCAGAGGCAGACTTACACAATGCCCCAGTTACGGGGTAGGTTTACGCAGGTGAAATCACTGAAAAAATAATCAATTAAATTAAAAATAATTTAAGGATTATAAAAGACACCGAAGTAAAGCTGAAAGTTCAGCTAATGGATATGAAAAACGGGTAAATAATTGCCGCAATTTAGAAGAGAAAAAAATGTTTGAAAAATTGTGTAAACCTAAAAGGGGGTCCTCCTCTACTGCGACAGTCGTTTCGTAAAGAATTGCTGCGATTACTCAGTGAGCGTTACTCAGACGCTCCGTGACTAAGGATGGGATGCTTTCGAAGGTAAAAGATTGACAAAAGGTTTAATTCACTTTATAAATTCGGAGAAAGTGTTCTGAGAGGATGATATAATGCGTCCTCCCTGTTATAAACGATGTCCAAACGCTTCGAGGTAGTTGAAGTAGATGCTACAACCAGTCGCTTCAAAAATTAATTTTTTCCACCAACGACACGCAAAAGTAATTGATTAGGAAACTGGAGCAACGGTGGACGCACCCCCTGCCGCACACCGAAAGGGTAGATGCGTATGTAGAAGTTTGAATGAACTGCTTTTGGTCAGTTCGATACGTGTCCGCAACTGAAGTCTGTATCGTCGCGGTATTTGCTCGAAAGATAAAGAACAGGAAATCACGTTTTCCTCTTCCTTATCTTAAGCAAAGTGTGTCGCCCCGATCAGAGCCACGTACAGAATGCCTCTCAGAACAGACTTATTTGGATCGAAAGTCACGAATAAGTGCAGCGACCTCTGCAGAAATCAGACGCAATGACGCGATATGTCCTGCGCCTCATATTTGTCGCTGTTCGGAATCTGCTATTTCTTTGAGTATTCGACGAGGGGGTGTGGACGGAGACGCAAATAGACGCGTAGATGGAAATAGACGCAGCTCCATCGTTGCCACGCCCGCTCGCCCATTGCTTTCATTTTCGACGTCGTAATGATTCAAGATGCGCTGGATGCTTTACGAAACTCTACCGATGTGTAAATTGCCATTGCGAGTCTCCAGCCGAACATTCACCGAGTGTTATGTCGAACTTTCGGTCTCGTACGCGAATTTCACGCTAATTTTTATTTATTCGACGATAAAAGATAAATCCCGGCTGCCGTAGTGCCGCTCTGAACAGCCGACCCATTAACTTTGGACGTTTTTTCTTTAGATCTCGTTAGAGAGAGGTGCAGATCTTTGTAATTAAAAAAATATGGAAATAGCCACTGTATATTTGTAGATAATGAAATATTCTCGCAAAAGATGTCTGAAATAATTCAAATTTCGCTGGTTTTTCGGCGGATTTTTGGATTAAAAACAAGTTTAATCGCAAATACGAAACTAAAAAATGTAAATGGAGGCATTTTCCACACTGTTTGCTGCAGTTCAGTGCAAAAATATATGTAGGTCACGGATAAGAACTGAGAGTCGTTGTCCAAATAAAATGTAACTTCTTCTTTCGAGAATCGTCCTCAGCAAAGCAGCCAAAGTGCATTGCCGTTCCAAAACTCGCCATTCCGTTCGTTCAGACACCGTAAACACAGATATCGGTGCGCTGCACACATTTTAAACAGTCCGAGCCAAAAGCGGAAGTCCTTCTGTCAGTGTTATCATAGTTTGTATCTCTGTTTATATGGCATTTCTATCGCAGTTCTCAATACTTGTTGGCGAGTCTATGTATGACTAGATACCAATAAATACTCCCTGAATGAGAGGGAGTTGTTCCCCTGCGAAACCATTGGGATCGAATTCCTTAGCAAGATGAAATAAGAGGGCATCTTTTGGGATTGGACCAGATTTGCGTCTCTGAGGAAATCTTGGCGTTGAAAGCGCGCGAAGTTATGTCGTTGTAATCGAAGCAGGGACGGCGTATTAGTATCTTTGTTTGGATCTAAAAATCTCGATTTAGGTTTTATAATAAATTATTCTGTTTGTACTTAAGCTTTCTCTTACCTCTCCTTACGATTATCCAATTCTGCCTATTTTCTCTCTCCTTTGCGTCGAACTGACGAAGATACAATCCTATATGGTCGTAAGTTTGTTCGTGCGATTCCTTCATCGTTATTACAGTAACTTTATTTTCACAGACACAACCATTTTACTAGTTCATTTCTCAGCTTTCCATTTCTTTCCTTCATCAACGATATTCCTCCTTTTTGTGCATTTTCTTGTCCCCTATCTGCTTGAAGTAGTTCATCTCCAGCAAAAACTATTTCCAAACTCCAAATGTAGACATTTTTCTGATTGAGACATAAATGTTTTCCTACTAATTTTCGGTGAGGTTAATTGAAGTGAAAAGAGAAAACAATACAAAGGCTGGTTCTTAAAATATCCTTAGAACCAGCAGTATCCTTAGAACCGCTCAGCAGTAATTTTTCCTTCAAAGAGCATATTCGAGGCGTAGTAGGAAAGGCGAATAGAATGCAAAGGTTAGCCAGCAGAATTCTTAGGGGATGTTCATCGAGAGTTAAAGAAATGGCGTACTTTTCCCTAATTCAACCTCTACTGGAGTATTACTGTGTGCGATTTGGGATCCTCACGAAGTAGGATTAATTTCTGATCTCGAGATGGTTCAACGTAGAGCAGCAAGGTTCGTCAAGGGAGATTTCAGATTCGACAGCAGGGTTTTGGCTATGATAGAATCCCTCGGATGGAACTTTCTTAGTGATAGAAGACTTGAATATCGACGGAAGCTTTTTGATGAATTTATCACTACCGATTTCGGGGAGGAGATAACTGATATTGTTATCCCAGTTATATACTTACGCGACCTTCGAGAGAAAACAAAAAAGCGATACAGGGAAGTAGTTGCCAGGACAGATAGCTACTTTTGGTCGTTTTTCCCGTGAAGTATTAGAGAAGCTAATAGCTCTCCAGGTTAGATAGGGATTTTGGTGTCTTACACCCCCTGCCACGCGCCACTGGAGAATTGCAGGGTTTAAATGTAAATGTAAACCAGTGAAGTAACTCTCTTCTTCACCGTCTTGTATGTAAGTCTATATTGCTTGGAACTTTACTGTGACCAAACTTAAACTGCTTTCGTTTATGAGTGCATCAGTGTAGTGATGAGCTTTTCTTTATAGAATCTTCCGTTCTAAATCCGGAAGCTCAATGTTTACACGTTATGACATAAATGTAACATCACATCAAAATATACGTCTTAACTAGAATGGACAGAAGAGTATCTATTCGTGTATCCTCCGTTTCAAAGGTCAAAACGAGTGCATACCGGGAAAACCCCGTGCATTTGCCCGTAAGTGGAGAAGAAACAAAACTTCATTCATTTTCCGCTCTGTGCATTTATGTTTTTGCTTTAAAAGCATTAAACCCTTACTGTGATGTTGATAATGCCATTCTTGTACAAATATCATTGTTAACTAAGCTGAAATCAACCAATATAAACTACGAGTAATGGTTTTTCCGTTGGAATGCGAAACTCTGTGCAGGAAGGCGTCTTGGCGTTTCTCACATAAGACTGCCAGGAATTTTGAAACTGATCTTCTTTAGCTCTCAATCGTTCTGCTCTTTCGGAAGATTGTTGGCACTCAACCGTCGCACCGAAATCTAATTAAATAATATCGTAATCTTTCGTCATCTTTCGTCATCTTCTTAGGATATAGTTAAATCATTGCGTAGGCTTACTAAACAGGGGAGGTACTCTCCAGCTTCGTTTTTTGAAATCGGATATAGCGCCTTACTAGTTTCGATGCATCTGTTTGTATGTATTGTGTATAAATTAATTTGTTAGTCCTACTAATGTAGTTGATATTTGTTATGGCATACCACCGAGTGAAGGCCGAATCATCGACGCTGTTTTGCCTCTAAAATCTCCTCTATATGATTCAATCGCCAGTTTTTTCGGTGAGCGATTTTTCTCGCTCTTGGAAGATATCCAGTGGTGCTCGTACGTTGGCCGTTAAAGCAACTGCCGGCCAACTTTCAATCTTGGCACATTATTAAATGCCTTCGTGGGCAGTCTCTTCACGGGGTCGAGGGTGTTCGATCCCGGATGACAATAAGATCGTCTATTTCCTACGCAAGATTGAATTTGATGGAATTATCCCTCCAAGTTTAAACTAGTACCTCAAAAAAGGAATATATGTATCGTACATTTCCGCAAATAAGACGACAGTTGAAAAAGGGAGGGCCGCAGATTACAGGGTCGTCTTATGGGACTGGTAAAAAAATAGATTTAAATTTTTATACGTTAAAACCGTTATAATGTAAAACAAATCACTCGCCAATATATTTAAAACGATTTGGTCATGTAATAGTGAATAAAATAATAGTAAAACAAAATAAATATTAAAAGGAATCTTAATTGAGCTACTGGTGGTCGAGGTCATTACCCGAATCAGGGCGAATGTTTGCAGCAATTTGAAGGCAGTACACCCAAGTGCAAGAAAATATAATTTGTTTACTTGATAGACATCGAATAGGGTGTAATTCCGGAAACGCTAAACAGTATTGTTGCCCAGTTCATGATCGCTGATCTAAAATTAATTCATAGGTCGTTGATAGTTTTGGGATATAGAATGGATTTCTGGTAATACTATCAAACTGTGCACGCAATGGTGGCCAAAGTTAATGCAACTGCGCAGGTATCTGAAATGATTTAAGGAGCAAGAGAAAAGTTTATTATATTTATTTATAAATATTAATGACGAATATTTCGTTATGTATATTAGTTTATAAATTTCACGAAAAATAAAGCGAAGTTTATTTTCTTAATTTAATAATTAAATTTACTGGTGGGTGTTATGAAGATGAATGTGTTTCTGAAGTGAGTCTTTCGAGGCTTCCTTTGGGTGTTGATTCGATTGAACGATTTATGAGTGCATTGGCATATGAGTGGAACAGCTTCAATTATGATTCTGGATCGAGTTTTCATCCGAGGATTCCTTATGATTCGAGGCTCAATATTCTTGCAATTATCAATTTACGCAATTGGCAGAAAACTGAAACATCTGATACTCGGCAAACTAACATGTTTCTGCAAAGCGAATTTAAATATTTCTAACGTCATATCAGTTGCATTCTTGATATCAGCACCACGATTGGAAACGTAGAGTACCGCTAAATCCGACCACTTTCATAATTTTTCTTGCATATAGTTTTGCTATTACTTCTCCCCATCATCGTGTCAAAACACCGAAAATCCTCAAGTTCATACTCGATTATGTCCGCAGTAGATGATTCCCACATGAGCTTCTAATTTTATAACGGTGATTTCCCAATTTTAGGTTTTATGGAAAGGATGGAAATTTCGGTTTGAGCATGTTTTTCTAGAAGGGAACAAGATGACTTCAATGGTCGTCTTACATTGATATGAAAAGGAAAAAGAAAGACCGAGGAAAAGAAGATGGAGTGAGACGCTGGGGAGAAAGGATTTACGAGTGAAAAAAGATGAATGGAATGGATGTTGATAAGGGACGCCTGAGGAAGTGACGGAGGATTTATTTATTTATTCAAAAATTCACATACAGTTCTGCAACCATTTTACAGTGCAGTTAATATAACAAATTAAAATAAATATACATGATTATAGGAAATAAAAATTGAAACAAATTAAACTAAAAATAACATCTATATATATATATACAGAATACGACCCAAACGGAAAATTATTTTCAGGAATTTACAGAATTTAAGAATGCGTCAAGCGACGGAATGAAGGGGTTTATGGAGGGAGGTAGGGAATTCAAAAGGTTTGGAAGTCTATAAAGTAGGGAACGTTGAGCAAGGGACAATCTAAATGAAGGGACATGGAGAAGAGGAGTTAGTCTAGTTGCTCTAGGTGGAGCATAGTAACTAAAGGATTAGTTAATCTATAATTTCGGAATGAATTCCACAACTGGATACAAAATATGATAGAGTGGACAAGTAAGCAATCACTCGTAGTTATGATTTGGAGAGTCGACATTTCCGAACTGCAATCCAGAGAGGAAGAGTTGAAACACGCTCACAATTTATTCTGTCGATATTCAAAACAGTTATAAGACTTAGCGAAGACTGTTATTTCAGACTGCAACATGTACATTTAGCCAGTTGAACGATGTTACTTGGTTGTCGATAGATGGTCGTTAACGATATTTACAAGGAAGAACGGAAGGACTACAGTTATAAATAAGGAGTCTCATAAGCATTTCATAAGGCTGCTATATATTTAAGGAAGGAAGATGGCGGAGAATCTATTTCTGGAATTCTCCTCTTACGGCTGCCGTAAATGGTGATGAGCAAGGATCGCTGAAATGTAAACGTCCATTAAATCATCAAGTGTGCGAAATTGTCAATTGGAAGCACCGCTCGCATCATGGGAGAACTTGACTGCTGACAGTCCATTTGACGATATCGTATTTCAATTAGACGTCGATTGATTTTGATGCTATTCCGATTTAATGGTTGCGTGGGGATGATGGCGTATCAACTAAAATTTTCTCGGTTATTCAGAAGTTACTGACCATCTATGCATGTCGTTGATGGACGATTTTTGTGTAAGAAAAAAAGTGCCGCGAAGAGGAAAATTTACTTTTAATTATTTCGCTCTCTTTGGAGAGATGGAGCTTATTAAAAATACACGCTTAGTTATTTGTATGAAGACTTTCCTTTACTAAAGAAAAAATTGCGGCGTGTGAATCTCTAACTGTTAATATATGAGATAAGTTTTGATCGGCACTAAAATCAATATCCAAACTGCGTAAATCTAAATGTATTAAATTTGAAAGCGAAAGACCCAGGAACAATCGCCGAGTCCATTGATGCACATAGAGGAGATTGGATCCAATTTCGGTAGGATTTGATGGATTCATTACAGCGGTCCACTAATCCAAACTTGGATTCTGGTCCTTGGAACGAAACAGCACCAGTATATACTTCAACGAAACTGTTATTTCGAATTTGTAATGAACGCCCATTAGGGTGGATCGAAAAAACATTTTTTTGAAATCCGTCAACGGCTACAGCTTAAAGTTTGTGGTTGGTGGTTCTTATAACACATAAAAAAATTCAACTCGATCGGATTATGTCCTGAGGCTGCGAATTTTAGTCAAAATTTTAAATTTTTGTGAAAAATGTCAAATTTTTGCAATTTTTCCTGGTTGTTCTCAATGTTTCCGAGGTGATTTAATGGCAAAAAATACATATATTGCTTGGTTGTTGCTTAATATTAAAGATTTAGTACGTTTGAATCAAGGAAAATTGATTCTCAGTTCGCCAAAATTCGTCAAAATACGCAAATATACAGAAATCTTACGGATGTTGGTTAGAGAGTAGGGTGGGTCGTTTTGTTTCTTTTTCTGATAGAAATTTAATACCCGGCAATAGTGGAACACCCACATTACAGATGTAATTTTCTGTCCAAATCAAATACTATCTTTTATGCGAATTTTCACCTCGAAGTTTCGAAATTTCGGCAAGAAACGTTAAAATTGCAAAAAAATCTATTTCGTTTTAAACGAATATTTTTTGGATAAAGATATACCCTTTGCATCGAAAACTGTCACTCAAGCCTCAATATGCCGCCTATATGCTTCTGTATGGGGCAGAGATGCGTCCTATGGGGCCAGAATAGGAGGCAAATTAATTTAGAATTAAGTTTTTTGTACCTCTTTCCGTTCTCGTCGTCGTCGGTAAATCGATTCTTTGATGAACGATTTATTATCCTCCGTTCTTCCGAGGAAATGAACATTCTTAGTTATTCTTGCGGCACACCTACTTTATTCCACTCCATGTGTTTGACTGATTTTTTCTGGGTTTGATAGGAAGTGATTGCTTACAAAGTTTAAATCCTCATGCACGTACTACCGGTTGGCTATTGTGTCCTCGTCTAAGAATTCGATCTTCCGAATCGTCTTCGAATTGAGTGCAATTCCACTTTCGCTTGTTTTTATTCTCCCCTTATCCTCGATATTGTTTGGAAAGCTCACTTCCATTACAGTAGTTAAAAGTGGATAAATACATTTAAAGGTTTTCGCTTTCAAAATGTAAAATTGCGTATTTTGTTAGGTAATGATATTCACCGCAACCTCATCATACAGCTTTTCTAAAATTTTACGCTCCTTTTGTTTATAAAATGCACTGTGAAAATAGTTTTTACTGCTTAGTTTAAATCTTGCTATATATTTAACCTCTTTCTGCTTATCTGTGGCCGATAATTTTAATTCTCTGTGCTTTCTTTCGAATATAGTTAAAAATTGATGTTTTCGGCGTAGGCTTCAACGGGACATTTTTATTTTATATATTATATTTATATAATTTTATTATTACATTTTATATATTAACGGGTCGAAAGGTCCAGAAACGGAATGTTCCGAAAAAAAACAAGACGAATTGTCAGCCAGTCAGCTGTACGCATCGCTGTCTTTTGAAGGATTTATCGTTTCTTGTTCACCGTTTGAATGTTTGACTTCAACTGTTCATTATTTTCCTCAAACACCGCTTTCATTGTTGGCTTTCGGCAGATCTCTTATATTCGAAATCTTATTGTATATTTTGGCAACGTGGCATATCGCTGTTATTTCGGCGCTTGTGTCTGTCCTGCCTTCGACCCGCACCCTATTTATCCAAGGCTTCATTATTTTGAATTGGTGCTGGACTCCCATACGTCGGTAAATCGTTTTTTAAAGATTCTTCAACGAAAGATTTATTATCCTCCATTTATCCGAGAAAATTAACATTCTAAGCAATGCTTTTTTCACCTACTATCCACTTTATTCCACTCCAATTGTTGATTATGACTCTTTTATTGTCTTAAACTCAGCTACCTTTTCTCTACTTCTGCTTGACTTTCCTCTCTTACTCCACTTAATGATCATGACTATCCTTCCTCGTCTCCTATCCTTTCTTCATCTTCGTCCTCTTCTCTCTTCATCCTCTGCTTCCCTCTTCACTTTTGGTTTTATTTTCTAAAAATTTCCTTATTGAGATGCAGCAAACGAAAAATGAACCTCAGTTATGATAACCTAAATATTTCAGGACCTCATATTCGTAGTTAAGGTGGTGACGGTGTTAATTTATTCATAAAACAATTGGTGGTCGTTAATAATGCAATCGATTAAATTCCAAACAATTGAGAGATTTGTATTTCTTTCAGTAAAAAGTTGAAAATGAGTTTGTATTGCGACTTTTAAATACCTTTAAATTAATGTCGAGCATCGTCGACAATTTATAAAATTACTTTCGAAAAATCGGTTCAAAGAAACACCGAAACATTTTCCGAAAGATATCTTGATTTAGTATTGAAAAAGGAGGTTATCCTTATGATTTTATGGATCCATTTTATGAAACGAAGTTGCGTCAGAAATGTAAAGTCCATTTACAGCGGGTTCTTAAAGAATGTTAAATTTTCCAGGTGGCAGGAGGCAGTCTCGCGGAGAAGGCTGGTCTTCAAGCAGGAGACGCTCTCATCCGAGTGAACTCAGTGGAGGTGTTCAATCTTCGGCACAAGGAGGCGCAGGATGCCATCGTGAGAGCGGGCAACAACTTCGAGCTGACGGTGCAGAGGTAACCCTTACTCAATACGCTACTTTTCTTTTGTAAAAGTAGTAGACAGCTCTTTATAATTGGTATTTTGTTTGGATTTTCTTGAGTCCAATCTTTTGTCCAGCTGTGTTTAGTTCTTCTCTATTAACTGCACCGAGTACGGGAAGGTCCCCTAGTATGGGACAGCTAAGGCTTTTTGCAAATTGCAAAATTTTTAAGGGCTGAATCAAATTTAAATTTATGCTAAATCTAACTTCAAAGTGTTATAAAAAGACCCTTCGAAGGAATTACGTCAAACCGGATCGATTCGATATTTTTTTCATTTGAAAAAACGCTTACATTTTGCTCGTTTGTAAAGTTGGAGAGTTGTATGGGACACCTTGAATAGGTTACGGAATAATCCAGTCCCACTTGTAATCCAACCTTCTACCATACAAAATGCAGTATTACATGTTTTGAACCATTATGATAAGTATGATTATTCTTAAAAAAGATTTAAAAATTTTAAACATTTAATTTTTTGCCTCTTAGAGAAATTTAAATGGGTTATGAAAACAATCTGTCATCACAAATGTTTCGTTATTTGGCACACTTTGGTAAACCTGTGAGAATTTTGCGGTGAAAGACTCGTCATATGGATGTGGTGATCTTTTGCAAAAGTTATTACTTCCTGTTCCTTATGGCATTACCGTCCAGTATGAGAAGGGCATGTTATATTTTAGTTGGGTTTATTCTTTCCACGAACAGATTAAGATTAATCGCCTAATTTGTGCATTCCAATTTTGTCTTATGTAACCCTCAATGCATCTGTCCCATACAATCGGACTGTCATGCAACGCAACTTTCACTCTCAAGGGCAAACTACCAATCCAATTGGGAAGAATTACTCGTAACTTACTAAAAATAAGCTTTAGCTGCTACCAAGACAATTGAAACATTTTTTTTTACAAGGAAGGTGTAATGGTCTAAAGTTATCTCTGTGCACGAAAATTTGGTGCAAAACAGTCGTTACAAGAGAACGCGTTGCATCACATATTCCATATGGCTAGGAATGATCTTTGGAATCAATGTGCTCGTGCCAATGCCGTAGTAAGCGCTGTCCCTAGCGTTGATTGGCCAAACGACCGCCTTTCCTATACAACATGCTGTCCCGTACTAGAGGTCCTTCCCCAACATCTGCAAAACGCAATCCAAAACTGCTGTGATTGGCGATATGCTATCGTCTTGTCGAACTCCCTTCCCAATCTTGAATTCATTAGTCTCTTCTTGCTGCATCGTGTGCCATTCTTATAGATACTGCGTAAGATACGGATATACTCTACTATATATATGCATCCCTTGATTCTCCAGTACTTTCAGAGTTGAGGAGATACTATCCGAGTCGAGCCGAAGGCTTGCTCGTAATCCACAAAGCAGAAATGACATATCGTACTCATTCGTTTAGTTGATAATTTTCTGTAGCGTGTGGATGTGGTCCATGGTGCTGAAGCCCTTCCGAAATCCGTTTTATCGCCTGGGTAGAGGATAAGATCGTCTTCAGACGTTCAGCTACTATTCTAATGAATGTTTTGTACCCTACTGCAAAGAGGCTGATGAGTGGCGGTAGTTCTTCAAATCCTCCTTGCTTCCTTCCTTGTGCGGAAGGGCAATCCTGGAATGGTGGGGTATTCCTTGGGAATTTTCCCTTGTCTCAGACAATCAGTGAATAATTGCGCTAAAATTAGAGCAATCTCAAGGAAAGGGTTAAAGGTACTGTGCACAGAAGGGTATGCACCCAGGAAACATCCCAGGGAAAAACGGACTTGATAAAAGTCTGGAAAAAGTTCCCGGCCCCGTCCGACTTTTTTCAAGTCCGGTTTTCCTTGGGAGCAATCTCTTTTACACTGAGTTTCAGATATTACGCCTACACTCCATTACTTGTTCCTCCAGCTTTTCCATTTTTCATCTTCATATTACCGACTCTACTTACTTCTGGGAGAATGAAACTTCTTCGGTCTCCACCTCAATGCTGTCCTTTTTCATGTTTAGTTTGCTGAACTACTCTCCTTTATATTAATGCCTCGTTGTAAGTTGCTGTGACGTGTGTTTCTGTACGGTTGAAATCTTATTCCTTCCTATTGGTAGACATTTTTTGTCTTCTTTATGATTTTCTTTCCTTTGCCTCTTGCTCAACTCTTTCATTGAAATCCTACACCTCTTCCTTGATTGCCGCTCTCATAGCCTTAGAAAGCTCAGCGTATTCGATGCCACACCCTGGTGTATCTAAATTATTGCTAGTTAAACAATGCTAATTTTATACTTCTTGCATGAGATCGACTTCCTCTGCACCATTCGGAGGTTAATTATTCTCTACTTTTTAATTCTATAATCACTTTCGTCGCGGAATCTGTTCAGAACTATACTGTTAATTACTGTGTATGGTCTCTTCATTAATACGAAAATAATTTCATTTTCTACTTCCTTTTGACCTCTCCACTTGACTTCCTTGCTATATTCTTCTTAAAGAATGCATTTATTATGTACATATTTGTGCATTCTACAAACTCTACCAATCCGTATTGCCAGTGACAGCGTCTTCAGCTTCACTTCGCCCTAGATGTGTGGACAACCACAAATTTTAACGTAAATTTTTATATTATTGCAGTACTAGTTTACTTCCCCGTCAAGTATGGGCGATCTTAATTTCACTTTTCAAAGAATTATGCCCTCACTTATAACAACAATAGTTGCCCCAACATTGATGGGACTGCCCGCCGAAGACATTGTTATGTGAGCGTAAGAGAAGGGGTTTTTGAAGTATTGTTATGGCCTACAGTCGTCGGTTTCAGCCCAAATTAAAGCTAAATAAATATCTTGGATATTTATAAAATATAATTTTCCTTTTGGTAGGTACTACTTAGGTAGGTAGTACTTTTCACGATATTTGGCAAAATACATTACCTGAACGAAAACTTTTCACTCTTTGGAAAAATTGCCTATTTTCAAAGAGCCGTTTCTCAGAAAGTTCTGAATGTACGAGGCTAAATTAACTCCTAAATTTCATTTTCTTAAAAAAATGTAAATAACAATATTTTCTGTAGAACGCGTACTTTTGAAGATATTGAACAAATATGAAAATAGTACACGCATTTCACTGTTTTTTTGGGGCATTATACAGCGATTGTTGAATCCGAGCTCATGCGTTTTCCCATTTGGCCCAGTCAAATTGGGGACACTAGAAAGTGATCGACCTTGCAGAGGTCATGTATGGTTGATATTTTAGTATGTTGTTAGGACTTATGCCAATGTCTTTTCATCGCTATCAGAAATCTTTCGGTTTTTATTAATCCATCCATTTTGTGAATTATGTTTTGTTAAATTTCATTAAGAAGAACTCTTATCTAGTATTTATCTGCAAGAAACTGCTGATGTCGACTTACAGGCGAAGCTAAGCCAGTAGATTTTTAAACCACCATTTTGTTGAATAATTTTCAAACCGGTGTCCTAATAATTTTTGCTGAGTATCACCCAAAATAGTAAATATAATAATAATCATTTTTATTGGTGCCTTCGTCTAATAGGTATATAAGATACAAAGCACAAATTAAATTTCTGAATGGTTGTTTATTTTAGAAGTGCTCCAACAGCTCAAGTCATTTCACACATGGGCTCCCACCGGAAAACGAACCCGGGACCACTTTCACCAAATCCGAAAACGCTGCCCTCTTAGGCATTCGGGAGCCCAACAAATTTTTATGTTTCATTGTCTTTTATAATGGAACGCAAAATTAGTTACAACATAATAAGGAGAATATATGGTGGAGTTCTAAACATAGTTGCATATATATATCTACCCAGAATGTATTTTAGAATCCGTCCTTCGGTGTGTGGCAGGGGGGATACGATTCTACTTTCCACATCGATTTCTCTTGTGTATCCTTCCAGGAAAAATTAATTTTTGAAGCGACTCGTTCTATTGTTGCATTCTATTGGTTATTTCCCTGATTTTGCTGATGGTCTCTGAAGGGCCTCGATGAATAATGCTTTCTCTAAATGCATTAACTCTTCGTTTAAATCTTATAAGAGGAAAGAAAATACTTTTGAAGAATAAATTGCCTCTAGAGCCCGATGTTATGCGTTCGTATAAATAGCTCATGAAAGTAGCTTCTTTAGGCATATTAAAGGCGCCCAAAATCTCGAAATAATGTTTCTCATTAATAATGTCTCTGTAATAGAGGTTTCGCTAATAGATATCGGATTTGGGTGGAGGTTTGGCTACAGAAGTTCAGTCATGATTCAGGCCTGATGATGCTAGGACACTAGCGAAACATGTGGCCGTAATAAAATTGTTGTGGAAGTGTACGAGACGGTCTATCTTTCATTCTGTAATTACGGTGGTGAGCATTGTGTTTCTGCGATTGTGATTCGTCTAATTTTGTATTAACTCCGACTGGATTTGAAAATATACTAATCCGTATGTAATATAGAAGAATGTGTATACGTAGAAAATATAATTGTAGTGTCAGATGCATTTAATTAATAATAAAATTTATTATAATATTTAATACTTCTTCAAATTAACCCACGAATTAAATCCAAAGGAGCAATCGCATGTTGAACGCTATTTCTACGAATCGATTTAGAAATTTGGATGGCACGTCGGCCATTGCTCCTGTAATTGAAAGGATTCACTCTAAAATGTAATTATACCCTCAATTCGATATCACGTCTGTTATTGCGTTGGTATTATGCTCTTGTCTTCTTCTTCTTGATAGAGGGTAGTCATCTTTAGAGAAGACAAAGCTTGTTTTAGGTGATTTTAAGGCATTTCACGGTCTCCACGGCCTAAGGGTAATGTTATGAATAATTATGTAGCAGAAATCAGATGACGAATTAGTATTTTTGTTTAGTATACGAAAATCCCTGGCTGTAGCCAGCCAGTATGGTCACCTTATATAAATAATGATAATAATAATGTTGAATTCTATTTTGTGTGTCATTCTTAAATTACTTGTTGATGCTTATTTACTGCTGTTTTCGTAAGACGTATGGACATTATTATTGAAGCGTGAAATCGCTCCCAGAGGGATGCCATAACGTTGCTTTGTTTGTCTTCGCCATCATGTGGTATTCCCGTACACCACTGCTTTGTTTGTACACAAAGAGAATCTAAAATCTCTCATCATTGCTTAGTTCAACTGGGCAGGTTATCGAAAGTCAACATTTTTATTCTTATAATTTGGAGTCAAAATCTAAAATTAACGTGAATTTTAGATTACGACTCCAAAACTACCAGTCTCCGCAGAATTTCTATTAAAATTTTATAGGATTTTGAAACTTGGCCCAAGTTTGTTCAATGTTTCTGTATAATTTAATTTTTTTAAAGAAAATTAATCTGCAAACGATTGCGATGTACGATCACGCATTTCTTAAGGATTTGACTCCTCGAGGATCGAACCGGAGACCAATAGATAGGGGAGATCGAGGTAAAGGCGCCACCTTAAGGGAATTGAATTTTCTACAGCTTACTCGATATGTTTTATGGCAAATGGAAACGCTAAAAAGCTTAATTCACTTGTCTGGAATATGAGTGAATTTAACTGATATCGTGCTTATTGAGAAAATACTTTAAAGAAGATTTTTAATGAACACTGTACGGTGACGGAATAACCCCGGCTACCGTGGTCTCGGGTTTACGACGCCTTCAATCAATTCAATCTGCTCTTCAGTGAATTCCTTTCCATCAAATAAGTTTTCATCTTAATTTCTTAGCATTCTTTTGGCCAAACTTTAATATATAAAGCAAAGATTCCAAATTCTTGCAACGATCCTGTATATGAGGATTATTTAAAAGGAGTTGGAGACAAAATATGTTATTTATTCACTTACTCATTTTATGAAATTGATGTGTCTGTGTTGTGAGTGTAACTTTGTGGACACTTTGCGACTTACCTTTAACTGAACTTAATTCACTTTGGATTACTTAAAAACTGAATTTCATACTATGTTTTCTCTGAGACTTTTCATGCATTTTTAAGAGAAATTACTCAATGTAACAAATTTTAACTTTTTCTCTGTCCTTGGGCATTGATTGTGTTTTCCTGTTATCCCCTCTCTATAAAGTACAGAAAATTGTAATTATGCTGTAAAAAGTTTGCTTTTGTGGCCAGGAAATTGATATGTGGAATTTGCATATTTTCGCAATACATGTATGTGATTAGGTTATACATTTCGTGCTATGATACATATATACTCTGCCTAGGTAAATAGAATTGCATCAAAAAGCTGCAAATAGTATGAATTGGCAGCTTGACTTAAATATAGAGAAACGCAATGCTATGAATTTCACATGGTCCCCAAAATTATTCCAGCATAGTACCAATATTCAGGATATCATTTAGAATAGTGCATCACAATAAATACCTAATACCAATAAATACCTAATATTTAGCACTTGCCTATCTTTTACAAAATATACATGAAATGTAATAGGCAAAATGAATAAAATACAAAGATTAATTGGAGGAAGGCTGCTCATTCAGAGTAAAATAAATGCTTATTTTTTCTTAATCGACCTAGTCTTGAATACTTCTGTGCCATTTGGGATCCGCATGAAGTAGGTTTAATCCCAGATTTATAAATGGTCCAACGTAGAGCAGCTTGTTTCATCAGAGGAAATTTCAGGCACGACAGTAGCATTACGGCTATGATTGAATTCGCTCCGGGTGAGAAGATGTGATTGCCAACAGAAGCTTTTTGAAAAATTCATCGATTCTGAACTTTTAGAACTATTCATTAAATGAAATTTTAGTGCCGCTAAAGAACAAACACAATCTCAGAGAAGCATTAACAAAGCCATACAAGGAAGTAATCTCAAAAACAGATAATTAATTTATATCAATTTTTTTTCCAGGCTATTACAGGCCAAAAGCGTAGATTAGATAGGGATTATAGTGTTATTATACCCCCTGTCATATGCCACTGATGGCTCGTGGGTTACCTATCTTAATCTAAACAACCAGTGAACAAAGAGTAGGGAAAAGGGAAAATCGGTCTTTGTGGGAATTGGGTTGGGTTGGAGGTTGACAATCACCACAGGGGGTAGTGGTTGGATATTTGATCTAATATACAAGATGTATATATTTAATTAATATTATAGGGATAATTCTGATGCAATTGTTTCAATCCTGAGGAATCAATTACTTAGCATTTACTTTCAGTAAAATGTAAATATCATTTTTTGCACCACTGTATGAGGATTGTTTGATAGTATAGTCTACCTCACTTGATCTATATATTTCATCTGCATTGTTATGCATCTCGGAGCTGTGCCTGAGGTAACTTTAACTCACACTATTCCTTCCTAGCTTCTCCATCGTTCCTTTTTTGTTCTCCAACCTATCCTAATGTTTTCTCCTCTCTGCCTTTTCCCTTCATATTGGATGGTTACCATGCCACTTTTTGTATATAAGTTGTCAATTCCGTTTTCTTGCCAGGTTTTGCAAAACCTGCCAAAAAAACCTGGTATTTTATAAAGGTTCGATATTATATGGGAAAATTGATATATATGTTGGGAATATTGATATATTTTAACTTGTAACTGACATGTGAGGTTAGTGAAGAAGTGAAACCACTAGCTTCTGAAAGTTATGTTCATCATACTGATATTTTGGGAAAAATCAATTTTCCATTTTGTAATGGATAGGAAATAGGGTACAGGATATAACAGAAAATGTTTAAAAAGATTTTCCACATATTGAACTCACCTCTTACAATGCACATAAAATATTCAATGCATTATTTTGTAGAAAAAAAGTGTCAAAGATTAATTATGGGCAGTAGATATTACGAATGTCTGTAAAAATCCTTGTGCATAGCCATAACGAGGTCATCCAAATGCTGCCAGGAAGTGATGTAGCTACCCTGCTGTTGGTTCTTCCAACATGTTTAGTTATTCACAGATTAAACTCCATTGCATGCAAAAAAATGTGATATAAATCTCTGATAGTATAAATACAATGGTTTAGTTTAATATTTGAATTTAAAAATTGAATTACCATAAGAAGAAAAAAAATGAAACACCTTTAGTTTTGGAATTAGGTTGATTATTTAGAAGCATGAGGAAGCCCTGTGTATAAATGAGGAGGATTATGTGCATAGCTCAAAAGGGAATGAGTGATAGGGGTTCATATTTGTGTATGTGTGCAAGTATTTTTATTTGTAAGAGCATTTCACAGGAAAGGGGGCTATTTTCTTGGAAAAATACCAAGTAGGTTTGTCTATGGTGAAATCAGTCACTTATTGATTTCTCAGTGAGGGCCCATATTTGCAAAACGATTTCAGCTATCTAACAAGTGTATAAAATACTACTTTTATGGCATTGATTGTAATTTTTTAAATATTCTATGAGAAAGAGCATAAAGAAGGTACAAAGATTTTTGTGGATTTATATGATGGTTTGAGGTATGACTTGTTGTTCTTCAAAATCACAGAGAAAGAAAAATTCACTTTGCAAAGTTCATTATTTAAATTGTGGACACTGCATAGTGGGTTTTTCTTTCTATGAGTTTATGGATTAATTAAAATAATATTTACTATGATGTCTAACCGAATATGAGTGTATGATATAATTTCAAAGAATAATTTTATTTAGAAGTTGAACTAATTTTAGTCAAATTTAGTACAAAAACCTTTTTCCCTCTTTTGCAGGGGCGGTACATGGAAACCTCAGGTGACACCAGTTGGCTCTCTGAGCAAACCAAATCCATCTGTGCCCATTTCGAATGTCCAGCCAGTTACCAAGACTTCGCTGGCTGCGAAAAAACCGGTGTGCATGTTAATTAATATCTTTAATGGGATTCCTAATTATTTAACAGTTACAATTCTTTCTTATGTTTTTTATGATATTTTTTTCATTTGAGCATGTGGTACTGATTTATTCAGACTATTGTGTTCTAAAAAATAGTAAGGTAATTATCTACTGGTACATATAACCTCTGTGTTTATCAACACAAAATTGCAAAATATGATTCATATTTATGCTTTTCGAGTTAGTTTTTGCTCCAGAATTCTACCCTATATTTTCAGAATTCTCTATAGAACAGATGATACATAACTTCCAAGTGGGGCCATCAGAACTTTGACCCCTTTTTTCCTTTCCAGATATTATTTATCAGAAAATTCAATATTTTTCCCATCAGCCAAATGCCCCATTGATTACTTCCCTTTTGGTTTTCATTGTTGAGATATTTTTAAGGTAAGAAGTAGAGAAAATCATAACTTAAACCAAGTATACTTTACCTCTTAATATTTCTATAAATTTGACCATCAAATTTTTTATTGCGTGATATAAGAGTTAGTATTTCTTTGTTCAGTTTTCTCCTTAATAGGCCTAATATATGCATAGCTTCTCTGATATATTGATGGGCATCTAAAATCTAATTATAATTATAATGCTGGTGTACCTTTTTGGTGTAAAGAAAATAGATATGATGAATCTTTGGTCAATCTTCTTGAAATTAATGGTATACTTCCCCTTGATCAAGTGATCTAGCAACAGCAAAGAATTTTGATGAATCAATGTGAGAATTTACATCATTTTTGGATATAATATAATGTTTAAACTCAATACTTTCAGGATTGACTGGATTGGAAGTTAATTTCCATGACAAAATTAATTTATTTTTACAAGTAAAAATTAATTATTTTTTTCATGGAATATAATATTTATTTCATGACTTACGCAGTCTGTCAAAGTGCATTTCTCTTGACTATTTTTGGTGCCTTTGGTAATTCCATACCAGTTATTTATGAATCTAAATATTTACCCTGTATGAAAGCTATGGTATCTTTCCATTTTCTATTCAGAAACCCAAAAAATGCATAAATTAACTTAATTCCATGCATAAGTCAGTTTTCTTCTAAACAGACAAATATGATATGTCCAAATTTTTTGCTTGAACTTACAAGTTGAATCTAAGGTAATCTTATTCTAATAATTTTTAGAGTGTTAATATTCAGTCTCTTGAAGTTGTATAAATCATCTTTCCTGTTCAGAATTAGCTCTTTCTAAATCATAACAAACCATTATAATCAAATTGTTATAATTCATCTCATTGTCCTAATGTACAGTGTACCTGTATTGATACTCATGTATACCTGCTGAGAAATGGAGGCGTATGTATGACCATATATGTGAGCATATGAGATATGAATCATCAAAATAAGTTATAAATACACAATTTTTGTACACCTATCTGACTGTTCAACTCAATGGGCCTTTGTTTATAAAAAAATAGCAACTGAAAATCGGAGTTAGGCAACGCTACCATGCACATGCATGACCATGAAAATCTCAAGATTTTTCTCTTAGGAAATTATGTTCTTCCATTTTTTTGCTGATAACTTACCTTTTTGTGATTAAATTTCATCTTCTTTACCTAGCATTTATTCTAATACAAACAACAATGCACAGTGGGCTAGAATCGAAAAAAAATTGGAGGAAAATAGAAAAGTGTTTTTTTTTTAGTGTGGATTTTGAATGAAATTTAATTGCATAAAGGTAAGTTATCAGCAAAAAATAGAATATCATAATTTTCTAAGAGGAAAATCTCGAGAGCTGCATGGTAATGAGTGTGTATGGAGGGGTTGCCTAACTCCGATTTTCAGTTGCTAATTTTTCATATAAAAAGGCCCATTGAGTTGAACGGTCAGATACATGCCCATTATTTTTAAGCAGAAAATGTACCCTGAAAGTTTTGTTTGAGTCTCACAAACCTGGTGTTCCCCTTGCGAGTATCTATTTGCAGCTACATCCTTCAAAAAGTCTCACATTCACTATTCCAAGTGCACCATTATGCCACTTTTCAGTGGATTAAATGAGTTCACATGTCCCCAGTGAAGAAGGTTGGTGTTAGGGGACAGTCTTGTCATTTATGTCAAAATATGCTGGTAATGCATGGTAATGGATTGTCATAAATAGTTGCTTTCAATCCTCTTGATTTTAAATGAGTGTGAACTTCTTTTGTCTTACCTTTTATCAATTAGGCAGGCCTGGACTTTGAATTTTTATAGAATTGAATGGTTTTCAACAACCCAAATTTCTAAGGAATTGCTGGTTTGTCTTAGAGTCATAACTGTAACTCCAGCTCATGTTAACCCTCGACATGTAGTTTGATTATTGAAAACTGCCTGAAGAAGTACACTGAAATCACTGCACAGCACACATAGGGTACCACATTCAATTACAAATCTCAGATGGTCCAAACAATATCATTTACGAGCAGAGTCTCAGGATATGCTTCCACATAATGATTAATTGATCCAAGATCCAAGACTCCTTGTCCAACTGAGAGCACCGGTCCTAAAAATTTTGGATAATACCCCATATGCAGTGTACTATAAGATTTAGTATTTTACAGCTCATTGAGATTAAATAGTTTAGTTAGCTTTGAACAAAAAAATGAATCTGGTCTAATTCCTTGGACTATAATCTTACAAAAATATTTAAATGATTTGGTATTAGTCTTTATTGATGGCAAAGTATCATAAAGTTAGTAATTAATAGTTTTATGCTTAAAATTTCAAATTATTTGCTTTACTGATAATAATTTTATAAAGTATTTGTTTTACTGGTGAACATTCCTTTAGAAAAATATACTATTTGTAATTATTTTTAATCCGCAACATTAACTTTTGTATTATTTTATATTTGTTGAAAAATCTTTGGTTGATTTACACAGAAGATACAAATAAATTAAGAAATAATAAGTAGAAATTCAGATTCGGACTCTATTTATAAAATAAAATCATCCGCAGAAATATTTAGTAATTATGACCATAAAATAAAAACAACTAATGTAACTTTTTAATCATTAATCACTATAAAAATTGCATTTTTTTTGTTATTTATGAATCACATGATTATATATAATATAATAAATCTTAGCAGACAGTAAAAGGCCTTGTATGTAAATATATAAAAGAAAGTACCATGCAATGTGAACTTCAATTAGACAGGAAATGAATCTAAGGATATGTCAAATGATTTCAACTCCTCACTGAAAAATATTTCTCTTAACTTAGTCTAATCCAGAAAACCTTGCTGAGCAAAGGGTCATTTAAAATGCTATTCAGGAGGTATTAGAGTATGTCTGTACTTTAGATCTCTTAGCAATGTACAATTCTAAGGTTTGATTTATATGCAAGTACAGAATACAGCATATAGAATAACTTGTAAAATTACAGATTTACCTTCTTCTTATTATGATATTTGAGATTCCTAATTATGAATTTCATAAACACAAGGAAAAACTGAATAGAAAAATAGCAGCATAACAGCTACTCGAACCCAGGTCTCCCATTTTTTGGAAATGAACATGGGTTCCAGTCCACTATTAATCACTTCTGTTTCTCCTCATTTTTAAGTTGCATGACATCATGCAAAGTTATTTCCTTTCCTTATTTTCAATTTCATAAGCACTAATTAAATCCTTAATTATTTATTATGTAGTATGTATCTTCACCATAGAACCTTTGTTATCATTATTGAGTCATAAGAAAATGTTCATCTCTCATCAAGTTGCTGACTGCCCAATACAGGATTCTTCTACTCTTTGTTTATATGTTATTGAATATCTGTATCATTTCAATTCCCAAAAGGTTTAACCCTCGAGTACTTGCACCTGGGTCGAATCGACCCATGTGAATTTTAAAATTCCATATCTTTTTATTAATCCTTTTTTAGCTCTTCTTTCTCATAGTATCTGAGTTTTAGAATGTTCTGAAGCAGCCATGCATTTTCGCCAAGTCAGAAATGGAAGTTTAATTAATATATAAACAATTTTTTCTTAGACATTTATGCAAAATATTGCATTTTTGACCTTGTTTCCACCTTAATTTTTAGAGATATTATATGAATTTCATATAATTAATAATCATTATTAATATATTAAATGTTATTTTTTTAAGTTTACTTTTTATACGCAATATTCCACATTCATTAGCCATATACTCGGCGTCAGGGATATAGAATTTTTACTGAATTTTAAAATTATTTGAAAATATTTATTTGGTTTTATTTTAATCACCAGGTTAACCATTAATTATTATGACATCATCAGTAATGAATTAAAAATGTATTCACTACATTTTGAGACAATTTTCCCCTTTGGAAGATGTCGGGTGGATTCCACCCAACGCTAGTACTGACGTGACAATTTGGGATGCGAGTACCTGAGGGTTAAACATGTTTGCTTTTTCCTTTTGGTATCTTGATGGTAATGGCCATTGAATTTCTCAATTTAAATAAAACATTTTATAAAAATTTGCATTTGCTTCCCTTAGGAAGCTGTGCCAGTTGGAAGTGGGCACAATGTTACTGCAAAGCCATTTGCCACTTTACCACAGGTCAGTTCCTTACAAAAATCTATGTAATTTCCTTTTCTCTGGCTTTCTGATAAACCTGCTTTGGCATAACTTTGCTGATTTCCTGATGGGCATTAAACATAAATCATAATTAAAATTAAAATATAAAATAATGCTTAAGGTTGAAATCAGTATGGAAAGGTGTGACTTCATAATCTGTGAATTTCATGCCTGGTGATGCTAGAGCATGCTAGTAAAAGTAGTCGCCAAAATAAGCGTGTGGAAATTAAAAATTGTTCTTTTCTAGTGATACAGGTGATGGAGAATAATAGTAATGCTGTATCTATGTCTATGTGAAATTCTTATCTTCAATTTTAGGGTTTGATACATTTTTACTAGTTTGTCCAAACAAGTTTTTTAGTTGAATTTTCAGAAGGATTTAATAAAAAGAGTTATTCACCAAAGAGCTGAAACTTTGTAATTCCCAATAAGAATTTTCCTATCTTTTTCCAACAATTTCATTTCAAATCA
Organism: Sympetrum striolatum; assembly: GCA_947579665.1. Lineage (NCBI taxonomy): Eukaryota > Metazoa > Arthropoda > Insecta > Odonata > Libellulidae > Sympetrum > Sympetrum striolatum. Next base: position 70,531,563 of record OX388346.1, on the reverse strand, counting down.
ATATAAGTATCATGTCTCTTTTAGTGTAAATGTTTGTCAGTTTCATTTAACTTTTACTATCAAGAAAAATGCTCTCCCAGATGTTTATAACTGATTGCAGGCATTTATTATTCATAGGTTTAAGTGCTTATATAAATATATGTATTGCAATAGTGATATTTCAGGACTGGCTAACATGTAAGGGGAAGTATCAAATGTTTCTGTTTAATTATTTCCATCCATTCTATATGACATATAAAATAACCAGCTCTGTCATTTTAGAGAGTATTATAAATCTGCAGCATAATGAAATTTACAAAGAATATATACATGATGCAGAAAATATGGAATTCATTTAAGAAGATACTCTTTGGGAAAATTGATGAATTGCAATGCGCAAGAAATTTAATGAAAGATGTACGATTTTTCTGCAATTCGTTTATTCTGCTCACCACCATAAGATTATTATTGAACAGATTGTTTCTTGCATTTCTTCTTTAGTGATGTTATTTATATTTATATTTTAATTTCACCACCATAAGATTATTATTGAACAGATTGTTTCTTGCATTTCTTCTTTAGTGATGTTATTTATATTTATATTTTAATTTATTTAGCTCTCATAGCTTTGTTTATAAAGTAATTTTAGGATGTGAGATTTATTAGAAAATTCTGAGAGTTTACATTATAATCATGGAATATTTATATCCAAAGATAAAAATTATTTCAGAAAACTTAATGTTATTGGCAAGAGCATTGTAAAAGAGAACAATAATATTGTCCCTTAAAAACAAAACGTTAATGGGTAGGAAAGTGATTTATGGAGTGTGAATTTTCTAAAAGATACTTTCACGGAGCTAGTATATGCGTTGGAAAGAAAAATTATTCTGATTTCTGTAGTGATAGGGTTACTAAAGAGAATTTAAAGGAAATTGCATCTGTATGACTTTTAATTGAATTTCTATTCTCAGTCAAATGTTTTGCTTGCTTGCACCAATTTGGTTGATAAAGGCTTGTTTATTTCAACTCTATAAGCGTAACACCAATCTTAATTATGCTCTGCTTGACATGCTTCTAGATAACCCCTGAGCAATGCCAGGACTGCTTGTGTCCCCTTAGCTTGGACAGTATAGAGCAATTGAAATTATATAAATATACATAATATGGAGAACCATGAATTTACGAGTAACACTACTGTTGATATTCCTAGGAAAAAGGGACTTTTTCAAGTGTCAACTCAAAAAAAGTCCATTTTTTACTTGGGATTTTTTGTAGTTGCCCTACCTTATGTGCAAAATTACCCTAATCCTTTTCCTACTGTTGCCATTTTTGTTTTCTGTGATTTGTAACCCCATAGATAAAATTAACTGAATATAATTAATAGAGATAGTCGAGTAGTAGGAGTGAGTTCCTTAATTTTTTATTTCTGTCCCAGAGAAGATTAAGGAAAGTATTTTCTGTAGAAATTACTATTAATACATTTGGCTTTGGCTTATATCAGTCACCACCGCACTGAAAGAAATCTCAAACTGATGAGAAATGGGGGAGACTCTTTATTTATGGCAGGAAACTGTCACAAAACAGAGCAAGAGATATTCTATGGAACAAAACCGCTGACAGCAGTTGCCGATCCACAGTCCAGAGGGATTTTCCCAAAGCCGGGCAGTGTGTGTGTGTTTATTACGCTGTTATAATCTGGTCAGGGCTAAAACTACTGTTTGGATTCCTTTTATTGGTTTGCTGTTCAATCCCATTATATGAAAGCTTTTATACCTCCTGTGCATAATTTTTCTTGTTAAGGCTGTTATAATTTTCTTCTTTCCTATAAACATCCTGCTAATTTTGACTAATTTAATTTTTCATCTTTTAGTGAAACTTTTTAAACTTTTTATACTAATGAATTATTCTTTCCTTCTTGTTAAAACACTTATAAATTCTAATTTGAAGATTCAGTTGAACATTAATCCATATTTTTACTTACCTTGTAGAATACTGAAGTTACCAAAGGTGAAACTTAGGGATGGAAAAACATCCAACATCTCAGTATGTCTCTGCTGAATAGATTTTCAGTATTTAATTATTCAGCTGTATGAAATAGATAGATTTCAGATGCAGACTCATCATTTTATAATTTATTTTTCATCCTTGTAGATGTCTATAGTCTTCTTTTTATTCATTTATATTTTATATTTGGACTATAAATAAGCAACAGACCTGGTAGTATTCATTAGTGATTTGATATCTTATCACAGTGGAAGTCCAACCAAGTTCAAACAAACATACTTAATATAATTTATGTTTCATTTATTAATCAACATCATTCCTCACCAAACCAAGCAAAATTACAGAAATTTCTTCTCAAAATCAGTCTTAATATATACCAGTAGTTAATAGCAAGTAATAGTAATATATATACTACATTCTTCATTGATTTGGCCTATTATGTTGTGTTGGTCCAAACGAAGACCACCAGCAAAAATGGAAGTATCAATCTTTGACATCATAAGTTATTCAGGAAGTTGTTCATCATCACAGCCATATTTAGATTTATTATCTTGTGAAAAATACATTTAATGAAAATGGAACACACTATTTTCCAGACATGTTTTCTTGGGGGATTTTATGGGCAGCAATTATATCGTGAACTGGTTTGATTCTCATATGGGTGTCAAAAAGCAGTTTATTCGTTTAAATTCATTATAAATTATATAATAAATAGAATAGAAAAATAATATTTAATGCAGGTTTTGGTGCAAAATTAAATTAATGGATTTAATTTATTGTATTTTATCCACGCAGTGAACATTTTAGAATGGTTAATTGCATCTAGATGTATGATTTTGATCACAAATCAGTGTTGGCTAAATTATTTTAATAAATTGTGATTAACTAGAATCTAAAAAATCTTTTTAAGTACTTTTAAGGTTAAAACAAAAATGACTAACTGGTGTGGCTTAAATCCTATTTAATATCCTATAATTGAATGCTTTCACATAATCAAAAATAAAAACTATTAACTTAATCAAAGGTTATATAACATAATCCTGCGTTTTTGATGATTTCCAGTTACTTGTATTATATATCTGTACTTATATAACTTGAGTTATTGATGTGATTCAGAAAAAAGGTTCTCTGAGGTAGACATAACCAGGACATTCTAGAGTATCAGGAATAATCATAATTAGCTTTCAAAACTTCAATAATTTTATCTAAATTAAATTTGAATTTATTGATCTTTGATTATGTCTATCAATTTTAAATTAAATTGGTAGATCAGAGATAAATATTGAGCTTTAAAACTTAGATAACACTGGAAAAATATCTCTATTGATCAATGAATCCAATTTTCAATTTTATAAAGATCGATTGGTTATCTTTTGCTCCTTAATGCTCATATATTTTTTATTATGCTAAATTAAATTGCAATTCCATACTTTGTCAATATTCGCTATTTAGTGAGCTGATGATATCAATTTTTATATAGATGAATGGAACAGAGCCCACTGTGAAGGCAATTGTCAACAAACAGTACAACACTCCAGTTGGAATGTATAGTGAAGAAACAATTGCTGAAACTTTATCTGCTCAGGCTGAGGTTCTTGCTGGAGGAGTCCTTGGGTATGTTGGGTTATACCCTTGTTTGTGCTAAATGTTCACAGTCAAAGACTTTTCATAGACAATCTTTATGTATAGTAATCTGTCCATCATCCACAATGAAGTCTCAAGGACTGTATTTTGAGGTGTATAGTTTTTTTCAAAAAATGTAGGCTTGAAATTCACTCTGTGTGTTATACACACATATTATATTATCAAAAAAATTTAATTAAATAAAAAGGTCATATGAATTTTTACCTTAGTTTCAAATGCCTTTTTAGGTATTTATTTTATTTCATTTGGAAAATGCTTTTTTTCCTTTTACTATACTTTTTAACATCAGCCAATCATATATTCAAAAGTTGAAGAATTCACTTTGTGGAAGGAAGACATGATAAAAATTGCAACACTTTGTAACTTCACCTATTTAATATTTAAATTATCTTGACCTAACTATTTCAATTCAAAACAACAGTCTCAAGATCTCCATTTGTAGAAAACACGCACACTGATGCAATCCTTCCTTACAATTTGTGTCACCCCTATTCCCATAAGCTTGAATTTTTTCATTTGATGACTCAACCACCTTATTAATTACCTCTGTCTAAACGTCTGATTTTAATTTTGAATTTAAAATCATAAGAGAAAAAGTCCACAATCATGATTATTGTTATAAAGAAAGAAATTTTGGAACACAGTTGTTGATGAATTAGAGGTTTGAAATCTCCAAAAGCCATCTTTGTGGGTGCTCCTAATCTGTAGTCTGAGAAAGCAAAAAGGGAATGCTGCACTTTTATGATACCCAAAGCACCTTTCGGAGACAATGTCTCCCTCCTCAGGGGTCTTAAATTCACTCACTAAACCCACTCTGGTGTTGCAATGACTGCAGTTGTTTTTATGTTGGCCAAACTGTGCACAATTTCTGAATAAGAGCTAAAGAGCACCAGACCTACCTTAAGAATAAGGATAATTCCTCAGCCTACTTGAAACATGACATGGACCTGGCCCATTGGAGTGATTTTAAACCTGAAGCCCTGTACTGCACCAAGAAATGCAAAAAGTTGGCTGCATATGAGATGCATACGATTGGTGTTCAAAAGGATTCCAATTTCCTATTAAATGACTCAACCTTTCTTAACCCCTACCCTTTGTTACTTATCACCTCACCCCCTATCCTCTAATCTCTTTAAAATGATTGATGTGCTATCTTAAGTTCAGTTATTTTGTTATTTTTGTGTTCCCCCCCCTCTCTCATTGCTTGCTATCCTTGCCTCCCCTCCCATCCCCCTTTTACCCCCCTCTCATTCATACTTAATCCCATGCCTTCTAATTTGTTACGATATGACCTCATTGATCTCATTGTGCCTGATAATAAGTACTGGAAATAACAAAGTTTGTTTTAATTTTCATCACCTGATCATCTCGAAAATGTGTATGCTAATCTTTACTAGTGAAACATCATATTTTTCCCAATTATTTTTTGCAAACATTAGACAATTTAAATGATTAAATTACTAATAATTGTTGTTAATCACCATAGCTACAGGTTACAGAAAAGCAAGCATCTGACTACCTATTAATTATACATTAACACTTGACTAGTTGCTTGGCCTAGATGTCTCCATCTGAAATGAATCTTTTTTAATAAAAAAGAACTGGAAACAAGATATTCCCCATATTAAGCACCTTTTGCTAATCAAATTGTAATAACAGACTATCTTTCATTGTTTTTATCAACTGCTAGTACATAAAATCTCCAAAAGCTGTCTTTATCAGCTTTTGGAGATTTTAAACCTCTAATTCATTAACAGCCATGATCCAATATTTCTTTCTTTACTGCTAGTACATTGCGTTCTGACCATTCCAAGTCTTTTATTTTGAATCTTAATATTTTGATTCAAATTTCCTTTCTAAAATCAGGGTGCATATTATGTGACGGTGCATACTGTACGCCAATAAATACCGTAATTCTCATGTTTCTTTTGCACCACAATATGAAAAATAAAGAAAAAAGTAAAGGAATCAATTTCAATTTATCTTTTCCTATAAAAGAAGAATGGGAACATAGATAAATATTTTGATAGCATATCATAAATGTGAACACTCTAACTATACCATTCTATTCACCGAAATATTATCAAAGAAAATGAATAAATGGGGATAGTTTAGAGATTGAAATGGTAGTTGCATATCCGACTTATACAACTTATTGTGTGTATTTTCTTAAAATAATGATGTCCATTTCAGTGTAAACTTCAAGAAGAATGAAAGGAATTATGATGCCGCAAAGAGTGAAGTTTTCAAAATGCTGCAGGAAATTGACAAGGAACCACATGAACCTGAAGCAGGTAGCAGCAATGAAAGTGATTGCTCCCCTCCTTGTGTTAATAGTCCTGATTCTACCAAGTCTAACAACTTATCTAAGACTAACTATATTCAGTCTCAAACATTTCTGAAGCTCCAGGCTGCATTGGATGACAGGGAAGGTATGTCATCATTAGCATATTTCATGGGGAGTTGAATTACCTCCTTGTGATCTTGCTGGATATACTGCATACTTACGGAGTAATTTATTCCCTAATAAATTACAAAATATAGACATCTCTTCAGCTTACTTAGTTGTTGCATCAAAGAGGATTCAATATTCCCTGAAGTTATTTTGAAATATCTAATTTAGTTTGTTATACAGACAGTAATGTCATGTTTGTTTTACGGAAAGGTGTAGTTGCATTTTGGCCAAACAACAAATAACTTTTTTGCCCTTAAAATATATACCGCAATCCCTTTTCATTTGCTGTACTATCAGGTGAATTTTATTAAATAATGTTAATCACCACTTCTTCTGAAGTCTTCTTGTTATTTCTGTGATAATTTTATTGGGTCAGAAAATTTTTCTTGTTCTTAATTAAAAATCTCTACAGAAATTAAGAGTTTCCTGAACTAAAAAAAGAATTTTCTTATTCTTGTCAGTTACTTATGACTTTCTCTCGATCACTCCTCTGCAAGTCAATAACTTATTAAATAAAGCACTCTATTGTTAAGTTTGCAGAATATATATTTGTTCACCAATAACTTCTTTCGTGCAGAAGATGCAGCTTTCATAATATAACACCCATGAATATTAACTCAGTGAACTCTGGAAGGTTAAACTAGTAGTTACATATATTGAACTATACCATCTCAAAAAATCTACCTGCATGATATATAGGGGCACTAAAACTTGTCATTCATATTTACCATTCCCACATGAGATTGCCTGAGCTCAGCAGAGTCACGAAGGTATGTGATTTTCTTTCATTGGCATGTTAAAGAGTAATCTTTCAGTTTATTTTATTAATTCTTGGAAGATGTAGAGTATTATTACCAGTTCTTTCTGTAGTTATAGCTGCATTTTATTGCTGATTTTTGTATTAAATCACCTTACTTATGCTTTTCATTATTATGACAATCTTGGTTTCTTTCAGAAAGTATAATTTGCTCAAGCACCTTTCAATCACTTTGAATGTATTTTAATGGTAAATTTGTGACTTAGGAAGTATTTGTGCCTGCTATCAATACATCTTTCCCCATAATTCAGTTGAGCTTTTATCATCCCTTTTGGCCTCATTTGTTCCCACATCTGTTTACTCTCTATTCTAAGTTTCTTAGTCAGATTGATCTCTCTAATCAAATCAGATCTTTCTCGTGTTTAATCAAACCCAATTCAAAGATGTATTTGAATTATTTTCTCTATCAAATCACTATATATTCTTTATGAATTGCAATAATGTAAGTGGTATAGAATAAAATAATTTTGTCAAGTGCTGAGATAACCTCTTTTTTTAGATTGTAAAAGAGCAATGAGGCTTCTACTTTTCTTAGGCAAAGGCTTAGCAAAAGATTTATATTATCTATGAAAAATGTTTATCAATTTTGAAAAGCATAAGTTTAGGGTTGCCTTTCTTTCTAATTTTAATCTCAATAAAATGGTTTTTCATTTCTACACTTAGAGGCTATACTCTATTTCACTTTGAACTTACTCGTCTTCTTTCTCTTTGCATAATATTGAAAATTCATAATTCTTTGCTTCTATTTTCTCCAAAGGTTTCCTTGAGGAAAGGTGTCCCTTAATGGTTTCTTCTTCTTCTTAACATTCTCTGTCAACATTTTCATTCCTTCATGTAGCAAGTACAAAATATTTTTTTGTATTTTTCCTTTAAAGGGTACAACATTTTTTTCCTAATATTATTTCTGTGTATTATTTTGTTTTATTGCCTTTTAAATTATTATTCTGCAAATCATAGGATTAAACTAATGATATTGAGAATCCAGAATGAATGCTTTTCCGTACAAAATCCATTTTCTGCAAACATTCATCTTGCTTGCTACTTATATCTTTGTAATGTAGGTTTCTGAACCTCATAAATATAAAGTATTTAAATATTAATTAATAGCTATGATGAAATTTAGACATGTGAGTCTATGCTGAATTTTTATGTTGCAAGCATCTATGGTTTCTGTCATTAGACAAAGAATGGACAGTTTACTCTCACAAAATTAATGTATTTTCAAAGTATGAGTAGTTAAATTTATGTTTACTGTGGAAAGAAGGTATCACTTATTTATTTACCAGTGTAAAAATGTTCACTGTATACACCATCAGATGGAGATGTGAATGCTGGCACGAGGAGTTCAGCGGTCTACCCTTTAGCTGGACTGAGGCATGTTTCAGCACCTGCTCCATCCTCAGACCAATCTTCCTCTCCCATCCCCAAGACTTCTTTGCCCCCAGGACAGAATATTTGTGCAGATTGTGAGAGACTGATTGTGTAAGTACAGACACAGGCTACTGGTGCAGCTCTGGCAGCTCTTGCAGAACCATGCAGAATGCTTAATAATGTCACTTACATTGGTATGCTTCGCAGAAATTTTCTTTTTGCATTGCTTGATATAAAGGCATCAATCATCAATCCTTGGCTATTCAGAACTTGGCTTAGTGCCGCCAAAATCTGTAACAAAATGAGTAAATGGTTTAGATAAATGAAAGAATTTGCAGTATAATTGATATAAAGATATTATTAGAGATTCACTTGCAATGGTATAACTAAATTTCTCATGGAAACTTTCACAAAACACCTAATTCTATTTTTCCAAATCCCTATTTAAATGTTAATAGGCATAGATAGGTTCAGAAAAGACTATAGATGTAAAATTTCTGGAAAGTCATCTTTGGAATTATCTTACAATACAATACAAGTACATTATTTATAAAAAAGCACAGGATTGCAACCATATTCTCAGTTATTTATCAGCATCTAAAACCTATCAGTTTTATTGTTTAATGCATAAAAGGACCTTGATTTGTATGAAAACAAGCTTTTTTACTGGAAATAATATTTAGTAAATTAACAGTGTTTGAGTATGTGGTGATGGACATCAGGAATGAAATGAAACTGAACTTGAAACTGATAACTATAAAGACAGAAAATTTTCAGGAATCATTAAAATAAAATGCAATTTAAAAGAAATTGAATTCGAGGCCATGTATTAAATTTTTAAGTGCAAAATTTGGTTGACTTCTCTTCTTTTTTTATTTTGTTATCCATGATGTTTGATTTTTGACATATACATTAATGACTATTTAACAGTATGATTATTCAGGAAATCAATTTTGGTGTTGTTCCCTTGCTAGACTTCGTGGTCTAAAATTCCTTTTAGTAAAGAATTACTTTTCATACCATTTATCTGTTTTGAACTCTTTTGCTAGATTTTGGTGACACTCAGCTTACTTCCCTTGCTACAAGAATCTCACATCTGCATTCTTAAGAACAGCATGCAGCTTCTCCTTTATATTCCTAAAAATAATTTGCTGCAAATCAAACTCACTTGATCTCTTCAACACAGGAGGTTACTGGACTGTACCATGCGAATTAATTATCAAGGAGTGCTATTATTAATACTTTTATTCGTAGTTTATATTTTTTGTAATCCTGAATTAAACACAATATAAATAATATTACTGCAACACTTAACAAATTAATTTGAAAATATACTGGCTCCCTAACCAGTTGTGAAAGACTTCTTCTTCCTACAGGTATTCATGATGATAGTACATTTTATGTTTTATATCTAAGTTCTTTTTCTACCAAGAAACAATACAATTCTCTGTTTTCCTCTAAGAAAGCACCAAAAGTTGAGAGTTAAATAGTGAAAAGGCAGTGACTTTGATCCTAATGATTATTCTTGAAAGATGATTCAATTTTTTCTCTTCTAAGAAAAGGTGGAGCATCGTTTCCTGATTTTGTCACCTTTAACTAAGTTCAGGAGTTCTTTATGTTAGAATGTGTCATTACTCATAATTTATTGTCCCATGGTGAGATTAGTTGTAAAATGTTGGCATTTGGGAATGTTCTAGCTATAAATAACTATCTAATGACTAACTTTCCATTTCTTATATCAATCATGTAAGTTTATGCAACAATTAGAAATTACCTAGCTCATCAAATATTGTCATTATACAAAAATAAGAAAACAAATAATATGCCCTGCTAAGAAGTTTTTCAAAGATTTTGTAATTTGTCTTATACTCTTACCAAATCAACATTATGATAACATAGTGACAAAAAGGGCCACAAAGCTAGTAAAGTTTGAGCATGGGCCCCAGATATGCGAGATAGCTGACGTACCTGCTCTCTCTGACTCTGCATTTCATCCAATCTCTTTTCATTATTTTTTTATGATCCAATTTTCTTTAAGCTCATTTGTTTTGCTAAAAGTAAGTCAATCTTTTAAAACTTGTGATCAGTCAATCCAAGATATTAATCTTTATACCCTTATGCAACACATTATTTAAGAAACTATTGGACCATTCAGTGAAAGGTAAAATTAAATAATCTGCCACCTTAACTGCATACTTTAGAAATTGAATGTTGGAATCAATTTCAAATAATGAATATCCCGGATTTGAATTGATTATCCCTTTGGATACTGGAGAGATTTTAATGCTCTAGAAACAACACAAGCAGTGTAAAATAATGGTGAAAGAAGTTTGGAAATAATTGATGACTTGATATTTATTATCGCTTGTAAGAGGGGAAAGGAATTTGAAGGTGGTAACACTTTAAGTGTCTTATGCAAAGCTTTGTATTAATAAATGAATAAATTCTCATTCTGAAATAGTAATTCATGACCATTGAAGTTTTCAATTAAATCGAAACAAAATGTGTATGTTTTCATTTGATAAATCATCTACTAATGGTGAATTGATTGGAAAAAAATAGGTTAAATTAACAATATAATGATGATTAAATTAATCACATTGTAATTAATTTATTTCTCTTTAAATTTTTGTAGTATTTTCAATGGTTTTGGCACTTTAAAAGTCAAATTTTTTAACCTTAATTTCCAAATTAAAACTAATAACTTCTGTTTGCTTGCTTCAATTAAAAAAAGTTTCTTCTTGTTGAGAATATGTTTTAGTGAGAAAAGGGAAACAATAAATAAGACCAATAAGTTTCATCAGCCAAAAAGGAAATCTTAAAGGAAAAAACGTGAATATTGTAGAAATAATGATGATTTTAACAAACTCACTTTTCATTTTATATTCTTGCTTTAAATTTTTACCTTTTAGCTGTAGAAGTCTTTCATTAAGCAATATTTTATTTATATTTCACCAAAGGATTTCATAGAAAATACAGGAAACGGAAATGCAACTGTAGATGCGCATTTTGTTTTCATGATTCTAACCATCCTAAAAACTACTCTTTTGAAGGAATTAATGTTCAGTGAGGTAAAACAATTAATATGGTTATTTTATTTTGTTATTTTACTGCAAGGTTCAGTAAATATCAGAACCATAAAAGAATGGAATAAATTACTTTTAAAAAATCCTAAATAATCTTTCCTAGAGTTAACAAAACCTTTAGGATAGAATTGGAATTAAAAAATGGTTTTATTTTTGAGATTAATTTACCTTTTGTTTCATTTATCAGCATTCAGAAAGTGAAATTAAATTAGTTAATTATTTTAAATTGAGCTGTGCAAATAAGGTTCTTTTCCTTCCCATTCAATAGTGCTGTTAATAACACTTCGATTTCATTTTACAGAATATTAAGGAAAAATTTTCAATTGTGTGGTGTTGGGTATTAAAAAGTCCAATTTTGAACACCTCAAAGAGTAAAACTTCTTATGCAGTGATTTATTATTTGTCTTCTATAATACTTGTGTTTAATAAATCATGGTCATGAAAATGGTTTGTCGCTTCTTTGAAGCAATTACAATGGTTCAAATGATTGTTTTGCCAACTCATGGAAATCATTGTTTGCTGTTCAAGTCAAGCTAGTCATATTGTTTCAATTGAAACTTTGTTGCCACTTATTTTTTCCTTAATTATGGCTGTTGGCAAAAATTAATACCATTGCTTCATTTTGTTCATTTCAAACATGATTGCCCTCTCCTCAAATACAATCTGAAGGTCCTCAAACCAACTTCTTAGGCGTGTCCCTCAAATTTCCTGCCAAATCCATGACCCCATCTCGGGCAGTTTCTCCTTCACCTACTCCCCAACCCAAACCACAAAGCGAAGCACATTTCCCACAATTCCAAATGCCTCCAAATATCCCCCCTCCTGCCCCTCTACCCAGCTTTCAAACCGAATGTCCTTTCTCCCAATTCCAAGAGCCACCAAATATTCCCGCACCTACTCCACAAACCGAAACACCTTTTCCCCAATTTCAAGTGCCGCAAAATCTCCCTTCACCTGAGCCTCCAACACTGCCTCCAATACCCCAACAAACAGAGTTCGACGAAGAGATAAAATGCCCCCATCCTGCAAGTAGTTCTCTGGAAGCACCCACTGTCGTAGAGGTGAAATGCTCAGGCTGCGAGGGGCCCATTGTGTGAGTCAATTGCGTCGTTTAATTTCTATGTCAAAGCATGACTGTTTTGGTGCCTATTGTCACACACATTGAATTTTAGTCATTCCTTGTTGTATTACTGTGAATTCTACCTTAATGCTACTTTTGGCAAAAAGTATATCGTCCAAGTCCTGTGGGAGGAATAGTTTTGAGAGAATATTTAGTCAAATTTTAAAAGGCAACCATGTCAGTTTTTGAGAAAAGCATTTATGATGAAATCCTTTGCTACATCCATTTAAAAATATAAAATCTTATGAAAATGGAAAATTTTCAGTCAATTAAAGACAAAATGAAGGAGCCTTTGATTGTTATTCAGGAGTTGTAGCTGTGAAATTTTGTTTGCTTTAAAATGATGCTTTGAACTGGTAAATTCACATTTGTTTGTTCCTATCATTTCTATCTCTGATAGAATCCCTAAAAAATATTTGAAAGGCCTTAAAAGGGTGCAAATTTCAGAAATTACAAAATGAAAAGTAACCAAGATAAGACTTAGAGAGACTCAAACTTTTAGAGGGTATTTCATTGTATATCATTAAATTGAGGTAAATTTAAAGTAAATCTTGTGTACATAAAAGTGGCTGAATGAACCAAAAATATTTTCCAATTTCTCCAAGACAATCTCTGTATCATCATTATAAATAGCGATCTTATATCGATCAATTCTATTCTACACTATGGTATAAAATGCCTGCTACCATCTTACTAAAAATTTGCATTTTTTCTAAAAATATTACAATATATTATATATAATAATTGCATTCTCTTTTCTGTGTGTATCACAATATCCATGCTTCACTAGATAATAAACTGCCTTAACTATGAATAATAAAAGATATTCTTTGCCAGAATAGTGTCTTGTAGTATATATCAAGAACTTATTGTTAGCTATTTGTGCTTTATGCAAAATTTACTTTAATTCTGGAGTTATTTTTATGAACTTAATATATTTATTTTAAATACTTAAAATTATGCCATTGCTAGGTTTTAAGGTTGTGAAAGTGGAGAGAACATTTTTTCTTTATATCACAGCTATTTTGGGTTTCATCTCTGGTTCATATCAATATGTTCAATACCATATCTTACTAATTTGCAGAAATTTGATTTTGTTAGCGTGAGATTTCCATAATATTTTTGCTCATAGAGTGAAAAATGATTTTTGTTTGGAACTCAGTATTCCATGTGATATAACTTTTTTTAACCATCAGTTTAGCTGTAAATTGAGAAAAGGGGTTCTCCCTTCAATTGATAATTATTGCCAAAAAACGAATTTTTCACTTAATACTCACATCTAATTATTACACAGTATATTTAATTATTTGAAAACTGATTCAATCCGGTCACATTCTTACAAATTTTTAATTATTCTAGATTTAAAAGTGTTAGACTGATATTGATTTTTCCCAAACTTACCTTCTGCTTAACATGCACCCTTTCACATATCATGACAATTTAAAATGACATTCGTGGAAAATATCAAATTCTCTAAATCTAATAGATTATGAGATACACTGAGTTTGAGATTGAGAAGATGCCTTTTTTTCCAAATATGCCCTCAGTTTTTTGTCATGTATATCTTTTGTTCCAATTAGTTCGAAGTTAGTCTACAGAGTTTCTGTGTCTGTACTTTTGTGGAAATTTTGTCAACTTTTGTGTCAATTTTTTCACAATTTTTTTGGATGTTGTAATTTTGGATTTTTTTCTGCAGCATATTTGCTTCTATAAATTTTATCAGGAAATTTTTTTATTCCCTAGTTTTCTTTTCCTGATAATCTTCAAATATTTTCAAATTATGGAGAGAAGTTTACTGAAATTTTTAATCATCAATAATTTTTGGTTTTGTGTTTTATTAATAGTTTCCATTATCTTATACATATGTACATACATGCATTCTATCTCTCTTAAACTGCTCCTTATATGCAATCATTGATTTTTGGAAGATGCATTACTTTTTGAAATGGTTTCAGCTTCAGAAACATACCTTTCATTAGTTTTATCATCAACTTTTTTTCCTTCAAGAAGTGTTCAAAGTCATTTTTTTCAAAGTATAGTGAAATTTTGTGTTCAAATTTAGATTATTATTATTATAACTTTGAAAATCTATTAGATGGAAGAAAGGCTCTACAAATAATCCCTCAACAGAAAGTAAAGTTTTATCTTGAAATAATTTTAGGTTTGATGAACTGTAACGACATTGTATGTCATATGTTATAACCCAATTTAGGTTGATGAATTTTAGAATTTCTAATCTTTTATAATTATCCTTTCCAAAGTAATTTTTAAATTTCTATTCCCTTCCACAAAATGGGAGATGTTTCCATAATTTCTGAATCATTGAATAAAAAAATAGATAATCTAAGATAAATGATTTTTTACGAAATTTGAGTACTCAAATATTAAATTGTTATCTAAATATAAATTATTTATTTAGTTATGTTTAAATTTTTATAAAAAGATATTTTTTACCTGAGTTGATGTAAGTTAATACAGTACTCAATTATTTTGGCACATAGTTCTGAATTCCTAAATATACTAGCAAAGAAATTCAATCTCAGAGCAACCCATCCTTGAGATATAAATGTATGTATGTTGTGTGTTATAAGTTAAAATTATTTCAATTAAAAAAATACAAAAATTATATTTTTGTGTATCATTTTGCATAGAATGAAATAATATATTTTCACTTCATATTATTTTCTTAGCATAATATTTACAGAAGTTCTCTCAATGATTAAGCCTTGCTCTTATTTACCCAAGCATAAGATAAAACTTGAGAAATTAATAAGTATGAAGCATTATTTGAGCTTAAGGGTATTATTGTGTAAATCTTTAGAAGTGAATGCACTAAAGGAAATATTGATCTTACAGGGGTGTGTTTGTTCGAATAAAGGATAAGAATCTTCATGTTGAGTGCTTTAAATGTGCAACATGTGGAACATCTTTGAAAAATGTTGGTAAGTATTGACAATCTAATTCCATTTCAAGGTATTGCATTATAATTTTAAATATTAGTTTCTAAATTTTAATTATCCTTTTGAGTGTGTGCAAAATTTCTAAATATTTTCATCGTAATTTGGAACTTGCTCGTCATTTTCATATAAAATAAGTTTCATTGTAAGAGATTTATCAAAAATTGGCTAGAGACTTGTGAATCATCCTCCATTGTTTTATGATATATCTAAAAGTTGCTTATCTTACAAGCATTTGTTTTTTTGAATTTTATTAACTGATTTTAACTATCAATTTTTTTACTATTAAATTTGTTAACTATTAATTTATTTTATTATTTTAATTTACAAAAATAGCTCACCAGTTTTTTAGATGACATGTTAATGATAGATACCATTATAAATGCATAAGATTGACTGGAAGATTTTAGGCAATTATCAAAAGTTGCAGATAAATTCAGTAAAGGAAGTGTAGATGTGATATAAATCCATCACACAAAAGAAAGAATCTTGAGTTAATCTTGGTTGTCATTAGATTCAAACATACAGCTCATCAATTTTAATTTCAGTAATAAATTTTGCAATATCCAGGTATGTAAAAAATAAATGAAAAAACTATTTGTTCAATTTACTTGCCCTTGCTCTTGCATTACAGTGCAGGATATCATGTACTCTTAGTTAGTCTTCTGTAGTCTTCTGTATTGCAATTTACTTAACTTCTTTTGGATGGTCAAATATGTTCTGGGAACATCAGCCATTTCATGAGAAAATTTTCTCATAAAAAAATAAGTTTTCTCTAAGATGCTGTGGCAGGAAGGTTATAGCATTGATCATAGTCTCTATCCTTTGCATTCAACTCAGTAAGTGGTTAATATAATTTGAATGCTGCAAGAAACAGCAATGAGTTTCAGTTTTAAAAATTCTTTGAACTCTCTCAAGTAAGAGGCCAGAGGTAATTTGAAATCCCTTTTGTAGAAGTTGTACTGTTAATAGTGCTTTGACAACTTAGGTCATTTCGCACATTGGCTCCCACTGGGAATTGAACCCGGGACTGCTTTCACCAAAGGCAAACATGCTGTCCATATGACTATCTGGGAGCAGAAGACGTTTCTTAAGAAATCTTTCTAAAGTCAGCTCTTTCACCAGAAGCATTCATGTCATTTAAATTTAAATTAAAAAGTATTTTCATATGAAGTTGAGATAAGATATGCATTCTGAAAGATATGGATAAGAATTAAAAACCCTAGAGTTTCAATCTGCCACACTTGCTGCCCTTGGATCCAAGAGCATGGACATTTAGTATCAGAAATTGGCTGCAACGAATTCACCTTATAATGAGTACTTTTCCAATTTTTGCCAGCTCTTGTTATAACAGACTTCTACTGTAGATGAATAGATGGAAAGTTAGTGGAGAATTAGTGAGGATGGTAAGAAGCAAAACAGCAAAGCCATTTGTGTGATTCTGAAATGGCTTTACAGATTTCAGTAAATGTACTAAATGATAAAGCAAGGGAGTTTGAGATGAAAATAATTTAAGAAATGTGGTTTACCAAAGGTAAAAAAGCTAATTCCTATAAGGATTTATGGGGAAAATTAGATCAGGTGGTTTAATTCTCTTACTTGGCAAGTGTTCTCCCTTGAGATAGAAAATGAGGTTCAAAAAAGAATAGCTTTATGACAAGGAAACTTTGACCCTAGGAAAACAGGAAATCAAAATATTGGAGGCCTTTGAGATGTGGATGAGGCATAGAATAATAAAAGTAGATTGAGTTGAAATAAAATCAAATATTGAAGTGTTCTGGAGATGATAAAGGAGGGAAAGGTTTTAATCAAAGTAATGATACAATAACAACAGATGAAATGGGTGGGTCAAATATTGAGAGGAGAGGGGCTGCTAAAGAAAGTAATTAAGGGTAGAATGCGGAAAGTTAGGAAGACAAAGGCAAAGGTTGTTATATGATGTAAAGGTTTTGTAACACAGAAATGAAAAACACCATTGACATACATCTATTAAATGGTAGAACACTTTCATATAGCAGAATAGTGTAAAATGGGATAAAAGTCAACTGTCTTGAATTCTATGAAAATTTTAGGCATAAATCATTTTATTTTTGAGGTATTACGTATTTTGTTATCCAAAATATAATGTGACGTAAGAATTTCATTATTTTCTTGATTAAAAAGAATATGGTAACAATCTTATAGAAATCCTACAGACTTAAAATATAATTTTAACTTCAAAATGCGCATTAAAAACATTAAAGAAAATGTGTTTATTAAGAGAAAATTCATTGCCAATAACTATGGCGCCCAGTGAATTGGTCTGGGGGGAATTCTTACGTGGGGAATTGATCTCCCGACAGATTGGTACGCAGGGAATTGATCCCCACGCTCATGGCTCCACCAACCCAACCCCCCCAGGTTAATTTGTTTATAACATTAACCAATAATCAGGTCATGTAGATTAACATAAGACTGAATAACAGTAGTACAACATAAGCACGGGGGATCAATTCCCCGCGTCCAATCTGTCGCGAGATCAATTTCCCACGTACGAATTCTCCACGTAAAATTCCCCCTGGATCAATTCACTGGCCACAAATAACTATACTTCCAATTGAAGGTAAAACTGGTTAATGTTAAGAGAGAATATAAATGAAAGAGAATAAACAAATTTATTTTAGAAATACAAATCAATCATTAATAACAAGCTTTATATGAGAGGAATAATCTTCTAGTTGTGTAGTTTACAAACTCAAACATGGATCAGGCAATTTGCTCATGTTATATTTCCATCACTAGCAAGTAACATCTTAATATGGTTGCTTAATAGGTTCCTTCATCATACTGTTTGAAAATATCTCCTTTCACCTTGGTTTTTCTCTGGTTTTGCTATGCTTTAATTTTACCCTAAACTGTTCTTTTTTCAAAAACAAGGAAATATTCTGGAATTTATTTCAAGTTTCTAAGTTTTTCATTTTTTACCTTAGAGATCATGTTTACTGAAAACATTCAAACACTGTTGGTGTATTAAAAAAGCCAGTTTGTTTTTCCAAGAGGGGCAATAAATGAGCAAAAATCTTTTATTGTGAAAGCAATGAATCAAATTCATGCAAATTGATGTGAACGTATTTTTCCCATAGCTGAATTTCTGAAATTGTAGAATCCCCTCATATTAAAAGTCTTATTTTGGTGATACAGTGATTACTTGATGAGACTCATTCTTATTGTTTTGTATTTATCTATATGATTTTGTGTTTTACATCTGAACCAATTCTGAAATGATTTCCTTGCAGGATATTACAACATAAATAATAAGCTATATTGTGATATTCATGCCAAGCTTGTGGCCAGACACCATCCGCCAGCTCCTAACCTTGAACCAGTGACTGTTCCTCCGTAAGTCTAACTAAAATATTTACTTCCTTTCACTAAGTAGCTCTGGAAGTACCAAATGTAATATATATGTATATATATATATATAATATTAGGGTGTCCCAAAAAAAAATCAGTAATTTTTTTAACACATTCCCTCTTATTTTTTCTATTTGGACTCATTAACTTACCTAATAAATATTACTGCCATTGGATTATAGTAACCTGTGCTGACTTGATGCCAAACAATTTTGAGAAATGGAAATTTGTACCAGCAAGGGGAAATAACCAGGTTAGTAGGAAATTAACTAATGGATTCGCACGAATCTTTTAGGGTACATTCTTTGCTTAAAAATAGTGGACATGTGTCAGATCGTTTAACTCAATGGGCTTTTGTTTGTATAAAAATGAGCAACTGAATATCAGAGTTAGGCAACCACATCATACATGTGCATTCCTATATAGATCTCGAGTTAATAGGAAATTATTTCCTTCCATTTCTTGTTCTGATAACTTATCTTTTTGCAACTAAATTTCATATTATTACCCTACAAGCATTCTTTAATTTTAGTTGGCAGTTATTCTAATTTACTTAACTTTGTACAGTGGGCTAGAATTAAAAAAACTGGCCAAAAATACAAAAGTAGATTTTGTTTGTGCGAACTTTGACACTTCGCATAGTTACTGCTGAATAAATTCCATATACAGCTGTAGGGTAACAATATGAAATTTAATCTCAAAAAGATAAGTTATCAGAACAAGAAATGAAAGAAGAAAATTTCTTATTAACTCAAGATCTATATAGGAATGCTCATGTATGATGTGGTTGCCTAACTCCGATATTCAGTTGCTCATTTTTATACAAACAAAAGCCCATTGAGTTAAACGATCTGACACATGTCCACTATTTTTAAGCAAAGAATGTACCCTAAAAGATTCGTGCGAATCCATTAGTTAATTTCCTACTAACCTGGTTATTTCCCCTTGCTGGTACAAATTTCCATTTCTCAAAATTGTTTGGCATCAAGTTGGCACAGGTTAGTTGATTAGTAATGGTCAATTTTTGTTATATGAATAACAATGACATATTGATACATAAATGTGTACTTAAATGGCATTCAACAATTCAGCGCTCATTGGATTTTGGGGTATGTTTTCATTGATATAAGGTAGCAATAGCAGCAAATCAATGTTTGATTCCTTTTTGATAATCAACCTATCATTTCCTAACTCCAAAAAAATATTCCTAATACTAAATTACTCCTATTTGTATTATTTTGATGTCCTTGGGCTCAATAGTAAATTTTTGAAGTAAGACGTTCAGTATATTGATCAAATCATTAAAAAATATTTATATGAAGTGTTATAACATCAACTTAAATATAATAGTGAACAAAGACAGTTCCTCTTCCATGTAATGCTGAAAATGAACCCACATGATGGGCAAAATATGCTACATATATCCAACTTACGAACAATTTGAGTTAAAACCAGATGTAGTGAACATAACATGTTTGTAAGTCGGGGAATGTCTGTATGTATGTGTGTGTGTGTGTGTATATACACATTATTTTATGTGTGTTGAAATATATATATTGTTGTTTATAATCAAGAAAATACTGCTTGCATAGCGCTAGCTCATTGGTAGTAAGTATGTACCATCCATTGTCCAACAGTCTAAAATGGGCTTACAAATCCCTTGATGGTACCAATGCTCATTACCTTCAATTGAAGGACATTTTAAATTTTAGGGACATCAACTTTGGGGCTTCTGTGAAAGACAATTGGAAACAGCTGCAGGGATTCTGTGGTACATACAAACTGTATTCAAGGCTATTTAAGAACCCTGCTGACTCCAAATGGTCACCTGTTTTTATTAACATAGAATTACTTTAAAAAAACTGAGGACTATCTATCCAGTGGCCCTGAGAGGACCCACAATTAACGAAAAGAGCAAAGAAACTATCACAACCCACATGTGTTGTCAAACATACATTTAAAATGTTATGCTAGTCAGATATCCCATCATCAGTTTCCCATACTTTCAAAAAAGAAGATCTAACATGGGTCACTTTTAATGAGGTCCAATACATATATAAAAATATACCATGTCAACCATCCAACCATAGTAAATATATCATCTTACTGGATTACACTTTTCTATCTCCTTGAAAAGTACATAAAAAGAAATTCTGAGGTTGACTTCAATGTATTCCTTATGGAAAAATTTGGAGCAACCAACATCTTGTTACCCCTAAGTTCTTGATCTCTTGATGATAATTCTAAAATTGTTCCTAGGTCCAGTGGCAGGACATTCTAGAAGTCCCTTTAAAGAGTGCATAGGAAACTGAACACCTTATAAAAAACTTCTCTAATGATTATTGACCTGAAATTCTAGATATTGGCTGAAAAATATTCAAAAAATTAAAATACTGTATTTTTCCTTAGTTCTATACTGGAATTCTCTTCCCCAGTGTGGTCACCATACTACTCAATTTTCAGTAAGGCTGTTAAGAGAATTCAGAATCGATTTTTAAAGTTAATTAATTACAAAGTAGGTATTGCAGTGAATGTAATCTCATATGCTGATACTCTTTCTTATATAAACTTGTCTACCCTACATGGTGCATAATCTCAGACCTAGTCTTACTACACAAAATGATTCAGTGTGGTGTTAGCTGTCCTAATCTAAAGTCTAAAATTCAATTTCATGTTCCATCTCATTACTCAAAATCTGGTCACTTTTTCTCCATAGATTTTCACTCCATCAAATTCATGTTTAATTCTCCACAATCAACATTCTGCCAATTCAGTTCTTGCCAAAAATTCTATTAATATATATACCGTATTTTACGGCATATAAGACGCACCCTCATTAAGTTGGCCACTCACAAGGAAAAAAGTTTTAATAGTCCGTGCGAAAGCACGGTACCGCAATAACTTATAATGTAGTTTCTTTTAGTTGTCACGTTTCGTAAAAGCCAAATATTAACACAATCATTGAATGCAATTATGAAATAGACCATTTGGGCTTAAAATAGCATTCAGTATTGAAAGTTAATCTGTGGAGGTTGAACCTTCACATATAAGACGCAGGGAAATTTTTCGAGACATAATTTAGGAAAAAAGGTGCGTCTTATATGCCGTCAAATACGGTAATACTTCTGTCAAACAAATTAGAGCCTTAAAAATTTAATTTTTATTTCTAATATTAATTGTAATTTTGTTATTAAATTTTATTATTTAATGTAACTAATTTTGTAAATTGTAATTATCTTTGTTTTTCTCTTAAACTGAAATTTTCTTCACTAGTCTTTTCATATATGACTTGTATTATTTGATTGTTATTATTGATATTCTATTCTCCTTTCTCTAAGTTATGTTTTATGTCTTTATAATATAATATACATTATGTCTTTATATACTATACTTTGTCTTTCTACTCATGAAAACATTTGCTAAACATTGTACTGTAAGCATATGCATTTTTGTAAAGGGATTTACCCGTATAAGATAAATATCACATTTACGTTTTGGTTTGTGCAAAGATATTGCCCAATTGCCATGGTCCTGGGCTAAATGGCAGTTAAATTAAATTCTTCCATAACAAATATGTTGAGGAGGATTTTATATTTTTATCTGAAGCACTTCCAAGGAAGATAGAATACTGCCATAAGTTGTGATGATAGGAGACATGCTACGTTTAAGTGTACACATTTAATTTGTTAAAATGTGATGCTGGATTTGATTCCTGGTCACTTAATTAGTTATTCCATTAGAATTTATAGGAACTGTTGATCAATTATGTGAGCGACAATGTAATGTAATGTTTTTGCTAATTTCCTTTTCATTGTATCTTATTGCCAATAGCTTGCAGTATGCAAGCAATTATTGTCTATATTATTTGCTTATAAAAATTTCTTAGGTTAAGGATTATTAGTAATGTTTGTTATTTTTTCTGAAGTGGTGGGAAGATTCCTGCTGGAGCTATATCGTCATTTCCTTCTGGGGTCTCTCCTGGAGGACCAGGGACACCAGCACCAATAGCTACTGCACCATTATCTCCTCAACCAGGAACCATGGCTCCCTTACCTTTCCATGTAAGGATATTTGAAAGTCATTCTCAATAGGAATCATGTATAATTAATGTCTTAATATTTGCTTCTAGGAAAATTTAAATAATATAAGAAGTATAATGCAAATGTGATTTCAGATGCTCACTAAATGTAGAAGTAATGAATGCTTAATTCACATAATGTGTCTAAAAATGTCTCAATTATCTGCCAAAGATTAGAAAAAATATTACTTACTCTTTCAGTTGCATAATTTTATATTGAGAAGGCAGAGTGTAACATAAATTATAACTTATGAATCATTTTCTATATTGTAGATCTTAAAATATAAGGACATGTATTTATTTAAACTTTCATTCAGTTAATAGATTACAAGTACCTACCTAATTATGTGTGTATGGTTATTTCTTTGTAATGTTTGTAAATGTTTATTGTTTGTTGAAGTGCTTAATTTTCATTTGTTTATTTCATTTCAGACAAAAGGTTTGTTGTTATTCATACCTATTGTTTTATGTATTCTTTGTTATTGGTGAATCAGTGTTTACATGTTTTTGACAACTTACAGTTGTCCCCTGCAGAGAAGGATACTTCCTGTGACAGTACGAAACTTATTGAACAGGATAACAGTGAATTCAATAAGTTCACTCTTAAAAGTCATGAAACGGGAAATCATACTCCAGAAAATGAGTCCTCTAAAGGAAATAAAGAAAATCTTCCTGGAACTGACGTAAGCAAAGTATCCAGTAAAGCGCCAGAAAACAGCTTAAGCTCAGATATAGAAAATGATCTTCCAGACCACGGCATACACAAAGAGTATCAGGTATAATTTGAGAATATTCAGAAAACATTAAGGTATCTGGTGCTTGGGTATCTTTCTTGCTACTGTCACTTTGCTTCTTTTCCATGGAATCAATTGGT
The DNA here is from genome assembly GCA_947579665.1 of Sympetrum striolatum. Classification (NCBI taxonomy): domain Eukaryota; kingdom Metazoa; phylum Arthropoda; class Insecta; order Odonata; family Libellulidae; genus Sympetrum; species Sympetrum striolatum. Next base: position 70,507,785 of record OX388346.1, on the reverse strand, counting down.
CTTGCAAACCTCTCATTTATCTACTTTTCAATTTGTAATATTTAGTTGAATTAGTCCTAATAAGGCCTGGCTGTACAGGGATGATCCAGTTAGTGTCCAGTGGTGTAGTGGTACATATTGCTTTGCTCGATCAACACTTTTCACAAACACATGATGGCTCAATCCCATCCCTCCTACAATTCTCATTCTTTCACTTTTTGACTTTCTTGTCCTGCTGCATACGCATGTTGTAAATGGTTCTTACAACTGGCTATCTTATATATTCTATAGAACTATAGTTATACTGTTTTTACAAAAATGTGAATTGAAATTGAGTGAGGATATCTTTAACCTCTCAGTTATGTGATGTCACTCTTTTTCGAGCAAAATTTCATCAAATATTGTTGGTGTGTATTTTGAGGGTATAACCCTGAATATCTTATATCCTTACTCCATTTGCCTTGAAAATGTAAATGGTAATCCATCTTTTTTGTTCTTTTTATCCATTCACCAATGGTGAACAGATCACAACATCTATCATATTACAACAATGAATTCCATGAATTGAACAAAAATTAAATAGAATTTTTAAAAATTTTGATCCAACATAATAGCGTTGCTTTTGCAGGGTCCATGAAGATCATCCAAAAATTATTCTTTATAAATACTCTGAGAAATTCCTGAATTACAAATGATTATTATTTATTCCTCTGTATCCTTGATGTGATAAATTTGGCTCATCATGCAACCATCGCTAAAAAAACTCTTACATTTTACCAAAGTTGTTTAAAATAATGTTTGTGAGTCACAGCTCCAGGTCTTCATACATTTTCAATTCACAGTACAAATGCTTATTTTTAGTGAGGTTATCGGAAGTTCAATGTTTGGACTGACCAGAAAAAAGGCTGGATTATGACTTTTAGGAAAGACAAGGTGCTCCTACTTAGAAGGTACTCCTACTCCTAGGTAGAATTTAATTTAAAACAGTTGTCACTTAAAAGTTTGTGCTTCTAGTGACAAATACATTGTTGCAGGCTCCAAGGGTTGGGACAAGCCATGTTCATGCTCCTCGTCCCATGTTTCAGGTACTTTATCTCCAAAGCACGCATGACTTGCTTTTGAGATTATTTAACATAGTTTAATTAGATTGCACTTCAATAATTTATATGATGTATCATAATGTCTATTATGTCCAAATACAGTGAAACCCCTATTTAACAAATCGTAAGGAGGAAAAGGAAGTATAAGATGTTCCAGTGTATAATTATAGTGTATATTCTTGTTTAATTAATAGGGAATTAACTATTTTAAATCTCACTTATTTGTGTGAATCTCATTTTTTTAAATGTATAGTGTAGCACCCTTATTGGAAACATTCAGCAACCCTGATCTATGTATGGAAACTTTAAGGAACAGTAAAATATGAAGCATGGATTGCTGTATGTCATTAGGAACCTCTGTATCTATGATGAATCATCATTGAATTGACCTCCTGCATTCAATAGAGGAAAATATTAGTGCTTCACTTACATTAATTCACTGATTGAAGTCCTAATCCAATACAAAGGAAGCACCTAGCTCAATAACTCTGATAGTAAATGCAAAATCAAAGCAAAATTATCTGCCTTAGATCAGTGCCTATTTTAGAATCAGCTACTCAACCATCACTTTGTAGAATCTTGCTTCAAATAGTATTCTGGAATCAAGCTTTACAGCTTCTTATTATAACAAAAGACCTTTTCCAGTAACCATTTGAGCACCATACTTATTTAATTCATCATGGAAGAAAATGCTATTAAGATTATTATTTACTTTCAAATTTGATCAAAAAACTGGATCAGTGCTTGAGCCTCATGTTTACGTGGGGTCACAGTTTTAAAAACACACAAGTGAGAGTGTGGCAGAGGGGAAGGAGGGGATTGAAGGGGAGGTAGAATTCCAATGTTTAAATTTGTGTATTAATGAATTGAGACTAAGTGATTGCTTACTAAGTTGTAGGCTGACTGTGACTGTTAGAGGTTTCCAATAACGTCCAATATTCTCAAGAAACCTTCTGCCTTTATTGCCAAGATACCCTGCTATACTTCCTACCACATTATCTTCTGTGATTTTGAAGAATTTGGTAGACTGTGGGATTATTTTTTTTGTGCTGTGTCATAGAACTCTCTCACCACTTCCTCCAACCACCATAAGTTCATATTTAGCTGAATTACCAACTCATTAATTTTCAAAATTCCTCTTTAATTGATTATCAAGAAAATCTGAATTGGATATCTTGTATTGATAGATAATCACTGTGCTTGAATGTTTGGAAATATCTGAAGTCATATCATGGTTAGCAACTTCATGATAAAAGGCTGTCAACCATCAGAATCGATCCCTCAAGAGGTTATCATTGTGTCACTTTTTGTGTAAAGTAATTCCTGAACACAGATTTGCTAAACAAAAATTTTCCAGCATTTTGGGATCACAAATAAGGCCTTGTATTCTAAAGAAAAAGGGTTACTAACTTCATCCAATTGGGATGGAAGTTTGCATTGACCTCATCATGAAAACATTATAATTGAGTAAAGCCTCTTTTTTTATCAATTCAGATAGTATTGCAAATTTAAATGTCTTACTATTTGAGATTTCATTTTTAGGAATGTCAGAGTGGCAAACTTTAAAACTATTTACTTGTAAAAAATCCTAAAATCTCAAGAAAGGGTCTGGAATACTTTGCTGAGGTAAACTATTATTCAATGGATTGGTATCATACAAAAATACAAACTTATATTTATACTCAAGTAACCCAAAAATTTTTAGAGGTTAACAAAAATTGGAAATCTCTTACAATTGCAGAAAATATAGGAAGGTTGAAGATCTCTTGGCTGTTAACTAATATTGTTTAAGTTAATAATTATGTTGGATAGTTTCTGATTGTAAAAATGAAAAGAACACCCTAAAGAAGAATCTGTATTGAATTTCGTTAGAAAATGATTGTTAAATTGGGGTTAATCTGTTATATTACTTCTGTAGCATAGAAAATAAAACAAGCACAACTACTGAATTATTTAATTGGGCTAACCTAGGTTGAATATATGCTCTTTTGCTAAAACAAAATGGCTGAAAGGTTACTAAACATTTACACATTTCACAAACATTCATGAAAAATGAATATCCTTAAATATATGGAAAAATTAAAATAACTATCCCATCATTGTCTAACAATTTTCCTTGTATCAAATATCAAGGTATCTTTAGTAAACCTTGAGATGGAATACATTCATTTTCTTTAATTGCTTTAAATATAGTGAACTAAAACAGCTTCCAAATTTATTTTCTACTCATTCACACTGAATACTAATTTATTGTGGTATCTTATAGTTATTTTGTGTATATAGGTGGTAAGCTTTCATTTTATGGTCTTACTTCCATCTTTCTCCCAATTTTATTTTGAATTATGTGCTTCAGGAAAACTATTGAATAACCTGATACTTTTCATTTGATTTCTCTCACAAAAAGTTTTCCTTGAAATTTCTCCAGTTTTTCAGAATTTCTCTAAGAAAACAAATTTTAATATCTGTAAGCAGTAGTATCAGAATTAGAGTGAAGGGAAAACAGAAATAGCAACTCATGTATAAATGTATGTATGTATGTATGTGTTTACACATGCAAAGACACATGTGCATAAATTTATCTCTTACTATTTTATTTTCAGAGCCCTACTGCTTCTGCTCCAAAACCTTTCTCTTCTGTATCAGCACCATCTACAAGTGTTCAACGTCCAACCTCTGGTAAGCAGTTCGATTGAAATCCTCAATGTCAAGTTTCTTGACAACTTAAAATTCAAATTTAATTACTTAAATATGCACTAGTGAAAAAAATATTGTAATTGCTCTTATTTTGACTATGGAAATTCAAACTTTGGAATGTGATTTTTTTACATTTAAGTGAATCCTTATAGTGCTAAATGTAAGTATTTAACTGCTTACAAAGTATTTTTCAGGGAATCAAAAATATTTTCTGGATTTTTAATGATGTTTGGATTTTAGAGTTATCAAAGTTCCTTGGAAGTAATAAATTGAGATTAACATATTATTCTGAAAACAATTAAGAGAAATAAAACTTTTCTCATAATTTTTAATTTATTCACTCAAGAAGTTGTAAATATAATTTTATTTTAATTAATTTTGATATTTTCTTTGTATCTCATACTTTTGATAGTTCTATTATAATTCACCTATTTTCATAGTTTATTTCACAGACAAGTCTATTGTATTTTCTGGTATTTTAGTTTATTTACCTAGATACATCAGTTTTCATTTAATGTATTTGTCATATTCTAGCAATTATTTATCTTATGACATTTTCACTGTCTAGTTAAGTATAAAGTTTGCAATGTGTTATTTTATGTTATGAATTAAGTCTATTGAGGATAATACTGGTTCATATAATTTAAATTGTCTTCTGTTATGTTATGATTTCTAGAATGGGAAATAATTCCTGTCCCTATGAATATTTTTGATAGGCCTGATGGTGATTCAAACATTTCAGTCAATCAAAGATTCATGAGAAACTACTTTTAACAAATATTTCTTTTGTTAAAAATAGTTTCTCCTCTAATTTTTAATCATATTATGACTGGAAGTTTGTATTTTTTTCTAAATTATAAATCTTGGTAGGTAGTCTGTGAATGATATTACTCAATTGCATGACAATATTTTGTCATCATTTACTTAATTAGTTAAACACACTTTCTCTTGTCAATTGAAGTCTCATTAATCTTCAGAAGTCCTTTTCATTTCGAATTTTTATCAGTAATAGCCAACATAGATAGCTCTATATATTATAAATGATTTTTTGAGCCAAGAAAAATGATCAATCATTAGTTGAAAAGTTAAAACCTCTGATTATCTTATTTATAAACACTCCACAATTATTTGAGGTTTTGCTCAGGTACCTGACTAGAATATCAAATTTTGGCTTACTTACCTATTATTTTTGACAAATATTTCTGGGAAAAGGAAAAGAGGGAAAATTCTGTTTTAGATCTTTTCCTCCAACATTTCTGATAAGGAGACCACCATGTGACAGATAATTAAGATTGCATCTTGCTTACACTTTGCCATTCAATTTTGATTTAAAAAAAACTGAAAAGATACCTTTGGCCTCGTAACTTTGCATAACTGTCCTGTAGTATTTTTCTCAAATCCATTCTCATAATGTATGCTATACCATCATTTCAGAGGTATACTGAATATAGTATTTATTTAAATACAAGATCCTATATTTGCCGAACATTTTAGATTTGGAAAAAATAGTTTTTATAAATTTTCATGCTAATTCCATACATTTCAAATATTCATGGTGTTATTAAAAAAATTAAATAAAATCATTGTTGCAATTTTCAGGTATATATTAAGATATTGCTCTCTGAAATTAGGTGCAGAATATACTATGCTATGCTGTGCAATACCATAATATCTTTTTTCAAAAATATGAATCAATTCTTTTAAATCAGGTAGATAATAGTCTACATTTGAAGTAGATGTAGGTCAGTAACTCTTATGCATCTAAACAAGAATCATCTACTTATTTAAGAAAATGTTATATAAATTTAACTTAAAAAAACAATGTATACATGAAGATTGTAAATGCAAATCTACCTGTCTACTCCAATCACTTCCTATAATATCACTCCTCTTTGTAGATTCTTCAGTACATTATAATCAAGTAATTAATTGTCAACATGTGGCTGAATCTATAAGAAACCCCTTTCATATATTTGGATAAATACTGTTGAAAGAGTTGAACTGTAGTATGAACTTGTGTTCTATTGTCTAGTTCACTGCAGGATCTCTGTTTACATTCTTGTATAATAATAATTTCATTTTATAATTTTTAAAAACTAATTCAACCTATTAGGCAAATAACTATTGCCATGATATCATATCATGAAAAGATTCAAATCATTGTCATGAATTTAAACCTTTCATTCCAACTGTTGCTTATCAATTACTGAAGACCTTAGGACTAGATGATGAATCATTACTTAACTTTCTGTTGTTCTAAAGTTTTTCTCTTTAATATGATTCATAAAACACTTTTCTGCAATGAAGGAATACCATAAGAATGAAAATTAAATCCTTCATGTAAATATTTTCAATTTTTTTCTTCTTTTAAATTTTATAACTCAAATGATAGTATTTCTCATAATTTTTAAAACTTTGACTTTTAATGTCTCTGGAGTTAACCTTTTTTGGCAAAAGAAAATATTAAGTCTGATGTGACCCTACTTGTTTGTATTAAGTAAAGTATGGCTTGAAGTTGAAGGTCGATTTTCATGAGTTTTGATAACAAAATATTTAGAACAATGCAATCAAAGTGGTAGTTTTTATAGATAATAGATAATATCTCAAGAAATTTGGAACAAGATTTAAATTATAGGTTGGTTATTATTGGATGAAATTGATGCCACCATCTTATCTTATGTGAAAATATATTCCATAAATTTGATACCTAGTCAGTTGGTTTCTACAATTTATTTATACATTGAATATTTACTTATGTATTTGAATCACCCGATAACAAATTGATTTAGGAATCATTATAATAGAATATATTATTGTATGTGCCTCAAATGTTTAAGATCATATGTTATCCAAATTTTTGGAAGTTAAATGTCAAGTGTACATGATCTGTTTACCTAGTCTGTTTCATGCCATTCTACTGTTTCCTCTTTTATGGATCAATAGCTGTAAGGATTTTTTTAAGAATCAGTAACATATCTCTCAATTATGCAGAGAAATAAATTTTATCTTAATAGAACTTTCATGTTTTCTCCATAACCAAATATTATACTTCATTGCTCAGGTGGTAATTTTTCATCAATGAAGCCATCAACTCAAGGGTATTTTGCAGGTAAAATAGAAAAATCTCTAAATACAGAAGCACAAGCTTATTTTTTGCTCACTTATAATTTATTCTGCAGGTGTTTTTGGCTCATTGGCCATCCTAATTTGACTCTCTGTAATTAATGCTTTAATTTTTATTATTAAATTTAGAATAGAATACTTTTTAGCTCTGCTGCTACTAGTAATTGTTAATTGGAAATTTTAATTCATTTACATGAAAGACTATGAGAGCTACTTAATTCAGTAGGTTATCAGGCTAAAAAACACAGATTGTGGTATTCTTAGCACTCAATAGTAAACATGTTGTTTCATTGGTTTAAAGTTTTTCTTCATTCATCCATCAATTGTTTATTTGATTTCTTTTGCATCAAATTTTCTCACTGATTGATTTTAAGTTTTGTTCTAAGATCTGTTGACATGTCCCCTTAGGTTAGATGATGATATTATACACTTTATGTTTCTACTTTTACTCATTCTTACTTTCTTTATTAAACTCATTGGCTTCTAGTCTTTGACTTGTCTTTTAAAGGTCCATGATAATAAACCTTGGTCTAATATTTTTCTTCTGGATAATAGTTATAACCAACTGAAATGAAGACAAAATAAAGTATTACTGTACAGATTACTCAGGATTGAAAGGTATAGAAGGGGTAGATAAACATCCTAAATAAGGTGAGGATGTGACATGAGATTGGAATAATGAATTTTAGGGGTGCCTCTCATTTACTGAAATTTAGCATTCTTTCTTCCTCCAGTCGTTCCTCTGTTTACAGCTCATTTCTAAGTCTAATTGCACTTCTTTTCAATTTTTAAAACATTTATGCTCAAAGTTAGTGTTCTATTTGTTCAAATTTGTTGCTAAATTTCATTTCATTGTATTTAAAAGATATATTAGGGTAATTTTTTGAGAATTGTATTTCTTATCACTCACTCAATTTCCAGATAAGCACTTTATCTGCCTTGTTTTTTCATAACACTCTCCAATCTTTCTTAAAATGTATTTAACCAACAAAAGAATTCTTCAAAGCTGTATTAACTTATGGGAAATATATAAATGAAATAGATTAGAGAAATTTTTGCCAACTGTAGTGAAATTTCTGATGAAAATTGCTCAACTTCTCTTTCAGCATCTTTCACATCCTTCAATCCCAAACCTCGCCCATTTTCTGTGTGCCAGAACTAAGTAGCTCTCAAGAGTGCTTACCGCTTTTTACTTGTTAGGTTAAATTTAGCAAAAATGATAAATCTATAATTTAAGCCAATTATGAGCTGTAATCTTAGTGCAGAGCTAAAAAAATTATTTTCATTGTTTCTAGGTGTCAAAAGCATGAGTAAGTTGAGTGTTTTTTAATCCTAGAGCAACACATATTTCGCTAATGAATGCGATTGCTTAATATTTTGGGTTGTTTCATGGAAACAAGATAAAAATTATCAACTCCATTTTATTCAAATATTCTTATCTGTTCATGGTCAATTGAACTGCAGTTTCTTATGTTTTAGTTTCCAAAGAATTCCAAAATTATAGGAAAAGAAACTTCAGCGTATTAGGGAAATTATTTTATTACTGTTATGAAAGTATCTTAAAATTTCTTGAAATTTCCTTATCAAGGTGATTCTTTAAGTAGCTGATGAAAAAACCTGTTTCTTCTTCATGCACGTGAAGTGCCATTATAGAAATGACTGCTGTTTTCATGAAAAACCCTCCTTATTTCAGCTTCATCTTAGGAATTCCTAAACCAAAGTAATATTTAATTTGTTAATTTATTTTCACTTGTTTGAAAACAGGAATGAATTACAAACATTGCTTATCATTCTATATGACTTAGCTATAATTCGCTTGTGGCCTTATGAAGAATCCTTTTATAACTCTTCTTTTTCCCATTTTTCCTGTTTGGGCCATATTTTCCTCTTTCCCTACACAATAACAACAATTTACTTTTAATAACGCATGTGAAATTCATATCTATTTTTCCTACATTTGCATCAACGGGCGATAATTATCATAAAAAATATTATTAAATTCTCACTATACTGGCTTGCATGTTTGTAACAAAAATATCTGCATTTTGCAAATGAACCTTTCCAAACACTGTCAAACCCAAAAATGGTGTGTAAGTAGCACCAGAAGCACCCCAAACAACAGCTCCTAATCGTGTGATATGGCCACCAAGGGGTGAAGAAGAAGAGAAAGCAGCGCCCACTGCTAGTCCCTTATACCACCCTCCTGAAGCAAGGATCCCAGCCCCATCTATCCCCAAACCAGTCACTGCCCCCCCAGTGGTTTCCCCATTGGTTCCCTCAGTGGCCCCCCAGGCACCATCTGTTCCTCCTCCATCAGGGCCTCCATCAGGGGCTCCAAAGGGTGGGGCATTTGCTGGTTCATCTGCTCCAAGGAGGGGCCGAGGCATCCTCAACCCACAGGCAGGGCCAGGCGTTAGGGTCCCATTGTGTGGACAGTGTGGTAATCAGATAAGGTAAACGACCCAAAGGTGCACACCATTTTCTTACGCTATCCTCAACTTTCACAAGGGGGATTAAAGTGGTACTTCTGACAGTAGATGTAATCCTCTTGAATTGTATAACTATTTTCACCCTCTAATCCAAAGTAATTGTGCTATTTCAGTAATCATGCAAGGCATTTGCATTGGACAAACATTGGCTACTTAACTGTGTTACTCACTTGCTTCTTAATTTGTTTATTTTTCTGAATAATCATAGGGTTCTTATGTTATTGTTTTAACATGTGTATTAAAAGAAGCATTCAATTGATACTACTATTAATTGCATTACAATTTGTGAGATCCTTTGTGGCATTCGTAGAGATAAGTTATTTGAATATCCTCTTTTTAAATTTTTTTACACATACAGTTGAACCTCAAAGTATCATTGTTGGGAAAAATTATATTAAAAAGACTTCAAGTTATAGATGAAGACATGGCTTTGATTTAAATGTAAGCCTTTTCTTATTCACTTTATAAAATGAAAACTTACTGAGAAATTTTCATTGGATGAATCCAAAGATGAGTAAGCTATTTTACAAGAAACTTGTAATAACATGGGATTTACTAAAATTCACCTTATAATTATTTCTTAAATAGAGCAGGTGATAATGTCAGTTACTTGTTATTCGTGTTTTAATTAGAGATTCTTCTACTCAGCAGCGTGATTACTTCAGCTGCATTATTACTTGCTTTCTTTAATTTAACAATTGGGTTGGAAATTAAAATGGCAAAGTAGGATCTGCCATTTGGTCATCTCAAATATACTCTATTAGCAACCTCTTCATTCATCCTCACTTATAATGTTTTCAACACTAGGCATTGCACTTGAGGAAAATACCTCTCAAACCCTTTCCCATTCATTTTTTATCTCTTTCATTTTTCCTTTACTTTATTAATATGCTGCATTAATAAATGTGGGAAACATGAGGTAAATACAGCAAAAACAAACGGTGTGGGAATGATTTATTGTGGTTCTACTGTTTTGGAATAGTCTTTCAGTTAATTTTTTCAGAACTATTTGTGGAATTTATTTCTCTTTGAATATCCCATTTGACTTGGAGTAGGAAAATAATTCCGAAATCATAAGTAGTTATAGAGATGAAGCCCATTATTAATATTTGCAGTTGTAATTTCTGCTTCTGGAAAATTCTTTAATCGACTTACTATCTGTTAGCATGCACATATTCTTAAATTTGGAGACTTCTGATAATATTTATATTTGTTTGTACTACCTTATAATCTTAAATGGGTACAAACTCACACATAGCATGAATATGTTGGTATTTGTATGAATATATGAAAATTATATTGCTTCAGAATAAATAAATTGCAGTTTATAATTTATAATTTGAGTTATTTTTAACTAAATATTCTATCTTCAAAGATTGAATGTAAAGAATGGATGAAGAACATTGTCTTTATGATTTATTTTTCATCATTTGATCCTGAAGATGAGTCATTATAAAAGGGATGTGTTCTCTGCATTGTTTCTGTGTAGTTTATAGGAGAATTTTTTCACTCCACTTTCTTTTTGACATTAGTTTGATATTTATTTATAACAGGTCTGTAGTTCTACAGTTTATGCAGAGTATTTTCACCAAGTCATATCTGTTTCATTTTATGGTATATTTTAATTTCCAGTGTGATACAGCAATGGGTAGAAACTATATCCAGGATTAAAAATAGATTACTAATGAAAATGCATGATCTCCTGTTTTCAGTGTGATTTTGGCATCAGTGTGGACAAATGTGTGAAGTTTTGTCTAAAATTAGCATGCTGGCATCCTTTTCTTATGAATTTTTTATCATTAACAGCACTATCATTTTATTAAACATTTGGTTTGTTCATTCTCCCTGCTTGTTTGGCATGCAGATTATGTTGTATCCACATTGCGAGACTCCGTCGAGAAAAGAGACTACCCTCATTGTGAAAGTTGTGGAAACCAAATTCCCAGGTATTTTATCTCTATATTAGTTACTGCTAAGGTCATATATTGAGTAAAAATAGCAAAATTTACAATTTGGTTGTTAAAAGTTAAAATTGTTAACAGTTTAGATTAATGATACTTATCAAGATTCAAGAAAAACATTTAACTTATGTTGATCTTTGTCAACCTTTGTTCTTTCATGTCATGCTCATTAATTTTTGCTACGTAAACAAGTAAGTATTCTTCTTTCAGATTCAATTAATTTTAAATTATTAAGAACACAAAAAGTATTTAAGTATAGAGATTTTGTGTAGTTGTTGAAAAATAACATGAATACTAAAAAAATTCATTCCAAATGAGTCTCTTAAGTTGTTAAGATACTGTGTGAAATTTAAAACCTTCATGTATGATATGATCTATAGAAGACTAGCTATCACTCGCTAATTCAGCAGTATGAATTACTGGTTAGGAATTTACCATACCGTATTTCACAGCCCATAAGCACTATTTTTACCCTAAACTGTAGTAAAAAATTGGCATTTGCCTTATAGACAGTTCCTATAAAAATAAGCCAGTTTGATGAAGAATACTTATGAAGTATATTTTAAGCAATTTAGCTACAAAATGGTTACAAACTGTTATCAAATTGTCAAAAAAACCAGTAGTCATTAGTTTTGATGTTTCCTTGAAGACACTTTGCAAAACAAATTCATAAATGTACAAAATGTGGCACTTTTAGTGGCATCCTTTAACACATTCTTTGGTGAATCTTAAGCCGTTGTATCTCTTCCAAAAATGTAATTTAACCATGCGATATACCATAAATAAACCATACAGTTAGTTAGCATTTAAATACACTGATCAGTAGTTATTTTTGACTTTTAATTGGAAAAACCACAGTGTATCTTATGGGCCAGGAAATATGGTAGATTGAAATTCCATGTTTCAATAAAAACAATTTGTAACCCATCAGAGGTCCATTCATCACTGCTTTGGGGAAGACATGGTGCCCAGATCACTTTGTGTGTGTCAAGGACAATTGCCGCCGGCATCTGCAAGACATTGGCTTTGTGGAAGAACAGGGACAGCTGTACTGTGAATATTGCTTTGAAAAATATCTAGCTCCATCTTGCACCAAATGTAACAGCAAAATAAAAGGGGTAAGTTTTCCTTATAACAAGGAAATCAATTATAACATACATTTTTATGTGGGCTTCAGTAAAATTGTTTTCTGTGAGAGGTATAAAAAAATAGTCAATATCAAATCTGATTCAAAATTGAAAACAATTTATTCATCATTTATAGTTATCACTTTTCATTAAGATGTTTTCCAAAGCAAACATAAGCATCCACATAAGAAATGCAGGTAAAGTTCATTATATCCACTGCAACCTTTATTTCTTTTACTAAATTAAATTACAAAAAATCTGATGTGGCCAGCACATGACTTTCTCCATATATAAGATGTAAATATTTATCTACGACACTATTTTCGAACTCTGTATTCGATCTAAACTTGGAATATTAATTTATATCATATTATCTTTAACATCAAAAACATTATAAATAATGTTTTTTGGGACATGTTCGATGAAAAACTATGAAATGGCCTTTCGCCCCAGCGCCCAGAGCACCCACAACGTACATAATCAGCAACTTCCGGTTTATTAGTATTTTACAAATAACTCCTACACAATCAGTGATACAAAAATATGTTTCATACAAAAGTTAAAGTAAATACTTTTTCTAAAACGTTTATAAATAATAGTATATACCTAAATATCATATTTATGGAGATATTTTGAAAACCGGAAATGAGCTTTGAAGAATGAAGCTCGACTTCCGGTCAACCGATTTGCTCCAAAAACTAATCAACTCTAACGACACCAACTAAAATACTACATATGAAATTAAGTGTTGATCCGACAATTAATTTTCATGTTAGAGCGCCAACAAAGTACATAATCAGCTACTTCCGGTTTATCAGTATTTCACGAATAACTCCTAATCAACCGGTGATACAAAAAAATGTTAAATACAAAAGTTATAGTATATTACATTATCTAGAACTTTTATAATTAATAAAATATACGTATATATCATATTTATGGAGATATTTTGAAAACCGGAAATGAGCTTTGATGAATAAAGCTCGACTTCCGGTTAACCGATTTACTCCAAAAACTAATCAACTCTGACAGCACACACCACAGTACTTTATATGAAGTTTGGTATTGATACGACTAATAGTTTTCACGTTAGAGCGCCCACTATCACACACACACATACAGACACACACACATACACACAGACATTATTCCGAAAATGGTCAAAACGTGTTCTAGGGACCCCAAAACATGTATTTCCGTTGAAATCTCAAATTTGAATTTTTTCATGGAAACAATACTTTCTTTATACTTCGTATATGGAGAAAGTAAAAATAGTCATACAAAATCGAGACAAGCACCAAAAGAAGAGAAATTGAATATTAAATTCTACTTTCATTCATTCAAAATTGTGACAAATTTTATGAATTAATGAATATATTATAAGATTTTGGGATTGTAAGCAACCTTTGACAACTAACTTGATTGTTGTAGCTGAACTTATAGGTTTTCCCATAAAAACATATTGGTAACTTAGTTCTGACATTAAAAATTAATTGTATGAATTAATTATAGACTATGTGAAGGTCACTTTTATGAGATTTTGTCATTCACAGACACAATTAGCAAATCTCTGGGTCCTACTTACAGTCTTTTAAAAGTGATTATTCATGTTCACAAAAATAATAATGGCCAGTTAATTATTTCACTTTTATCATCAAGGAGCTGGGATATAAGATATTTTGCAGTACAGAGACAGAAAACAGAAAACTTGGTAAAATTTGGGAGATTATAAAAAATGAGACATCTAAAGAAAATTTTGTTGTGTTGATAGCACTTGATTGACTATGTAGAGTCACATATTTTTGAAACCTTTATTTGGTCAATTTGGTGTCTTTCTGTGCTCATTTTTAATCCTTTGATCAAACGTTCTGAGTATTCATTCATAACCTTTTCTATTGAACTAAGCCAATATGAGAGATGTTAAATTCTTCTCTGTAAAAATATGTCTATTGTATTTAATCCTGCTTTTACTGTCCCTGTTGAGAATCAATTGATGCTTCAACTGATGCATGATAAAAATAAGTTTAAATTAACAAAAATTTTACTTATTTAGCTACATGCATATTTTCATTTATTTGCATGTTACATCTTGATTTAAATTCTTCTTGGCTTATCAAAGGACCTTAAGAATGACATCGGTATTTATTTGGATGTCTTCATGTTTGAAGGCATAAGCTAGTCCAATGAGACAATTCTCAAAGGTGGTGTTCCTTATGTAGCTTCTGAAGAGTTTCAAAGATCTTCTGAATGGGGCAGGAGTTCACCCCTCTTCCTGACTATGACAGGGTCATTAATACGAGAAGAAATCTACTCAAGAACTGATTTTTTTCAGGATTGCCTGAATGCAATTGGTCAGCACTTCCACCCTGAGTGCTTTGCATGTGCTTACTGTGGGAAACTCTTTGGCAACAATCCCTTCTTTCTTGAAGATGGACTTCCTTATTGTGAAGCTGGTAAACATAATTCTCATATTTTCTTTCTTTGAATTTTACTTTATTTGAGATCACTATCAATAACTTCTTTTAGAAATATGTATCTTAATTTTCACTGTATATCTTTGAAAACCCTTTCATTTGGAAATAATATCATAGTCTTTGCTGAATTTTGTGAGTAATTTTAATTTGTTTGCTCTTTTGTTTTTAGATTGGAATGAACTGTTCACAACCAAGTGCTTTGCATGTGGGTTCCCAATAGAGGCTGGCGACAGATGGGTGGAAGCCCTCAATAACAACTACCACAGCCAATGTTTCAACTGCTCAGTAAGTTAAAAATTATATTAAACAATTGTGTATCATTTCTACAACTACAGTTGTCTCTTGAAAATTTTTTATTGCCATCCTCCCTTTCCCTTTTTTCAGTATTTTCTTTTTTTTTCAAAGTAAAAACCTATTTCTTCTGTTCTAACTATGCACAAAATGTTTCTTATATTGTGATAGATTTCCCCATCACTTCAGGCTGTTTCAATTATTTACATTCATCTCTAAGGTTTTTTTAGTTATTCAACAATATATTTACTGTAAATGTGTTTTCCATATTCTGCAGCATAATATGTCCAACTTTTCATCTACTGCACCAATTTATCTTTAAGCGGTCTAATTGTTACATTTTTCAATGGAAGCAAAGAATGAGTTCAAAATGGGTTAAAAATAAATTCAAGGCAGCAAAACTTCTTTCTTTGCTAAAGTATTTCATCAGTTCTGTGAGTGAAATAAAAAAGCTGTAGCTCTTTGGGTACTTTTTATACTTATAATACTTATTTCCATATTAATACTACCAGCAAAACATTTTTGGTAGAGATACTTCAGCCATTCCACTCCTTTAATTTCCCTCTTTATTTCACCATTATTTTTATTATAACATATACCTCTCATCAAAGTTGAAAAACTATACTATTTTTCATAATTTCCCCATTTAGTGGTGTATATTTCAGCAACAATTCTCCACATTTCTATCACCTATCCTATTTTGCATCCAAATCTGTACTCAATGGTCATTTAATTCTCTATTGGACTTCTCTTAATTATTTCAAAAAAACAATATCATGTAAATTATAAAAAAGAGAAACATACATGAAAACATTCAATTATTTGCATTGGTGTATTATTTGGTGTATTTCATTTTTTGTGCTTTAGTTTGAATTATGCCTTTTTCATATCTTCTTTTTTCTGGAACTTTATATCAATACATTTGTTTAACCTCCGATGTAATAATTTACTGATAGTTTATTTTTATTTGCTTTTCTATTCTATCTTACATTTATAAAATAATATGAAACAAAATATTGGTAATTTTTCATTTTATTGCACATGGAGCACTTTTCTGCAAAACTCTAAAAATGTTTTTAATTTTCAGATGTGCAAGAAGAATTTGGAAGGCCAAAGCTTTTATGCCAAATCAGGACGGCCATACTGCAAAAACCATGCTCGTTAAGAAAACAACCAAAGGATATCAGAGATAATAATGCTATTCTTATTATCTAATGTTTATTTAAATTAGTTTTTGCAATACCTTAGCCTTATCCTTGAACTTTGCTGGAGTGATACTTTATTTATAAAGCGTATAATTCTCTGTGAGGTATGATAGCTTTTCATTAAGAAAATGTTTGGGGAAGAATTTGTTTTCTTTGAATACGCTTCTCATATTTTGTCTTACAAATTCAAAATGGAGTGATTCTTATTGTTTACCCCAAACTATGAACTTTCATCTGCATTATTAGAATTAAGAAAATGAATTTTTACTAATTATGATTATTACTGTTGGAAAATTCTCTGATTATGTTCATTACTTAATGGGTGTATTTGTTTTGCAAATTTTGAGAGAACTGCTGTTATTTAATTGCTAATTAACATGTGTGCAGAAGATATTATCTAGAGAGTCACGAGCATTGCACTCAAAAGCATAGAAATGCAGGCACATATAAATTATATAAATAAAAGACAATTCAAAATGTGGAAATATGAAGATGAAAATGCTTGCCCAGAAATATTTTGGCTTTAATGCACACACATGCATACATACGGAAATATACAGGGCCATACAGATGACCTTGGTGAGTGTCTCAAGCTCCTCTCACTGGTGCAAAGGTGATTGTTAAGATCTTCATGTTCACGTTAGTCAATGTTACAAATATAGTGAGAAGATGCTTATTACTCTCTTTCTCTAATTATTTGTACTGTGATCGAGCAAAATTACTTGTAAATAAAAAGAAAGGTGACATATATGACACCTGAAGAGGTAAAATGGCTCGGCATGACCCTGTAGACATCTAATCATACACATGCATATATGAACGGACATGCATAAGGAGAAAATGCTAATGCTATAACTTTGGCTAATATCCACTGAAATTACAACAATTGATAACATGGGAGACAAAGTGATGTTTTGAAGTAGAACTCTGAATTTCAGAAATTGTGGCTATTCTATTCATGCCTTAACAAAAATGGTTATGCATTATAGTGGAATGTTATTGCATAGTATATTTTAAAGAAATATTGTTCCTTATAAGTAATTTATGTATTTTTATTTCCAATTGGCCATGTAAATGTAAATGTATTTATTTCTCTCCCCTTTGCAATTCATTTAGCCAATTACTTTTATCATGACCTTATTGGTATAAATTGTACATTTAGGGGTAACTTTTCTCCTGGATTTATCCATGTAGAATTATTTATTTTGTTATGCATGCTTCATCTTAAAACTTATGCTTGCTAGATGCTTGACTATTTCTTCAAACCAATTTTTTAATACTTTCTTTTTATTTCATTGCTTGTAAAATTATATAAAGCAATAAATTGTTGAATTAAATACAGCTTATCATTATGAACAACATCTCAACGTTTTGTTTATATCTTTTTTCAATTGACAACAAACCCATAAAGTAGAGAAATCTGGAAGTTTACCGTGTAAGTTGGCTGATTCAAGAAATTATCAAGTATTACATGTTTTAATTCATATCACATAGAGAGAATTAATTATTAAAGACTGTCTTGACCTATAGAAATGTTATTTCTATCTTGACATCTGCCCTGATAACTGTAGCCGCGCGCATCCGCGTAGACGGTCATTGGCGCCGATTGGCGCTTTCCTCTTGTCCGCCGAAATTTAAACGCACTTTAGCCATGGCCGAAATTAAATATTCGAAGAATAAATTAAAACTTCATCCAAATTTTAAAAAGAACCTTGCAGAAAATATCGCGGTAAAAGTGAGCTTTCAGCTTTACTAATATCGCAATTAAAGGATTTTAATTCTTAATCGAAAATTTCGTTAGACAAAAATTTTAAGAATGAACAGATGGCTAGAAAATTAAAAAAATATTTGCATATATAATTTGAATGCAGTCGATGATGGTGGAGAAAATTCTCGAAGGGAAACAGCAGAAAAATGTTCCGATCCAACGAGGGTTTGAATCAGTTCGAATAGTATGCTCTGGTATGATCGAATACAAACAAAACCGACTTCGGCGGCGGAATGGTTAGTGTGATAGCTTCCAACACAGAGGTCCCGGGTTCGAGTCCCGCCTAACCGGATTTTTCTCTGGTATGGAATAACAGTAAAAAGTAGCATACATCTTATCTGCTGCAAGTCTAATCTACACTCTCGCAAATATGTAACTTGTGCTAGAAAGTTATATGACTCGTTGAGTGAAACTGTAGAGCCGTGGAGACACCTATATGTCTAACTAGAGACAAACAAAATTATCCTACAGTTTCATGTACACATCTTCGACTGTTCCCCTTGTGTTTAATGCCATAAAGTAAGACTGTTCTGTTGTAGTATTTGAATTTTCTGCGAAATTCTGACTTGCCAGAACATATTTGAGCCACGCACTAGCCTACTTCAGCTGTTAGCGGCATAATCGCTAAGTTCTAGCAGGAGAGGTTTAAATTTGATTGGACTGGTATTGTTGTTCTTTAGGAGCGATTGAAGACTTTGCAGAGGTAAGGAGAGCATCATATAAAACTGTTATGCTGACAGCATTATTTCAGCCTTGATGTAAATAAAAAAATATTTGAGTTCTCCCTGTCAACATTGCTAAATCATCGGCGCTAAATCTTTACAAAATATTCTTGATGTATAGATCTTGAATCTTGAAATGACAATTGTAATGCTTAGCAAGAATATTAGACATGCTTCAACCATTTGGAGGAAAGTATTGATAAATGCATCTCAGTATATTGGCACGTCATCTTTGTGCCATCTTCGGTTTCTTATATCTTGCTTCTCAATCATACAAGTTGACGTCATCTTGGTTGAATTTCACCAATGAGTGCTTAAAGCGATGACTGATGTTTCAGTTTTATTATTGCTGCAGTATATATATGCATGAATAAAGGAGCTAGTATGCGTGAACCGGGCGTATCTGTCTTTATCTGATCTGGTAACAAATGAATCACTTAGTAATAAATTCCTCTGTAAATAATTTTATTCTGCCAAAGACCGGTTTCAGCTAGTAATAGCCACATATATTACAGTGGTATATATCTGTGGTAATAGCCATCGTCAAGCGATGACCGCCGTGTTGTCGTGTGCAGAGTAAAATTATTTAGTGGCATTGTTTTACAAAGTGTTGATTTTCTTTGAGTTATGGAATTACACAAAATTACGGCTTCATCCATTGATATAATTTCATGATATCTGTTATCCGCTGAAATGCTTTGATACGATGCTTTTTCAAGATGAATGTAATTTACAACAATGTTCATGTTGAACAGATTTGACCCTTTATCCCCATAAAGTTGGCCGAGACTATAAATCGGTTTCTCCATAAAGAGAAATCTCTTTATGGAGGTTAACTTATATATCTATCAAGTGGATTAACTATGTCGTATTAATGATTATTTATTTATAAAATCCTTTCAATGCACTGCTCTAAAGGAGCTTTTCGGGCATAGACACTATTGAATTTTGAGCGAGGAGGATATCCCGATCAATTTTAATACGTAATATATTTAAATCTTTTGTTTTATCCTTTGATTTCTTTAATTTATTCCCAGAAAAGCACACCAGTAATGGTAATTGTTAAATAGTATTATTGGTCTTAGTCTCGATGCTATTGTTATTAGGATTTATCTTTAAAAGGTAACCTTGAATGTACCTCTTTCCCTCCCCGGCCTGAATGCGTCAGTTATCTTGGCATATCATTTCATGCAAACATTTTGTACGTGATAGTTGTACAGAGCTACGCATATCGTATTATGTAACCCATCTTTTCGTTTTGACTCCTTGTGACTTAGGTTGGTTGTAATAACTCAAGCGCTTGCCATCAGAAATTTCTACAGCTGTGCTCATCAAGGACTGAAATGGCTCCTGTTGGGAAAGGTAACCAGAAACGTTTTTATAAACTACTATACGTTTGTCTAGATTATGTTAGCATATTAATTTTTCATCCAAAGCTGGAATTTATGATAAAGATTTACCAATTTGAAACTTAGACGTGATATTTTGTTCAGATCTCCAAAGTTGCCGTAAAGTTAATTCGCAAATTTCCTTTAAAGTTTGCTGTGGAAACGGCCCTGGATACAGCAGTCCTCTCGCTGCGATGAAAGGGCCAAGAGAAAAGATATTGTACATTCCTTGCATTCAGCCAGACCCCAAAGGACGTCAGAAGGCCGATTATCTTGCAACCATAGATGTGGAAGAAGATAGTCCTACTTATTGCCAAGTGAGTTTTTGGAAATTCTGAACTGGCATGCAAACACTGAAATATACTTTAAGCATTTCTTAAGCTTGAAGCTTTTATCTACTACATCCACTGTCCAATTCCATCGCCACTATTCAAAATTTCAATTTTCCCCCCAAGATCTCCCATGTGTTCATCTCAACTTAAAATTTCACCTTGTATGGATGAACATTTAACAACAGTGCCTGATAAGCCCAATGCTTTTATCTGAATGAAAGTAATGCTGTTTTTGAGAAATTGCTTTTGAATTTTGTTTTGGTAAATGGGATTTTATGGTTCTTGGAAGCCATAATAAGTAAGTTATTGTTTTAGAATATCTTGGGATATGCAATCAAGGGCTTTGGATAGCTCACATTGGGTTAGAGAAGTTAAATCATTGTTGTATATTTGAGAAAAGGCCATATTTTTCATAGTTTCTATTATTTGAATTTTCATTATTTTTCTAATATTTTCTCTATTCTTGATTATGCAAAATGTTTTTTTTTGTAATTCAGAGCATCTGGAAAGACCCTGATTGTAAATAGGCATAGGGTAGAGGAAAAGCAATGTCATGGATGTTGTGCTTCTACTCATTTGTTAGCCTATGAACATCTCTGAGGATTAAAAACCCTTTACATTTATGTGATTCCTTGACTGAGGACACTTCTAATGAAACCGAGGCAATATCAATGAAGCCTCTGGAATCACTATAACTATTCCCTTACCTGTATCAAATTATAGATGTGATGGATCCCTGGATTCAAATTAATATGAATCTTTAAATGTTTTATGCCTTGATATCCCTCTTCTCCCTGACAATGGCTACAATTCAACTGTAAATTAATTCACCACTGCCAATCAAACCTCCTATCTTAAATCAATATAATGATGTAATGATCAGGAAGATCATAGAACATCATAGAACCTGCTCTAGGTATCTCAAATTTTACAGTTTTCTTTGATAACTTGCTAGGTATTACATCGAACCTACATGACTCATATTGGAGATGAGGTGCATCACAGTGGATGGAACGTTTGCAGCAGCTGCTTTGGAGAAGGAGGCGTAAACAGGAATAAAATGGTGCTGCCTTGTTTGTTGAGTGACCGCGTATATATATTGGACATGTCTGAAGATCCCAAAGCACCAAAAATCTGTAAAGTGAGTATGATCTCATTATCTCAAAGTTGCCATGATTTTACTCCCACTTTCAGCTATTGTATATCTACTGCCATTCTGTTTTCTTATTCATGGAGAGTAAATAGACTGAAATAATTTGGTTTCCATGGAAAAAGTTTTATTAACTTTTGTTTAGTTCTGGTTTGTAAGCATACCATAAGTGACTTGAAAATGCTGCTTATGCACCAGAACTAGTGGTCGGTTTTAATAAAACTTTTTCTATAGAAACCAAAATATTTTGGTCTTTGTATTCACTAGAGGTGAGAACAATCGAATAATTCGATTGTTTGATTAAATCGAATTATTCCAATAAAGTGTTTCGATTTTTCACTCTATCCTAACCGAGTGAATTTATTCGATTTATTTGAGCGAGTGAAAAAAAACAAATAGATCTATTTCTTTGTTTTTAGGGAGTGAAAAAAATTGAATAGATTTAATCGATTGTTCGTAATGAGTGATTCACTCGTTGGGAGGAAGTGGGTGAAAAATCGAATAGATTTATTCAACTCGTTTATTTGATACACATTGAAGAGGAGAGGATAGAAGTGGAGTGTTAAGCGATCCTATTTAGGGGAAGTCTGGCGGAGATATGTGATCATGATGAATAACTCTCTAAGAGTACAAAATAAAAAAGGTATGAAAAAATTGCCCTAATTAATGAGTATTACACTAAAACATTATTAATGTAAATCAAATTTTTAATTAGAAATTATATATTTTTTGATTATGATATTGAAAAAAAGTTCAAATGAAGTTGGAAAAGAATTGTTAGCTTGGTAAATTACATTTTTTCAATGTTATATTGTTTCACAATAATTTCTAAATTTTGAATAATGAAAACAGATTAGTTTTTATGCAAATACTTGAAATCCCGTTATTTTCTGTGCCTGCATTATTTTCTAATTGCGTTTTACTGGGATATTCATTAGTTATCTTACTTAGCCATCTGTATTTATAATATTTAAAAACGTGAAAATGAAGCCACAAATCACTTTTACGGAACTACTAAGAAAGATTTTTATTAAATATATTAGAATCAAATTATTCTAATAAAGCGTTTCGATTTTTCACTCTACCCTAACTGAGTGAAATTATTCGATTATTCTTAGCGAGTGAAAAACCGAATGGATCCAATCAATTTTTTTTTTCACTCGTTTACTTCATGCGCGTTGAAGAGGAGAGGATAGAAGCATCGCAAATGATCCCATTTAGGGGAATTCGGACAGAGCTATGTGATGCTGATGAAATATGAATAAAGATCTATACAGTGGTCTCTCGGTAATCCAGCAGATATCGGACCAGAGCACTGCTGGATTACCGATAACGCCGGATTACTGGAAATCGCTAATAATGACACATTTAAATGGCAGAAGCTATGTTTAATTGTATAAATATATGTATGTAATACTGTATTATACACTGCATTAGAATACACAATCAATTGAAGTGTTACCGTAAACTAAAACTACAATAAAGAAAAAATTAAACTTACAATACAGTACTGGATTGTTTGTATCAATAGTAAATTATTCCATTGAAGTGGAAGGCATAAAATAATATTCTATTTTGTCTGCTTTTTCACTTTAAATGACATTTTGAACGCTTGAAATCGCTTCAATACTAGAATGTCACTCGCAGAGACATCATTTTCTTCTGTCCTGGTAATAGATGTAGTAAAGGAATCAATTGCTACGTCATGAGTTATTTTTTCTACAACTGGCGTCACTTTCACTCCCCCACTCTCTTCTTCATCCTCTTCTATTGTGGTCATTGCCTCTAGGATGTCATTGTTTGTCAAAAAACTATTTTGCTCTTCGTCACCATTCAGCCACTTGCTAACTCATCTTGATAACTCATCTGTAGTCAAAATATTATCAGCTGTATCCACGAGCTGTTTAATAAACACATCTTGCAGCTGATTTAAGTTAATTTTATTTATATCTAGAATAGCTGTGTTGCTTGGCTTTTTCTTGTATTGCTGTAAAAATTCCATGTTAGGCCACAAATTTCCCCTTGAACAAACCATCACTTTTTCATTAAGGGTTACCCAAGCATTCGCAGGTGAGTAAAGCACATCTTTCAGGTAATTTCTTTAAATGATTTCATCACACTGTCGTCCTTAGACAAACCCATGTACAAAAACCTCCAAAATAAGCAATGCTCTTTGTGGATGGTTCCGTTTTTTAAAGAATTGTTTTACTGATGGTACAAATAGTTCGTCAAACCATTCGACGAACAAGGACTTTGTCATCCACGCTTTGCTTTGGTTTTTGTAATCAACAGGAAGTTGAACATTCTTAAATGCCCTAGGGTTTTTTTGCCTTACCAATCACTAACATGTTAATCTAATGTGTACCACTTGTATTTGAACAAGGCATAAAAGTGACTCCGTCCTTTGCTAGTTTTCGTCCAGGAGCACTAGCTTCAGCCCGGTGAACATAGGTTTTTTAGGTAAAAATCATCAAAACAAACCACTCACCTCTGCATTGTACACTTGGTCAGTAGTTAAAGCCATTTCTTGAATCACCTTTTGGAACTTTTCTTTGTATGGCTCGACCGCATCAACATCACATGACAGCTTTTCACCCGTCGTACTCAACAGCCGTATACCAAAACGTCTTTTGACAGAATTGACAGATAATTTTTAATATGATTGAAATGTCTCGTAAGCATATTACTCATTGGATAACCATAAAAATAGTTAAGCAATAAGGAGTTTCATTAAACGAAAAGGATGTTTCTCAGACCAGTGATGGTGGTGATTGTTTTAGGTGGTCGAAGCAGAAGAAATGCATGCTCTTGGTGTTTCTACTCCTCACACTTCTCACTGTCTGCCCACTGGCGAGATCATGATTTCCACTATGGGAGATGGCAGTGCTAATGATGAAGGAAAAGGAGATTTCATGTTAATTGATGCCAATTCCTTAGAAGTTAAAGGTTAGTAACTTCTCTGTAAATTCCATAGTTATCACTAACATTAAAATTATGAAATCATTACCATGTCCTCTTATTTTTTTACATTTGAGGATGAATGAGAATAGCCTATAAATAGTTGAGATGTTTTAATATCCCTTGGCTTAGGTCATGAAGGAATACACTGGGGAAAAATCCACATAGGACGAGTTTACTCAGACTGAAATGAAATCAATCTGGTAAGCTTTAACTTTGTGGAACTCTATCCTAGTAAATGGGTGGGAATAACTTAGCAAAATTCCAATGTTTAAAAGTTTTCAATATAGATAATGGACTAACGTCCAAAACCAGTTGGGATATTAAAAACTTTTAAACAGTGGAATTTTGCTAAGTTATTCCCACCCATTTACTTTACTCAGACTGTTTTTATATGTTGGCATACCTCATCATTTCAACTGGAATCAGCATGATTATGGCTCATTTACCCCTGTAATGACCTTGTTCGGCCAATCACAGATTACCACATTGTTTTCATGTGGAATCACCTTGGTTCAACTGTAGAATCCTGTTATCAGATCATGTCATTTTGACTGTAACAAACCCGTATTGAAGTATTGAAGAGTTCTTGTAGTAGCTTGTTTCATATGGTTACAGCGTTCATCAGATATAATTACCTAGTTTTGATTTTAATGAAGCTTCACCATATAATACTGGTTTCACATGGATTTAGCGTGCATCAACTGTAATATCCGTGCTTAGACTGTCACTAGTCTGTTCAAGGAGAGAGAGGAAGGGACAAGGATAGAATACTAGTCTGTTCAAGGTTAAAGGATAGAATTATACTCACTCAATTATCAATTTTAATTCCTTTATTTATGTTTGTCTTTTCGCTCAAAAACACTATACCTTCCACACTTTGTCTTGAACGAACATTGTCCTAAGAAGAATAATTTATTACAACACTTGTACAAGTCCACAAAAATAAATTGTTACAGAGGTGTACCGGTTTCAGCAACTGATTATGCCATCATCAGAACAAAGAATGATTCAATAGAATCAATTTCAAGAGAATCAATTTGTGCCTGATATTTCAGCAAAATCAACATTCCATTCTGTTATTGTTCTATTTTTTTTGTTATATGGCTAATGAATAACCTTGACTGTATTCTTCAATCACCTGATATAGGTTCCCTTTCTTCATGCCTCTTGAATGGGCCTAGCAATAAGTATTTTCAAGATGAAATTTCACTTAGCACGAGGAAGTGTACGCTTTAAACCCAAAGTTGAAAAAGGAGTGAAAAATTGTGACATGACTGGGTCTCCCCCACTTTCCGGACAGTGGTTAGAACACCTGCCCAGAAAGTGGGAAAACTGGGTTCAAGTCCCAGTCATGTCACAATTTTTCACTCCTTGTTCAACTTTGAATAAGTATTTTCTTTAACATCCCTTAACAATGCTATCTACTTCCTTCTCTAAAAAAATTATAAGAATCTTGAATGTGAATCTTAAAAGTATTTATATTTATAGTGTAATTTGTTTTACTTTCCTAGCAATACTATAATAATGACTGCTATATTTGGGTTCTTGCTGCTGATTAAGATACAGTAGACGTCCGTTATAACGAGAGCTGTCAAAAATCTGAAAAGTAGTCGTTATAATGCGTACTCATTATGGCCGATTTCTAACAATAAGTCCAACTAAGTCTGTCCTCTTAAATCCAAAAACAGCGAGGGTGACAGAACGGAACTGTAGGGTTTTTAATCCATACGCTAATGCATAAAGAATGTATGCTCGCATCAAAATTTTTGTCTGTCTGCTAATATAAAATGTGGAAAATTTTTGCACGATAAAATAATGGTGTGTCTTTAGATAAACTTAATTAATATCAAATTGCTTTCTCGAGATATTTTTCATTCACACCCTTCATAAGCAATGACTGAGTCACGTGGGAGGGGAAGAGGTTACCCTGGGAATCTGAATCAGCACTGCTTTTATCTCCTATATTTCCTCCAATCCTGGATTAGACGATTTGGTGCCAAGTTTCGTATGAATACAGATCCCATACATGATGGGAACTCCTTTAATAATTCTGGCACTGACTAAAGGGGTAAAGGGGAGAGTAAAACTCATGAGAAGTTTCTAACCAAAGCTCCCTGAAGCATCTTTGCCAAGGAACGGTGAGGCAGGCGACTTGTGGAAAACAAATGCATGAATTAGGTGACGATAATTTTAAAAAAATATTTTTCTGCCGCTTAAAGAGATAACGTGCATCAGATTACTGTTGGCTTGTCTGACTTCATCCCTCACTTCAATTGGCGATTCCGAGAAATGCCTCCTGCAAGACAAGCATGGCACTGGTGACACTCCTTATAACGTTACTTCAGAAATGACCCCTCCTCATAATGGATGTAACTTCTTATCCTTTTTGCAGTGAGACGGACAATAGCCAAAAAATCACTCACTATAATGCAACTCTCATTACATTCCGTACTCGTTATAATGGACTTCTACTGTAGTTCAGATTAGCTTTTATGCTGTTGGTTTTCAATTTTATGACAATATATGAGAGGATATTATTAAATCAAGCAAACTGAATATCTTTAATAAGAGATTATTATTTTATTTATAACTAAGTCAAATGTTAGAAATTGGTTTACTGTCTATCATTCTTCTTGCTGTCTTTCCTTGTACCAGTCTTTAAAAAAAGCATTTTTATTTCAGGCCTTTGGCGATCAAAAAACAGTAAACCAGCTAAGTTTGGTTATGACTTCTGGTACCAGCCTTATTTCGATGCGCTCATATCCAGTGAGTGGGGAACCCCTCGCATATTCAAGCCAGGCTTTGACCCAAAGGATGCTTATGATCACAGTATGTTTTACTTTTGTCTAAACGTTTCATTTATATTAAAACCCTTCATAGTAATAAGTTAATTAACAGTTCTAACCGTAAACAGATTTAACAAGGAACATTTTTATGAAAGATATCGTTGGGGATAAACTCACCTATGAATAACTATCACATTTTCTGATAATGAATCATAAAAATCTCCTCAATAACTTATGGAAAAAATACTTTTAAACAATAACTCAAGCAAAAAATTCAAGCAGTATTATAAAGTATTGGATTAAAAATAAATATTTTCATTATATCTGGAAAGAGACTGTTGTTTACATTTTTTATAAAGAAATTAAGATATAACATCCAAGGTGACTACTGCCCTCCTTACAAATCCATTTTACATGAGAAATCATTTTTAGTCTCAACTATAAAATTCTGGAATTCTTTGCATCTTCCAATAAAAGCGAGCAAAATTGTAAGCATATTCAAAATATGGTATCTCAATTATCTAATGGAAACTGCATGAACTACATTTGTATATTTAGTATGTTTACGTTTGTTTAATAGCTTTGTAATTGATCCAAAAACTCTGTTTGAAAATATTGTATTTAAATTTGGTTTTGTTTTTGTTATATTTGCTCACTGCGATTTCTGTGAAACTGTCAAATCCAATTGTGTTTTAGGTGGCTAGCCACAAAACAATAAACTATCATTATTATTATTATTATTGTGTAAGAATATCTCCCGATTCCTTTGCTGTATTAAAACATTTTTTTCTTTCTGTTGAATTAAAAATTATGTATCCGTAAAATTTGCATATTTTCAGGCCTCCTGTTGAATTCCTTGTTGTTTTTGCATTAAAATAAAGATGATTTCATGTTCTTTCTGTGGAAAGTTTTCCTCTTGTATATACGGTTAACCACATTTACTGTGAAAATGAAACCGTGGTACTCTAGGGTCAGCACTTTCCGGGAGAGGTGGCTTTTATATGATGTTTACAAATCAGTGAAAATGGAGAACTTATGATGATGCTGTATCGTCTCAAGTTGTTTACTGCTTCAGTAAATTAAAATCTTTGCCATCTCTGAACATACATTACATCTTTAAAATCAAGGAGTCCCTTGAGTTTTCATATAGGAAAATAATTATTGCACCTCCATATTCTGTATGTTATTTAAACTTACATACATGATGAAAACCAACATACATCTGTGGCTGTATTACAAGAAAAAAGTGATATGGCTTTGTATATAATTCAAGGATTAAAATGCTCCAAAACATATGCCAGTAGCTATTGCTAGAGAAAGTATGATGAACTTTTAATTCTGTGAAATTATTTGTCACTGGGAGGGTATCTGAATTTTTTTATGTAAGCAGGCGCTCCTGAGTTTTTCCTGACACCATACTAGTTGTGAAGAATTTGTCTGTCTTACTCTTTAGTGAAATCTGTTTCGATGGAAATAACAAACCAAAGAATCCAGCTGTGTAAAGTGCTATAGACAATTCCCTCTGTAAAACCAACTCTTTTAGGTTGGGATTGTTAATTGCTTCTTCATCACCATTGGCATCCAATGACAATTTGGATGGTTGGAAAAATATAGTGAAATTGCATAATCCATTGAATCGCAACAAACAATTCAAGCAAATGAGAAAATTACAAATGTTATTCTACTTTGAAGACAAAATAAGTGAAACAAATGGGAAAGAAGTTAAAATTTTGCAGATTTCTATTCCTATTGGAAATGCCATAAAACTAATTTTGGTGATAGTGAAAAGAGGATAGCTTAAAATAATTGAACATAAAAACAATCAATATTTGAAAAGGCTAAAACTTTTGATTTGCCAAAGCATTAAAAATCCAGCTTGGGATGAAATTACATCACCCTAAGTTGCTCCATTTATTTGTTGTTTACTTTTCAATGTTGCAAAAACGCTGCCAAGTAGTACCAGTTGTAGGGTACTTTGGTTTTAATATTTCTTTGCAGTAAATGAGGTTGTCTTTCAGGGGCACATGATTCTAAATCCAACAGTAGGGTTCTTTTGGAAGTGGCTATCCTTGGTTTGCTATATCAATGGCCTGCCTTTTTATTTTCACTATGTTGAAGAACTGTCTTACCCATCTATGACATACATGTCTTATATCCTTCAATATTGTCATCGTAGTAATTGAATGTAATATGCACCCCAAAATTTGAACGTTGAATGGATAAATCATTTGCCCGCAAATCTAAAGGGCACCTTAAGACTCAAGGTCGCGCCATTCACAGCACCCTTTTTCACACATTTACTATACACCTATACAGTGATATATATGTAATTTATACGCACATACACTGTATACGAAATACCGTTAGCTGTCTACGTCCAGAGTCCTGCAAAATTGCTCACGTTAACCAATTCACTATTTTTGAGTAAATACGGTACCTCATATAAAATTTTAGTATTTTTTTATTTCTTTCTTTGTCTTTCGAAAAAATCTATGATGCCAATACCTAATTAACAAATGATTTGCATTTGCACATTATCATTGAATGATTCATGTTTATTAACTGATAACTCACAATGTTCAGTCTTACCAATACATATTATTTTTAAAAACATGAGTTGACATTAATGACAGGGGATATGTAAGAAATAACGTACTTTGGACACCAGCCAAGAAATAAAAACTTGGTTATTTTATGTATCAGTCATGAAAATGAGATGCTTTAAAGGATTCATGTTGTTTCTAATTATGTAAATATGATTGGTTCTCTTTTTGAGGTGTCTATGGCAGAAGTTTGAATGTTTGGTCTTGGAAAGAGCGAGAGCTTGTGCAGGTGATTGATTTAGGCGAAGATGGCGTAGCTCCTCTAGAGATCCGCTTTGCTCATGATCCCAAGAAAGATTATGGATTTGTTGGCTGTGCCTTGAATGCAGTAGTGTATCGGTCAGTATTCCTTACTCTGCTATAAAATTTAGTACATTAAAATAAATCGATATAATGTAAAAATTCTATAATTAAAAAAAATTCAAAAATTTGGAAAATTGTTTGCAATAGATTATATATATGTACACATACTGTAGATTTCAGCAGATAAGATGAGGTATAAATTTTGGTCAAAGTTTTAGCGTATATCTTTCCTATAAGATAAGGCCCCCAAACTATCAAAAGCTGATGAGTTTGGTTTACATCAGCGAGTATCATCTGAATAATAATAATGTGTAGTGCAGTGGTTGGCAAACTCATTCGTTAACAGAGCTAAATATCAACAGTACAACAATTAAAATTTTTTTGAGAGACAAATTTTTAAAACATGAACTAAATAGGTAGGTACCCTGTGAATCTATTTTTTTGTAATAGTCCTACAAGATGACCCTGGATTTAGGAGCTTTTTATGATTGAATTATTCTGTTGATATACCTAAAAACCATACTTATAAAATAAAATCTATTCAAAACAATGCTACCAAGCAAAACTAGTTTATTTCCCCTATTACTCATTTCCTTAGCGTTGCTCAATTTTATCATTAAAATAACACCTGGAATCATTACCCTAATCCATAACTCTATATTGAAAAACTAACTTATATATGTAGTTGAAATTACTGCAAAGTTAATATTTTCCCATTTTTTGTGAATTCCCTGGTTGAATTTAGTTCTTGTTTAATATCCTGTTTTTTCAACAAGTTTTATAATACAGTGGTATCTTGGTTAACAAGGCTAATCCATTCCAGGATAATCGTCATTAACCAAAACCGTCGTCATCCAAGGCGTGATTTTCCACAGGTATAATAATGTTAAAGGATTACCATATTTCCCCGCGTCGAGGATGCACCCCAGTTATTGGAAGAAAAACTTATAATATTTACCGATTTAACTTCGGTGAGACAACATGTGCCTATGTGAATTAGCTACAATTTGGCATTGAACTATTTTTAATACTCTCCACTAGCTATTCAGTATGTTTTTATGATGTAACATCATAACATACACCAAATTTTAGTTTACAATGTAGTGATTATAAATAGACGTGCTGAAACACGTGAAACTCCGGAAAGACCAATCGACGAGGCGTCGTAAGCCAAATCCTAAGTCGTTACCCAAGATATTTTTTGGTTACAGCAACTCGTCCTTATCCAAGTCCGTCGTTAACCAAGGTACCACTGTATAACCCAATTCTCTAAAATTGCCACATTTCTGTAGTATTATTTCTCCCCCTGGGATGTCATTCTAGAATTTATTTATGTCCTAAAGTTTTTTCCTTTGCACTCATAGTTGGATATTGCTTATAAGTAGTTAGATGCAATATTGAAGTGTACTTTCTGCATGAATTGATTTATGCTGTATTTACTTTCTGTATAAATCACTATTTCTCTATCCGCTGTGATTGACTGTAGATTTTTCCGATTGCCTGATGGCAAGTGGGATGCAGAACAAGTAATTAAGGTGCCAAAGAAGAAGGTTGAAGGTTGGGTGATGCCTGAGATGGCTGGTGAGTATTCTAGGAAATTAATGTGGATGTTAATGCTGTAAAGCTATGCCATCATTGCTATGGAATCTATAATTTACAAGCTAAAGATTTTCATTTTTCTAATGTCTAAATGAATTTGTACTCCATGAGTCACTAAATCATATCCTAAGGAAATTAACAATCCTTTTTACTTTCTCCATATACGAAGTATAGAGAAAGTATTGTTTTCATGAAAAAATTCGACTTCGAGATTTCAACGGAAATACATGTTTTGGGGTCCCTAGAACACGTTTTGACCATTTTCGGAATGATGTCTGTGTGTGTGTGTGTGTGTGTGTGTGTGTGTGTGTGTGTGTATGTGTGTGTGTGATAGTGGGCGCTCTAACGTGAAAAACTATTAGTCCTATCAATACCAAACTTCATATATAGTACTGCGGTGTGTGCTGTCAGAGTTGATTAGTTTTTGGAGTAAATCGGTCAACCGGAAGTCGAGTTTTAATCATTAAAGCTCATTTCCGGTTTTCAAAATATCTCCATAAATATGATATATACGTATATTGTATTACTCATAAAAGTTTTAGATAATGTAATTTACTATAACTTTTGTATTTAACATATTTTTGTATCACCGGTTGATTAGGAGTTATTTGTGAAATACCGATAAACCGGAAGAAGATGATTATGTACTTTGTGGGCGCTCTAACATAAAAACTATTTGTCGGATCAACACCAAATTTCATATATAGTACTTTGGTTGGTTTCGTTAGAGTTGATTAGTTTTTGGAGTTAATCCGTTAACCGGAAGTCGAGCATCATTCTTCAAATCTCATTTCCGGTTTTCAAAATATCTCCATAAATATGATATTTAAACATATACTATTTTGTATATAAGTTTCAGAAAATGTATTTTGCTACAACTTTTGTTTGAGACAGTTTCTTGTATCACTGATTGTTTAGGTTTTATTCATGAAATACTGATAAACCGGAAGTTGCTGAATATGTACTTAGTGGGTGCTCTGGGCTCTATGGGCGAAAGTCCAAATTCATCGTTTTTTATCGAGCACGTCCCGAAAAACATTATTTATAATGTTTGTGACGTAAAAGATAATAATATATAAATAAATCACTCATCTTCCAAGTTAAGATGGAATATAGAGTTCGAAATTACTGTCGTAGATAAATATTTACATCTTATATATGGAGGAAGTCATGTGCTGGCCACATCAGATTTTTTTATTTCTATTTACATCAACTCCTACTGTATTTAAAAAATAAACGTAGATCACATGTAGCAGATACAATTAAAGCATGTACACAACTCAAAAGCATCTTCATGTGTAACATTGCTTTCTTCCTCTGCCGCAGACTTTGAGAGAGCTAAAATTTTTCCTAGCTTCTCAGTACGGTTTGTGCAAATGTGTGAAGCCGTTTCTGTTTTCTTCACTTATTTTTGCTTTGCGTAGCAGTTGGAAGTGCGATTTTGAACTAAAAGTGCTTTAGTATTTCTAGGACCTGTTTTCCTCAAATCCAGCTTCTGATATACATAACTGTTCTCATAATTGAAGTAAAATTATAAATATTTTCGTTTTATGGAATACTGGAATTGGAATCCAAAATCTAAAGATAACATGGTGTATTTTACAAAGGTAAGAAAATATCATGTGTATCATATTTAACTTAGATCACATTCACCATTTCGTGAAAGAATCTTTGTAAATATACCTAAAAATGTAAACGGATTCCTCGTCAATGCAAAAAATACTGTGCAAGGTAGGTGAAAACAGAAAAATTAGATTCTGTTTCTGACAAAAGTATTAAAATTGTTAGCCGATCTCAATGGGTTAAGAGCCTAAAATTGTTACCTGGTATATTATTGCCTTTATTATTAACATTGCAAACACAAATCTGCAATTCTCTCTAATGTAAACTGCAAGTTGTTTCTCTTTTTACTGGATATTTTGCTGATATTCCTTGAAATTTTCCATATCACTTTTACCAGAAAGAAGTTTATCTCTTTTCTTCCTCTAGTCTCGTTCTCCAGATTCCAGAACGACATTTTTTATAATATACAGCTGCATGATCTCCTCTACTAATCTTATTATCATTTGTCTTTAATCTTATTCCGTTTTTCCAGTAATTCCAAACTAAAATGGAGAATTCTCAGGCCAAATGAACAGCACAGTATTCCTTTCCAGGTATGATGACAGATATCATCATGTCTCTTGACGATCGTTACCTTTACTTCTCCAATTGGCTTCATGGTGATGTACGGCAGTATGATGTCAGCGAGCCATCAAAGCCTCGCCTTGTAGGACAGATATTTCTCGGAGGAAGCATCCTAAAAGATGGTGGAGTCAAGGTTGTTTCTGATTCAGAGCTCAAGGTCAGTAGCTGCCATTTGTACACTCCTGGCCAAAATTAACGCAGCACCTCCCTAGCGATCCTTACGGCCGGTGCTGCGTTAATTTTGGCCAGGAGTGTACATTCCTATGGATTTCAATTTATCTTAAATATGTTTAGTGAATTAACAAAGAAGAAATCCTTAACCCTCATATGGATTTACAAATTTAGTTACGTCGTTGGATTTTCGGCGCCGCAGAGGCGCTGCGGTATTCTTTGTCATTATCTTCCAAATATGGCTCTTCTTAGCAAGTTTTTTTATTGATAATGCTACTAACTTCTATATTCTTTATTTTTAACTGTGTTTTGTTCGATTGAACCCATTATTACAGAAGTTATATATAAAAACATTTAACACTGCATTCTTTTCCGTTTGCTGTCAAATAATGACAGAGGCCATAGAAATAACACCCTTAGGTTAGCCACGAATTTCTAAAATCTATTATTGTATTTAGATGAAGTTATGTAAAAGAACATTGTTAAAAACAAAAATGTATGATACTTGGATAATAGATGAAAGAAATTTGGCATAGCAAACTTGGCCCTATGTTAAACAATTTTAAATGATTTAGAAAGCTTCATCGTTTAAATATTATGATTATAAATATAATATACCATTTTATGCGTAAAATAAGAACTATTAAATAAGTATTGACAGACTGACATAGCGACGAGAAAACTCGCGTAGCCGCAGCGGCACCGAAAATCCAACAACTTAACTTTTCCCATTAGTGGCCTATAAAATGAAAGCTATACGCACTAGGCCCGCAAAATTAATCTTATAGACTAAGAATGCAGAAAAAACAGACTACTGAAAGTTTCAGCAAGATCCATGGGATTGGGCAATATTTAAAGCATTTTAAAAACCACGAGCGCCGCAAAGGCGCAGAGAATCCATACGAGGGTTAATTAAAGAAAGGAAATGTAAGGTTGTGATCTAATTTATGATTAGCTAATGTTTGTTTGATTCCGTGAGTTAGATGTTTTTGTGGCTATGAAAAACCTTAATTGCTGATGTGAGTTGTATAATAGTTATCTTTTCTGGAGTATCTCACCACTCATTTCTTCTGTTAAATTATGGCCACATTTGTGATTATCCCAGATCTTTTGCTCATTTCTATGTTCCCAACCACAGCCTATAATGAGAGTTGTTAATTAATACTGCATTCATTGTTCATTAAGCTTCTGTTTCTCATTAGGTTTAAAAAAAAATATTTCCTCATTCCCCTTGAGCTGTCATTTTTCTCTTTTGATAGTTTAGACCTCTTAGTCCTTACTCAATTTTTTCCTTAGTTGATCATTTTCAATTTTTTCTAAGTCCCAGTTAGGCTCTACATCGCCATAGTTTTTGATAATACTATGGGTCACTTCTGCATCCCTAGAATAAGATTGATTTATTTTGTATAGGAGTTATTTATTTTAGGTGGCACTTCATGTTACTTCTGCCCCATTCTTATTATTGTTTGTCTTTAGGTTAAAATATATTTGTCTTTCTTTAGATGACACTATTCACTTGCGCCTTGTAACTGGCTAAATCACTTCAGAAAAACTTCACTCAACTCATTATTATACTCTTTGTCTATAAAATAAATTTTTGTTATATTTAAATTAAAATCTTGCACTATACCCTAATATTTTCATGTTTTACATTCTATCTATCTCTGTAATGTCTTTGTTTATTTCAAGGATTCACAATTGTGTCCATATTGTTTCCCTTGAATGTAGGAGGATTATTATTTGTTGTTATATTGTAAATGTATTATTTGGAAGTTAAATATTGTTTATAATCCTTTGTAAATTCCATTTGTATTGCTCTTGGTGTATACTCTAAATTATTGGAAATAGCACATTACTTGTGGATCATGAGTGATTAATTTAATGTTATGCTTAGGAGCAACCTCAAGCCGTTAGCGTGAAAGGGAGGAGGCTGTATGGAGCACCTCAGATGCTGCAACTCAGTTTGGATGGGAAACGCCTTTACGTTACTTCCTCTCTCTTCTCTCCTTGGGACAAACAGTTTTATCCAGAGATGGTTAAGTGAGTTGTAGAAACTTTGAAATATCTCTTCTATGTATGTTGCCGTGTAATATTATTTTCAAATCAAAATTACAAGAATTATGGCAAAATGAACAAAATTTTTAAAAATTTCTTGGTAGTAAACAAGCAGTTCCCCTGGTGATCAAGGCAATTGTTTGGGATAGGCAATTAGGATTTTTTTGTTGTAAAGTAAACTCTCCCAATTTAATTGTTTTATCATGATATCAATGACCGTCCTATCCTTATTTACTGTGCATAATTATTTTTGAACTTGTTCTATTCGTGGCCATTAAAAGATGCCTAATATTTCTTTTTGATCTGGAATCAGGAATGGATCTACTTTGGTACGTCTTTTGGTAGACTCAGAGAAAGGCGGTCTTCAGTTGGATCCATCCTTTTTGGTTGACTTTGGAATGGAGCCTGATGGTCCTGTTTTGGCCCATGAAATCAGGTAAATAATTAGAAAATGAGTGGTTCAATATGCTTAAGTATTATAGACAAATTCAAATATGCCAGTGTATAAGTCGACCTTTGAAGCATGAAAAACTCTAAAACCGGGGGTCGACTTTTTCGCTGAACATAAAATTTAACCCTTTGCCACCGAGGGATAAACAAGTGAAAGTGCCTGCTTAACACTTGTTGTACACAAACTCACGCAACTCACCATTGTTATTTCTTACTGAAACTAATTTTTGGCAATTCTAATTAACGTAGATATCATATAAAACAGATTTCGTCGCGAAAAAAATTGTGGCCATAAGTAAGATGTAAAGCCCTGCAAGTTAGGGAGATGACCCATATGATGATACACTTGCTGACAAAGCATTAATGTTTATGTCAGATGATGAAAATGAGGAATTTTCAGGGTTTTAAAATCACCATGTATGATTTATGTCATGTTTTCTGATTAAAGTGTTGAATTAATAAACCATTTTCATATATTTAAAATAAATTTTACGCATATTTATTCTTCAAAAATTATTCTTCACTAAATTCTTCATATGTATTTTTATTTTACAAAAATTTAATATATATTTTGATGTTTTCTTTTTACAAATGAAGATCAATAGGCACCTCACGGTTTTGTTTTTGTTTATAAAATTGTTATGATTCAACTTAGCGTTAGGAGTTAATGGAAGTTGTTTTTGCATAAAAACAATAAGTACTGTATTACAGTTTAACAATAGATGTTTTATATTTTACTGTCCTGTACTTGCATATAGAGCTATCACTGTAAAATCACGTATCCTGTTTGTGTTATTTTGGTGCAGTAGGTAGGTATACTAATATGGTACCTAATAAAACAAAATAAAAATCTAGCATTCATTAAAACATTTTCAGTAAAACGAAACACTTTCTTTGTTCACATGAACTTCGTTATACTGAGATTTGATCTGTAGCTAAGCAGAGGTGAGAAGTTGACATGCCAGCTGAAAGAAACAATTTTAGCATCTTAATCTTATGCAGTAAATATTCCTTAAGCTATCGTATATTTATGGATACCATAGTTTTTCTTTCCATAAAATAGAGCTAGGGAAGAGGTGTTGCCTTATTTTTTGGGTCAACTTATCAGCTGAACATAGGCTAAAACCTGAGATTCACCTCAAAATTTTAGGAATCGACTTATACGCCGGCATATACGGTATATTAGAGAGGCATTTACATAGCAGTAATTAGAAATTATCAACTTTTTTGAACTTAATAAAATCATAGCTTCTAACTTGCCATCCTCTGATGTTCAGTGAAGTCTCTCTTTCAGTTTTGGAATTATTTTTTTATTTGGCCAAGGTATTGTAAAAGCTTGTTAAATAATCTTCAAAAAAATTGGTATAAGAAATTAGATTTGTATACCCAAGAAGATAAAATTTGTAGCTGAAAAGAAAATTCCTCATGAATCATAAAACTTGAGTGATTGTAGCAACCACAGGTTAAGTATGAAGTAGGCACATGAGTTATATCAATTATAAATAATCCGAAATGGAATAGAAGTTGGGAGTGTTAATGATCCCTAATAAAAAACAGCAGAAATAGCAGTTCCTTAGATTTTGTTCTTTAATTGATTATGGGTTACAGTAATTACATTTCTTGTTCTTTAAATTAGTTTCCTTCATGACAATTTAAATAAGGAACAAGGAAAAGACTATTTTGTGATAACTTTATTCCTTTGTTTATCTTTTCCTTGGTTCTGCATTCATTCCCCAGCTTTGTCAAAGATGTCAATTCTATAATGTTGCGAAGTATTCATGTCATACTGATGAGAAATTTAATTTAGAGTGAGAATATTGGTATTTTTACAAGTAATGATAATATTACTCTATGATTTCTTCATATTGGTCAATTTTTTCCATAGAATTTCACATATTATTCTATTAATTTACACAGTTTGAGAAGTAAGTTTCGTATTGCATCAATGATAAATGTTTTTCTTATGAGGAGGTATTTAGGAGACTGACAAATAGTGTTCTTAGCCTAAATAAAATTTACTCTTTGACTTGACTTAAAATCTTTCTTCAAACATTCTTTTACAATTTTCCGAGAAGAATCATATGATTATACCATATGGTATACTTATTTATTTTAAGGATGTGAAGTTTTAAGAATTTTGTTGTTTCAGTATCAGGATGATGTCCTTCGTGAGTGAAGCAAAGATAGAATTATCAATCAAAGACAAAGTATTCACTACAGTATGCTCTCTATTTTTGCAGATATCCTGGTGGAGACTGCACCTCTGACATTTGGCTTGCTGAATCTTCAGAGTAAAGTTAAATATTTTTATTGTTACCATTCCAAGAATACTGTGATTCATTGGTAAATTTCCATTTTAAATAATGAACTGTAATTAAAAATATATATTTGATAAATTGTGTATCACATTGTAATGAAGCTAGTTATTGTTCATGCTCTTTGCAATGTTTGGAGTTTCACAGGGATCAATCATTTGCAATTCACGATGCAAGACTGATGTTAGTACCACTTCTTGAGTGATTTATATAATTCTAAATTGTGATTGCTTTCTTATTCTTTCTGGCGTCGGCAAACACGAATGAGTTATTTTCTATTTTTTTGCTGCCCAATAGAAATTTTAATCTTGTCAAAACCACTGTAAAAAACATCAGAAATATCTGGAAGAAAAAACACAAGATAATATGCAGACTGAGAAATTGTGAAGAAAATGAAGGATGCACTTAGTGGCCATTTGTCTCCTTGGACTACTATTGTGGCCATTCAAAATGTTCAACCATTTACTTACTTAGGGAGGCTTCATGAGCAATGAGTCCACGTCTGAGGATA
Source organism: Sympetrum striolatum (assembly GCA_947579665.1). Lineage (NCBI taxonomy): Eukaryota > Metazoa > Arthropoda > Insecta > Odonata > Libellulidae > Sympetrum > Sympetrum striolatum. The sequence continues at coordinate 70,468,041 of OX388346.1, read as the reverse complement.
TTTACTCACAAGTACAAAGATGTTATTTGTAGTAGCATTCATTTATGTACCTACTTATAATACATTCACACTCTTGACTTAGCAAGTGTTATATTTAACTTGAGAATCAAAAATAACATAATGGATAATTGTTTTTAAATAATTGCATGTTACTTATTGTGAAGAAAGAAAGCTTATTATGCTGAATCTTGAAGCAACTTGAACAAACTGTTAAAATTATTTTAGATTTTGTATTGTATTTCAAAGAAAGCATTGAAGGATCAATTTCATGTACAATTATGTATAATTAATGTCCGTGAGATCTTTCACTGCACTTAGTTGCTCTTGAAATAAATGAATGAATATAAGGAAATTTACAAATAAAATGGGTAAAGGGCTGAAATTGCTATTTGTACTCTTCTCCAACACATCTCTCTCAAACAATAAACTAAAGACCCAGGAGCAAGTTCGCCCAAGAACTACATAAAAAAATCTGATGTGGCCAGCACATGACTTTCTCCGTATATATAAGATGTAAATATTTATCTACCGCAGTAATTTCGAACTTTATATATTATCTTTGACGCCAAAAACATGATAAATAATGTTTTACGGGACATGATCGATGAAAAACAATGAAATTGGCCTTTCGCCCATAGAGCCCAGAGCACCCACAAAGTACATAATCAGCAAATTCCGGTTTATCAGTATTTCATGAATAACTCTTACACAATCAGTGATACAAAAATATGTTTCAACCAAAAGTTATAGTAAATTTTATTTTCTAAAACTTTTATAAATAATAGTATATACCTAAATATCATATTTATGGAGATATTTTGAAAACCGGAAATGAGCTTTGAAGAAGGAAGCTCAACTTCCGGTTAACCGATTTACACCAAAAACTAATCAACTCTAAAAAAACTACCAAAGTACTACTTATGAAATTTGGTGTTGATACAATGAATGGTTTTCATGTTAGAGCGCCCACAAAGTACATAACAGCTACTTCCGGTTTATCGGTATTTCACGAATAACTCCTAATAAACCGGTGATACAAACATATGTTAAATACAAAAGTTATAGTAAATTTTATTATCTAAAACTTTTGTAAGTAATACAACACATGTATATATCATATTTATGGAGATATTTTGAAAACCGGAAATGAGCTTTAATGAATGAAGCTCAACTTCCGGTCAACCGATTTACTCCAAAAACTAATCAACTCTGACAGCACTCACCACAAAACTATATACGAAGTTTGGTATTGATACGACCAATAGTTTTCTGTCTCTTTTCTTCTCTTAGAGCGCCCACAAACACACACACACATACAGACACACACACATACACACAGAAATCATTCCGAAAATAGTCAAAACGTGTTCTAGGGACCCCAAAACATGTATTTCCGTTGAAATCTCGAAGTCGAATTTTTTCATGAAAACAATACTTTCTCTATACTTCGTATATGGAGAAAGTAAAAATCTGATGTGGCCAACTCATAACTTTCTCCATATTTATTAAAAACAGAAGCCTATGCCGGTAATATATATATAATTCAAAAACAATGATTGTTACAGGACAATGTTTCATACAAAAGTTGAAGTAAAATACATTATCTATAACTTTGGCACATAATTGTATATACGTACATTGCATTCTGACAGAGATATGTTTGAAAAACTTCCATTTCTGGATAAACAACATCTTCTGGTTAACCATTATTCAAGAATAACTCTTAAACAATCAGTGTTACAAAAACATGCTTCACACAAAAGTTGTAGTAAAGTACATTTTCTATAATTTTTGTGTGTAATTGTGTATACCTACATTGCATTTTGACAGAGATATGTATGAAAAACCTCCATTTCTGGATTAACAACAACTTCCGGTTAACCATTACTCAAGAATAACTCCTAAGCAATCAGTGTTACGAAGAAATGTTTCATACAGACGTTGTAGTAAAGTACATTATCTATAACTTTTGTATGTACCTATATTGCATTCTGACAGAGATATTAAAGAAACAAAATTTTGTTCCAGTTAAACCGGAACTTCCAGTTAAGCGATATTCACCAAAAACTAATCAACTTTTGGCATTGTTAGGAAAATACTAAATATGAAATTTGGAAATGATAAGATAATTACTTCTTAAGATAGAGCGCACACAAAATTTTTTACCACAGACAGATATGTTCGGAAAAATAGCGAAACCGAGCTCTATGGGCCCCAAAAGATCTATTTCCGTCGAAATCTGGAGGTCAATTTTTTTGCGAATACAATACTTTCTTATACTACGTATAGGGAGAAAGTAAAAATCATAGTAAAATATGTTGATATTTTTGTTTCCACTAATGAAAATTTGGTGTTGAAATTTAAAAAGCTATAATTTTGGATGAAGTGTTAAAGAAAAAAATAAATGATTAGAAGCTGATGGACGTAAGACCTAGAAGCTGCTTTAAAGGGAGCTGATAAATACTAGTACATTTGCTATTCAGCCCAGTGCAGATCTTTTCTATTATGTGCTAGACCTTGCTTTCTTGACTCTTCTCCCTTTGTTCTTCACATCCTGCAGCTAGCATTTCAGAATTCTCTCTCCCTTCCGTTTTTATCCATTCTTCCATCCTTTTCACAGGATACAAACCATGCCTGCTGCTACAACTTAGAGAACCCTCCCTTTTTGATATATATTTCCTCCCTCTCCCCACTCATTCTAATTTCACTCCTCTTCCAAATAAAATTTTATCTTCCTTGGATAAAACCCATGTTTTTCCTACATTTATTATGACTCACTATTTTGAAGCTTTATAATTTTGTGTAGCTTGACCAAAGAGTCTCTCAGTTCAGAACAATTCATTATTAGTGCTTTTGATACACTAATTATTGCATTAAATGATAGAGCAAAGGGTTGGAAAGGTAAGGAAGACATATGTAAGCAAATTAAGGAAGCACCTGTTGATTCTCAACAAGATAAATACAAGTAGGATTAACTATAGTAGTTAAGTAAGAAAAAAATCTCTCCTAACTGCTTTGTTCAATGGGACAGGTGGTAAAAATCAAAGATTATCAATTTTTTCACACACTTTATCTATAAATTATAGTAGAACTGTGTATTGATTCACTTGGACATCTGTGGAGATGGGAGTATCAGTTTCATTTACACAGAAAAGAATACAAAATCACTCATCATAGCTAAATTCTTTATATTTATTGAAAATACATAATACATTAAAATTTCAAGCATTTCCAGAAATAAAAACCACACATCGAAGCTGATCTTTTTATCGTGTAATCTAAGCAAAATGTAGTTTGGAGTAGAATCAGACTACATACTGAATTCTTAGTATAAGTGAAGATCAAAACTAATACTATTTTTAACTGACACATGGTCTTACCCTAACATTTAGCGTCAACTGATGATTGATTGATCATTTAAGAATAAATATCCAAGATGTTTTAACATTGCATTTTATATTTAGCTATGTGTTGGAAATCACTTTGCAGACTTTCGAAACATCAGCAGTCAAAAAGTATTCTTCATTTAGATTAATATGAATCAAAGAACTTACACTATTTTGAATTCTGTTGGATTAAAATTTACAGATAAAAAATCGTAGATAAACTCCAAAATTCTCAAACATAGGTAATTAACCTGCTTGGATGCATTTGTAAGGTCAGAAAAGATAGCATCAGCTAAGCGATGTTGGTAAAAAATATCAAGTGATATAAAAAATTTATTTGTGGGAAAATTAAATTCTTAGATTTCCAACTTATTTAACAATGTCATCTAGCTGTATATTTTGAGATTTATTATTCAGAGTTAAATATTTTTTTAAGTGGAGCTTTAGGGTGGAAATAGGTTAATTAATTAGATATATTTCTGAACCATATTCAACTTGAGGAACCGCAATGCTTTTCCGCCTTGAGTCCAGGCTTAAGAAAAATTACCAATTTATTGCAAAAATTTATTTTTAAAATGCTGAAAATGTAAGATACTGTGGATAATGATATTTAGAACCATAATTCTTAATGAAAATATCTTAGATACTGACCAAGGGTTATTTAATTTTTATAAATAAAAGTAACCTTCTGGATCATCTCATTCACTTCATGTTAAACTCCTTAGTGATGGTTACTACCTTTTTGAAGGTAAACAAGGAGCCCTACACCATGAGAATCCCAGAAATTGGCAGTTATGACTTTCCCAGCACCAGGGCCGGATTAAGGGCAGGGCCGCGGCACGGGGCCCCCACAAAAAATGCGAACAAATAGTTTTTTTAATTTTTTAAGGATTTAAGTTGACAAAATTTTCGTGAAAGTGATTCGAAATGCTGTCGGATTTGCTATATGTTGTCTCTGTATTTGATGACTAAGTTAAAATTGTGATAATAAATAAATAAAATGAATTGAAGACATAATCTTATTGTATAATGTAATTAATTTGTGACCGCAAAAGGGCCCCCACACATTGATCGGCCCTGGGGCCCCTGCATTCTTAATCCGGCCCTGCCCAGCACATGTAATTGTTTTTCGTTATTTGGTGGACTTCCACCCTCATCCACTACTCCTTTGTCTCTGGCAAATAATAATGGATCCTTGTTTCAATTACTGTAATGAAACATTAAAAAAACTCATTGAAATTGTATTGGAACAAGTCTTTCGAAGATGTTCATTCAAATCGTTTTTGGTCAATCATTAACAATTACAGCAGCCATCAAGCAGAAAGCTTTCTCATACCAAAAACTTCATGTAATAAGTGATATTCATGTAGCCTGCTGAGGTGTTTATACAGTCAGCAAGGTTGCATATCTTCAATTAGTATTCATTATTGATTACGGTATTGTAAATTTTTGTCCCAATATTGCTGATAGCACAGACTGCTGGAGATCATGTGTGCTCATCATCTTTTATGGAAATGGGATGATACTTAAATTCAGCAGTCCACTGTAACCCTCCTAAACAAAGAAGAATATCATATCTAACTCCTCTATTATAAATCTTTTGAATCAAAGAATCTTATCACAGCTCTTAATTTAATCTAATTTTTAGCAAATGATTTCACTGAATAGCCAAGTAGCTACACACATTTATCTGAAACTTAATAGTGCACCAACCAAAGAATTGTATGCACTTAGGAATATCGTAGTAGTTTGGCTACTTTCATTCCAATTCTGTGTAAGAAGACTGAGAGCTTATGTAATGCCCCTCATGTTAATGAAAGACACTCTGGTAAGCTTTTATAATCATTGTATTATTTTGTAAGCAAACACTGCTCAGTGGGTACTATATCTGAAAAATTGAGTTTTCAGCCTACATGGAAAGGGTCAATTCTTAGTAGGCATTTTGAAATAAAAGGGTTAATGAAAAGAAGAGAGAGAGCTGTTTCAATCCATACCACACTTAAATCCAACAAACAGTCAAGCCTTTATAGAGAAGCTATGAATTCTAGGATATACACATCGCAATTAACAGTGTTGGAACTGCATATTATGACCAAGGACCTGCTGTTGCCCGTTTTTTAGAGATTAAAGAAAGAAGAAGAAAGATTCCAGATGAAAAAACTTATGAAATGCTTGAATTTGTTAAAAAGTATTTTGCCAAAGATAGTAGTACAACGTAATTATTTCTTTAAAGAAACAATTACAAATGAAAAATGTTTATAAATTCTTATTTAAAATTATTTATCCATCTATATACGAGTAAAAGTTGCTTGCATACTGCAAGCATATTGATGATACAGATTTCAAGTCGATATCACATCGGGAAGGTCCTCGAATGTAATTTTACAATCCATATACCTTTGAAATATATATATTATGGTAGAATACAAATGGTGCCCCAACGTCAAACCAGTGATCATAAGATAAAGGATAAATTGTAAATATGAAACGCTCATTACTTCTAAATTTTAATTTTCTCTGAAAATGAGTCATAAAGAAAATTGAAATCCCCACCATAAATTTCAAATGGTAGAGCCATCACCTGGTCTCGATCCCAGGACGTTTCGGGAGTTATGAATATATATAACGACCTGGTAGATATAAAACTTATTTAATCCAAAGTTTTATGTTGATATCATACTGGGATGATCCTAACATACGATTCCATTATCCCCATTTGCAATGCATAAAGGAATGTAAAATCGAACTCTGGAATCGAACCAAGAATAATCATGGAAACGTTAAACAGCATATATGAAATGTATTTATGATCTCTATTTACATACCGGGTTTTAAGTTTCCATGTCATCGGGAAGACATTAAAAAAAAATCTGAAAATCGCCGCAATACATTTTAAATTGGGGAATATTTGCCCTAACCTAGCGTCGAACATGGGATAATCTTCGAGGGTGTCTTTATAGTTTTCGTTGAGCATACACGGCTTCCAGCGATCCCTCGAATATAAACTCTCTAATTTGCCGGGAAGTGCCTAAAAAAATTTCCTACAATCATATAAAGCCATTCTCGTCGGCTGTCGCTGCATCGTAAGGCAGCGATCGGTCCATGTTTAAAGGCCGTATGCCCCTCTTTCCCCTCACCGCTCTTCACCTATAACGCATTATCAAAAGCGGTTCACTTCGGAAAATGAACCCCCGCGCGAAGTCATGGGCACATGCTCCACGGACTCTACCTTCAGAAAAATGACTATAGCCACAAACGATAAAGTCCGTAGTAACCATATAAAAAAATACCAGGATTATTTCTCCTGATTTCCAAATATTACATTTAATTACTTCTACTGCAACTACTCCTTATTCTTACACTTCTACTTACAAAATTCTGCACCAAAATGTTTTATTTCTACAACTCGTCATCTTCGCTCTTCTTACTTTTTATTAAAAAGTATTTCTTAAAATTACACAACTATTCTTAAACTAGAATAAATTTCACTCGTCACTGAAATCTTCAGTGAAGGAATTTCTTTTGAGAGAAATTTTTTAAGAAAAACGCTCACACTGTAAATGTTCATCAAACACTCTTTGAAGACACTCAAAACATTGATCGTCAACATCACTATCCTATTTTCCTCTACTAACACGGGTCAAATGGATAACAGGCAGCTATAATAAGCTCTTCATACTTTTATCCGTGGTGTTTCGGGCCGTCCTTCAAGTATGAGATGCGTAGTGTGCATGATATCATCTTCTCTCATCATGAGGTAGTGACGTCAGGTGCGTGATGACGTCAGTTGCAAAAAACATGACGAAGAGGAGCGGAAGTATCTAAACATTGGAGAAAGGGGAAGTACCTTCCTGAGATCAGCAAATGTCCACAGCAAGCTGTAGTAAATACGTTAAAGGAGTACCACTTCTAATGGTAAGCTTGCTGGTACCATCCCAATATATTATCTTTCGTTATGCTAAATTTGCCTACCTTTAGCTTGATTTACTTCTTCAATTAATCCTCTATTTCAGCAACCATATAACTCTGTTTTAAATCTTGATGACTAAATCAGAAGGCTGGCTATCACATTTGTTGCGGATAAATTCGGAGTGACTAGAAGGCCGAGCATATTGCGAGAATGAGTTCCTTCACACCTGTTGATTGGCCTGCATGTTTAACAAGTTCATCGAACATGTCTTCTTTTTCTACTCAAAGTAAAGGAGATGATAATGGTTTGACATAAACTCAGCTTGAATATATATGGTGTGAAGTGTCGGGCTTTTGTTTTTGAAACTTCAAGCTCTTATTTTATAATTTATCTTTCAGGTGAAGCATTTAATATTCATTTACCGAAACTGGTAATTGTGGAAGAGCCACAGGAAAAATTTCGTTTCCGATATCGATCGGAAATGATGGGTACTCATGGCTGTATTTTGGGGAGAAGATCGGACAGACTACGGAAGAGATACCCCGAAGTAAAGGTAAATTCGCACACCTTATATTTCGAAGAATTTTAAGGTTTTGCATACTTAGAGCAACGGTTTCTTACCTGTTTCGACTTTTACTTGACAGCCTATTTCTGAAAACTGTATCACGTATGATAAAAATTTGTCGCAGCATATATCGTTTTTTTGGTAAATTTGATACACAATAATAGTAATGTTGTTTTTTGGAATAATTTAATACTAGCTATTTTGATTGCAATTTTAACTTTCGGTCTGTAGGTAGGATTTGCGTGAGAAACGACTATATCGAATATACTTTAGTATTGCTTTCACATAGTTGGCAGTTTCTTAAAAAGCTTGTAGCAAAAATTTAAGGCAAGATCTGGATTCACCATGTGTAGCACGTTGTTTGTATGGAATGTCAAGCGTTTACGCATTGTCAGCGATGTATCATATCAAGTGATAAATGATTATTATCAACCTCCTCCTTTATATAGCTCGTCAATTACAATGGTGGAGCTGCTATCATCAGATGCTCTCTTGTGGCATTCCTTGGCAATTCCAACATTCCAGTTCCTCATGCTCACAGACTTACTGTAAGAGTCCAGGATGTGGACCAAGAGGAGCCACAAGAAATTGTTGTGGATGAGCAGACTGCCTATACTGCAATGTAAGCATAATTTTTCAGTTACAAGTAATTCTTATTTAATCATTCTGCCCTCCATGAAGCCTAAATGTCTGCTGGTTTTTCAAACAACTTGTGGTCATTGTGGAGTGATCTGATTTAACTAGAGCTGTATGTGAGAGAGACTGGAATAGACATTTAGCCTAGGGATGTTTGGTGTGAATAAGCCCTGTTCATTAGAGTGCAAATTTTTTTTATATGAATATTTCTCACGCATTTGGAAGTATGCAATTAGCAAGTCTTCTTCATTGCTGTAACATTTTTTTAGAAATTTGATTTGATCTTGTTTTCTCTTAGATTCCAAGGCATGGGGATAGTGCATACCGCAAAGAGATATGTTGTGGAGGAATTGGTGAAGAAGAAGAGGAGGGAGATGTTAGAAAAAATTAGGGGCACTAGAAATAATGATAATAGCCTGAGCGTGAGAGAAGAAATGCAGGTAAGCACTGATTCAATTAGATTGTATGAATGTATTGATATATTGCAACTCAGGCAATGCAATCATGTTTTATAAAAAACAGCATCCTAAGAATGGTGTATTAACCCTTTTTAAAGCCCTAATAAAATATTTATAAATGCAATATGCCCCGAGGTATTTTTGGTGGGATGAGGCTGTGCAGGCATATTATTTACCAAAGCCTAAAATATAACCCTAGTTATATATCTTTACAATTTTAACTCATTTGCAATAATTATTGGCAGTTATCTTTTTTAAATCCAGTCTTAATTTTCCTCTTTATTAGTAATTAATGGTGCTATATTTTGTCATTATTTTTGTCACAGGTACCTTGATTTCTCAGAAATGGACTCAGTCTCTAGGTTGCCTTTCTTTGGCTGCAACATCAAACATTGTTTATTCATAAATATCTAACACTCATGTAGCCATATATTTGATTTAATAGAAATAGTAACAATTTATTTATAGTATATATGTCACAGTAGAAGTCCATTATAAGAAGTACAAAATGTAACGAGAGTTTTTTTTATTTTAAACCCTGCAAACCGCCAGTGGCGTGTGGCAGGGGATGTAAAACACCGACATCCCTATCTAATCTGGAGAGCTATTAGCTTCTCTAATACTTCAGGGGGAAAACGACCAAAAGTAACTATCCGTCCTGGCAACTACTTCCCTGTATTGCTTTTTTGTTTTCTCCCTACGATTGCGGAAGTTTATAACTGGGATAACAGTATGAACTATCTCCCCTCCAAAATAGGTATTGAAAAATTTATCAAAAAGCTTCCGTCGATACTCAAGTCTTCTATCACTAAGAGAATTCCCCCCAGGGGTTTCTATCATAACCGAAACACTGCTGTCAAATCTGAAATCTCCGTTGACGAATCTTCCCGCTCTATGTTAAACTCTCATCAGTAGGATTAATTTCCGATCTCAAGATTGGAAATTAAACTTACTTCATGAGGATCCCAAATGACACAGCAATACTCAAGTAGAGGTCAAATCAGGGAAAAGTATGCTGTTTAATTTACTATAGATGAACATCCCCTCAGAATTCTACTGGCTAACCTTTGCATCCCATCCCCCTTTCCTATTATGCTTCGAATATTCTCTTTGATGGAAAAATTACTGCTTATTAGATAATTATGATGCATCACGAGCCTTTTTGTAGTGAAATAAGCTATTATTCTTATAATATATATTATGGAGATCGAATTTTGAATGTAACTATTATGATCAGGTTATGGATGGGCTTTGAAATGAGGATAAGTTTGAAATAATGAAGATACATATTATTTTTGTGTTTTGATTTAAGGTGGTGTCTGCATGTTTTGAATAATAGTAACTAGGAATGATTCTGTGAAATAACTAAAATAACCTTTAATCCTTAGATGCTCGAGTTGCTGATGTGTTAGCTTTCCTTTCTTTGTCTTAAAACACCCAAGGTGCCAATATATTGGCTCCGGCTTTAATTGTGTGTAAAAGTGTGTATTTATCTTATTTTGAATAATTTTGACTTCCATACTGGAAATTGCATAAATATTTATAAACAAATGAAAATATAATTTCTTGCCACTGCTGTGTGGCAAGAAATATATCTTATATTTATTAATAATTATTTATATACCTATTGATATGTTGATCTCTTCTGCAATTCATCATCCAAAACATATTTTTGACCTTAATGGCCATAGAATGTACACTCTCGCTGCATATTCATCAAGCTGTAATCATCTGAATGCTGATATGCAATCATATCAGATCATTATCCTGTTTATGATTTCAGTCCTACACGGTCATCTTTTACGCACTTGTAAGTGCAGAATCTAATTGATAATTTGTATTCAAAAGTTATCTTCGAAAAGTTCTTATAATATAAATAATAAGTGCAAAACAAATAAAAATGTAATAGTATATTTTTACCTTTTTCACATTGAATCCCTTTTAGTTCTGTTCGTAACTGAAACAACTAACATCCAGCAGCCTATACCAACAAAAGATTGGTAGGGTAGAGATTGTCACCCTACTTGCAGAAATGGAAATATGTTATTTTGACCTAGATGCAAGGATTCTTGTCATGTATTCTAAATATGGGGCAAAACAAAAAATCTTCAATATCATCATATTGGCAAATTGAATTGTCTCAGTCAACTTGTTGGACCCATAAGATTGTGGTTATCAAGCTTTTGGGAGTGAGGAATTATTTACTTATTGGTATATCATGTGTTTTTAGACAATTTCTTTATGTCTACCCGTATTGTTCTGCAATTCTATACCATAAGAAACTATATAATGAGTACCATTAGGAAGAACAGGATGTTACTTCCAAAATTTCCAGTAAAATGGAAATTTGCAGTTGAGGAGAATTCACACCTTCGATCAGGAGACTAGCATGTGGAAGCCTTGAAAATCCAACACAGAAAGGGCGTTTTCTCTTTCTTTATAGTAAAGGAAAAGCAATAAAAAAATCAAACTGTTTTTACTATGAATGAGGTAGAGAAAATTAAACTAAAACCATGTATTAATTACAATTATAGTATGTTTTTTGTGAGGGGGGGTAGATGAGACATTTCGGGGGAGTGATGAAATGTAAATTTTTTCACTCTAGGCTTTATATCTCATGAATAATGTGAACTTTATAATTCAAATTTGTGTATGGGAGAGTAATTAATGTGTTTTCTTTGCATATGTGGAAACGTATAACTATGTAGGGTGCTAGAGGATCATTTATACAACTTTTTCTTCAAAACCGTTTATTTCAAATCAATCTATTTCAGCATTTTATTTAAACCAATACCCTTACTTCTAAGGAACTCATAGGTTCTGCTGCATTTGGACATTTATGAACACCAAAGAAATTGGCCTAAATTTCCTATGGTTGAAATCCCTTATTTTCATCATTAATTGTAGCAAATGGAATGAATTGCAGTTTAGATAAAGGATAATAAACCTTGGAAACATGTATTTTTAATTTATTTATGAGGGAGTAAATTTGAAGTAACTAGCTCCAGATTGTATTTTTTTAGATTAAAGAAGAAGCTCAGTCCGAGGCCAAAATGATGAATTTGAACATAGTGAACCTGTGCTTTGAAGCATTTTGCAAAGATATGTATGGAATATTGACTCCAATCTGTGACAAAGTGTATTCAACTCCAATAAGCAATATGAGTGAGTTATTTTCTTATGAATATCAATCCTAACTTTACTATTCAACAATTCTCTTTGCTCAGCAAAAAATACGTTCAAAGTTCTATAATTAATTCTGGGTGGTTACCTATGTTTTCTCTAACATTTCAAAGTTTTTAACAGAGAAGTTTGTACAAGAGGCATTTGATAAGTCAGTGACTTTGGAAAGAGATCATGCTTGAATTGCTCGTTTTATTTTATCTCAGGTCTCGAACATTTTTTTCATGAATAAAATGCCTTTTAATTTATTTGTTAAAAATCCATTGAGTTTGTTCAAAAGGAGACAACATTAATTTGCTGAAATGAAGAAAAGTGAATTTGTAGCATTCATAATGCTCTACTTCTTGTTTGCGAAAGCAATCAAGGAAATGGAAGAAAAGATGAAAAAGTATTTTGGTTACCTTGTTCCGGTACTTGATATGGTTAACAAGCGGTTTGCTGGATTTCACTGTGGCCATATATGCACGAGTGATGCATCCAGGACCTGCAGTCACAACTGTAGAGATTGCCAACAAAATCAACTATGTGAACCACTGAGTGAAGATTTGCAAGATACCTAAGATTTAACAGTTCAATTGAGTGTATGTTCAATATCCTGCATGAAAATTAGGTAATAAGGAAGCAAGATGGATACCACAGTTGCTCACTATTGAGCAAAAGTAGAGTTAAACAAATCTTTCTTGGGTTTCCATCTGAGTTAAGACATTGATTTGCACTGACATTTCAGCTCCATCTTTAGGGATGACACTGTGTATAGTGTGACAGGGGTCCCTTTTGTGATTAGACAGTATAAAATCCCAACAAAGATTAATGATCGCTTTGGCCTTAAGACACCAGGAATCCACAGTGAATGCGGATTTACTTACATTGGGGAGGTGAGCTTTCCCATAAAAACTCTACTAAAAGAGTACTTACGATGACTCCAATGTCATCACCCATCAAAATCTCCAATAGCACTCCTGTAATGAGAATCACCAAATCAAATTTTACTACACCAAAATTCAATGCAACGGCAATTGGAATAGTATAGTAAAAGTGGTGATTGATGTTATTTATTATATATACTGGAGTTTGACAGTTGTAAGGTGGGATCTACAACTAAATAAATTTACTATCAGCTTTTACAACAGACATACTCTCCTCAGTTTTTTACCCTATAAAACCTCTTACTGATTAACAATTCAGAATTACATCTGCCTCAACAAAAACAAAATCAATCATGACAAGGGATTATTCCTAATTACAACATGGAATGGAACAAAAAATCAAAAAGAGAGAAGGAGGAAGAACTTGAGCAATGATGAAGTGACAGGCGCTGACCTTGTCTGTTCCGGAACTGTCTCCCTATATGTGAAAGTGTGTGGTAAAATCAGATCTGTTATTCTCATAGCCTGAAAATGGATTGAAACCTTAGAAAGATTTATACAGTTTCCCGGGAAAGTAGTAAAATGCAGAATTGTATGACAATTTCCTGGAAGTACGTGGATGTGTTCAAACTTTCAAACAGTTGATTTCCCCTGGAAAATATGTTCTAAAGAAGGAAGAAACTGTTCCATCAACTATGGTATGTTATTTAAGAACTGCTTAGAAAAGGGATAAAAATTCACTGGTATATGTTATGCCTCTTTATTGGATATGTTTCCAGAGGAATTTGTGAAAAAGCTACAGCAATTGGCAAAGGAAAATATTCTACTTCACCAGGATATTGTATTCACTCACACTTCTACTGTTGCAATAACCAAAATTGCCGAATTGCGCTGTCAACTGCTGCATCTTCCCCTCTTATCTATATTTGGTCCCTTCAGATTACTACCACAAGAAATTGGGAGGAAATTCTCATCAAATAAAGTGATCAGGGCTTAAATTCCTATTTTGCAGTTTGAAAATCATATTTTTTGGAAGGCATAAGTAGGAATAACATTAGCTAAAATTTACTGTGCTAAAAGGAGACTGTGTTGAGAAATAACTGGATACTATAATTAATAATATAATATGGTAAAAAAAATTGTTTCTAATTTAATAGTCTCTGACATCAAATGCCCCTTTTAACTTCTGCATTTATTCTTTCTTTTGTTAATTCTTCATATAATTTTTGTTTTCTTAATTGCTTGCATTTCTGAAAATATTCACTTGGGTAAATTTAATGAATGCAGAATGAATGAAAAAGTTATGTGAAATAATGTAATGTCTTGAGTTATATCATTTTTATTTTATAATTTTCAGAAAGTGCACAAACTGGGGAACTGAAAATATGCAGAATCGATAAAATTGACAGCAGTTGTCTCGGCGGTGAAACTATCTTTATTTTAGTAGAGAAAGTTGCCAAAAGTGAGTATCAACAGCAATAATAATGTATATGTTGCATTGACCTGCTTTGAATATTTATATTCACACCCGATGATTCTGTTCTATCTCATTTGCGAGTGATGTAAATCAGTTGACAGGGAAGTTTTTAACCATTTATTAGGATAAGATTGAGACTAATGAGTCTCTTATTACAGATAACCCATAGACTGCAAGTCTGTACATAAGTTTAGCTTATCAGAATTGTAAGAACCAGAGTCACAAAAGATGACCCCTTAAAACTACAATCATCTCCTTATCATTTCGTAAAATATAGAGCTTCTCTGAAACACTGATTTGGGTATTAGATGTTGCTAAAACAATATCACATCAGTTTACATAGTTACATCAGGGATCCTTTTGATGGCAATATTTACCAAGTTTATTTTGGGAATGGAAATATTTATTATTTGAAATCTTGTTCAAGTAGTGAAATTTTAATCCATCCTCCATATAGATCATCATTGTCTAAAGGCAATGCCTTGTTTCTACATCCAGGAGCTCCTGTCTTCTGCCATTCTCTTGAGTTGGAAGTACCCATTCATCAATGTAGATTGTTAAAATTCAGAATGATGGTTTATAAATGCTTTCCTAATCTCTACCTCCCCATACATCTCTTACAGTCCTATCCATCCTATATATTCATATGAGAATCAAGTGCAACACTCGTCAGGGGAACTAGATGTTTGTGTTATAACTGCAAAACCATTCACATTTTTGCCTTATTCCTCCCAATTATTGTGATTTAGAATGCAAAAAGATATTAAATGAACAAATAAGAAAATTTATTCAATTTCCTGTATTTTGGTACTCAATTTTGTGAGAGCATTATTTCTAATATAATTCTGTAAATGAAATAAAGCCTGAAAACAGTATAAAAGAACTTATGTAGATTCTTATGTTACTCCTCTAAATTCTAAAGAATAGTTTCCCATAATTTAACATATTGTTGAAACAGAGACTGAGGATTGTACCCAGGGTCACTGTTGAATGAGTCCAATGAGCTTATTTACAGAAAACAACTTTAATCATCATACTGGGTAACAATTTTTATCCCCTTAGAATAAGGAAAATTTTTAGTGTTGACTAGGGCAGGGTGACCACAGGACCTTGAAAAAACCTTGAATTTTTGCTGACTGTGAAAATGCCTTGATTTTTTTTGCAAAACCTTGAAAATTCCTAATCCAACTCGTTATCCTGGTTCAATCCAAAATAACAGCTCATTCAAATTCTGACAACAGCTCTGACTATGCGAAAACTCCGAAACCTCGTACATAAACAACCCTCGCAATTCGGGCTGCTGATTCGTGTGAATATTAATTTCCGGGCAAAGTTTGAAAGTTGTACCTTGTTTTTGTTGGAATAAATTTCAAATTGAATATAAACCAAAAACTGTATGTTGACCTTGAAAAATCCTCGACCCGACCTGACCTGACCTTGAAATGACCTTGATTTTTTAACATCTGATTCTGCGGCCACCCTTCTAGGGTGAGTTTCTGTTAGGGCATTGAAACCATTTTGGATGTTGTCTTTCCATTAACGGTTATATAAATATGATTTCAATTAATACGGAGAACTTAAGGCCTATATTTGTTAGGGAAGTTCCTCAAATGGCATTTTGAGTTTTCTATTCATTCCTTAAGGGGATTTTGTAATGCCTCATTTATGTTATTTTTTTATTTTCCAGAAAATATAATGGTACGCTTCTTTGAGTTGGATAATGATGAGTTTGGTCAGGAAATTGAAGTTTGGGAAGACTTTGGCAAATTTACTGAGCTGGACGTTCATCACCAGTATGCTGTAGTTTTCAAGTGAGTCTTATTTGGAGAATGAATTTCAATTTTACTGAAAATTTCAATGTATTATTTAATTATTGTTAATATGATTTTTCAATTTTAGATAACCTGAAACATATGAAAATTATTTATAAATTTAAGATTGTCAAAATAACAACTCACTTTATTTCCTCTCTCTTTTCATTTAAATTTGTTTCTTCTTTGTAAGTAATTTTATTCCGTCTAACTTTCGACTTAAGCTCTGTTAAACTCTCTCTTTTTGTAGTTTTCCTAGCTTAGATGACGTAGGAAGTTTTCAGCCAATTTCTGGCCAAATAATGAGATTTCACAAATAATGATTCTTTCTTCTCCTTTCTGTACTTTTTTGCTAATTGATCTGTCAGTCCATGTGTAAGTTCAAGTGTATATCCTTCCATGTATCAATTCCTTGGAGAGGATTTGTTAAACAGCTCATTAGCAACTATTAATTTCTTTATAATTCTGAGTGTGTTTCTACCTCATTCATTTTATTGTCCTGAAGTGTTTGTACTCTTAGTTATTTCTTCTTCACTCATTGTTGGCTTTACTAAGTTTTCTTCTTTTACATTTTTTAACTCATAAATAATTTTTAACATAGTGCTTTGATTTCTTCATACTCCATCATAGCCATGTATACTTGTGCAGCTATTGCATCTGTCAGATTAGTTACTTTCTCAACAATGACTATCCTTCTTTACACTAAAGGATGCTTTTCATGTCCATTCTAATGCTCTTCCTAAGTATAATTCCTACCCCTTCATGCTTAGTGATTCAATATCCTGTTGCTTCCTTTCCAAAATCTTTCTCTTCAGGTCACATCATTGATCACCTTTAGCCAAGGGCCATTCTTCACCTCTCTGGATGAAGCATTTCTGCATAATATTCACATCTCCACAGTTTCATTATGTGCATAAATTTACATGAAATTCTGTTAGAAGTATCAATCTTTAATGATTTATTTATGCTTAAAAAATATCATTCATGAGTGTATGTAGCCATTAAAAAACTACAACTGCAATGATTTTAATATCTTGAACATGTGGTTTTCTTGAAGTATACATAATTTCTGCTTTCATAAAAGATGCAAAACCAACTTGTTTTTCATCTATTTTTCTACACTGCTTATTGTTGTCAGTATATGGTGTGCTTGCATTAATTTGGCTCCGATTCTTTTACCATCTTTAAAGTATGCACTTATGATAACAAAGATTTTTAAAATCATAATTTTGGCCTGGAAAAGTACTTAAATTATTATTTCTGTAGAAATCCTAATTTTTAATTGTTATAGCAACTCCACTCCCTGTTATTTTGGTAGTCCCCTATAAATTTCATGTATCCCTGTTTCAATTTTGTAACTTTTTACTTCTTAGTATATACCATCATCAATGTTTCTTGTCATTTCTTGTTATCCATTGAGCAATGTACCAAATGAAATAGTACATTTCCTCAGTATTTGTTGTCTTCAAATATAACCATCCATTTCAGAGGCTTTGTAGAGAACTTTAAGGGTATTTTTATAGGTGGTCAATGAACATAAATAGATGGGTTCATGTCATTTACCATTCTTCCTTTTTATCTTGTAACAAAATTTCATATTGCTATTGCAGGACCCCTCGCTACAGGAATATCAACATAGAGCAACCGAAGGATGTATTCTTACAACTTTACAGACCGTCAGATAAAGACTCAAGTGATCCTATAAAATTTACCTACAAACCACGAGAAGCAGGTAAATACATTTTTAATCAGTTTGCTGTCACTGGATATTATTTATGAAAAAATATTAAAATATTTGTTGCTGTAGCTTTTATTTTGTTACTTCGAGTTTAAATTTGATGTGCTACCTTTATTTTCCATCCTTAATTATCATCAAAATTCAATGCATTATATTTGTTTTAAGTCATGATTTCTTCTGTATATCTATTGCATATAGTTATATCTTTGGATATACTAATATACCTAAGAGTAAAAGTTGCTTGCATTCTGCAAGCTATAGATGATGATATATATATCTACCTGCCTCTGTAAACTGTTTTAAGTAGTGGACTTTATATCAGGAAGTTCCTCAAACACAATTCTGTATTCCTCTTGTGAAATATATGGTAGAATTAAAATGGTGACCTGGCATCGAACCAAGGATCATAAGGTAAATGATAAACTGTTTTCATATAATGTATTCATTACTTGAAGAAGTTAACTACCGAACACTTTTCTACATTAAGCTCTAATTGCCAATCATCGCACCAATTCATAATTTTATCTAAGTCGTTCGAAAGGGTTAATCTATCCTCTAAACTAACTATTTCCCTGTAAATGACTGTGTCATCTGCAAATAACCTAACATTGCTTTCAATGTGATAGCTGAGGTCGTTGATGTATACTTAAAATAACAACGGTCCAATTACACTGCCCTGAGGGACGCCCGAGGTCACCTTCACCAAGTTGGAACTAATACCATCGAGTACTACTCGTTGCTCTCTATCGGTGAGAAAGTCTTTTATCCAGTTAATAACTTCTGCAATGATACCCGCAACTTCTAATTTGTACAGCAATTTATGATGAAGTAAATGTATCATAAAAGAATGGAAATTCCTGCCCTACCTTTCAAATGGTAAAGCCTCCTGGAGTAGAACCCAGAACTTTTTTGCAGTATTGAATGCATATAACCACCTGGTAGTGTTAACACAAATGTAATCCAAAGTTTGAAGTCGATATCATCCCAGGAACCCTAAAATAAGGTATCATTATCCCCCTTTGCAATGTAAATGATGCTCTGGCATAATTCAGCCTGTCTTTATAAATTGCCCTTCTGCTATTGATATTTCAACCTTGATATTTCAACACGTAACTTAACAAAGAAACTTTGTTTTTTTTTCACAATCCTTTGCTCTTAAATTTACATTTATTTCATCTTCAATTCTTTTCCAATTTGCCTAATCCTTTTCAAGCGTATCATTATAGATTAAATTTCGGTTGATCATTTCTTTTTATTATTTTTCTTCCAAATTTCCTTCTTTAGTTGGCAGGAAGAGGCTGAGGCATCAGATTTCTTATGACACAATTCCAACAGCTGTGGTTCAGGGATTCTCTCATCAAAATGAAGCTGGTAAGTTACCTAATTGATACATATTATATGAAAAAAATGAGAGCTAATTGCATAAAATGAGGATGGTTATTAATAACTTATATCCATTTTATTCCCTGTAAGTCTTAAATGGTGAGAATTGATGTGTGAATGTGTCAAACGTAAGAATATGCTTTATAAGATTTGTAAACCCCCAAAAATAGGCATTTCAGTCTAGATCAGGACTTGGTCACTTGCCAGACAGTAATTAATCTTTTTTAGTTATCTTTCAATGGGCAGAATAGTGTGAAACAAGGTAGGAAGAGAAAAATGTGTAATTTAGTGTCTAATACATAGAATCAATTGTATCAATTATCTCTGGATCAATATCTGGAGATTGCAAATATTTTCTCAATATGTCTCTTAAAGTGGTTTAACTTTGGTCTGGTATTATAGTGTATTGTTATGTATGGTTATCATCTAATGTGAAGTTAAAGCAAAAGCACTATTTAAGAGAAGGGTTTATTACAAAATTGTTAATGCTTCTGTTAGTTAAATACCACTTAGATGGTTGTTTTATCTGTAGAATAACCATAGTAAAAATTCGTGTTTTTGGTATCATGAGTAGAATTTTGAGTAATCTTACTCAAAATTGTTAATATTGTCATATCTGAAATATAAAGTGGAAATTCTGTGGGTTCCTGTGTTGGGTATAGGACACTTCGGCGCGGAACACTTCGGCGCAGAAAACTTTGGGGCGGAACACTTGGGCGCTAGCCATGGTTATGACAAAAAACAACTTCGTTGTTCGTTAAATTATTAGTGAATAATATGTAACTTGTGATTAGCGTAAGCTATAGAATTTGTCCATGGAATGGAAATTAGAGGTACTATATTGTTTAATGTTTAAGATGTTGTAAAGTTTTGTAAATAGTGTACAACCCAACCCAACCCTACCTGAATTCTATATCTTACGCTAATAACAAGTTACATACTATTCACTAATAATTTATTGAACAACAATGTTGTTTTTGATCATAACCGTGGCTAGCGCCCAATGCCCTGTGCCAAAATGGGCCTGCGCCAAAGTGGCCGCGCCGATGTGGCCCATTCCCTCCTGTGTTTGTCTTAGATTGGAGTACATCGTCTGCCTAATTTGTGTCAAAATTTCCTTGTAAAATGTGACGGGGAGATATGCTGTTGCATTTTTACTAACAAATTTTGCTGGGTTCAAGCCAAGACTGCTAGTTAGTGTTCCACAAGGAATACATGTAAAGTTGATTTTTATTGTTGCAGGCTTTGTATCTTTTGGTAAATAAAATTATGAATGATGGTCATATGAAATTGATAGAAGCACCAAAAGATTGATAATCAAAAAGAGATTCGTATTGTTTCCAATTTAAAACTAACAGAAGTTTGAAGTAAAGGGAAAGTTTGTAAAATGCAGATGAAGTAAACATTCCATTAAACAAAGATGAAGCCCATTCCTCTGTTAAAGAAGCTAATTGTGTGAGCTGGTAATTCCATGTGTATATAATATGTGGATTTTTTTGTCTCATTTAGAAGTAACGGCAAGAATTAATAACAGACTTTATGAAGAAGAAATTTTAGCGTTTGCTGTTCCCAATAATTTGAAGTGATGAATTTTAGGAGCAAGCATGTGATCGTTTCTTAGTCACGAAGATCTCAAAATGACAAAGCGGCTAAATGTGCATCGAGTCCATCATACCCTGCATCTCATGCACTCTACTTCCCTGATTGGCTTCTGTCAAGTATCTTATAGTTTCAGTACATTAAGTAATAACATCATTCTACATTTCATTTGTTATCTATTGTTTTCCTAAGTGTTGAGTAAGTCACATTTAGTATGGTACTTGCCAATTCTTTCTTCCCCTTATAATTTTGAGAGTGGCTCTTCGTGAATACTCAGCTAAAAATTCAAAACCAGATATTGCAAAAACTGCCAAATTGTACTCTATTAAAGATTGATGCCCTGTAGATTATTAATTTCTATCGCTTATGTATTGGTCTTCTGTTTAAGGTACTCCATAAAAAATAGCATGTAAATGTCATTCTAATAGTATCCAGGTTTACTCTTTATTACAAAATTTAACTAAAAGAATGCATAATTCGAACTTGAGACAGGTAACAGAATTTTATAAATTCCAATCCCAAATCAATTCCAAAAAAATTCTATAAATGCTTATATTCTTACAGTTCGTTATAGATAAATATTCAAAATGAGTTTTTTTGGTTGAAAAATCAATCAATGTAGATAACTCAGTCCTGTGCTGGCAATTCTTTTATTAGATTTGCATTGAGTTTGTTCTGCAATTTCTGTTACGTTGGAGCTTTACAGCTTAGAAAATTGATCTAAAGCCTGATTCCTCTAATATTTTCTGGAAAATTTTCATACAATCTCAGGAATCACATTCATGCTTTCATTATGCATATTAAACAATGTCAGGATAGTTCAGCTTATACCATTCTGTAGACTTCTGTGGGAGAAGCACTTTCTATTTGCTAAGAGTGGCTCTATTTGGTTTAGCTAGAAATTAGGAAGCGATCCAGTATGTCCTCGCTGATTCCATCAAATTTTTCATTCACTCCCATCGAAAGGTATTGTCTGTTAAATCGATATGAATATGCAATTGGACTTGAGTATAGTGAGAGAAGCATTTTTTTCAACTCCTTTTTAGTCACCTAATTGTCAGGGAAGGAAGGTTTTCTGGTACGGAAGTGGCTATTGTGGAAATTGCATTAAAAATTCCCTACCTAATTCCCCCTAAGTATTGATATCATAATCTACTAAAAATTTATGAATATCCAAATTAGCATATGAAAAGTCTGTCAGTACGGAAGTGTTCATAACTCCTTGATTGACTTCAATTGAAATAACAAATTTGTTGATATCTTTTGAAATTTTAAGGACTGGAAGTTATTCTTGGATTACAACCCAGCTGTTATGAAGCCAATCAATCAATCAATGAGAAAGTGCAGGCATCTAATGCCATTACTCAATTAACCTCAAATCTGTACACTTCTGTGAATTCTAATGTACCAAATACTCCAGATGAATTACTTGGCATTAGAATTGAGGAATTACTTGCAGCTCAACCTGATAATTATTCCAGAGAGTTAAGTCTAGGTGAGTTAAACCTCCTTTTTCCTCCAATAAATATTATCTCAATTAGAGAAGAAAATGGACTATTTTCAAAGAAACATTTTCAACCTTAAATTTATATATTTTGTGTACCGTATCTATATTAAAGTAGAAGTCCGTTAAAATGAGAGCTGACAAAAATCTGAAAAGTACTCGTTATAGCCGATTTCCAATACTAAATGTCCTTCCTCGTGAATCCAAGAGCAGAGAGTGCAGCAGAATGGAACTGTAGGGTTTGTAATCCCTACCCTAATGCCTCATAATGCGTAAAAAAGTATGTTTGCCTCGAAAATACTGTATTTACTCTAAAACAACACACTTTTATTTTGCTAAAATATCGGGGTGCTCGTTAGAATCAACGGCACACTAGATTTGGGTACAAAACTACTTATTGGCATGCACCGTAGCTTGGGGCCCATCCTTTTCTCACCCTGGTTCCATATAACTCGTCAAATGTTCTACCAATCAGCTATCGGTGCTTGGACTGTATACATGTGTTTATACAGTAACTATGTTTGCATTATATACGAAACTGTAGACCGATAGTTTTTAATTGAAATTGGCTAGCCCATTTGAGCCCATCAAACTTTTCAAATGAACGATATTGAATAGGCACTTGCATAGGACTTTTGCCATAGACGACTACTGACATTTTGTATACAGTGTATATGCTTATAGATATACGCATATATTATAGTACGCCTATATAGTACAGACCTAAAAGCTGCATCGAATGGCGTGACAGCATATCTTAAGGTGCGCATTATATTTGCGGGCAAATGATTTTTCAATGTACGACACTCGAATTTCGGGATACTTATTACTTAAGATGGTGCGTTAGTTTCGAATTATTTTTTTGGTTCATGCATCATAACGAAGCTGTGTCCTCTAATGTAAAATGTGGAAAATTATTGCTCGATAATTATCGAAAAATAATGGTGCCAAGCTTCGTATGAAAACAAAACCCACGGGTGGATGCCAATATGATGAGAACTCGATTAAAAATTCCGGCGCTGACTAGAGGGGTTGTTGCCGAAAAGAAACAAGGGACGAGGTGATGATGTACATACAGAGGGATAAAGGGGAAGAGTAAAACTTTTGAGAAGTTTCAAATCAAAGCTCCCTGAAGTAATTTTGCCGAGGAGGGTTGAGGCGAGTTGACGAAAACAAATGCATGAATTAAGTGAAGATACTTTTGCATTTAAGCTTTTTCTGCTCTTTGAAGAGGTAAAAAGCCTCAGATTATTGTTTGCTTTTCGGACTTTGTCTCTCACGTCCATTAACGATTCCGAGATATGCCTCCTGCAAGACAAACATAGAAACATGGCATTCATAAAGATACTTCAGAAATAACCACTTCTTATAGTGGGCGTAACTCCCTATACTTTTGCAGTGAGACGGACAACGGCCAAAACAATCACTCGCTATAATGCAACTCTTGTTATATGCAGTACTCATTATAACGGATTTCTCCTGTAGATGTTGATGATATAGTTTCAGAAAATCTGAATGATTTGGAATTATAAGAATTCTAAGAAATGATTTCATAATTTGATGTATGCATTTCAGTTTAGATTTTCAATGTTATCATATGAAAATGAAATTTAATTTCTTCCAAATCATTACAGTTTTTCTCTTTTGATATATTTAAAATATATGATATTTTCATGGAGAAATATTATAGATATAATGTGTAAACATTTACCGTCTGTTTTCTAGTATCATTGGATGCCCTCAATAATTTGGTGATGGACTGTTCTCCAGTGGATGGTATGTATATTATTTCTTTTAGCGTATCATTAATTTTGTTGATAGATGTATTGATATACTGCATCCTCTTCAATTTAATATACAACGAAGTTTTGAAAGTCAAGGGGGGAGTAACAATAACATGATTGTAAGATTCATGCTGTGGTATGTGTATCAGCATGTCCAGACCGGCTTGCTATGGAACAATAATTGTTAATAACTTAATACTCTGCATGTAATTTGACATTTCTTTAACCCTTAATTGTGCTTTGGGATAAATTTTTCCTTCTGCTGAGAATATCCTTTGCCTTAGTAATTTCCCACTTCAATTTTTATTGTGCTAGAAGGATATTTGTTATTTTTTCCACACATCGCAGTTAAAAAAGTTAATACATATAAATAAGACTTTTAAGGCTTTGTGGGTTGCATAACACCCAAGTAAAATATCCTTTTTCTTTGCCTACAGAAAAAGTAATCCCAAAAACCCATCCCTAATCACCGTTAATGGAAATAGAATGTTTCCCCAGCTTCTTCTTTCCTGTTTTGGAGGAAAAGAAGTTAAAATCAAGGATTCTCACACCACTTTCATTCATTCACACAACACCGCCACTATCTTATGATTTCTTTTTTCTATTTTACATTAGTTTGTTTTTATCCATAAATAATTATTATTTATTAGCTTGGAAAAGAACACAGTTTCATAAATGGTTTTTATTTGCACCCATTTAATTGAAGATGACCTCTCACATTTATATCCTTTCAAGTAGCTTTTGGTCCAGATTTATTTTTCTTAAGGATGTTATAGATTTTTACAAGGTTAAAATTTTATTGATATAAAAAAAGAAGAGTGCATTTTCTGGGACCTCTATGATTTTTAATTCCCTATACTACCAGGATGTAGCTTAAAATATTTTCAAATCTATATCATACATAATTTGAAATTCCTGCCATACGTTTCAAATAGTAGAGGCGCCTGGTGTTGAACCCAGTATCTTTCTGAAGATGAGAATATACCCTAGTTTAAATAAAACTTATTTAATTCAAATTTTGAAGTATTACCAGGAAGGTCCTAAAATAAGACTTCGTTATTCCCATTTTAAGTGGATTGGGTAATGTAAATTGCTCTCTGGGATCGAACGAAGGATCATCGGGGAAATCTTAAACAGCGTATGTGAAATGTATTTATGATCTCTATTCATATGCCAGGTTTCAAATTTCCATGTTATTGAGAAAGGGTTTAATAAAATCTTCATCTCTGCGATGCATTTTAAACAGGAGAATATTTGCCCTGACTTAGCGTCGAACCGAGGATAATCCTCGAAGATGTGGTTTTCGTCGAATATGCAGTTCTTTCAGTGATACCTTGAAATTCAACTCATTTATTTGCTGGAAAGTGTCTCAAAAAATTTCGAAAATCCCCACCATGCATCCTCTTGGAAAAATTGTAATTTCGGGGTTTTCGAGGCATTGAACCCATGACACTGAGGTTCAAAGCCTCATTTTGTCTGGTGGTTGCACAATATGGCCAATATGTCGTAAAAAAAATCAAGTCAGTGATACTTATGGAACATGGTTAGAATTTTTAACCCCTATTTCCGGAGAAATGTCTATTACAAGTAAAAGTTGCTTGCATTCTGAAAGCATATAAGATATACAAATTTCAGGTCTATAATATGGAGAAGGTCCTCAAAGAAAAAAAAAGTTTTCTTAAAAATCGCCACAATTTATTTTAAATAGGAGAAATTTGCAGCATTCTGGCATCAAACTCAAGCACATTTGATATCAGTTTAATAGATATAAATAAAGAAGAGCTCGTTTTCTGGGTACTATGATTTTGAATTCCCTATCTTACAGGGATATAACTGAAAATATTTTCAAATCTGTATCACAAGTAATCTGAAATTCCTGCCATTCGGTTCATATAGTAGAGACGCCTGGTGTTGAATCCAGGATCTTTTGGAAGATGTGAATACCTATAAAACCCTTGTAGAAATAAAACTTATTTAATTCAAATTTTTAATTCGATATCATACCGGGAAGGTCCTTAAATAAGACTTCATTATCCCCATTTGAAATGCATAGTGTAGTGTAAATGGCTCTTTGGGATTGAACCTAGGACCATCAGGAAAATCTCATGTTATCGGGAAACGGTTAAAAAAATCTTAAAAATCGTAGCAATTTCTAATTTTAGAGATACCTGGTGTCGAACCCAGGACCTATTGGCAGATGTGAATACAAATTTTATAACTTGGAAGCTTTTGATCTTATTTAATGCAAAGTTTGAAGTCGATATCGGGAAGTACCTAAAATAGGAATCTGTTATCCCCATTAGAAATGCATTTAGGAATACAAATGACTCTCTGGGATTGAACCAAGGACTATCAGCGAAATGTAAAACAGTTTATATAAATTATATTCATAATCTCTATCCAAGAGTTTAAAGTTTTTATGTTATTGGGAAGAGATTTTTTTAAATCCAAAATATCACCACAATGCATTTTAAATAGGAGAATATATGCCCTGACGTAGTGTTGAACCAAGGACAAGTGTTGCATGGAATAAATGGAGGAACCTTGGTGGTACTGTAATTTCGGATCAATGTATGAATAATGCTTGAACCTTTAGATTTAAGTTTGCTGCAACTTTTTGGTGCTATATTTAATAATTTCTCATTTATATGAACAATGATTAATCTTTTGTGTCTTTCTGCATCTCACAGCACTTGAAAGTTATTCCAAGACTTTGCAAGAAGATATCATTAGATCTGATGAAGTTCCAGAGAAAGGCAGAAAGAGTCTATTGAGAAGTCAGAAGACGTTTTCAGAACATTTAATTAAGCAACTTTGTGAGTTTAGCTCCGATGTTGACTCAATGAAGAGGTTCCTGGATAGAAGGAGTGCTGATGGGAACATGTAGGTATCATTGTGTGCTGGTATGCATAATCATAGGCTTTTATTTATTATTATTTATTTGAATCCTAAATATTTGGAATATGTTTGGATGAGAAAACTGGGGCAGGAATGTAAGTGTAGAAAGATGAAATCGTGCAAAACATTTATTGCATACTTGGCTACAGAGTTTTCAAGACTGACTTAAACCTGCAACATACATTATCAATGCTATTGGTTAGTTTACTATGAACAGAAATTATGTATATATAACATAATGTGCACCTCAAAATTTGAGTGTCAGAACAGATAAATCATTTGCCTGTAAATCGAATTCACACTTAAGAAATATGGCCATGCCATTTGCAGCACCATTATACATGTTTATTATACATATATACGTTGCTATATATGTGTATGTACACCGAAACCTCTACTTAAGTGCTTGTGGGCAATTTTCTGTGATTATTTTTGATAAATGAAGCTCTTTCAGTGGGTTTGAAGTACAATTTTCTCCTCTATACAGGACTCTTCACCGAGTGGTGCAACACTCCAAAATATCACTACTTGAAAAGCTTCTCATTATTATTGACAAGAGAAGTCTTCTTGATTATGTAGATAAAATCAATGCTAGTAAACAGGTAAGGTTATTTTCAATATTTTATAATTAAGTCTGAGGTATTTAACCTTTCTGTGGTTTAATATCAATTTTATCAATTACGTATACCTGTCACAATTTTATGAAATTTTGTGACAAAACAGATAATCATTTAGACGGTAGTCAATGCCATTGCTTTTTAATTACCGTATTTGATGGCATATAAGACGCACCTTTTTTCCTAAATTATGTCTCGAAAAATTTCCCTGCGTCTTATATGTGAAGGTTCAACCTCCACAGGTTAACTTTCAATACTGAATGCTATTTTTAGCCCAGATGGTCTATACTACCTATTTCATAATTGCAATCAATGATTGTGTTAATATTTGGCTTTTACGAAACATGACAACTAAAAGAAACTACATTTTAAGTTATTGTGGTACCGCGCTTTCGCACGGACTATTAAAACTCTTTTTCCTTGTGAGCGGCCAACTTAATTAGGGTGCGTCTTATACGCTGGTGCGTCTTATATGCCGTCAAATATGGTACTCAATTTTAAGTTTTATTCTGAAATATTTTTATCATCTTTGATTTGCGTGCTTCTAATTTTTACTTGACAAAGTTTTCTTAATTATGAAAATATAGAGTGGATGGAAAAAACAACAGCAAAAGTGTTGCTATTGAAATTGTTTTATTCATATTTGGCCATCCATCCATATTAACATTATCATTTGGAAAACATTGAGGGATAGTCTATTAGTTGGTAAAGTAAGGGAGAAGCTGTCATTAAAAGATAATCATCATAGTTGAAATCACATTTGCCGCCAGCATATAATAATTTTTTCTTGGGACTGCATTTATTCATCGAATGGGTAATTACTGATTGATTAGATTTCAAGCAATATTATCATGAACTAAAATCTTGTGGAATGGTGTTAATTTCTTTGACCCTTATGTTATGCCATCAAGTATTGGTGTAGTATGTGCCAAGTATTCTTTATTTTTATCTAGTTCTATGTGCTAGTCAGCACTTTTCTTAGGTTTGCCCATTTGTGGAAAAATAAATGTGTAAAAACTGAATAGAAATAAATTCGTTTGCCCTTCTTCTGTATTAACCTGTGTTGTATATTTTTCTTACAGACTTGTCTTCATTTAGCAGTGATGCAAAAGGAGTGTGAGAAGGTAAGACTCCTTTTGAAATATGGAGCAAAGCCAGAAATGAAAGATGGACAAGGCAACACTGCCTATCATTTGGCTGTTTCTGGACAAATAAGTATTGGTGCAAAACAGTATGTACAGAACCATTGCTTGGAGGAGTTGCTGAATCAAAAGAACTTTGAAAAATCACGATTTCAGATTTCAAACTTGAACATTTTTAATGAAGGTTTGTTGTATGAATGAATGTTGCTAATCCATTTTAGTTTCTATGAATTGATTAAATATATTCCTTTTTGGTAGGATATGGGAAGGACTTGTTCGACCCCAATCCTTTCTAATACCTATTATAAAGCTTCTTTGCCATTAAGTAACCAATTTGTATTAGGAATATTTATTTAAAAAAATGCATTTTTAATTCTATTCTTACCATTCTATTGATCTGATTTTCCACTGTAGAGCATGCCACAATCTTTATTTACTAATTTTATATTGGCTTAAATAACTTATTTTTTATTATGATTAGTTTATTTCCTTGATTACTTAACTTACATTAAGAAATAAGTATTTCGATATAATAGAAAGTCAATCATTTTTTTAAACTTGGTTACTTTTTCTGAACATTATCCATTATATGTTTTATTACACTGTGAAATCACATTATACAATTTACCCTCCCAGTTTGGATAAATTTGGCACTTTTTTCTTTTTATTGGTCTTAAAAGCATTGCAGGCTCAGTAAAAGTGCCTTTGCCCAAAGGTGATGATTCCAACACAAATGAAGCTCCTACCTTTTCTGCCACTATTCTTTGACTTCATTTTTTTGCTATTCAGTTTGTAGTTTGTTGTTTCCTCAAATGGCACCTAGCTGTTTGCCAAGGCCGAATTCCTTATTTATAAAAAACACGTGTACTGGCCACCTCCATGTAGATAACCATATTAAGAATTTGGTTGGGCCACTTTTTTCTAATCGAAATGTAATACCTGGCGAAAATGGCAAAAATTAGAGACGTAAATTTTTTATAAAAAATATCTTCTGTTAGAATTTTTGCCTCGAAGTTATGAAATTCTGACAAATGCATCAAAATTGTCATATTTTTTTCCATTAAAATGACCATATTGATTGTGAAAAGATTTCACTTGCATTAAACACTGATAATCAAGCCTTAATATGCCACTTATATGCCTCGGGAGGTGGCTGAGATGCCTCCTATGGGACCAGAAAAGGAGGCAAATTCAGTCAAATTAAGCTGTTTTGTAACACCTTCCATCCTCATCAATTCCTTCACAAAGTGCCTAGTAGCAGTAGCATAGCAATGCTGTTACGAATCTATTTATTGCATTTAATATCTTGTTTGTAGTATCAATATTATCAATGTATTTCTGAGTACATTATGACCCAGCTTTAAGGTGATGAGGTCGATATTTTTGGTAGGAAAGGACACCAGTATCTACTGGTTGGAAGGATTGTATCCTTCAAATATTCAAGAAATTAAATAGGAAACCTATGAAATGGGATTTTTGCCTTTTACTTTAAACTTCTGTAACGAGTTTTACTTAGACTATTTGAGTTTGACTCTGAGTTTTAATTTGCAGCTGGGTTGACCCCTCTGCACCTGGCAGTAGAAAATGAGGACTTGGCTGCGGTAGAAGCACTCATCAGGGCAAGCTGTGATGTGAACTGCTTTGATATTCATGGAGGATGCTCAGCGTTATACATGGCAATTTTAGCCGGAAACACGCAGATTGTTCGTGTTCTCCTATCCCATGTAAGTACTAACACTAATGATCATCATTTCATCTGCTTGGGTAATTTGTTGCGTTCAATGTAATTAAAAATTTTATGGGTAGAGATTCTGTTTTCAGTTTTTATGAAATCATTTGTTAAGTCAAATCCAAATTCTTATGTGAGTCTTAAGTTCTTTGAACTGAAATTGTAAAATATCCTGGACCATGTTACTG
This sequence comes from Sympetrum striolatum, assembly GCA_947579665.1. Taxonomy (NCBI): domain Eukaryota; kingdom Metazoa; phylum Arthropoda; class Insecta; order Odonata; family Libellulidae; genus Sympetrum; species Sympetrum striolatum. The sequence continues at coordinate 70,437,167 of OX388346.1, read as the reverse complement.
GAAATGGTTAGCTGAGGATTTATGATGGCAGACAATCTCTGCTACCTCTTAACCATCGATGAATGAATTTTTTTTAAATTCATTTAGAAAATATATTCTCATTGTGTATCTCGTAGTTCCAAAAATCCAGTATGTAGTTTAGGTTCATTAGTGAGAAATACATTACTGATTTAATACAAAGAAATTTTTGCTGTTATGTGGGGGAAATTCTTACGGGAACTGGACACTTCTCCATCACTTGCTCTTTCCCATTTTTGTTAGAAGATTTGCCAGTGTCTAGTTCAGAGGTGGAATGGGCAGTTGAGTGGAGGGAGGACATTTGTATCACATTGACTTTAGCATTCCAGTCTCTAGGACTTCTGGAAGAAAAGAGACCATTTTGGCCATAGTAAAGAGACTATAATGAACATCTGTTCTTGTTATGATCTATTGAATTATTTTTTGCTGTCTGACTGCAAAAATTACATTCACAAAGAGTGAAATATTTCATTCGAGTGAATGACATAAAAAGGGAATTCAATATACTTTTGCCATGAAATGTAAATTTCGGCCGATATCGTGGATATTTTGATAATTTAGACAAAAACTATGATAATGTGTTATTACTCCTTAATTTTTATATCTGTGTGATGATTTAGTTAAAACTAGCATGAACTGTGTAGATTGCGCTTTAAGTAGAAAACTTTCATATATTGGGCGTATGGAGTAGCCATTAAAGGTTGCAGTATCAATTTTCAAAATGTTGCAAATCCCTTTCTGGGGAATGAAATCTTTGCAAGAGAAACAACAAGATACAGAATGCTTTCCAAGTCATTCCCAGCCAGTTACCCGCAATTTGAAAAGCAAATTTTTATATCACACCATATCTCGACTCCTATAATTTTTTTATTGTCTTTCATTGTCATTCTCAATGACAGTACCAAACAAATACAAGGCATTTTTGAAATGTAAGTACCATTCTGGCTTAAACAGTAATATTATTAAAAATAAAATTATTTTTACTAGAAATATATGCTACAAGTTTAAAAAAATTCATTCTGAAACTTGAGTTTGGTGAATAGAAAAAAATGAAATAAAAAATTTTTTCAGAAATCTGGTAAAAGAAGAATAAAATTTTTTTTCTCAGCATTTACTCAATTTGATATTATTATAATTATTAGGGTCTTTATTCAATGGCCACGCTCGTTTGCAGAATAAAAATAGGATAAACCACTCTCAAGTTATTAGCAAAGAAAATATGACCCTAGTGGTGCTGCCATCTACTGAAAAAAATGTAACTTTTTCTGGGACGATTCGCCTTAATTACAACATATATCTCATCTTTCCCCAATTACCAAGTTAACACAATCACACAATTACTGTAGATTTAAAGTCACCCTGGACCAAATTGTCATGGGCCAATGACTAAAAATTAACAGTTAAAAGAGCTCCAAATAGCCGTTGTTAGCATTTTGAGATATTACGCTTACAATACTTTAGTGACGGTTAACCTTAATCCCCATGGTTAGGGTACTTCTGCACGACAGGTTGTACTCAAACAACGGCTATTTGGAGCTCTTTTAACTCTTAATGTTAATAAGCCCTGTTCCTGTTTTCCTTTTAGTGGCTAATGACTAAATCACCACTGATTCAATTTTCTCTTAGCACCTTATTTTTATTGCTGTATAAGCATAATATCATTTACGCGGTGTTGATGAAAGCATTTTTTTTCGAAAGTCATCTGAGCTGATGAATCAGCCAATGTAAACTAAGGATGTCAGTGTTATCTGTTCAAACCCACAAAAGTTTCCATTTTGCTTAGAAATTGATTTGAAATTTTGGAAAGTATTTACAAGTAACCATATAAGCAATTATTTTTAGAAACAAACAAGCAGCTATCATAAAATGCTGAACTTTTTATTCTTTTATTTTCTTACTGATTCAAGTTTTGGCATGTACAGGCAATTATGATTTTTTCAACATATCTTCTGTACCATATAAAATATACATGTGAACATGTTTATACAATATTCATTATATATTTAAATGTCAAGAAAATTTCAATTAATTTTGACAATAAATGACATTTGCACATTTTGATCTCTTTGTCATTAATTTTTATGAGATTTCAAGGAATACAACTTAAGTATGTGAGTCAGTTTGCGAGTGATCGTTTTACACATTACACTGATTACCTAAGATAAACTATTTCTTATGATTAACTATAAAGTATTATGGAAGCTAAGCGCGTAGCAAATCTTCGGAAGTAGTTTTCAGAATTTTCTGTTTTATCAACTAAACTTAAAATAAATTAGACTGTATAAAGAATAGGGATCCAATTGTCTGAGATGCAAAAGTCTGCACCCAGAAGTAGGGTGAGCAAAAGAAGACCAAATATGGTAATATGTATTAGGCCACCAAATACCTTTCAAAAGTACCTTTGCTTTTTCTATGGCGAATTGATGCTGAAGATTTTCAGGAACATTTTCAGAAGCGACCTGAAGTCACCTGAGTCACTTCTGACCTGAAGAAGCCAACGGTATTGTTGGAGAAACGTGGTCACCAAAAATTACCAACGCTGTAATTCTGAAAATCATTAGCATCAATTCGTCTTAGAACCTTCGGTGAAAGCAGTGTAAGCCTGCATTCCAGTTCTGTAATAAAATTGCAATATTTCGGTGTGATAGGTTTAATGTGATTGAGTATGAAATTTTTATAAATAATTTTTATAAAGTAATTTATTTGTGATGGTATAGAAATTTGGTTTAGTTTTATTATGTAATTCATGTTAAGCAAGTATAAGAGAAGGAGGTTTTATTGTATTTGTGTTTTTTATCATATCCAGTTTTATTGTACTGCTTTTATTGCTTATTTAATTTTATACCTTCAAGCTTAGAGAGTACTAGCTATACCAAGTATTGTAAGGCAAAATATTTACTTGCTCATGTATTGCAGCCAGCCATTGATGTTGACTATTGCTGCCGAAAGAGGATGAATCCATTAAAATTAACCGCAATGATTCATGGAAGAAATTCTGAGATAATGAGCTTGCTCAGAGAAAAAATGGTGAGTTGCTGCCTTAATGTATATGTATGTATATAGGCACGTGTGTTTATTTGTACAGTAGTGCTTGTTTACCATAGTTAATCAGTTTCAGGCTACCCTAATTTCTGTCCGTCCGTTATCTCGTGTCCAAAACAAATGGAAAATGTTTAAATGTGATGAGACTCGATTGGACACGTTTTGGTTGAACACTATTAATGATAAATATGATTCAACTTGTGATAATTTCTTAGGATATGTAAAAATAATATTAATTTTAAGTCATGGAAATGCTACTGTCAAGCGTGGGTTCTCTATAATCACCCAATGTCTAGTGGAGAACCAACACGAGCAAAGCTTTGCTGCTCAAAGGGGCATATATGATGCTATAGAGCATGTGGGTGGGGTCGGAAAATTGGAAATAACTTCTGGACTCATTCATGCATATAAAAATGCAAGCAGTTTCTATCGGGAATCTCTTAAGAGGGCAAGGGAAGAAAATAAGAAATATGAAGATGAAGAAAATGTAAAAAAGCACAAGAAACAGGAAATTAGAGAGTTAAAAGAGAAATAGGCTGAAAATCTTTCAGACTGACTGAAAAAATTGAGAAGAAAATAAAACAATTTGTATAAGCTAATATTCCACAAGTGTAGAGTAGTCCATGTTATGAATTCAAATGTTACTGTCTCTTGATATTTTATTAAGGAAAAATAGTGCATTCTGTTGTACCTTTTTTGACCTTGAAAAATCCTCGACCTGACCTGGAAAAACCTTGAAATGACCTTGATTTTTTTTAACATCCCATCCTGTGGCCACCCTGGTATGTGTATTAAAGATTAAGTATATTTGGATCAAGGAAAATGGTTTCTCAATTCACCAAAATTCTTCAAAATATGCAAAATATACAGAAATGTGACGGATTTTGGTTAGACAGTAAAGTGGGTAAATCTGCAAAATTTTTTGCATGATTTTGCAATGCTGTTCCTAACAGTTATCACCGAAATGATCGCACCCCTGGTCTCTAGCCTCCAATATTCCATTTTCCATAAATCTTCCCCTTTTCTAACTTGCCTGTTTGGAATTAATATAAGTCAGATTTATAAAATTATCATAACAGCAAGATATTGATATTACAGAGATAGATATTGATATCAGTGCTGAGTCTTTCACTTGAAACGCAGGATTTTGTTCACCAATCATGCTATAGCAAAGCATTTACGCTTAACATTCTTAATCTGTGGAGAAATACTCAAAAGGCTTTTAGTATTAGGGAATCTTTAGGATTGGTTAAACAAATTGAAGAATCAGAAATTAGGGAAGTTGATGATTGATTGATCATGCCTAAAAATGTATGCAAGCATCACGCATGAACTGATCTCTGAAAGTATTTTTAAGCCCGTTTATACAATTATTTGTTAAATTTCTTCTTTTACAGAATATAAGTGATGAAAGTGATAGTCAATTTGAGGAAGTCGACAGTAGTGAAGATGAAAAAGAAAGTCCTTCAAGTGAAGACCAGAGTGAGAAATCTTGTACACCTCATCAGGTACTTTTTTTGTATCTATTTCTGAAAAATGCTTTGCCTATGTTAATCTTTTTTACAGGAAGCAAGAACATAGTAGATTTTTCTCAATTCTAAGGAACTTTGGAAAATAGAAAAATTTTTGAGTAATGCATACTTTATGAAATTTTTGCTTCAGCTTATTTTTGAAGAAAATATTACCTGTCAATAAGTTTAAATTCCTGATGTGGAGGTATTGATACAAGTAATTTTCCATGCTAAAATTTTTCCCTTATGTATCATCCCATGCTATTAACATTGCACTCTTTGCAGGCAGAAAATTGCAAAAATAAATGATATATTAATATTTAATTAAGTAAAATTCAGACATGTAAGAAAACATCATAAATTGTTTGTTATTAGCGTAAGAAAAGAAAGAAGAACAATTAACAATTATAGTAGAAATGCATATGATAAAGAAATACATGAGATATTATGAAAAAATGTCTCACTTATCACTACAAAATTATTATTTTTACGGGACATTTACGCATCTACTGCACAATTACTATGTGTGTGCAGTAGAAGTCCATTGTAACAAGTATGGCAAATAATGCAATGAGAATTGCATTATTGCTAGTGATTTTTTGGTCATTGTCCATCTCTCAGCAAAAACAATAGGGAGTTACATCCATTATAAGGAGAGGTAATTTCTGAGATATTGTAATAACGAATGCCACGTTTCTATGTTTGTCTTGCAGGAAGCATATCTCGGAATTGTCAATTGACATGAAAGAAGAAGTCTTACAAACAAACAGTAATAATATATTAGTATAATTTATTTGTCCAAGGAAAAAAACAATACAAAGTTTGTTTGTTCATAGGATACGTCAAAGAAAATATTATAATCATACAGGAGAGTAAAGATTAGACAATAATATTATAAACATACTAAAGCATAAAAATACAATGTATAAAATTATATCCTTTTGGTGTCTAATTATTCCTTTATGCTGTAAAAACATTGGGAGATCAAGTATTTAAATACACTATTTTTGAAAATCACAAAACACCTTCATTTTTTAAAAACTAACGGGAGGTGATTATAAAGTTTTATAGCCATTGCTCTTGGTCCTTTTAAACTTACTGTGAAGCTACTGCTTATGACATGTAAATCACAAATTGTTCTTGTTTGATGTGTATGAATTGAATTGTTCTTACAGAAGTCATCAATATGTTCTTTTACACATAGCACACTAAAATATATATAGATACTGGGAACAGTTAGTATACCTAGTCTTTTGAAAAGTGGATGACAGTGTGCTCGAAATTGTTAATTGCACATCAACCTTGCAATCTTTTTTTGGATTATAAAAATATCATTTAGTTGTGAAGAGGAACCCCACAATATTATACCATATGCAATTCTGGAATAGACAAGACCATAGTACAATACCTCGCAACTAATGATGTGTTTTAGGACAGAGATAAGATAGAAAGATGTGCTCATTTTTTTTGCATATTTGTCTTCTATGGTGGTTCCGTTTTAAGTATGAGTCAATATTCAGACCAAGAAATTTTAGAGTAACCTCCTTTGTATAATCACCAAGTGTAACAATTGATTGATTTGGTACCTCAATTAATGCTTTGTTACTGGGGGAGAAGATCATACTTTGAGTCTTACTAGTATTTAAGATTAGTTTGTTATTCATACACCAGTTTCACATAGTCTGAATGAGTGAATCTCTTATGTTGAGGAAAATGTCAACCGTTAATATTAACATCGTCAGCATACATAACTGTTTTAATTTTGGTATCACCCTTAAAATTCATTGTTAGGTCATCAGTGTAGATCAAAAAGAGCTGTGGGCCTAAAATTGATCCTTGAGGAACCCCTTTGGTGATTACTTTAGGTGCTGATTCAAAAAGTCCCATCTTTCTCTAAAATTTCCTTCTGATGACAGTTTTCAAGATATGACTTTAGCCAATTTAGTGCTACACCTCTAATACTTTACACTAATGTAGTATAATCCCATGATCTACCGAGTCAAAGGCCTTACTCATATCAAAAAATATACCCATAACCTAATTTCTGTTGTTAGTTTCTTGTAAGATAAAATCAATGGCTTTAAAAAGAGCATCTTCAGTATACATATTATTTCTAAATCAATATTAGTCAACACAGTAGTTTATTACTTTTCAGAAAATTCATTAGTCTTGCACTGAACACATTCAAAAATTTTAGCAAATTATGGAATCATTGGTGATGGTAATTTTTATCACCCTCGATTTAAAAATTGGAATCACTTTTGCCATTTTTAGTGCATCAGGAAAAATACCATCTTGCAGAGCTTAGTTGATTAGAAATAAAGGGGGGGCTAAGATAAACTCCCCACAATCTCTTAGTAAAGTTCCACTGACACCATCTATACCAGATATTTTTTTTGATCCTTATTTGGAGAAATATAAGAATAACTCACTCATCCCACAGGGCTGAAGATAAATTGGGTGAGAGGGTGTTATATTGGTCGAAATTGATACACTGTTATTGAAGTTATGAGGTATATTAAGAAAGGTATCGTTAAAAGTATTAGCAATCATAGTTGGATCTGAAATGGTATTTCCATTATTGTTTTGAGGAATCGATTGATGGCTCCATGAGGAGTTACACTTGATAATTTTTGAAGTAAATTTTGCATAATTGGTGGAACTTTAAATTTTAAATCATTAATTTCTTTTTTGGCTCGCTTTATATGCCTCCTATAATGACTTTTCTGTAAGAAATATTCATGGTGCAATGTTGAATTATTGGAGATTTTAACTCTTGTAAACAAGCTTCTCAATTCCTCAGACATATTTCTTATTTCTGTAGTGATCCAGTTTTTACAATATTTTGTTTAGGCTTTACTGGTACTAAAGGAAAAATAAAGTTAAAATAGTACTTAAATGCACTAAAGAAGCTTTCAAAGTTTGAATTAAATGAATTCCCTTTACAGATTTTAGACAAAACATATTGTCTTGAAAGCAAGCAGAACTAATTACCCTTGAGTCTGTAAACATTCTTTTAATTATTGAACTCATTGAAGTAACTGTTTGTATGGTTAAATAAAAAATTGATAATAGAGCTGAGTAATCTGATAAGGCTGGATCCAAAACATTGGTTACAACATTGTCTTCATAGTAGTCACTGCAAACTCTATCTGTAAGGGACCTTGAGTGGGTTGCTATCCTTGTTGAGGTATTTACAAATATTTATAGTTATAGGCTTCTAAAATATAATTACGTTTCGTTATATTATTACCATCCGCCAGTAGATTTCAGTTCAGATCACCACTCAAAATTATTGTGGGTCTTATTAATTTATTAGTTATAAAGCTGCAGGTCAAGTTTGTCTAACAAGGGGAGACTCTCACTTTTGTCCAGGGATTTTGATGAAAATTTTTGTGGTGATGCAGGAAGTGGGGTTATGAAAAACTGTTTTGGCGTTCATCTAAATGGGCCTTAGTTTGGTTGCAATAATTGATTGAGTATAGGAAACCCCTTATTACACACCCGCGCTAGACCAAATCTGTAAGGAATAACCTGCTGTTTTCAATTAATTCTCAAATCTTATTTTTATTTCCTTTGATATATATTTTTCTTGTTACTCACTGATAGGCACTACGGGAAGTTTTTGGAGGGGTTTCCCCTCCCGTCTTTGGACGAATGCCGGGCTTAGAATCATTTTTATGATCCCCTCTAATGTTGCATCCTGGCCTGAAGGCCAACTTCCAACGCAAACTTAAATAAATAAATAAGGGCGATATTTCTATTTTTTCACCTAATATCCAATAGAATAACATTATTTCAATCAAATGAACTTCGATGACAGAGAGCCTCGCTCTCAAAAGTATGATGAATGATGGTTCATAAAAATGCTTTCTCTAATCATTCGATGTTCATTGGTACAAATTACATTAGCTGTCTTCTTGTACTAGATACGATAGTATTCGCAAGCGTTAATTTTCATTTCACGACTACCCAAAGAATGTAAAAGGAACTTGCGTTCGACTGATTCAGAATTTCATAACTAAAGGTAGCGGAATTTCGATGCGGTGGTAAGCTCATGTTCAATAAATGTGCATGCAAAATCTTACTGCACTCTGTTTGTAATAAAATTTAGCACCCTTTTTTACATCACCCTAGCTATAATTCTGTATTGTGCTAAGTTTTGAAAACAATCAAAATTACTATACTCCTTTGAATGTTAATTCTGGAAAGTATTAAGAAAACTATTGTTACTATATAACTATATTATTTATTATTATCCATTCATGAGACTTGTGAAATGCAAAATTTCCGTTTTTGAGTAGCCTTGATTCTTGAGCCTTGTTAGTTATCACTTGTATATCACTTTTCCATGCCACATACATGGTAGGGAGAGGCCAAATATTTTTATTAAACCTAAGTTGCCATCAATAAGCGATAGCATCTTAGGTTTTTTCTAATTTAGATACATGTTTTATAGGAAGAGAGTGCAGAAATTATTTTATTTTTTTTTTAAACTACCAACTCTGGGGTAGTTGGTCTATTTTTATCTCAGACCTTTCATAAGCATCTTATAACTCAATGTTAATCATTTAATAAATACTTCTTATGCTCGGCGCCTTTATTATTTTTTTTAAATGCTCTGTAGATCAATTCTATTCATAATGAAGCCGATATATATTTTCTTCTTTTGTATTATAAATGTAAAATAACTTGTGTGTGTAGTGAGATCTTATCACCCTGTCTCATACTCTAAGCTTAACTAAATGACTTTCTTTTTTACATTTTTAGTTGGTGGATCCAGAGAATGAACCCTTAGCTGAATTACGTGTTGAATCAGGTTGGCTCCAATAAATTCATTATTATTATTCTATTACTGGCAGAGCCCAATTAACAAAACCACAATGCATAAAAAGATTACCAAATGAAATACATACAAAAGAGAAAAACAATATCATATACATTTAAAAGATAAAAATAATATATCTATACATTATATAAAATAGAAACACAATGTCATATACATACATGTACAAAAAATAAATCAATGTCATGAAGCTAATTTACGAGTTTGTTGTTGAATGTATGAATATACTAATTTTTATATTTGAACAGATTCCAGGTTTTCTCTTGAAGAGGATGTGTTTGCTTTTATATCCGACATTCTGGATAAATCAGGGAAATGGAGGGACTTGGCAAAGTTCCTTGAATATGACTTTTTGGTGCTAGCGATTCAGGAGCACTCCAGTCCTACGAGGTCCCTTCTCAGCTATGCTGATGTGAGTTATTCATTACTGTTAAGAATTGCTCTTTTGTTGCATTTCAACTTAATTATGTGTGTGTCTAGCCTAATGTTGGCTTTTTCTTTGCCAGATATTATGCAATCTATTTTTGCAACTTTCAGAATTGTAAATTTTCATTATATTCTTCAAAGTTTCTAATCCATCTGGGTTGTTAGCCCCTGTATTGTTTATCTTATTGTTTTGAAATCCCATTAAAATAAGATATTCTTATCAGAGAGGGGAAAATTTAAATTAAAAGGAAAAATTACTATTAACCTGCTTCATAACATATTTTTCTGCATAGGCTGTAGCTTAAGTGTTATTTATAAAGAATAAAATTGATATGAATGATTGTAATGAATTTTAGTCTAAAGCTCACAAAAGAGGGAATGCAAAATGAATACAAAAACTATAGATAAGGAAAAGAATTAGTACACCAAGGGGCAAAAGAAAAGTTACTACCTGCAACACAACCAGCATAACTCAACAAGAGCGAGTCTTTGAGATTCTCTGTTTTGAGCATGCTTTTCATCTTCCTCTTTTTGTCTGGCACATTTTGAATACTTTTGTGATGTTATATTTTTTATAAATACCCATTGCATACTCATGACTAAAAGTAATTTCTTTTGATGTTGTAAAAGTAGTATTGTATTATGAAAGAATTAAACTCGTATTACGTTAAATCGGCTCAAATCTCACACATGTAGGCTATTTATAAGATTGAGAAAATGGTTCCATTATAAGATTGAGGAAACGATTTAAGCCATTTTAATATAAAATAATGTAGGGTAGTAGGTTACCTTATGACTAGATGTCATCGTGAGAAATTCTGGGTGCTGGAAATTACAGTAACCTGTCTGAGGCAAAATTCCAAGGGACTGAATAAATTTTCTGTCTTAGGCAGGTTAACCCAAAGAATATTTATCTAGCGTAGATTTCAATAATGTTCACTTCAAAAAGCATTATTTTCAGAAAAATAGAGATAAAATAGGGAAGACCCCATAAAACACTGAATGGATTAAGTGTGAGCATCTGAGGATGGTAGCTGCAGATGACAAATTTCAACTTGCTTCTCATGTGCGGGCTTTAACCCATTCCATTTCTTTCTTTTGTTTATACCCTTAAGATATCGCCTCGAGGATATCACTTCACGAACAATTTTGTGAAGATAAGAAAGATCGGATATCTGTGCAAGGAAGGCAATCCTACCCTCTGTGAGGAGTACGATTACGTTGATGACCATGCATCAGCACAACCAATGTTCAAAAGAAAGCAAGACTGCTTAGCCATAGGAGTGTGGAAACACCAGAGGCAAGCTAAGCTTTTACGGAGACTTTAAGAGTAAACTATCAAAATAGTCTTCTATATCAGCTGTTTTTCTTCTGAGTATTCTTTATTTTAGGATTAACTATTTGTTAATTCCTTCAAGATGAACTTTGCAGATAAGCAAGACAATGGTAAATACTTTTGAAAGAAAGATCTTTTTCTGCCTCTCACATGCTTGAATACTAGTTCTTCATATGCAAGGTTGAGGGAATATTTATTTCCATTTGCGTTACACAGGTTCTGCCTTACAGAGGGCCTTTTCCTGCTATAAACCTTATGTAAGTTCAGAAATATTCTTGTTTCTGGCTTAGGCAAGTTTCTACCTTAAATAGGTTTCACCTTATTAATAAACTTTAATGTAAGAAAAATAATGACAGCAAATTCCTTGATATGTTTTGTAATAAACCTTAACTTTCTCAGGGTTGATAGTTTCTAAGATTTCAATCTGTATGGAAGAATTAAACGTATTATCTAATTCAATGTAATTCCAACTACCAACTAATGTAATGTAACCAACTATTTTGTACTAAATTTGCAGGTTGCAATCTGTATTTTCATAGATTAATCAATCAAGGCCAAATTTCAATAATGCTAAAAACTGCTATTATTGCTCTAAAATATTTGTTCTTGAAAAATCAATCTTGAAGTCCTAATCTATGATGGTGAAAAATTAATTCCCTGACACTCCCAACTTCTTTGGCGATGTTGGTTTTTTGTTAACAATATCACCTCTTTACCTGCCAGACAATCACACTCCTAACACACACAATCAAACTGTCAACAGCGCATCTTTCTGCAACTAACTCATCTACGGCCACGGCTTGACTCAGACATATTAGTGCAACCATGGTTAATTACTTTTGTGGTGTGAGCACAAGAGTATATGTAACTGTGTGGTATACACAGTTGGCTAATGCTCTCAATGATACTGCTAATTGCTTCTCTGCCAATAGGTTTTGCTTAGTGAAAATAAAAATCAATGTCTTGTTTTTACTCTTAAGGATATGAAACAAGATCTATAGTCTGTGAAACTCCTAGGTTTTATCCGGACCCAAAACTGTCTTGACACGAACATATTAAAAGCATCTACAGCAAGTTATCAAGAGTTTTCTTTGTTATAAGAGCCTTGAAATCTAAGGTGCCAAAAGAATATCTGCGGAATGTAAATTTTGCTTTCTTTCATAGTGTGATACTCTATGGTATTTGTATGTGGGGGAATAGCTCTGGGATTAACATGATACTGTTGATCCGAAAAAAGGTTATGAGGTTTTGGCAGGGGCTAAATTACAGAACACTGCAAGGCAATCTATAGGGCAGAAGGTATCATGACTGTGATCAATCTGTATATATATGTATGAGGTACTTCTCTACACCTAAATAAATTTGTCAAAGCTTCAGGTTAGAGGTGATATTCACGTCTACAATACAAGAAATGCATATAAAATTGATGCACCATTATGTTGACTGTCTAAAAAAGCTGAGCATTACTGGCATAAAACTATATAATAAGTTGCCAAAGGGCTTACAGGCTGAACCAGTTAATAGGTTTAAATCACTCTTGGATTATCAGAAATCCTTCTTACTCCATTAAGGAGTTCTTTGATGAACCTATCAATATGTGTTACTCTTATTTTCTTCCTTTTTGACACGGTTCTTTGCTATTTTCTGTATAGCTTTTTAAACCAATTATTACTATAATTATTATAGCTCACCATACTGTTTTACAGCTTTGAAAAACATGCAGTTTAACAAATGAGGTTGAAATTATTTTTCTTTATCAGCGTAAAGTGAGTGCAGGTCTTCTCCATCTCTCTCTGTCAAGTGGTGCAATGAGTGTTTCTGCAGAGAGAGGCAGTTGGTAAACAAAGTTATTTCCATTGATATGATGATATTCTCTTTGTAGGTCCATGATGATGTTTGCATGGAAAAAATGAAGGAAATTTTGGAACGGATTGGAGAAGAGAGAGCTGCTGAAAGTATAGGAAAGATGATGCTTCAAAAATAGAATTGATGTAAATATACATAATTCCTGAACTTTCTTTTGGTTATTATAACAAAAGAATGGGAAAATCAAGGAGATAGAATGATTTTGGCTGTGTTGTTACTTGTTTTCTTTCACTAAGAAACAAGTATTCAATATTTACTTTTAGAAGTAATATTCAAGGTATGTCTATATATAATGTCTATATTCTAAATCTACTATACACTGAAAGCTGGATAGTAGTTTATTTTGATGGACTTACAGAAATTTTTATATATATAAATATTACTGTGATTTGATAAATTTTAAATAAATGTTTTATATTATGTATTTATCTTTGCAGTTTCTAAGCCTTTATTGTCCATGTTCCCTTCAGTTATTCCATATTTTAAAAGACATTCCTGGCGTTTCTAGAAGTCTTTAGATATTTCATTCTCTTTCTGACTTAAAGTCGCTGTTTTTGTGTTTACTGCTGTTGACAGTAGTGTTCAGAACTAATACAATACCCAGTAGTGTTTGGGGTTGTACACAAATTACATAATGCAAAATTCTCCAATTTTCGACCCCCCATGTAACAGGACCATAACGCCAGGCAGGACCACTACCCCCAGTCCGTTACGTTGTGAGTGCTTTGTGGAAAGTTTTTGGCTTATATTCAGGAAAGTAAGATTTTTAGTTCCCAATAATAATTCACTTTTTAAGAAAAAAATTTCAATCTTAAAGGCCATTTATACATTTCACTTACATTCGATGTCATGACCTGTTGGTAATTAGCATCGTACAACAGGGGAATGCCGCCTACCACACTCCACTCGCACTCTGACTACTTCCGTTGTACACCCATGCTTGCTCAGATCAGAGCTGCTAATTTTCCCCATTAAATTACGCTCAAGTTTTTAATTCAAACTTTAAACGTGCAGAAATTTTGCTATTTTTTGCCGTTCTAAAACCTTGACCCCCTTCCCCCACATACCAGGACCGTAACACCTGGCCAAATTGCGTTATGTAATTTGTGTATGGCCCCTTTACAAATGGAAGGAGGACCGTGTGTGTTTGTGGGCACTCTAACGTAAAAACTATTAGTTGTATCAATACCAATCTTCATATATAGCACTTCGATGAGTGTTGTCAGAGTTGATTAGTTTTTGGAGTTAATCGGTCAACTGGAAATTGAGCTTTATTCTTAGAAGCAAATTTCCGTTTTTGCCAAGTATATCTCCATAAGTATGATATTTAAGTATATACTATTATTATTAAATGTTTTAGAAAATGTAATTTACTATAACTTTTGTATGAAACACATTTTTGTATCACTGATTGTTTAGGAGTTATTTGTGAAATACCAATAAACCGGAAGTTGCTTATTATGTTCACTCCTGGCCAAAATTAACGCATCACCTCCCTAGTGATCCTTACGGCCGGTGCTGCGTTAATTTTGGCTAGGAGTGTACTTTGTGGGCACTCTAACATGAAAACTATCTGTCGTATTAACACCAAATTTCATATATAGCACTTTGGTTGGTGTCCTTAGTGTTGATTAGCTTTTGGAGTAAATCGAAAAAACGGAAGTTGAGCTTTATTTTTCGAAGCTCATTTCCGTTTTTGCAAAATTCCTCCATTAAACCATTCGGAGCGGAGGCCGCCGATCGGCGGCCTAGCTGACGGTACCCAGGAGCGGAGGACGCCTATGGGCGGCCTCCACTTGAAGGGATTATATGCTTTCCTCCTCTACCGCAGACTTCTTTGAGAGAGCTAAAATTTTGCCCAGCATATCTTATTGTGCGGCTGAGGAGTTAAGCCGTTTCTGTCTTCCTAACTTTTTTCTTTACTTTGCGTAGCAGTTGGAAGTGCGATTTTTAATTTCTCTCAATATGAGTTGCTCGGGATCTAGGTAATGATTTTTAATATTTATTTGTTGTTATTCTGTATAAAGTATATAAATCTACTATAAAACAGAAAAATTAAATTCAGTTTCTGACGAAAGTATTAAAATTGCTAGCCGATCTGAATGGGTTAATCTGATATTTAGGTATATACAGTTATCTATAATAGTTACAAAAAATGTATTTTTTCATAAGTTTTATTTGAAAAAATATCAATATCAACCGCCGTTTAGGAGTCATATCATAATTAACCAATTTTCTGGTTATTTTGACATACATATTTACGTTAAATATCGTTTTCATATATACCATTTCAAAATAATGTTATATTCAACATGGTTACTATATCTATTCATAGCTTAAATTGGAAGTTGATTTGGAATTTAAACGCATATTTATTACAAAATAATTATTCAGGTTTCTTGCCATTATTGATTACTCTTCAAAATAACAATAAAGTTCGTTACTATGGGTTTGTTTACATGGAAAACAATGCAATGCAATGCATCTATCGCTCAGTTTCTTGCTATAGATTGAGCTCTGGATGATTAAACAAATTAAAAGGTTTTCTTCTTTGTTTTTTACTCCATTTGTCTTCTTTATTAGCTTTATTTTATGTATATAAATAATTTTCGTCATTCACTGTTACTTTTTAAGTTTCCACTGTTTAAATATGTAGTCTTTATTTTTGTTAATAGTTTGTGTTGTTCTTGTGTTATTTCGCTCTTTGGTCGTATTTAGATTTCATTTCCATCGCCCATTATATTGAGATGGATTTATAACCAGTTTTGTGAATCATCCTAACCTGGTGCTTGTAGTAAACTCAAAAGGCCAATTTCACCGATTTTCATCAAACATGTTCTGTTAAACATTATTTATAATGTTTGTGATGTAAAAGTTAATATGATATAAATTAATCACTTCTATATCTTCCAAGTTTTGATTGAATATAGAGTTCGGAAATACTGTCGTAGATAAATATCTACATTTTATATGAGTAAAATGTAGCTTGCAAACTGCAAGCAGATCAACAACAGTATTTTTGTGTCGGCATCATATCGGGACGGTCCTCAAAAGAAAAAAAAGATTGAAAATATCCTTAAAATTCGCTGCAATTTAATCGTCTGGCATCGAACCCGGGTCTTTTTGGTGAACTTACTATGCAGCACAACAGAAGATCACCATCTATAACTATGTGTGAAAATTCAAGCAGAAACATTGGCTGCAACTGCCTCAAATGACGTCCTTCCTTTCCCATATATTCCTTATGTGAGAATTTGTAATGTGCTCTGGCATTGAACCCAGAATCAGCATGGTCTTATCTAATTTTTTTTCGTAAACCAAGTCTTAATATATATCTTCTATCTAAGCAAGAACTTCCTATCATATCGATAAATGCATCAAAAAAATAATGAAAAGCTACCCCAATGTATTATATATGGGGGATATAATTACCGCCCGGCATTGAACCCAGGCCTTTCTGGCGATACTTTCTATGCAGCACAACAGAAAATCACCCTCTGTAATTTTATCGGCGGCGGCGTGGTGTGGATTTAAAAACTAAGTCCTATAGTCGAACATGTGCTGACAAGTAGTTTGAAGAGATAAGCTTTGAACTGATAGAACACATCTCGGGCTTTCCGCTAGGGCGCTGAGTTATCTATTATATATAGATGTTTCTCCGGATATCTATTATATATAATTCCTTCTCCGGATTCATTCATATCTTATCTATTATATATAGAGGTTTCTCCGAATATCTTACCTATATATACACTCACTCATTCATAGGGGATCAAAATTCTAACCGTTCCACAAGTGTCACTGACTTGAAATTTTTACAACGTATTGGCCATAACGTACAACCGCCATTACGTTGTACCAGCAGAAAAAAGTGAGACTTTGATACTCAGATATCTATTATATATATATATATATCTCTATTATATATAGATGCTTCTCCGGATTCATTCATGTATATACCCAGATACCCAGATAGGATACTAATTCACAGGCTAAACTACTGGCGTCATTGACTCGAAATTTTTACAACGTATTGGCCATAACGTACAACCGCCAGAAAAATTGAGATTTTGAACCTCAGTGTCATGGGTTCGATTCCAGAGGGCCCCAAAGTCGCGATTTTCTCCATAAGGATACATGGCAGGGATTTTCAAAATTTTTTTTGGTGCACTTCCCGGATAACTAGAGCGTTGAAATTATAGGGATAGCTAGAAGCCGTACAACTCCAACGTAAATCAGAAAGACATCGCCGAATATGGTCCATGCTTCGATGCTAGGTCGGGGCAAAAATCGGCCGTTTAAAATGCATTGCGGCGATATTGAAGATTTTTTTTGGATCCTTTCCCGATAACATGGATTCTTGAAACTCAGCACGTCGATAGATATTATAAATATATTTTATAATCAAATTTTACATGTTCGCAGATGGTCCTTGGTTCGATCCCAGAGGACCATTTGCACTTCTCAATGCATTTCTTACGGAGATAACGGAAACAAATTTTAGGTACTTCCCGGCATGCTATCAACTTCAAACTTTGCATGATAGAAGAGCAAGTCTTTACAAATCAATCTGTGCATTCACCGCTTACAATATGTCCTGGGTTCGACACCAGGTGTCTCTGCAATCAGAGGTTGATCCGATTTTTAGGAATTATTTTGAAACCTTTGCCAATAAAATAGAAACTTGAAATTCCGCATATAGATGGAAATCATAGATACATTTCAAGAACATATTTTAGAATTCCTAGATATCCTTGGTTCGAATCCAGAGAGCCATTTACTTTCGTGAAAGGTAGGACGTCGTTTCAGGCAGTTGCAGCCAATATTTCTGCTTGAATTTTCACACATAGTTAGACATGGAGATCTTCTATTGTAGTGCATAGTAAGTTCACCAGGAAGGCCCGGGTTCGATGCCAGACAATGAAATTGCAGCGAATTTGAAGAATATTTTCAATCCTATTCTTTTTCTTTGGAGGGCCGTCCCGATATAATGTCGATTTTAAATTAATTTTTTCAATCTGCTTGCAGTATGCAAGCTACATTTTACTCGTATATATATATATATATATACATATATATATATATATAGATACATTGCGGGGATATTCAAAAATTTTTTGAGGCACTTCCCGGTAAAGCGTTGAAATTTGAGGGATTGCTTAGAACTGTGCATATCCAAAGAAAAAAAAGACATCTTCGAAGATTATCCTTGGTTTGACGTTAGGTCAGGGAAAATATCTCCCATTTAAAACGAATTTAGGCGATTTTTAAGACTTTTTTTGGATCCTTTCCTGATGACATGGATAGAGATCATGAATATATTTGTTAATTGAAAGTTAACGATTCGCTGATGGTCCTTGGCTCGATCCCAGAGAGTCATTATCATTCCTCAATGCATTTCTTATGGGGAAAACAGAATCCTATTTCAAGTCCTTCCTGGTATGATATGGACTTCAAACGGTGCATTAAATAAGATCAAGTCCTACCAAGTCATAATATATTTTCACATCAGCCAATAGGTCCTGGGTTTGACACCAGGCGTCACTAAAATTATAAATTGCTACAATTTTTAAGATTTTTTTAGAACCTTTTTCAGGAAACATAGAAACTTAAAACTCAGCATGTGAATAGAGATCATAAATACTTTTCATATACGCTGTCTAAAGATTCCCTGGATGTCCTTGGCTTGATCCCAGAGCCATATATATATATACCCTTTGCATTTCAAGTGGGGATAATGGAGTCTACATTTTGGACCTTCTCGGTATGATATCGACTTCAAATTTGAATCACATAAGTTGTATTTCTATCAGGGCTTTTCATGTATCCTTATTATTCAAAAGATCCTTGGTTCGACACCAGGCGTCTCCACTATCGTTCATAGCTGCAGTTACTGATATCACCTTGAATTTCTCCATCTTCATCAAATCTATCTCTTATTCTTAACATTAATATGAAGTAGGCATCTTCTTAATGTGTCCTTACGGACAAATACATTGCTTGGAATCAACAGTTGCCTTGACCATTAAGGGTATGGGTTGTTTTTGTAACCTCAAAATTTCAACAAAATATTCACATATTTTATCAAAAATTTTGCAATTTTGAATCAAACACTATATTCTACGATAAAAATAAGAATCTTTATTTCATTTTCCTTCTTTTGGCACTTGATTCAACTTTCTGACACTATTATTTCTAAATTAAATTTGAAAAAGAAATGAACCCTGTAACAAAAAAAATGAATTTTACATGTATTTATGATGAAAAGGTTTTGACCCATCAGGGTTCGAACTGTGGACTTTAGGTAAATAAAAATTAGCCTATTTTCTGCGTGGGATTGACTTTTAATAATGTAGAAAATTTCAAAGTTCTGTGTCACTTGGTTCTCGAGTTTTTAGCAAACTTATACATAAACACACCCACAGCCGAGCTATGGTTACTTTATTGTTGGAAGTATCACCCCTTACACACCCAATGGTTTTGACCTTATGACTGGTATAAAACAGTCACACGGTGGACCACGTTCGCGGTGGCAAGAGATTTAAAATTTTAGAAAAGCAAAATTTTTTTCCTTCTCATTAAGGTATTATTGCATTGTATTTGTTGACGAAACAATATACTACTCTCAGAGAGCAGTAATTGAATTGTTGCTAAGAAATTTTGAGAAAGACGTTTTGGAGAAAGGAAAATATTATTCCATTGTATTTAACGAAATGACAATTATCACTTTGCCATCTCATTTGAGCTTACGTTTTGGGTATGCATACGAAAATAAGGGTAAAAGAATATTTACAGGTTCCGTTGTCTTGCACGATGAAATATTTACATTATATATTAGAGAAAGACTGAAATTTTATGGGGATATAGCTGAAAAAAGTGGGCAAGTCATTCAGAAATTTTTGGTTGATATTCGAAATTAGGCTGCTAAAGGGACCAATAATTCTATCGCCATGGCTTTTGACATGCGTGGTGCTGTTTTTCAAATCCGTTAACCCAGCTGAGTTCCCGGCTACATTCACTCATTTGAGTTTGTCTAAATCCTGTGAAATAATGGTATAGTTAGAAAATGTTTTGGATTTATGCTCAAAGTAATAAATTTATTTCATTTTAAACTATAGGTGTTCTTTCATTTTTCTTATAAAAGAGGCGTTATTTTAAATAAATAAATGGGAGGAAATTCAGGTATCTTGTGAGAGATCGAAAGCTTGATACTATCTCAATGTCTGATGAACACTGAGCAGTAATTACAGAGATATTGAGTTAAATTACTCGTAGGAATGATAGAACATCATCAACTAATGTAAGTTTGCTCTTGTTTCTTCTTAGAGCGGCAGGCCGATACCAACATCGGCTCTTGTTGAAAACGCTTAAACTAATTGTATTTTCTGCTATCAAAAGTGTGAATAATCTCCATATTTAAAACATTTTTGTAATAATTTATCCTCAATTTTTGATATTTTTCATTATGCATAATTCTTACTATAATTTTGGCGTTTATAATTTGAGTGTCTCAAAGCTCGGACTAATTGTATGCTGTTTTTTTCAATACAAAAAGATGCTTAAAAACAAATAAACTTTTATTTCTGGTATCTTTTGAGTATGTTTTGGCAAATTTGTTTTGATAAACACTGCTGACTTAGTATTTGTTTATCCGAAGCATGATGAAACATTGCTTTGTAATCATTTTGGTTTCTCTTATCAAGCTAATCATTTGGGCCCTGTGGAGTGGGATTACATTGTCAGTTGTTCTCTAACAATAAGTGATGTGGTTTACACTCTCCTAGTAAATATTAAAAGACATTTTTCTTGTGATACATAACAACGCAGATTATTTGGGTTACATTACTGGGGTTACAAATTACTCGAACAACTACTCTGCTGGGAGAAGGATTATTTATTTACCGTATTTCCCGGCCTATAAGATGCACCGGTGCATAAGACGCACCTTGATTATCCAGGTTAGAATTTACGAAAAAAACTCACACTGTTACATAAGGTACCGATACCGGTAAACTCTTTATCGCGAGAGATACAATATAATAGCATAGGGATGACATCTCCGTCTACCCAATGTGTATAAGTTTTGCAGCAGCACCACATGCGAGATTAAACTGAACGTGCTACATTGTATGCATTTCCGATTTATCTGGGAATGTTTTTAAAAGGAAGTTCTGTCATCGAAATATTAAAACTGTATTCCTTACTACTTAATCGAAAAAGTGTTATTATCGAAATTTGTAATTAACTGAACTATTTTCAATGCCTGATACGGTAAAAAATACTTAATGGTATGCATTTATCCCAGCGAATCGGCTTGCTTATTATAGGACGGAGTTATACCCGTGTAACATCGGTGCATAAGACGCAGACAGATATTAGAGCATATTTTGGAATAAAAAAAGTGCGTCTTATAGGCCGGGAAATACGGTAAGTTTTACTTTCTTCTATGTGTATTTTTTGTACACTATTTCAAGGACAGGACTATTGAAGAGACTCAAGTAATAGAAAATCTTTGCTATCATATGAAGTTTATTTGAAGTAAAGTTTACAACAAACAGTTTAAGTACCACTGGATGTGAGGCTATTATTTGTAAATCCAGTCAAATGCAGCGATTAAAATATTTTAAGGTATAAAAGGGAGTGTTTCATTCGATAAGGTACGCTTTGCATACTTATCTTTGGTGTTGGAGTAAATGCAACAAGTTCTTAATAGTTGGGCAATGAAAACCGTTGACATTGTTAAAATTGTAGGAATGTAAATGTGGAAGACTCGATATTTGGATTTTGTCTCTCAATCAGATTTTAATCTTTATTTCAAATAATTATGAAAGTATGAGGAGAGAGCAAAACATCTTAAATTACGTTTATAAAATATTCTGTAATAAGAAACAGCCCACCCAATCATTGGTCCAAAAGCCAGAAGCATCGTCATAGTTTGGTCTGACACCATTACTTGGATTAATTGCTACTTTTTATCATAGGCTGTAAAACAGATTTCAAAAAAGATGGAGGGGTATAAAAAAACCCATACATTTTTGAGCAATTGTAATGGCTTTATACTTTGATATTCAAAGTAATAGAAAAAGTAAAGGAAATCATTAAAGACAGTTACTTAATTAAAAGAATCCTATAAAGCACCAATTGTGTCTTACAGTAACTAAGAGAGCATTCTACTTAACTATAGTAAAATTACATTAAACCATACAGTAGAAAAATTATCCCAATTCACCTTTGAATATATATCTGCAGATAAGCAGCTGAAGATGGCTTTAAAAAATGGTAAAAATAGAAGCAAATAGGGAAGAAGAAAAGATCTTTTTCATTGAAAAACCCATAGGTAAGGCTTGTCAAACAAAACAATAAAAAAGAAATAAAATAGCTCTCGCTTGAGAGAGAATACCCTGTAGATGATAAATTCGTGTATTTCTTTTCTCTGTAATCTCCAATAGTAAGCAAAGGAATCCACAGAAACATGCTAAATGGAAGAGATAGTACCAATCAATAGATTACAACTGCCATCTGGACTTTAAATCAGAACGAATGAACCATCTGTTTTCTAAGTATCTAAGCTAAAATACAAATATAGTTTTCCATTCACAGTAGAACAAAGACTAAGATAAATAATAACTAGTATAATCATATCATTTAGATAATGAAAATAACAAATAGCACCTCAAGCACTAGAGCCTGGTAAACAGCAACAACCTAATTTCCTTTTGACTAATGACATTTCTTCAAGGATAACAACCAATTTAATTCTAAAGCACTAAAACCATGAGATGGAGAAGATGAAAGACCAAAAAGCCTATCTTCAGCTCCATTCTCTTATATATTTAATACTTCAGCTTTGATTGTTACAGTAGGTTTTTCTATGTCTTCCTTGCTTTGAATTAACCTCAGTTCAAAATTTCCAGGAGTTGAATCTTCATTTCCAAGACCTGAAAACAAGAATTTTAAGGAATGTATTACCTTTCTTAAAATTTAAAATTATACTGTCCATTGTATAAAAGTTCATTATGGACAACAACATCAGGGAATTAGTGGAAATATATCACTCATACACTTGTAGTACGCAAGCCACTTTTACACACATATTTACGGAAGTACACCAAGGGGAAAAAAAAGTTACTACCCCTGACCCAACTCGAAATACTAAGTCCAAGTTTTGGCAGGCGGGCATTCCTGTCTGGCATGGTCTGTTACGCTAGCTCGTCTTTCTCATTTGGATAGAGAAATTTATGTTATTTATATAAAAATCATTTACTACTATCCATTTACCTGTCATAACATTTGCTGTGTTAATCAATGATCAATCGCACTTTGCAAATTTTATTCCATGCGGTTGAAATTTTCACTAAATAGTAAATTACACAATTTCCTTTTTGAATAATTTTAAATTTATTAATAATTTTAAAGGAGGGGAGCCACTCCTTCACCTTTACCATGGAATTACAATTAGCTTCTTTGGCTTCATTGATGTTCTATTAGAATATATGTGCATGATTCGGTAGATTACTGTAATTTGATTGCTTTTAGAAACCTTTTGTTTAACTTTACCAATTTAAAAGCATTCTATTATCAGGAGAAATAAATAAGGAATAAACACAAGGAAATAAAATACCTTAGTCAAAGTTCCACAACTTCACACAATAAGTCATGTAACTTTGACAAATTTATTTAATTTCCTTGTTTTTAGTTACATATGGAGTTCCTCAAAGTTAAAGCCCATTCGACCAATTTAAATAAGGAATATTTTTTTCTAGATTATTATATACCCTTACTCTCATGACTCCTATAGATAGTATATTCCATGTCTTTGTAAAATTAAATTATTATTATAACAACATTGTAGGAAAATTCACACAATTAGTTTCGACGCTTACAAGCATCATCTTCAACATTTACATAGATACCCGATCCTCCATATGGCATGTGCCTGGAGAGTAGAAGAAAGAATAATATGGAACAAAAGGGTGCCTACTGGTGCAAGGGTAGAATTCGTAGAAAACTATTAAACAGGAAAACACGAAATAGGTGAGGGAGGACAAGATAAACCTTCCATTAGCAAAGCAGAATGGAAAGGAAAAACTTTCTCGTTGGAAGAAGAGAATTGGGGTTGCAATTTGCATGATTCATTTTGATGTTTTCTAAAATAATGTGTCTGCTAGCTTTCTCTGATATATGTATAATTTTTACCTCATAATTAAAAGAATTACTAGAAAAAATAATTTTTTCATAAAATGAGACTGCAGAGAATCAGGTTAGAAATTTAGTAAGTTCTTTAGCCTATAACTTATGAGATCTCACTGTTTATCTGATGTGGATTGAATGAAAATCATCATAAGTCGCTTGATAAAACCACTGTCCTAAAAACTGGATCAATGGATTCCATACTGTTTCAAAGTAATGGCTTCCAGTAAATACAGTAGTAAAAGACCAACGGTAGAAGTCCTTTTGCTAAAATTCTCCAAATTTCATTTCTCAGAAGTTATTCCTCTTGTGTTTTTACCTAGTTACTGATCCACCAATTAACTCGAGAGAGTATTAGAATTTGTTAATTTTGAAGTTCTCAGTATTTTAAGAAGACTATCATTTATTTTATCAGTTATGAAAAATGATAAGACTGCTAATCGTAGAATTGCCACTTTTGCGTGACAACAGGTTAATCACCGTCTAACCAAACTTAAGACTTAGCTGGAGGTATGACTTATTAGTACTCAATGCGGGATGGGCAAGTTATTGCAGGTGTGTTACAGTAATGATGATTGTAATTGTGTTTAAAATACGTACTTAAATGACATCCTAATTTTGTATTTTATAAACTATACTACAATGATAGTAATGAAAAAGAACACAAGGAATGGTAGTTTACACAAGTAGCTATTTCTTAACTTTTCCTGTTTCTGAGGATATCCTGAGATATTATTTATGAAATTCATTGGTTAGAATAAATGTAAACATTGAGAAAGTAATGTTGGAATTAGAATTTTCCAAAGCTTAAATTTGTACAGGAGTGATCTTTCTATGGTTAATATATATTCAATTCTACTCCCAACAGTAGAGACGTTCCTAGACATGGGCAGACTGGGAGACCGTCCAAAGCGTTTGTGGGCTCTTCTAAGATTCTCAATGATAAAATTATATGCATAAATAGGTAATTTTAAAGATTACACCCTTGATTATTTTCACCATTCCTTATAGCCGGTGTGCAATGGCAATATTATTACAGAAATGACATTTAAGTAAACATAAAATATATCTATCTTGCCAACAATCCAGAGACAGGAATGCTTTTGCCCAAAACTTATAGTAAATGGTTACAGATTCACATTTCCATGTGTCTTGAGAGTTATCAGTGGCATGTGCAACTTTACTTACATAAATATTTAGATAATTATTTTAATTTTTCTGTATCTTGGTGAATGAGCATTTCGTAAATTTCATGCTGTTATTCTTTGTCAGATTACGCAATTTTTATTAAGATTAAGAAGCAAACAGGAAACAGTTTGGCTGTTTGAAAAATGGTTCTTAATAGAGGCAAAACCAAAATAAAATTGCTTTACCACAAAGTTGCAATCCACGATTCTGTAAAATGGAATCATTACACAAAATCTCTAAGATAAGGGTCTTGGAGACCTGGCTTTATCAATAGATTTTTCCAATTCATATTGTGAAAAACGTATCATCATCTTTGAAAAAAGTAATGGTATATCATCAGATAATACTAATTCATGTCAAATTGCTTTCTTGAGATATTTTTTATTCACATGCTTCATAGGCAATGACTATGTCGCAAGGGAGAAGTAATATCACAAACAAATTATCCCGTGAGAACTAAAGCAATTGAGGTATTTTCAGGGGTATTCTTGACTCAATGTTTGTGCTAATATCAATCTTGGTAAATAAACTCAGAAACATTGGATAAAAACTACTAATTGATGATCTCCAGAACTGATAAGTGATTCCTTTTAAGTCTAATTTGGTTGGATGCATTGGCTTGTAATGGTGGCAATGCTACAGTTAGCAATTTATTCAGCTTACAGACATCACAGATTCTATTCCTAAAACTAATTGTAAGTAGGCTAATGCTCTAGATACTACCAAATTAAGGCAAAAGCACTTGCAATGATTATAGACGGTCACCTTAAAATACTGAATACTTGGGTAGAAACGAATTCAAACAACTCACAAAACAATTAACGGATAAGCAAAAAAACTCAGATAGAAGGAGAAGCATCAGTGGTAGTGATTCCATTGCTCCCATTTTCAAGGTAATGGTTTAACAATTGACTAGTGGAGATTGTCATTCCATTGACATTTGTCAAATCAGGAGATATTTTAAGTTAATAAGAGCTTAAGAACATGCAAATATTTCTAAAATGATTTCTTCCTGCTCAACCTTGCAAAACTATTTTGATTTATTAGGCAAAGGTAGCAGACTCAATATTTCACATGTCATATTAGGTGGAAACTTTTTTCAAATATATCTGCAAGTAACGACTTCCATTGCGCACCAATAAGTTGTGAATAATACTCACTTTTGCCATGCTCCATCGTCCTCTTCAACACTGCTTGCATAGTTGCTATGGTTTTTTCTAGAGAAGTTTTCAAATCATCTTGAGTGCGTGACATCCAAGCAAGGAAAAGAGCCGTAAAAAGATCTCCTGTGCCTGTGAAGTTTTGCTTGAAGCGAGGTATTTTAATTGTAGCACATTTTCTTTTCCCATCTGAAATCATTACAATACAATCAAATTGATTGTCTGACAAAGAAATTTCTAGTCAACTATTCCTTTTCCTCTCTTTTTGTTGGTGGAATTGACTGAAACTTTCTTCGGCTTATTGAGAGTTTTATTGAGGTTACTGAATGTTATTGAGAGGTCTTTCTTAATTTTGTTGCAACTATATTGGAAACTAGTTGAAATTTAAAGCCTGGTTACTTTCATAAAATTTGTACATTTATTCATCTTAATACTTTTCACATCAAAGAATAACCAAAATGAGGAAAAGTTCTGATTCAGTACTCAGTATAAGAGATACCTTGCAAACATTGCATAATATTTGTCAGTTTCAAAATATGAAGATTAAAGTGCAATTCTCCATTTAATCAAAATGATCTTCCATGCACTGCAAGGTTTTCTCCATAATGATATTTATTTATTTATTTATTGCACTGGATAAATCTTGTACAAAGTACAGGCAGTTACCCTTTTCACATAAAAGACAAAGTCTATAAAAAGTATCTTGGAAAAAATTAATAAAGAAATCAAAGTTTTTTCAGTAACTATACTTTATTTCTTCCAAAACAATATAGAGAGCATTAGGAGTGTGTAATTATCTTTATGGAAGATATGATGGAAGCCCTAGGTTGAATTTCTGCAAATTCACAAAATGATAAGCTTCATCTGTTTAAAAGAGAACCCAGGAAGGCCTACACTGAATGCTGAGAAACTAAGTGATGAGATAAGGATTGGAATAGTTAGGATGGTTGCAACGGACCAATCCTTAAATTGCTAATCCTTTCACAAGATGATCTTATTTAAGTTCAAGGGTTTCATCGTAAATTTGACAGGAAATTTCATTTTAGAAATAAGACATTTAGGTAAAATTTTACCGACATTTAAATTTTGCGCTTACCTATATGACTACTTGCTAAGGCCAATAAGTGATTTTCAGAACCAAGATCAGAAGAGGAAAGCACCACAATGTCACAGCCTTTTGCATGCAAAAGCTTCATTGCTCTTACAGCATCTTCAAGGTTATTTATTTTTTCCCCAGTCAACAGCCTATAGAGGAAGTTAACGTTAGCTGGTTACAAAATAAGCGTTATGTGCAATAATTTATTTCTATAGATACATAAACTCGATAAAAATTATACACAATTACATTCACACATATCCTTAAGTTAACAGTAAATTTAAAAAATACATTCCCTGGCTTTCAAGCAGGGAGTTTACAGAGGAATTACCTTAAATTACTTACTCTGCTTCATACTGGTTCGGAGTGAGGATATTGGCTAAGGGTATAATATGATCCCTGTATATAGGTAACATTTCTTTGGGTACGTACATTTGGCCATTATCCCCTAGTACAGGATCACAAACTGTGAAAAATAGAGATTAATGAATGGCATAAAAATCTTAAAAGGTCCACTGACCTCATATTATCAAAAAATTTATAATTCTTAAAACCATCTTTGGTAAATCATACCATAAACTAGATTTCGATTTACGTTACGAAGGTGTCTCACTACTTCCACCACACGCAACAGGAAGGATTCGGATCCTATGTATCCAGTAAGTAGATGACTATACTTATCAAGTCCATTGCTTTTTAGCCCATCCATTAAATCGCCTGTAAAAAATAATGAAGTATCATTATAAAAATTATAAATAGATCAGATAAATTGAACTGATTGGCATAATTTAGAAACATTGCACATTACAAACCCAACTGCGAGTCATTTAAAACTTGTCCTTTCCAATACCCATAGCCGGTGTGATTAGAAAACTGTACAGAATTTATCGTATCAACCTCAAACCCAAGCACCTGCGAAAGAATGCCGCAAATAATAATTATTTATGCTTGGCAAACTAGAGCATTGATTTTGCGGAGATATTTCCTCTTACCTGCAGCGGAAAGGTTGCACTTTTGTTTCCCACATAACCTGAAACCACATGACTTTGGATAGAGAGAACCTTATGCATTTCATTAGACATTACAAAGATGACTCGCATAAACACACAGCACCAACACCCATCGATAAAACCTGTAAACACGATTACTACATGTTTATCATTTACGCTTGTAGATTGTTTTCATTGGAAGGATTGGGAGCTGAAGTACGAGTGGTGATGGCGCAACCAGCGTGCAGCGTCGTAACATGCGTAGCCGCATGAGTTTTGGAAAGAACGGTGATGAATAGTTGATGGTGATAGGGTGATAGTGTATAGCTAGCTCTGTGTTTCCTTTATGTTTAGCGCGTTTCTCTGCGTTGATTTCTGACTATTAGAATTGAATGTGATCATTGTTTTATCTAATTAAATTAATGATTAATTATAATACCAAATTTTGTCTCGGATAATTTAAATGGATAGAACTATGATTCTCACTACATTTTACAGAAGAAGGATTACAGCTAATATATATGATGAGGGATATAGCTCAGATATAATTTCATGGGAATTTCACTCCGAAAATGATCGTTTTTCGTCTGCTTTTCGGCCATTTGTGATGTTTCCTCGGAATTCTGGTAGGTGTTAGAGTGTAGGTGGCAGGTGTCACGTGACTGGGGTCAATTTAATGGCGGCGTTTGAAATCTCGCTGTGCGTAGTTTGCTTTCAGCGAGATGAGACGTTATTTCCAATGAAAATAACTAACTGTAAACTGTCTGTACCTGCAGAGAATACATGGCCAGGCACAAAAAAAACATAGTTATGGTACGTACTGCATTTCTACCGGAGAATACTTAAATCGAAGTTGCGTGATAACTTATGAACGCCTCGCCGCGAGTAACGCACTACCAACGAGCCAACCAACGAACTGGTAGTATTCACTCCCAGAAAAAAGTAAGTAGCACTACTGCCGACAATGAACTGCCGGAATAAAAAATTATAAAATACGTCACAGCTCTTAAATTATTAGTCATAATCTAAGGAGCGGATAGTGTGAGGAAATGTTCTCAACGGCCGAATAAGAAAAGCGTCTCGCTTATATCGACACTGCAACCTGTGTACCGCAAATTATTTACCTTTAAACCTTAAAGGTCCGATCCGAGCATTTCCGAAAGTGACGGTCACGTGCTTCATCTTAACCAATCAGAGGGCAAACGAGTAGACAAATGAAGAATGAAACAAGGCGTGTAAAAGCAGATGTAATTATCGATGATGCGTATGAAATTTTAGGTAACTAAGATTTGTTCTTGTCCTTTGTTGATTTCTTACCAAAGTTTTGAAAGAAATCTTACAGGGAAGATATTTATAATTGCATTTGTTAGTTTATATGGTCTTAAATGGTTGATGTTTGAATTTAAAATAAATTGCTTGCAGAAGATTTTCCAGTGCCCAAATTCGAGCACAAGGATACTTATGATAATAAAATATCGATATCTAATATACTATTAGCCCTACAGTGAATCCCTAAATTTCGTAATTTTATTAACTGGAAATCGGTGCGTGATTTACAGAACTTAGTATTAGTGAAAGAAGTAGAAAATTAGTAGGTACAGTGGCGGAAAAAATTATCGCAACACTTTGCGCGCGCACCAGTGGCTTTCACAGAAACTATTTGGAATTCTGCTTTCTGTGACTGACTGGCAACACCGAAGAAAGCCTCGAAAAGCGGTAATATTTGAGTCGGAGCCTAGAACTTACACAAATTTCCTCTCTTTCGAACTCTTCTTAGAGCCTTCGCGCGATCTCTCCCCGAGTTCGTCATGTTATTGAATGTGTGTATTTATAGAACGATAGGTTAAATATATTTATTCCAATTTCAATCTTAAATGCAATAAAATACATGGACAATAATTGAAATTTAATTCTTAATAATGTGAAGAATACTATTCGGTTTTCATAATGCGTAGCAATAAGGAATAAGTGGGATTGGAGTAGGAATACGCGATGTGGCGATTCTCACCTTTAGAGAACGAGAATTTTGGAGTCTAGAGGAAAATGATGTTCTGGGAGATTATAGCGAGAGCAGATGGCCTATAATGGTCTCTTTTTCTGGATAATTTGTGCGCTAATAAGGCGTTATTTTGGTAGTTTGGTTTCTCACTCGAACATAGGTCTTACGGCTGCCTGCTGGATATTAATGTAAATGTAATTCTTCAAACGTCCAGTTCAAACATAGGATATTCATTATTTGTGATAAACATTCCGATCGCTGAAAAACTAAAAAAAAAACAAAATCTCATTGGTTGGAACGATAAGAAAAAATAGAAGAGAATTACCTCCTTCGGTTCATCGCAGCGATGAAATATACTCAACTAGAGTTTACAAAAATAGACTAGGCCATAGCTTGACAAATTACCAAGCAAAAAATATAAAAATTTGCTTTTAATCAGTACAATACATCAGGACGTGATGATTTCTGACTCAGAATAAGAAACCGGATACAGTTTTGTTTTACAACTACAACAAAGTAGGAGGTGATATAATGGATAGCATGTGCCGGAAATATTCAACAGTGCATGTATTTTTTAACAGATTGGACCTGGCCTCAATAAATAGCTGGGTTCTATTCAAAGAAACCACTGGGCGTAAACTCAACCGGAAGGGGTATATTCAAAGATTGTATTAGAAATTGTTGGAACCTCATTATAGATAGAGCTTTACTTTACAGGTTATATTGAAGAGTAGACTTTTTAGTCTCAATCTTCAATCTCGCCTAATAAAGACCCGTAATAATAATAATAGAGCCACCTCCCTCATGTTCCTTTGCAATGTCGGGAATTTCATCAGGGGAAGAAAGTGCGCCGATAAGACCGCAGAAAAGAAGAAAGTGTCAGTTCTCACCTGGATGTTATAACAAATCCAGTAATTTGTGCCTAAAATGTAGGAAAATATACAGTAGAACCACAAGGAAGAGGAAGGGTGAAAATTGCACATAAGGAAGTGCACCCAGCAAAAACCCAAGGAGAAACCTCAACTCAACCTTTCCTCAACATCCCTTTGTTTGGCTTGTGCCTCCATGAGGCCCGGCAATGGACGATGCCGCTAGCCGGACGAACCCATACCGCCATCTACCAAAAAAGTTCCCCAAACGGCATGTTAAATTGTTCTGCCTCGGTAGCTTAGCTGGTTAAAGCATTCTCCCGGCAAGAGGAAGATCCCGGGTTCGATTCCCGGCCTTGGTGGACTTTTTTTCCATGTCCGTTTCTCCTTGGGTTTATACAGTAGAATATGCTCTGTAAAAGTGGCAATGTGCAGAATCTGCGGTAAAAAATTATGTACTCTTGGAAACATAGAGTGATATTCTCTCTTATCATATATCTTAAAAATGTTAATCCATTACTTAATAAGGAATAAATATTAATTTGTAAGTACAATAGCGAAGCTTTATTATGATTTCAAACCTTACATTGTGAAGATGATGAAGTGTTACTATAATGACTTGGATTTATTGTAAACTAGCGAATGATGGAAGGAAATAACATTTTAAAAATGATGTAAGTATTAAGGTAAGTCTAAAATAAAAATCAACGTAATAAAACTAGCACCCGAGTGGATAAGCACAGAATGAGATATGAGTAAGAAAAGGCTATTCTCGATAAATGCATGATTAATTGCTAGGTTTTCCATGAAGGTCTGATCGCTGCCTTCACTTTACAACCGAAAATTTTAGTAACCCTGCTTCTTTATAGTTTATAAACTTATTCGGGATCCCCAAGAGTTTCGACAAATCACATGAAACAAATCTGTGCTCAAAATATCCCTTTACAGTGGCAGAAACAATTATTGCAACACCAGTTGGCGTATGAATGCGGATTACGCGGAAACTAACTGAAACCACTCTGTCTCCGACAATTCGGCAACTCTGAGTAGAGCCAGTAAAAACCGGCAATATTCAAACTTCTTACGAATGGGCAATAGACTTAAGGTATCGTAAATATATGCAGACCTTTTAGATCCACCTTCGGGAAATTTCCTAGCAGTGCCTTTGCCTCATTGCCTTTATTTTTTGCCATTTATTATTCAAAGTAGGTCGTGATCAAAATAATTGTGTAAAATGTCATTAGAAAACCCTGGGAGATAATCACAAACAATATTGTTTGTTAGCGGAAAATATAACGTTCAAATGAAAATTTTGAGGTATTATCTGGTGAATTTAAGGTCTAAATACTAGAATTTTGATGGAAATTAATTCTTGCGAAGAGAAATCAACATTTAAAAAACCTAATACAGAAAACACTAGCATGTGTCCTATTTTCACCTTTGTATTTTCTTTCGAGCAGTGTAGTTTTCCACGTTATAAGGTATTACTAATATCCTTTGGGTAAAATCCAATCTAGTCCATGTGTTGAGGAAATTTACTTATCTGAGTGCTTTTAGACAGTTAACGTTTTGACAAGAATTGGCAACACTATTATAAGCCTTTAAATGGCGGAAACGGTAATCAACAATCTTCAGCTACATCAGGCTATGTGTAATATAGAGTAAAATTTGTGTAATAACAAATGGTGTTTCTCATGAGACATGAATTCGAGTTAACCGTGCTGACTGAAAAAAATAATAAACTGCAACATTATCACATATCTACGGATGTTTCATACATACATCACACTACTCATACGCTCCTCCCGTTCTAAGAGTTTATAACCCTAGCACGGACAATTTCATTAAAACTTATCCAGATTTGTAATATAATTGTTTAGGGAGCTTGAATTCATTCGAAATTGGGTTCCATAATACTTAAACAGCTAGGAATGTGGAAAGAAATTGATAACGGTTGGACTTTTCGTTAATCAACCTTTAGGTATAGCGTACACACCCACAGGTAAGAACTAGAGCAAACATTATCATCGAGAAAATTTAAAGGTTTCCGAGAGCACAGGATTCACTTCTCTACTATCTCCATAGCGATGAATAAAATTTTCCGCTTCCAATTTGATCGATCTCGCATCTTCTACGCTTAAATACTTCCCAAGGCTACTTGATCCATATATTGGGCGCCATACGCAACTATTTTTCACTGCTTTTACTAAACTTAGTGTGCACTTTACGGACTTTCCCGGAACACTCCCGCCCCCATTTCCCTCCACGAGGAAAGACCACGTAGTTTTAGTTTCGTTTACCACATTTTTAGCGGTTTCAATGAGGGCAAATTAAAGCAGACAAAGTTCTTCTGTAATAGCAGTAGGAATAGTTACTAACACCCGCGTAAATAGGCAAAAGGGTATGCGTGAGGTTAGCCCCAAAAAAATGGAGAAAATTGCAACGGTGAAAAATAATTTTCACCTAAAAAAAGTTAAAGGTTATTCCGAAAAAAAAAACAGATCTATTTCGCGAACTGAGAGATCTTATAATACAAGCCGTGAATTGCTAGTGCTTACGTAATAAACAGGTGGAATTCTTTAACATTACGATGAGCGCTTGCGCGGATATAATACTAGGAAGAGAGTTGTTTAGGCGAAGATATTGCATTTCCTTCCGATTATGTGATTTATCAAAAATATGACTATGTCGATTGAGCGTTGGAGTATTTAAAGCGAAATTGGATCATTTGATTAGTCAGCGTGATGAGTTCATAATAAACAGCAGGAGCGAGATGATTTGGTGCTCGATTCAAAAAGTAAACGGAAGTAAGATTAATTTTTGTTTTTTGTATCGTTCTTCCGATGGCAGAATAGATTGTATTTTTGATTTATCCGACGCCTTACAGATAATTAGTGAGAAAACAAATATCCAGTCATCGCCGTAGGAGGAGTTTTTTACCTACTGCATATTAATTGGAAGAATTTCAAATGATCCAACTCTAGCAGAGAGAGAAAAATGTCACAAGTATTAATTTATACTTTTTCGGTGCATGCTTTAGATTAGATAAATGTGACGAAAACTCGAACGACTCTTGCGTCTCAAGGTAACAGTTTAGATTTACTAAACATTTCCTACCCACAAATAATAACTAGTCTCGATGTAGTTGGTGGTATTTCAGATCATGATGTCATGATGGCAGGGATGAAGTAGTAACGGTTAAATCTATTAATCCGCCAAGGTAAGTATATGTAATTCGCAAAGCAATTTTTTCTGAGTTTAAGGTTTTATTTCAACGAATGCATGGATGATTTTTTTGTTTTTCGGGTGAAAATTCAGTGAATGATAGTTCGGTAGAGTTTCTCCGAATAATCAAAGTAGGTTTAATTAAGTAGGTTCCGTCTAAACAGTGCGTGAGACGAAGGAGAAGTTCGAAGCGTTGCATAGGAGTCATTCACTCGCGATTGAGAAAACTTTAAGCGTGCGGCGAGAACCATGAGCTTGAAGATCAAAACTAAAATAAATTGAAAAAGCTATTTAAGGAAGGATCACGAAAAGAATATCAGGAATATAGATCTCAAACCCTGATAAAATCACTAGTTTGCGATTAGAAAGAATTTTGGTAATACATGCGTGAGACTCGTAATGCTCAATTTTCTGTGCCTAGCCTTATAAGCGAAGAGGAAATTACCTTAAATAAATCGACAGAAATAACTAACTTACTTAATCCACACTTCCAGAAATGTTTCTCATTAGATGATGGTCGAGTTAACGATTTTACCTCTCGCATTGATACGGAGATGATTCCCATAAAGATATAAGTTGATGGGAGTGGAATTTCACTACAACAGATTGATAGGAAAAAGGCGCCGGTACCCGAAGGTATTCCCCCTTTTGCCATAAAAACGTTATCCGATGAGCTTCCTCCCCTTCTTAAGGAATTCTTTAAGAAATCAATTAATGAGGGAACTGTTCCCGTGTCGTGGAAAAAATTAAACGTCACTCCGGAGCCTAAAAATGACTATATTATAATAGGTCAATTTCATTAACTTCGAATCTTTGCAACTTGTGAGACTCACCTAGATTTTTTTATGAATGACGTATATAAAAATCGTAAGGATATTAGATATTATCCAAAAACGTTATTTCAGCTCTGTAACAAATTTCGCGACATCCCTTAGAGTTAGTGCGACACAAAAAAATACCTAGGAGTCACGTTTAGCTGTTGTTTATCTTTGAAAGAACATATTGGAGGTGCGATAGGAAAAGTGAATAGAATGCAAAGATTATCTTGTAGATTGTTGAGTGGATGCTCATCGAGTGTCAAAGAGAAAAACTCATATTCCTCTTATTCAACCTAGCCAAACGAGAAAATACTGTTTCACATTTACACTGATTATTACATTTATATTACAGTTCGTGTAGGGCATTTGTTTGATTGGTTGTATACGATACGATTTGTATATACGATACGATACGATACTAAAAGCCCCTACACACGTTCCAACCAAACCACCCAACTGTCGGGACCAACACCGTCGGCCCCGACGGTTGGAAAGTGTGTAGGCCTGTCGCCCTACAAAAACAGTCCAACACGACGGTCGGGCGGTTGGTCCTGCGAGACCATCCAACCGCCGACCGCCCAACCCCGATTTCTGCGTATCGTTACCGATAAGACCGAAAACGATACACGCGTGAATCGTTATCGGTCTTATCGGCGTTTTCAGCCGACTCCCGATTCCGACCCAGCTCATTTTATCTCTCGTCAAATCAAAAAATCAAATAAAACAAGTGAAATCAGAGTTCACTCTACGAGGTTTCGATGTCTACTGAGAAAGTTTCTTGAGTTGGTCGGGTCGAGTGATAAGATTGGTTGGGACGTGTGTAGAGCAGGCCCCAACAGAGATGGTCGGGAAGTTTGGTTGTGTAGGGTGATCGGGTCGGGACGTGTGTAGGGGCTTTAAGTAGTTCAGATAAATTAGATTCTCAAATGATGTAATCGATATAATGCGACCTCCCTGTTGATGTGGGCCGCTCTGATACTGCGAGGAAGATAAGAGAAATAGATGCTTGAAGGAATCATTTCAAGAATCCATTTTTTTACGCGCTGTCTATCCTCTGTTTGTCCTATCGACGTGAACGTCAATCTTCATTGATTAATGGTTACCAATAACCCTAGAAAAGCTCCTACTCGTTAGAACCGGTTTGTGAATGACGTAGGAATGGTGAATGGGTTTCCGAATACCCGCTGCACTGGAAGGGAAACGCTCATCGTGTTTCGAGAAATCAGAAGGCTCTGTCAAATACATGTGAAGAAAAAAGTCAAAAGCCACTTCTTTCCACTGAAGGACTGGGCCTCGAATCCTTGGAAGAGGAGGTATTCTAGCTGAGGCGCGGAAAGCATTCTTGACAAAGGATAGCGAGAATCGGATCCCCTTCAAGTAAAATGATTATTTTCGTAGTGAATTTCATCCCTCTGATAATTCTATTCATTCATCAAAGGGTTGTATATCTATTATCTATTATATATAGATGCTTCTCCGGATTCATTCATGTATCCATATATATATATAGCGAGGATACAAATTCACAGGCTAAACCACAATCGTCATTGACCTGAAATTTTTACAACATATTGGCCATAACGTATAACCTCCAGAAAAATTGCGATTTTGAACCTCAGTGTCATTGGTTCGATTCCAGAGGGCCCCAAAGTCCCGATTTTTCCCGTTTAAATGCATTGCCTTGAATTTCGGGAATTTTTAAAAAATACTTCCCAGATAGGTAAAGAATCAAAACTCATGGAGCCTATATATATGGTCATGATCTATCGAAAACATAAATGAGTTTCACGGAAAATATCCTGGGTTCGATGCTAGGTCGAGGCAAAAATCGGCCGTTTAAAATGCATTGTGGCGATTTTTAAGATTTTTTTTGGACCCTTTCCCGAAGGCAAGGAAACTTGAAATTCGGCATGAGGTTGGAGATCATACATATATTTCATAATCAAATTTTATATATTCGCTGATGGTCCTTGGTTCGATCCCAGAGGGCCATTTACATTTCTCCATGCATTTCTTATGGAGATAACAGTAAAAAGTTTTAGGTACTTCCCGGCATGATATCGTCTACAAAATTTGTATGAAATAAGATGAAGTCCTAATAAGTCATACTGTGCATTCACAGCTACCAATATTTCCTGGGTTCGACACCAGGCGTCTCTACAATCAGTAAATTATCCGATTTTTAGGAATTAATTTAAAACCCTTCCCAATAATATTAAAACATTAAATTAGGCATATAGATAGAGAACATAGATACATATCAAAAAC
The DNA here is from genome assembly GCA_947579665.1 of Sympetrum striolatum. Lineage (NCBI taxonomy): Eukaryota > Metazoa > Arthropoda > Insecta > Odonata > Libellulidae > Sympetrum > Sympetrum striolatum. Next base: position 70,399,320 of record OX388346.1, on the reverse strand, counting down.
GTGTTTTAGATTTCCTAGATAGTCCTTGGTTCGTAACCAGAGATCCATTTACATTATTGAAAAGTAGGACGTCATTTGAGGCAGTTAGAGCCAATATTTCTGCTTGAATTTTCACACAAAGTAAGAGATGGTGATTTTTTGTTGTGCTGCATAGTAGGTTCACCGGGATGGCCTAGATTCGATGCCAGACGATTAAATTGCAGCGAATTTTAAGAATATTTTCAATCCTTTTTTTTTTCTTTTGAGGGCCGTCCCGATATGATGCCGACATAAAATTAGTGTTGCCGATCTGCTTGCAGTGTGCAAGCTACATTTTACTCGTATATAATACCTTCTCCGAATTCATTCGTATATATAAATAGCCAGATAGATAGGATACTAATTCACACGCTAAACCACAATCGTCATTGATTTGAAATTTTTACAGCGTATAGACCTAATATTTTGATAAGACCTGTTCCTGGGTTCGATGCCAGAGCACATAAACATTTCTCACATAAAGAATATAAGGGAAAAGTAGGATGTCGTTTGAGGCAGTTGCAGCCAATATTTCTGCTCGAGTTTTCGCACATAGTTGGAGATGGTGATCTTCTGTTGTGATGCATAGGAAGTATCACAAGGAAGACCCGGGTTCGATGCCGGACGGTAAACATATCTCCCATTTGGTAAACATATTGGTTGAATTTTCATAAACATAAACATATTGGTTGAATTTTCATAATTCTTTCGGAGTCTTTACCTTGAAGACAGATAGTTGATACTTTGCATGTGTATGTATAACTATGTTATGCTATAAACCATTTGCTTGCAGTATGCAAGCAGCATTTTACTCGTATATATATAGGTATATAGATAGGATACAAATTCACAAGCTAAACCACAAGCATCATTGACTTGAAATTTTTACAGCGTATAGACCCTAACGTGAAACCCCCAGGAAAAGTGAGAAATCGATCATTCCGACCATGGGTTCGATTCCAGAAGTCCCCAAAATCCTAGGATGCATTGGATTTGGATTTTCGGAAATTTTTTGGGGCAATTCCCGGCATATTAAAGAGTTGAAATTCGAGGGGTCGCTGGAAGCCGTGCATATTCAACGAAAACTACAAAGACATCTTCGAAGATTATTCTTGTTCGAAACTAGGTCAGGGTAAATGCTTTCCTATTTAAAATGCGTTGCGGAGATTTTTAAGATTTTTAAAAATCCCTTTCCCGATAAGATGGAAAGTTAAAACCCGGCATGTGAATAGAGATCATAAATATATTTTATACACGCTGTTTAACGTTTCTCTGATGGTCCTTAGAGATCGATCCCAGAGAGCCATTTACATTCCTCTATGCATTTCAAATGGGGATAACGGAGTCTTATTTTAGGAACTTTTTGGTATGATATCGACTTCAAAACTTGAATTGAATAAGCTTTAATTCTACCAGGGCGTTACATGTATTCACATCTTCCAAAAGCTCTCCTTTGGACACCACTCAGCTCTAACATTTGAAATGTATGGCGAGAATTTCAAATTTTGTATGATTGATTTATGTAGATGGTAGAAATTCTATGACCATGCATGTGAACTGAAGTTATGAATGTTTCATAAAATCAGTTTATCTTTTAACTTATGATCATTGGTTCAACGCCATGGCACCATTTGCATTCTAGAATTGAATTAATACGGAATTTCGTTTGAAGATATTTCTAATAATCGACTAGGACTTTTAGAAACGGTAAGATTATCTCAAAACAAATAGTTTAATGCAATTTCACCTTAAAAAAGTCCTGGGTTCGACACCAGGTCACTTGGATACAGAATCGATTTTTACATACAGAAATTTGGTTCCTATATCCTAAATTTTCAGATTCAAATAGACTTTTGCAAAATACAGTACTTTAAACATATCCTTGCAGTATGGAAGCAACTTTTACTCGTAAATATATGTAGCAATTACATATTACATTCGCTCATTTCCGTAATAAGAGAAAATTAACATAAAAACTCATTTTATTGAGAGAACAAGCGGAAATGGAACTGGAACCCTTCTTTTGCCGATCATATAGGTCAGGCAGTTGCATAATCAATTCTTACATTATAATTAGCTACATTTATGACATTTCCCCACAAACTGAAAACTCGATTTTAATAGATTTTTATTATTAACTAATATTCAGGTCTAATAAGGTCAGGAAAACCTCGGCAAATACATTTTATATAGCCAGAGATCAATAAAATACTTATCCGTTTTAAAAATTTGTTTTTTTTTGTTAGAATGTCATCTAAGACTAAATATAGCATAAAATCACTTGCAAGGATGACAGGCCCATGAAGCAAAGGCCCAATCCAATTAATCCGGACAAAAATAAATTTGTAATAAACAAGATTCAGGAGATGGAGAACCAAGGGCTAATAGAATCATCAAAATCAGGTTGGGCTTCACCAATAGTGCTCCCTAAGAAGAAGAATGGAGAATATCCGCCTTGCGTAGATTTTCGGAAACTTAACGCAAGAACTATTACAGATGCCTACTCCATGCCAGACCTTAGGAACTTACTCAAGCAAGTCAATGGCGCCAAAGCCTTCAGCACTTTGGATTTGAATTCAGGGTACTGGCAAGTAGAAGTTGAAGAAGATTCCCGACCATTGACGGCATTTACAACACCTCGAGGACTATATCAATTCAAAGTCATGCCTTTTGGTTTGAAGAATGCACCATCGACGTTCATGCGACTGAAGTCTTATCCGGTTATGTAGGTGAATTTTGCCAGGTATATTTAGATGATATTCTTGTCTACAGCTCAAATTGGACCGAACATCTACAACATTTGTTTAGAGTTTGGAAAGGTTAAAGATGCACGGATTGACTTGTCAACTGAAGAAATGTCACTTTATGTCACCGAAAGTAGAATACTTGGGACATATCTTAACAGCCGAAGGTCTAGAGCGGCAGCCAGAGAAGAATAAAGCTATCGAAGAAATGGAGAGGCCTCGTACAAAACGTCAAGTGAGACAGTTTTTGGGAGTATGTGGGTGGCATATTAGTTTTGTACCACACTTTGAAGCGACGGCAGCTCCGCTAACTGATCTCTTGAATAACAGTAGACCTTTCAAGTGGACTGAAAAGGAAGAAGACGCTTTCTGGAAGATAAAAGAAACAATATTTTGTGCTCCCAGGCTTGCATACCTAGACCCTGCGCGTACACTATGTCTACAAACGGATGTTAGCGACTTAGGCCTAGGAGCTATTTCACGAGAAGGAAGGCGGAAAAAAGGACATCATCGAGTATGCGAGTCGAAAACTTTTACCAACGGAAAAAGGTATTGTATAGCAGAAAAAGAAGCATTAGCAGTTGTATGGGCTGTCGGGAAATTCCTTGGATACTTAGAAGGAAGGAAGTTCCAACTATACACGGACAATTCTTCTCTACAGTGGCTGAACAGTGGGTCTGGGACGAAATCAAAATTGATGCGCTGGGCATTATTGCTAGCAGATTTTGATTTTGAAGTATGTCATGTTAGTGGGGAAAGTAATCAAGCAGCTGATAGTCTTTCTAGACATCCGACTAGTGATCCAATACCTGGGGGACCGGAAATGCTTGAGAGAGAGATTCCGACCAGAACGAAGACCGGACCTGAAGAACCTGTCTTGATGGAAATTAAAGGGGAAATAGACATCAATACCGTTAGGAAGTGGCAAGAAGATGATTCAGCTTGTAGTAAAATGCGAGAATGGATAAGAAGGCTGTCAGGGCATACCCATGGAATTTAAAATGTGTTACAAGGGCTTTCGAGTTGAGAATGATCTGCTTATGTATTCATCCCATATCTCAAACTCACCAGCTGTGTTAGTGATTCCCAGAGCAAATAGCGACCAGATCCTGGAGAAGTTCCATGACAGTGCAGAAGCAGGCCATCCTGGGACGGCAGAAACATACAGCTCAATTCGCCGGCGTTTTTTCTGGGTCTCTATGAGACGAGACGTTATAAACTACATCCAGGCATGCTCCATCTGTGCTTTCACTAAATCGTGTAACCAGAAGGCCAGCACAAGTATGCGTGGGAGGAGACCATACCAACCATGGGAGATAGTTGCGCTCGACATAATGGGACCATACCCCAGAACATCACGAGGCAAAACCAACATCCTAGTAGTGACTGACCTATTCACTAGATGGGTGGAAGCGTTTGCCATGCCAGAGGGCCCGAAGGGGAGGATCTTGGCACTACAACAGACCGAGGTCTTCAGCCGCTATGGGTATCCACGTTGCTTGCTGACGGACAACGGTAGCCAGTTTACATCATGGCAATGGCAACGAGCACTGTCGGACTGGGGCATAGAACACTGGACCACCCCTACCTACAACCCTCGGGCGAATCCAACGGAGCGACGAAACCAAGACCTGAAGCCGATTCTGAGAGTCCACCTGCTAGACAAACAACATAAGACTTGGGACCAACACCTTTCCAAGTCACTGTTCGCTTTGTGTCAAAGGGTGAATCGCGTCACGAGTTATTCGCCTGCTGAACTGTTCCTTGGGCGTCGTCTTTGCAGACCTAGTGACTGGCAGATATCTCCGGCGTTAGAGGGAGAACACGCAAATCCAGGAGAGTGGCAAGAGGAACACCAGAGGAAAGTTGTCGAGAAGCACGAGAGGGCAAGAGAACGGACACTCAATCAAGCAGAAGATCTGGACGTTCAGGAGGAGGGTGTCTTCGAACCTGGGGAGTTGGTGTTGCGGCGTAATCATACACAGAGCAACAAGAAGGAGGGATACCACGCAGGTCTAGGCCAAAGGTGGGTGGGACCATTCGAAGTGGGTCGACGGCTGGGCCGAGGAGTGTACATTCTGAGGACTTCCCCTCCCGTGAAGGTGCATGCAGCCGACCTGAAGAGGTTGAAGCGGTCCTTGAGGACAAGGAACGTGGGTAGCGGCAATGCGACACAGGGGTCGGAAGACACTATCTTGTCGAATATAGTGGAACCGCCTATACGGCCTAAGACCAAGGATAAGAAATACAAGATAGGGGATGGAATTTCATTTGTTTATTTTGTATTAAAATATTTTATTTTTGTTTTCTGTTCTTTTTTACTTATGGTGTTGGGATTTTACAAAGTGTACGTGTGTTTTTGGGGGGAATAATTGATGTAGTATAGTTTAGTATAGTGGATGTATTTCTTTTTATTCAAAAACACACGAAACTTTATATTTTGAATGTGTTCATTGGTTTTTTTATTGTTGTCGTTGTCATGTGATTGTTGATAAATAAGTGATTGTTGATTGAGATTTATTTGCCGCTGGCTCGAGAAGAAAATGTTTTTATGCGAAGTGATGTAAATTCTTTAATTTAATCGCTTCCAAGCATCAAATATTTCTATGATATGTTTGTTGCTAAGCTAAGTCAATTTTCTTGGCTGCAACCGTTCACGAAGTTCCATCTTTCGCGATTAATACTTAAATTAATTCTAAAATATACCCTCTTCAGCTCCGTGTATCGTAGTTTGGTGTGTTTTAATGTGGGTAGGAAAGTAGGTACAATGAGATCATACATATTAAGATCTTCTGTTTAAAATAAAAATTTAAATGAATAAATATTAATATAAATGTTATCGCATTTGATGCATTATGGAATAAAGAAACCTTAGCAGATGTAAGACTTTTAGTGCTGAATATCTTGTAGAGTTTATTTTCTTTTCCGTTTTTATCGATCAGATTTAATTTAGTTAATTATTTTGTATGACACAAAGATGATATTTCCTTTTTCGTCTTAATACTGAATTGATTTTCTTTATTCACGTATAATGACATCGATTTTCTCCTTCACATTGAATGAATTTATTGTGGGAGTATTATGGTCAGAAATTAATTATTATTTTCGAACAATTTGGGACAATTTTGTAATTTTTCTAGAAATTGGTTGGGATTTGGAGAAACTAGATCGTTATTTACGGTGAAGAAATATTAAAACCCTATATCAATTATTGCTTCATTTAGTATTCACCTTTCAATGTTCACAACTATAAATCAGAAGCTTAGTATGTTATATCCAGAGTCGGATAGATTACTTTATCGCGTTCTATTTATTAATTTTCAGTATGATGTAAATTTAATTCTAAAAATTATTTGCGAAGAATACGATTCTTTCATTTGTAGGTGGTCACATTCGTGTACTAGGGATACTAAGGATTAATTCGTAGTAATAATTTATTTCTCAAAACAAAAGTCTTCTTAGTTATAAAAGATCAAACTTTGTAATTCATGAAGCATAAATATTTTGTCATTTCCGTTTCTTAAACACTCATTTAAACGTAAACCCATTTCTCTCAATGCCCCCTCTTTGCCCCACAGAGGTCCTCCCTCGTTGCAGCAGCCGGGATCCTACCTCGTCGCCTTCGCCGGGGTCCTCCCTCGTCACTATCACCGGGGTCATCCCTTGTCGCCCCCGCCGGGGACCTCCCTCGTCACAATCGCCGGGGTCGTCCCTCGTCGCCCCCGCCGTGGTCCTCCCTCGTCGGCCTCGCCGGGGTCCTCCCTCGTTGCCAACGCCGTGGTACTCCCTCGTTGCCCCCGCCGGGGACCTCCCTCGTCACAATCGCCGGGACCCTCCCTCGTCGCCGTCGTCGGGGTCCTCCCTCGTTGCCCTCGCCGGGGTCCTCCCTCGTTGCCCCCGTCGGGGTCTTCCCTCGATGCCCTCGTCGGGGTCCTCCCTCGTTGCCCTCGCCGGGGTCCTTCCTCGTTGCCCCCGTCGGGGTCTTCCCTCGTTGCCCTAGGCGGGGTCCTCCCTCGTTGCCCTCGCCGGGGTCCTCCCTCGTTGCCCTAGCCGGGGTCCTCCCCCGTCTTTCACGCCAGTGTCCTCCCTCGTTGCCCCCTCCGGGGTCCTCCCTCGTTGCCCTCGCCGGGGTCTTCCCTCGTTGCCCCCGTCGGGGTCTTCCCTCGTTGCCCTAGCCGGGGTCCTCCCTCGTTGCCCTAGCCGGGGTCCTCCCTCGTTGCCCTCGCCGGGGTCCTCCCTCGTTGCCCTAGCCGGGGTCCTCCCTCGTTGCCCTCGCCGGGGTCTTCCCTCGTTGCCCTAGCCGGGGTCCTCCCTCGTTGCCCTCGCCGGGGTCCTCCCTCGTTGCCCTAGCCGGGGTCCTCCCCCGTCTTTCACGCCGGTGTCCTCCCTCGTTGCCCCCTCCGGGGTCCTCCCTCGTTGCCCTCGCCGGGGTCTTCCCTCGTTGCCCCCGTCGGGGTCTTCCCTCGTTGCCCTAGCCGGGGTCCTCCCTCGTTGCCCTCGCCGGGGTCCTCCCTCGTTGCCCTAGCCGGGGTCCTCCCTCGTTGCCCTCGCCGGGGTCCTCCCTCGTTGCCCTCGCCGGGGTCCTCCCTCGTTGCCCTCGCCGGGGTCCTCCCTCGTTGCCCTAGCCAGGGTCCTCCCTCGTTGCCCTCGCCGGGGTCCTCCCTCGTTGCCCTAGCCGGGGTCCTCCCCCGTCTTTCACGCCGGTGTCCTCCCTCGTTGCCCCCTCCGGGGTCCTCCCTCGTTGCCCTCGCCGGGGTCCTCCCTCGTTGCCATCACCAAAGTCCTCCCTCGTTGCCATCGCCGGGGTCCTCCCTCGTTGCCCTCGCCGGGGTCCTCCCTCGTTGCCCTAGCCGGGGTCCTCCCTCGTTGCCCTCGCCGGGGTCCTCCCTCGTTGCCCTAGCCGGGGTCCTCCCCCGTCTTTCACGCCGGTGTCCTCCCTCGTTGCCCCCTCCGGGGTCCTCCCTCGTTGCCCTCGCCGGGGTCCTCCCTCGTTGCCATCACCAAAGTCCTCCCTCGTTGCCATCGCCGGGGTCATCCCTCGTTCCCCTGGCCTATGTTCTCCCTCGTTGCCCTAGCCGGGATCCTCCCTCATGTTCCACGTAGGGGCCCTCCCTCGTGGCCCCCGCCGTGGTCCTCCCTCGTTGCCCTCGCCGATGTCCTCCCTCGTTGCCCTCGCAGGTGTCCTTCCTCGTTGCACTCGCCGGTGTCCACCCTCGTTTCCCCAGCCGGGATCCTCGTTCGTCGCCCCCGCCGAGGTACTTCCAAGTCGCCCTCGCCGCGGTCCTCCCTCGTCGCCATCCACAGTAAAATAATACAGAAAAATTGTTTGAAATGCATTTACAATGAATCACAAAAAAACTTTGAAAATAATTTATGATATGATTCAATAATTAACGTAATTACTTCACGGCTTATACTGATGATTTATCTGCTCTCCTCTCCAGTTCCTTATTCTACATCATTGTCTCTCTTCACAGCTGTATCGTTAGAACCATACGAGGTTGACTGATTTGCTGTAAAATAATACAGAAAATCGATAAATAGATCGAAATGCATTTACAAGGAATCACAAACAACTTTAAAACCAATTTACAATATGATTCAATAATTAATGTAATTACTTTCTGGCTTATGCTTAAGATTCATCTGCTCTCCTTTTTCGTTCCTAATTCTTTGACATTGTCTCTCTTCACAGCTCTATCGTTAGATCCAGACGTGGTTGATTGATTTGCTGTAAAATAATACAGAAAATAGATTAATAGATGAAAATTCAATTACCAAGAATCAAAAAATATTAAGCCAATACATTTTGGTATGTTTTATTAAATAACGTAATGAGCTCTCATTATATACCTTTTGTTTATCTGCTCTTCTCTGCAGATCCTTCTTCTTCGTCTGAGTTTGTCCTTACAGCTTTCTCTGTAAAAGCAAGACGAGTATGAATGATTCGCTCAAAAATAATGTAGAAAATACATTATACAGAAATGCAATAACAAAGAGTCACCAAAAATCTAACAACTAACTTACGATATGTTTTATTAATTAATGTAATGAGCTCTCATCATATACTTATGGATTATCTGCTCCCTTTTGCTGTTCCTTTTTCCTTGTCCGCGTCTCTCCTTACAGCTTTCTCGGTAAAAGCAAGACGAGGATGATTCCTTCGGAATGATATTATAAATAAAATTGCTTGATAGATCGAAATGCAATTTCTAAGAATCCCATAAATCCAGCACGTCAAATATGATATTTTTTAAAAAAGTATTTTTTAGGTTTTATCATTTATTCATGGCTTATCTGCTCTCATTTGTTTTTCCATTTTCTTCGTCCGGGTGTCTCCTTACTTATCTCTCAGTCACAGCATGACGAGGTCGGTTTCTTCGGTTAGAAATAATTCAGACTATCGATTAATAGATCGGAAAGCAGGTACTATGAATCCCAAAAAATCTAGCAACAAACTTATAAAATGTTCAAATAAAATAACGTAATGACCTTTCATCATATACTTAAGGATCGAAGATGTTAAGGAACTATCTTTTAGGTATTCAGTAAATTCATTATTTCAACCTCAATGGGGAATATATCTTAACTGATATACTTAAATAAAATACTTGTAGTTTAGTTCTACTAATACCTGAATTTAAACTTAATAATTTGGAATTTGATATAAAAGGTTATCCTAATTCGATCGAAGATTTTCTCCATGAGAGGGAACAACAAGTTGTACTAGATGGCGTTAGCTCAAATAGAGTCAAAGTTACCTCTGGCGTACCTCAAGGCAGTGTAATTGGACCTCTTCTTTTCCTGATTTATATCAATGACTTGAGTGAGGAGATAGTTAGCAATGTGAGGATATTTGCGGATGACTCGGTTATATATAGGGAAGTAACAAACGGGGAAGACCGAACATTTCTCTCAAACGATTTAGTCCTCATCCAAAGGTGGTGCGAAAAATGGGAATTAGATCTTAACGTAGGTAAATGCTCCGTAGTTAATTTCATCGAAAATAAAAAATTGCGTCCAAATCAACCGTTCAAAATTAATGGAATTAATATCAAGGTAGTAGATTCAGTTGAATATTTCGGGATTAACATTACTTATAACTTAAATTGGAGCACGCATATTCGAATAATTTGCGGCAAAGCAAGTAAAAGGCTTGGATTTGTAAAGCGTATTGTCGGTAAATGCGATGGAAAGGTGAGCGAGCGATGTTATTTTACCTTGGTCAGACCTCTTCTGGAATATGCGGCAAGTATATGGGATCCGGCGGATGAAACGTGTACTCGTGAACTCGAGAAAGTGCAGCGTAAAGCGGTTCGTTTTGTTAAGAAATGCTACAATAAAAAAGCAAGCGTTACAAAAATGCTCTGAGATGTAGGTTGGGAATCCTTGAAAGGAAGGAGATTGGAAGCTAGGCTGCGATTGCTTAATAAATTCAGGGAAACTACATTTTCGGAAGATACAGTCGGTATCATGCAAGCCCCCTGCTACCTCGGTCGATCCGATAATGACCGTAAGTTAAGAGAAATGAATGCTAGGACGGATCGTTTCAAAAATTCATTCTTTCCGCGAACGGTACTTGACAATAACCGAATAAGGAAGTAGTTTAGATTCAACTGGTGTTTACACCCCCTGTCACACGCCGAAAGGCGGCTTGTAGGGTATTAATGTAGATGTAGATGAAGATCAAATGGAAATTACGTGTATTAAAATTAAAATAAAATTTCTCGTTTAATGCGCTCTGGAATTCATATGAGCTCCCGAAAAGGATAATTTATTTTTGAGAAATGAAATCAAGTCTTTAGAGTTCATGATTTGTAGATGTGGATTTTTGGAATAGTGTCGCCTTTAATTTGATAGAAACACTTGTTATTATTTATATAAAACCATCTGAGATCTAATGACAGTCTATCTATACCATGTTTTTAGAGGAGAGACGTGAAAAGATCCTTTCAGAATGAAAATTGTATATTAATAATTAGAAAATATATAAATAGTTTGTATGTATTCGTCACATAAATCAAAAATTGAACAGAATAAATCGAAATTCAATTCAGTATATTTTATTATTCAGTATTCAGTCTGATTTTAATAGCTGTATTCCAAAATAAATGGGGAAATTGTTTAGTGATAAATAGACTGAAGAAAAAATATATATTAGAAAACAGTGATTATCAATGCAAAACGAAAGGGTTGAATAATATGTCCGACGGATAATACCGAAAATCTCATATTAACTTGAAATACTACGTCCCGTTCAAATAATCTTTTAAATCTCGAAAACTGATGTTATTTATTAAACATTCTATGGTCTTATTTCGAACTTTTTAACTTCAAATATCTATATACTGCTTTATATTATAAAAAAATTCTCTCACATTATAGATGCTTAATGATGTTTTAATACAAACCGGACGCTTTGTTTTATATCAATAAACCGTTCTGACCTTATCTCAAATATTAAGAAAATAACATTTAACTGGATGACTTAAATAATGTATGAAGACGTAAATTAATTTATTAAGAAAAAGCTTTTGGAATATTTGTACTGCGTCAATAAAATATCTTACACTCGTACTTTATAAAATTTGAAAGTAATGAAAATTCGAAAATTCTAGTAAGGCAGAAAATATCATTACAAAAGAACTTACCTGAATCGGGAATCCGGAAGATATCATTTTGTTTATCCTTCCTTTTTTGGCATTTCCGCAATCAAAGAAAAGCATCCCGAAGAATCATCCAAAAGTGAGTGAATTGACTTCCTCAAGACTTCCTCAAGACAAGAAAAAAGAAAAAAATCACAAATTAATTTCACAATTATTAATTATATCCATAAAATTAGCATGAATTATATCGAACAGATTTTAGTACCAATCAATCTAACTGGTATTTTTTATGCAACGTAGTTAAACGATGTTAAGTACCACATCAAAGATGTTTGGCAAATGTTGCTTCGGGATTCAATTCGATTATTCATCAACCTCAAAAACAGAGATAACTTAACTGAAACATATATAATAAAATTACTAACGTTGCCTGTATCAATCAATTTAAAAATTTGAATTTAAATTCAATAATAATATTCAAATAAACCACTAGTTCAATTGTAAATGAGCAAAGCAGAATTCTTAAAACGATGAAGGATCGTAAATTCAAATACAAATTCTTTTCAGAATGACCGTAAAAAGGACAGTTGAAAGTATCTACTGAAATAATAAAATCATTATTGATCATTCTCGGAATTCAATCATGTAATCCCATTGATCACGATGAATTGTGATAGCAAACATCTTATACTAACGTTAATTTAAAATGTAAAGATAGCTAACAGATAGCAATTCATGTTTCGAGGTAAGAATTAAAATATATATATGCAGAGATAATTAGTTCTACCCACTAATAATGATTAGAATGCAAGGAAAAGGTGAATATAATATTATAGGTAGTTAATAAGAAAGATGTTAAATTAAATACGTATATTAGGGAAATGCTCTCTCAAAGTACTGGAGGGTCTGAGAAATGCCAGCTAGGTCTCAGCACTCAATGAAGGGAAACACCCTACCCTCACCTCCTCGTGGTAGAGAGTGGGCAACGCACTACTATATGGGGCTAACGAGGGAGGGGACCGAATGAATGCCGGGATTCACTCCCATGGAAAGATGGGTATGGGGCACCCTCTTGTCCCGGAGGGAAGAAATCCCCTCCAAAGGCGGATGAGCCAGGTAAATGGCCAACGGCATAGGATGCGAAAGGCAACGGAAAACCATCGCATTAGAGATCCATTTGGATATTCCTGGTTCCACGGAACTACGCACAAACAGACATGGCTCCTGTAATGAAAGATTTTTCCGGAGGTAAAACTTACCCACATTCGGATCTCCGGGTGGGTAGCATTCCAGGAAACACATGGCTGGTCAACAGAAAGGAAAGGACAAGGAAAACAACAAATAATGAAATAAGAATTGGTACATGGAATGTAAGAACATTGAATAGAAAGGGAAAATTAGAGAACATAAAGAGAGAAATGGAGAAAAACAAAATAGATATTCTTGGATTGGGAGAGGTAAGATGGGAAGGAGAAGGGGAAGCGATATTAGATGGATACAAGATTGTGTACAAAGATGAGAGTAGAAGAACTGGAGGAGTGGCTATAATTATGAAGAAAGAAATAGAAAATTGTGTCACTAAAGTGATCGCAATCAGTGAAAGGGTGATAGCAGTCAAAATAAGGAGTGAGCCAGTGGATACTCTAGTCATTCAAGTTTACATGGCCACTTCAGATGCAAAAGATGAAGATGTGGAGGTAGTATACGAACAAGTATCCCAGATGTATGAAGAAAATGGAAAGGGACAGGTGAGAGTTGTGATAATGGGAGAATGGAATAGTGTCATAGGTAAAGGTAGAAAAGATAATGTGGTGGGGGAATACGGTCTGGGAAAAAGGAATGACAGAGGAGAGAAAATGCTGGAGTTCTGTATAGAGAACAACCTATGGGTGGCAAACACATGGTTTAGGAATCATGATCGGAGGTTGTAAACCTGGAAAAGTCCGGGGGATATAAATAGATACCAAATAGACTTTATTTTAATCAACCAAAGATTTAAGAACAGCGTTAAGAATGCCAAAACCCTTCCAGGTGCTGACATAGACTCGGACCACAACCTGTTAATTGCAGACCTGAAGACAAAACTGAAACACGTGAAAAGGGAAAGAAGGGAAGAAAAGAAATGGGACGTAAAGAAGTTGAAGTCAGATGGAACCGCATTCACTATAGCTCTAGAAGAAAAATTTCGAATGCAAGAAAAGAAAGAATGTGTTAAAGAAGAATGGATTGATATTAAGTCTGGTATTGTAGAGGTTTTAGAACAGGAGGTGGGGATGGAGAGAAGTCAAAGAAATAAAAAAAGAGTGGATCACTCAGGAAATAATAGACAAGATGAAAGAAGAAAGTGGAAATGTGATAATACAGAACATGGGAGAAGAAAATACAGGAAGCTAAATAACGAGCTGAGGAGGGAGACAGATAAAGCCAGAGAGGATTGGATAAAAAGACAGTGCCACATGATAGAGGAATTGGAGAGGACTGGGAAAATAGAAGGAATGTATAAAACCGCAAGATGTCTAACTAAGAGAGACCATAGAAGGATAAGTAAGAAAGGAATGATAGACAAAAATGGGAAAATAACTACAGATGAGGAAGAGATTAAGATTCTGTGGAAGGAGTACATAGAAGAACTGTACTGTACACATGAATGCAATGGAAGTGTAGATCTAGAGGGTGAGAGGACATGCGAGGAGGATTCGAAGGGTCCAAGGATTTTGAAAGATGAAGTTGAGAGAGCAATAAGAGACCTGAGGGACAATAAGACAGTGGGCTCTGATGGAATCCCAGCAGAGGTGTTGAAGGCCTTAGGGGAAGGTGCAATTAGTAGAATCACTAATCTTGCTAACAAGATATATGACACAGGGGAATGGCCTGAGGATTTTCTGAAAACAATAATGATGCCATTGCCTAAGAAAAATAACGCTCAAGCTTGCAAAGATTTCCGTACATTCAGTTTTATAGCGCATGTGACAAAGATGATGACCAGAATAATAATGAAGAGGATTGAGACTAGGATAGAGGAAAACTTGGGAGAGGACCAGTTTGGATTTCGAAGAGGAAAGGGAACAAGGTTACTGGAGGTTAACAGGGAGATGTTCATCTGCTTTATTGATTACGAGAAAGCATTTGACAGGGTGAAATGGGATAAACTGATGGTGATTCTAAAGGAAATTGGAGCGGATTGGAAGGATAGGAGGGCATTAAAACAACTGTATAAAGGACAAAGAGTAGTGGTGAGGATAGGGGCAGATGAGACGAAGCAGACATCGATAGGCAGAGGTGTGAGACAAGGGTGTTGCTTGTCACCAATTTTATATAATATATATGGTGACAAACTGGTAGAGGAAGCCTTGGAGGGGATTGGAGGGATAGTGGTAGGAGGAGAAAGAATGAAAACCATTAAATATGCAGATGATCAGGCTGTGATAGCAGAGAGTGAAGAAATGCTGCAAGAAATGGTAGAGAAAATCAGTATAAAAGGAGAGGAATATGGAATGAAAGTTAACATTGAAAAGTCGAAGGTGATGAAGATATCAACGAAGGATGGCCCAGTACAAATTAAGTTGAATGGGAAGGAATTTGAGCAGGTTGAAAAATTTAAATATTTGGGAAGCACCATCACATCTAATGGCAGTTGTACAGAGGAAATAAGAAGTAGAATAGCTCAGGGAAAGGCAACATTCCAAAAGATAAAGGATCTTTTGACAGCAAAGAACATCAAGATGGAGCTAAGGAAAAGATTTGCTAAGTGCTTTATCTGGAGTATTGTGTTATATGGATCCGAAAAATGGACATTGAGAAGGAGAGAAGAAAAATACATAGAGAGCTTTGAAATGTGGCTATGGCGAAGAATGGAGAAAATAAGTTGGAAAGACAAGATAAAAAATGAAGAGGTACTGAGGAGGGTTGGAGAAGAACGAGTAATTTTGGGAAACATAAGGAAAAGGAAAGCAAGATGGATAGGCCATATACTAAGAGCAGATTGCCTACAGAAGACGATTTTTGAAGGAAAGATCAATGGGAAACGACGAAGAGGAAGAGGAAAATTCGGAATGCTGAATGATTTAAAACAAGGAAGAGAATATCAAGTTCTAAAAATCTGATGTGGCCAGCACATGACTTTCTCCATATATATAAGATGTAAATATTTATCTACCGCAGTAATTTCGAACTCTATATTCCATCTAAACTTGGAATATGAGTGATTAATATATATATATATTATTATCTTTGACGCCAAAAACATGAATAATAATGTTTTACGGGACATGATCGATGAAAAACGATGAAATTGGCATTTCGCCCATAGAGCCCAGAGCGCCCACAAAGTACATAATCAGCAACTTCCGGTTTATCAGTATTTCATGAATAACTCCTACACAATCAGTGATAGAAAAATATGTTTCAACCAAAAGTTATAGTAAATTTGATTTTATAAAACTTTTATTAATAATAGTATATACCTAAATATCATATTTATGGAGATATTTTGAAAACCGGAAATGAGCTATAATGAATGAAGCTCGACTTCCGGTCAACCGATTTACTCCAAAAACTAATCAACTCTGACAGCACACACCACAGTACTACATTCGAAGTTTGGTATTAATACGACCAATAGTTTTCACGATAGAGCGCCCACTAACACACACACACATACAGACACACACACACACATACACACAGACATCATTCCGAAAATAGTCAAAACGTGTTCTAGGGACCACAAAACATGTATTTCCGTTGAAATCTCGAAGTCGAATTTTTTCATGAAAACAATACTTTCTCTATACTTCGTATATGGAGAAAGTAAAAAGAGAGGCACAGGATAGAAATGCCTGGAGGAGCAAGTTCCGTTGAGACCTGTCCGCGGACAGAAGCACAATGATGATGATTTGGGAAATAAAAAAGTTAAATTTTAAATATAAAAGTCGTTGATATCTTATAGGTTTCTGATATCCAGGTAATCTCGAAGAAATTTCCAAAAATATTACGCATTTTACTCCAACACCCAAGCAAGATTTATAATTAACTTCAAAAACAACCATTCCGATGACGATTTTCCAAGAAAATCAATTGTGATTTAGTATAAACTCTAATGGAAGGTAAGTCCTGATAAAAACATCTTTGCAGTGGAAGTTATGCAATTTTTAGGGAAACCACGACCACGAGATAATGCCTTTTTTCCTGTTCTTAATTGCTAGTATTCAAATTACAGAAAAAATAGAGAGTGAAAGTAAAGTATTCTTAATAACTGAGAAAAAATTGAAGGTGATACTGGAGTTAAAAAAGGACGAAACAAAGGGAAATCAAATCGACCTAATGAAATCCCCTTTCAAAACGGCTTCAAGTTTTCCGCGTTTGAAACAGCTAACGCGAAGCTCAAAGAAATTAGAGTCATCCATTGCAGACTGCAGACATTGCAAACATCCATAATTCATCTTGAATATAAAATAATCAAAATCGGAATATAAATATATAATTTAAATGGTAAGCCAAATTATTCCAAGAGAGATTCCAAATCGAAGATGTTAAGGAACTATCTTTTAGGCATTCAGTAAATTAATTAATTCCTTCTCAAACGCGAAGATATCTTAACTAATATACATAAATAAAACACTAGTAGTTGATTACTTATTTAATTTATATTTAAAATTTGAATTTGGTTCCAATAAAACGAAGCGAAACTGGAATTAATAATATGCGAATAAAACAAATATCTTTAAAAAATAAATAATGGAAAATTCAAATCTAAAATCTATTCCGAACGTGCGTTAGAAGGATATTTGATGGAATTAACAAATGTTATTAATGATTTGAATTCCCAGAAATTCCGTGAAAGACAAAGTACTGTGCTAGGAAACGTTTTAGAATAACGTGAATTTGAGAGATTCCTAACTGATATCCATTCATGATTCAAGGGTGGGCATAAAGAGTTACATACTACCAAGAGAGTCGGTACCAATACTCCAAATTTAAATTCAAAGGCAATTTGAATAAAATATCAAAAGGAAAGTTTACAGAAAGAAATTACAGCTGCCAATCACTGAATTCACTGTGTTAAAGTGCATATTGGCAGCATCTGACTAGAAATTTTATGGAGAAAACAAAATATTTTCAAAGAAATATTTGAATGACTATTATAATTTATTTAATGTACTGTAATAAGTCAAATAATTAAGTCAAACATAAAAAAATGGTCACATGAAATTTAATTAAGAACTGAAAAACTTATTTATAACAAAGAATATCTTGTAATGATGCTTTAGTTCATTAGACTATTATCAAAGATGCCTCTTATCTAATTTATACATAGTACATGTAATGATTTCAATGGTAAAAAGGCAGCGATGCAGTTTTAGTAATAGGACTGGGAGGAGAGGACTGGTAGTACTCACGAATTGGTCTCAAAACCAGTAGATGCTAATGAGGTGCTCCCCTGTAAAGAAAGAAATAAGATCATGAAGAGGATAGCTTTACATGACAAATCCTTTCGCTGTCGTTTACTGTGGAAACGGGTATGGCTTATCCAGGAGTCGATTATGGCATTTCGAGAAAATTCACTTTCCCCAAATCTGAAAAAATCAAAACGTCAAACTAATGAAATAGGTTCAATTAGGCAAACATAGTGCATGAAGTGGAAAGGACGACACTTTGGCCTTCAGAAATCGAGGATAAAGAATTCAAGGAATTCGGTAGGCGATTTCGGGTCTACGAAAATCTTTAGCATCTCAGCTAACTTTTCGGCCATAACAATGCATTGAGAGCAGAGAATAGGGAAAGCGAAAGATCAATATTCATGTAAACAACTTTCAACAGCTCACACTAATTTATAGATAATTGGAGGGCGAAAGTGCATCAGACGAGACGTAATGCCCAAATTTTTACAGAAAAGATATTCCAACACTGTGAAGTCTTAGAGCTCTGATTATTAATGCCAAAGAACGCGTGGATTTATGAATGATCGTTAGAGTCTAAATTGGCATCTGTTATAAAACTAAAATTGAGAGACTAAATAGCAGAGACGATTCAATGGTAAAACAACTGCATTATATCAATTAAAAACAGTAAAGGTACAACAAATTATCTTACTCAAGGGAAAAAAAATAATTTGATTCTCATAGTATGTATAAGGCATATGATTACGCCTGATTTAGAAAGTGATCCTAAAAAGCATAATAGTGTAATATTGCAAGTAGATTTACATCCTTATCTTAATCATACCTATAATGGTTTTAGATCGTCATGCTTCCGTGACATTCGATTTTCATTACGATTCACAGGGAAGTAAAGACTTCATTTTTAAAGAAAGAAAATTTTTGCTTTATTGTCAGACACAAATCACGTAATAAAGGAATGGAAAATTTACCCTACCTAGAAATATTTTCAATTAGAATACGAAGAGGCCCACGAATAATATTTCCGCTTACCTAATTTAAGATATCCAGTCTTTCGCTACCATCAGGTATCATCAAGGACGAATCCTTCCGCAGTCCCTTTCTATCGAAAGGAAAATTACTTATCTGGCAGCCCACTATAGAATTCAGAGAAAATGAAATTGCTCTAAAATCTGAAAAAAAAATTAAAAAAAAACATTTAAAAAAATTTTAAAATTCAATTAGGTACACGTTTTAACCTACATCCATGAGCAAACATGAACTTGTATCGATAACTTACGAAACCGCTATAACCGTTACCCACAATGCCTCATGACACCCAGTTTGAAAAAAACAAACGACTGACTACAAATGAAGGGGTTATATTTTATTCTTGTGACAGATAACTAACTTTATGCTTATAAAATTCGAGCTTAAGAACGGAAACTTAATTATTATTACGGTTGCCTTCGATGAAAGCGGTCCCGTGTTCGATTCCCGGTAGAAGCCTCAGTGAGAAATAACCTACGCTGTCGAAGCACTTTTAACAATGCTTACTATCATGACTTATTAACACCAAAAAACAGGACTTCATGTTAAGCAAATGAACAAACAATAGATATTATGCACGCATCTGTTTTAAAAGAAAACGAAATTTAATTAGACCGGACATAGGCGATAAATCTCATGCAATAACACCATTCAAGGATTGCATTTAACGGAAATGAAATGTCTAGCAATATCAGCTATAATCAATACATCGTGCAACATGTTTAAGCATTTAACAAAATAATTAATACATTTCTACCGAAAATTTAGTTTGCAAATCCTTGTGGAATTTTCTTCGATTCCTTTCGAAAATCATTCTCGAAATTAAGAAAAAAGTGCACGTACTTGAAATTAATGACAGCTAAAACGAATGACATTTACAAAATAAGCTCTGGCTAAATTGCAAAGAAATACGCGATGTAAGACGTTGGCTCCTACCGTTACCTAACATAACCGAGATTTTACATGAAGTATATGGACTAATAGTGTGCATCGAGAGAAATTTTGTACGGGAAATTCTAATAATTATTCCATAAAATGGTCGCAAGAAAAATTTGTTTAAGATATTTTATGAAATTTAGCTTAATCATGGGTCGCGACGACCAACATCTTCACCAGGACAATGTTAACACAAGAAAGTAAATTCAAATCAGCAACGATTATTTTTAAAGACTTACCAAGTGACTGCTCCGGAAGAAATCTCGGCGACGACTGAGGACTCAACCGTCTTTCTAGGCTTAAACAATGATGATCTTCTCTGATTGGTCGATTTTGGGTCCAACGTCCTTCGCCCCGTCGATTAATTTTAATTTTCGTAAATTATAAATGTTATTAAATATGCATTAACCTATGTGATATTATATATTTTTAGAAATAAAAATATTCTAAGAATATAAATTTACCTTTAAAGTCACATTTTTCTCACTAAATGAATCGGATGTTCGGTATAAACAAAGTTGCTGTTCTCTGATTGGTTGATTTTAAAATCTATGTCCGTCACACCGTCCCCAAGTCTATTAATTTTAATTTTCGTAAACTTTTTACGATAATTAAATGTGCATTCATGCAAAACATGCAAATATTTCTTTTCAGCATTAAATTTTGCTTTAAAGGAACATATTTTCCACTAAATGAATTGGATGGTGGTACCAAGCCATTGCTCGCCATTACGGGGAAGTATTAGAATAAAAAAAGATTTCGTATTAAAAATATATTTTTCTCTACATAGGATAGCGTCTCTAAGGAAATCAAATCTTCGTAATCGTATTCGTATTATTATACCCTAATTATCACAATTCGTAACTTCCCATCTTTCATTTACAAAAGAATGCGATTAGCGCCTTTCCCTACCTCACACGTTTACTTTGTTATTACGCATTATAATTTATGAAATCTATTATAACTTTAAAAATTAAACTCTCCCGGAATTCGATGATATCGAGGTCTTAGGAAAATATTAATCACATCCTTTCTATGATATATATATTTATTACGGTTCCTTTCTAGCATGAACTTAACTCCATCGAAATTTCTGGAAGTTATATGAAATGTAACAAGGCTTATTATGGATCCTCACTAATGCCCTAGGTTAAAAACTTACCGATACCAAAAGCGTACATTACAATCACATTGAATACATTTCACTCGATTGATGTTCAATCACAATTTCGATAAATGGTTTCTAATTGTTGCCTTATCCTATAGTAATGAAATTTTATCAGGCACGAACTCTAAAGAAGTACGACATTCTTTAATGCGAAATTTCAATATCTTGTGACAAGAAATGCATTTCACACGGGTCTGACTCGAAATTATCTTACCTCTTGATTCTTTCCTCTTGAAATGCTTCCTCCACTGTCCACTCCATTCAATATGTAGATTACCTCCATACTCTATATTTCTTCCCACTTTATGGATATCCTACTGATTGTCGTTGCTTTTACCTTTAAGTTCCACAAATATTAATATTTAAAACCACTGCTGCAAACGTAAGTCACGCGTGAAACTTATACTGACGTTATATTTTGCATAATGCACTAACGAAGGAAATCACAAAATGGATGACCTCCTTCGTACACCAAAAGAAACTTCTGCTTAGAATATTTGTCAGCTGAGCTTATCCCTCAGATGTTTTTAGAACTCATTATATATCCACAAGAACTCACCACAAAGAATTTAAGAGTTAGATAACGACTCCATAATGAAAACATGACGAGAGAAAACAGTCACCTGACATTAGTCATAGCTCTTGGACGCCTTCACGTTGTTCAGTTTTCGGAAGAAGACGATCGTAAGTTCTCAAAAGCGCGCAAAAACGCCAATGCCTCGTGCTTACCTTTAGGTCGTATGTGAAGTGGTGTTTTAAAGACTGGTGATTTTCAAGTTCTAAAATGTTTTACAAATGAGGATTACCTGAAGTGGCTGTGAACAAGATCACGTTTACTCCTGGATTACTTTTACACAGTGAGAGTGTCACAAGTACAACGCAAGGGTTCAATAATCAAGTTAAAAGCTTTGTGTCGACAAAACAGCTGAAACTCAGCTCTGATCCTTGGATTGGATTGAAAAGGTGTGTAATTCCTCAACTGTGATGAACGAATCGTCAAGGAATGGAAGCCTCAGAATGGATTCATGCTGGAGTTAAAGGTAATGTTAATCTATGAAAACGTTCCGCAGAATGTAACGAATAAGAGATATGAATATCTGTATGACGTGTTTCATTGCTGTAAAATTGAATCTGAGACTATCGATTTCATTCCATAGGTTTACAAATAGATATTATATTGCCATAACTTATCTTTTTCCACTGATTTTGTTTGTGATAGATTCAAGGGTGTTAAACATCACTGAGTGTGGTACTTTATTAAAGAATCAAGCGATTTCATCCACTAAAATATTCCATGAAGAGTTTACAATGATTTAGTAACGTAATATTTCTGTAGCGTAATAAGTGTAGCATTTGAGTAATATTCTTTGGTCTACTAAAACCACAATATCATTTCATTATTTTAGATTTCAAAAGGAATCATTCTCAGACCTATGGGCTCAAGCTTTGCAAGTAATGGTCCTGTCCTCTTTTCACAATGGAGGTCTTTATCTAACCTTTAAATTCCTCGCAACGAATATTTGTAGATATACAATGAGTGTTTACAACATAGGACTGATAACCTAAGCTGAGAAATATCCGAAGGGGAAGTTACTTTAAAATGCAATGAAGGCCATCCGTCGTGTAATTTACTTCAAAAGCCCGAATTGCAAATGAGGGAGAAATTATTAATAAAAGGAAGATTTAGCAAATTATAATGAGTTTATTGAGGAATTGTTAAGAGAGGAATTTAAGAATTTAACCACAAATGAGTTAGAAATAATGCCTATGTGTAATATTACTGACTGGTAATCCATGTTTCTCATGTTATTGTTGACCTCGAGATAAATAATTTATCTCTACATGACGTGAGTGCATTTAGGAATTCAATTGCATTACTCTCCAAAAGTCGATGCAAAGTATGATACTTTTGAATGATAACTCTTATAACAGTTAGATTATTGCTAGCTTCATAAGATCACATAAATCTTTACTCATGTAATTATGTCATCGTATACACCTAGAAGAGAAGTCCTGCAGCGAAGAAGAATATTATATATTATTGGTCTAAAAGAAATACTGCTCGCAAATTCGATGGATTTTTACGGTTTTAGGGACATAACTGCTTTAGATATGTTTTAAAAGTTTATTTTCCAATTTAAATTCGGACATCGATACTCGCTTTCTCCCGTCACATTATCGCCAAACCTTAACATCATGTAATATGATATTCAGTACATATTATTATCAATCGGTTCATTCTACAAAATAATTATAAGTAAATATATCTTTGATAGTTCTTAATTTGAACCATGATGTATCCCAGGGGAGACGGGAAATCTACGCGGATTGTAATCGAGGAGTTTCAAAGTAAAATTCATTTTCCAATAACTTTTAATTTTGAATTAAATTGTTTTGTGCAAAAATAAATTTGATCTCAGTGGTGATTATAATTGATGAAAACTATTAAATTTAGAGGGAAACAGGTGAGTTGACTGTCAGTTGAATCATCGACCAATCACAGCGCTGCATTCGGTTCAACGTTCATTCTAAAGATTTAAATTTCAGTTACTTCGGAGACGTCACCCAGTGATGAGCTGCTGCCGGTCTTTTGTTTCGAAGGAAACGTTAACTTTTGAATTGTAGAAGAGCAATACGTTCGAAGCCGAGCATAAGCTAACCAATTTCCAAGTTTAACTTAATTATTGTTTGATTATCTTCATTCAAGAAGAATATGTTCATTAAATAAGAGGATATTTCCTTGCGTCAACATGTTGTGGACTTCGTCAGTGATATTTTTGGTAAGTATGTGCTATGTGCATCATCATGAATTAATCTAAATTAAGTTCTAAGGATATTATTTGGTTTTGAGACCATAGTATATTATTTAGATTCTTATGGTAAACGAATATTGTGAGTTAACAGATGGAGTGTTTGTAGCTGTGACATTGACAATTCAGTCCGCTATTTCTAGTGTGGATGTTAGCTTTCCTTGTCTTTGACCTAGAATTACAGTTAAGCTAACCTCTATAATTCGAATTCCGTTAGTCCTTTATCTTTTTCTTTAGGGTCGTAGTTTTTCTCACCAGAAATCGTATTGAGAGTAGTAATTTTTAGAATCAATCTTGAGTAATCAAATACGTTGCAGCGGGACTGTATTCCTCAAGCATTTATTTCCCAATATTTATAAGTCAGTAATGGACAATATCTACTGAAGTCAAATCGACTGTTTTTTTATTTAAATTTAAAATTTGATTTCACCACCCATCATTATTTTATGATCCATCTCTTAATAGGATTTCCATTGCGCTTTTTTTCTTTCATAATTGGATTCAAAATCGCCATACATATTATGCTTGAATAATGGGTATGTATTTATTTGCACAAAATTAGTGAATTCATATTCTTGTTTTCGATTCTTATTTATTAAGAGTTCAATTTAGGGGTCTTAATTTTAAAATTCAATGGAAGTGTAAGATTTGTGACGTTCCCCTTCTTGATGCAACCCTAGATGAACATCGGGAATGATTAATTGTAATATTACCAGATAATTTTAGTCGACGATTTCAATGATCATTTAGTGGAAGAGTCCGGATTACCGTTTGAATTTTATGTCAAGAGCAGTGTTTGTTTTTTTTTTCACTTTCATGGGGAAATCATATTAAGAATTAGATATATTACAATAATTTTTAAATAATAATAATGGAGGGATAGAGTACGTAAAGCTATATTTTTGGGAAACATTTTGGGATTAGTAACATATTTCTTCAACCGATGACATATCATCCCGGCTCATATTTGAAACAATTTTTTTTTTCGATCAGTTATCTTTGAAATATTTTCTTTGCAAACTCTCCTGGAAATATCAGATTCAAATTAACCTTGCAATTAATTCTTGAATAATAGGTACATACGGATTATTTCTGAATAAGTATATTTTTATTTTTACCCTCGGATCACGAATTGACTAACTAACTATCAGTTACGAATACTTAATATTAATGCCTTAACTATAACGTTATCCTGTTTGCAGTCACAGTTGTTTAGTCTTAGAATGAAATACTGGAGTCGAATTTCGGAAATGATCTTAATTAAAATCTTTTAATAACTTCAGTAAATATTTTTTACTATTCTTGTAACGGAGGGCCTGAAAAATATTCGAATTTTAATTGACGAATATTTATCGCTTTTAAGATCTTGTATATTCATTTACTATTAAATTTCCGTCTCCCTTGAGAATAATTAGTGGATATAAATTGAGATTCAAAAATCGAATTCTTTGAGTCGTCTGTTGTAATTGTATAAGATATATAAGGTATATTTCAGATAGCATATCTCTGTTTCTGAGTTACTATGAACTAATTCTATTTAATCACGAAGGAATCGCTCCCAAACATCTTCGATTTGGAATCCTACGACGTCGAAAAGGAAATCCTAGTTTGAAAAAAGGTAAATGGTCTGCCAATCTTAAACTTACATCGTACAATCGGTTATGTAAATACTTAATCTATTTGTGCTTCTTTCTATTCTCAAGTTCGGAGGAAGTGAATTCTCCTGCTTTATGATGATTCTTCTTGGTGTCTCCGGTGTGATACTGAAAGGGCGCTCAACACGGGATTATCAAGCAAAGTCTCCAGAATACCCCATACTGTTCACTTCTCCTGAAATGATATTTTCAGAATATAAAGGAAATAAGAGAGATTTTCAAGACAACTATTCCATGAGACCTGGTAATTCAATGAAGGGTGATGTTACTTGCGATGATCAGTAGTATTATTTTTCCTGGATTCCTAAACGACTTGAGAACGGTTGAGGTAAAGAAATCATTTCTCAGTCATAAAAGAGCTGAGAAGGTGAACAGCATTGCTGTAGAGAAATATTTGATCTACTCATAGGACTGTGAATACAATGAGTAAGATTACTAAACTATTCTTATTTCAGTATGACGATAGTTCGTATTTTTTGATTAACATCATGTTTTTCTGTTTTCCAAGTACAATATTATTTACTGCTTTTTATTTTTTCTTTAGATTCAAACTCCAAACATTTCTCCATCACGGAAGAGCAAGAGAAGGAGCACAATGATGCTGAGGAGAGTCATTTGGCTTATTTGGAACATAATAAAATGAGTATAATTTGATTCTGATGCTTTTGCTATACCATTTCATGTTTAATAGAAATTACGTAATTTTGTATAAGTATAGTGTTTTATATCTTCGAAAAGATATTTATTTACTTTTTTATTCTTTAGTTTCACGCCCTAATTATTTCTCCATCACAGAAAAGCAAGAGAAGAATCACGAAGATGCTGAGGTAAGTGAATTTGCAGATTAATGGAACACACAAAAAAATTAGTAAAATTTGATGCTGATTCTATACCTACTCATGTTTGTTAGTTACTGCGTATTTTATTATTAGATAGTGCTAAATGCCTTTCAAAAGATATTTTACCTTCAGGTTTTTTTAATTTTTCAGAGTCACCCCCAAAACATTTTTCCAACACAGAAGAGCAAGAGAATGAGTACAATTATACTGAGGAGAGTTAACTAATTTGCCGATTGCAGGAACAAAAATAAAACAAGTTAGTATAATATGGAACTGGTACTTTTGCTATGCTTAATGATGTGCGATAGATATGGCGATTTTTTTCTTTTTTCTTTGTATTTAACATTAGTTATCCTTAATGGTTAGGTGTATGGAGGCCCTAATGGGCCTAACCTCGCCAAATAAAGAGTTTTTATTATTATTATATATTATATAATTTTTATATTAGTTAAATTTTATGTCTTCCAATATATATTATACTTACTGTTTTTTTTAATTTTTCAGTTTCACCCCCAAAACATTTTTCCAACACGGAAGAGCAAGAGAATGAGTACAATTAGGCTGAGGAGAATTAACTATTTGGCCATTTGCTGGAACACAAATAAAACAAGTTAGTGAAGATAAGAGTTTAATATAAGATAAGAGAGGGTTTAATATAATATAAGGAAGAGCTAGATAATGAGTACAATTATGCTGAGGAGAGTTATTTGGTTGAATGCTGGAACACAAATAAGTTAGTATAATACGGAACTGGTGCTTTTGCTTTACCTAATGATGTGTGATCGATATGGCGAATTTTTATATTCGTATAAATTATTCATCAGTTTATTTATCAGTTTTACCCACAGAACATTTATCCGACATGGATGAAAAAAGAAGGAGCACAGTTATGAGATGAGCAGAGTTATTTGCCGAATGCTGGTACACATAATACAGTGAGCATAATATAGAACTGGTGCTTTTGCTATACCTATTTAAGTTTTATAGATACTACGTATTTTGGCATTAGTTTAGGGTTTCATCCCTTCAAAAAGATATTTTATTTTTTATTATTTATTCTTCAGTGACACTCTGAAAACCTCTCTCCGTCATTGAAGATCAAGATTAGGAGCGCAGTATGTTGAGGAGAGTTATTCGGTCCATTGATGGAACATTGAATACTGTAAGTACTTATTAAATTTTTTTTATTAATAAATTTAGTTCTAGTTAGCAAATTCCCCCCTTTTTCGATCCTTCATTCGTTCAATGTCTCCATGTTAGAAGATGTGCGTTACATTTGATTCACTTTTAATTTATATTATTTGGATTTTCGAAATTACGTATCGGTTTCAGTCTGAAATGGAACTTCTATTTTACATTCTGTAACGCATTGAGTACTTGTTAATTTTAAATTCATCATAAAAGTTTCAAACACTTTTGAGAGTTTTCCGAAAATGTGGATTTTATCGATGTAAATATATTTTGAAAATGGGGGTTGGAACAAATTTTGTAGAGACCAACATTCAATTTAGAGTATCGTAAAGGACTATTAAAATTGTTTTAGAGAAGTCAATTGAAATTAATATCATACAATCAACGGAAAAATTCGAGCAAAATGCGTGAGTCAAATTATTTTTGCATCTTTTCCATTCATGTTAAGATTCTTGAATGTCTCTCCATCGAAGCATATAAAATACCTTTTATTTGCATAATGGTTTGCCTTTCTATTGCTGCTATGGCGACACTTTCCCATATGCTATTCATGAACAATTAGTCATTTCAAAGGCTTCATTTTTTTACAATTAGTTAGTTCGCTAGGTCATATGAAATTGAGAGTGCATAGAATGATGAGAGAATGAATTATGACTTTTTTTCGTCGTTCAGTTTTACTTTCCTTTTGGTGCTTCTGGAACATTGCTCTATCGGAAATACATTTTATGATTTCATGATTTGAAATAATTGCTTAACCTTGCAAAACAACGCTATTGATAATTCAGCGATTTCACGTTTTTTTTCAACCAAATTTAGGCCATTTTAATAAATTTACTTCGTTTTTACGAGATAGCGTACGAAGAGTAGTAATTTACCATTTTCAGTCATCATAAAGGAATCGCTGGCACAAGCTTAAGATCTGGTATCACTGCTTAGTAATCATCCCGGCTACGGTAATAGTTTGTTAAATGTTCCTTTTAAAACTGTTGTTAAGATTTAAATGATAGTAAGCAAAAATGACAAGTAAAATGGAAAAATTGGCTGGGTCATTAGCGTTTGGGTTGGTTATTAATTTCAGGTTGATTATAAATCGGTAGCTCAGGTTTTATAGGGTGTAATTCTCGTTATTTCTATAAGAGTACTAGTTTCGATGATATAATTAGGATTCCATGTAAACGCTCCTAGTATATTCCGATTTCGTTGTATAATATTCTTAAATAAAGTTTAAGAGAGAAAAAACGATCTGCGACAATGAAGAAGTCTACCTTATGTGTAATTCCCATCAAAGTTAAAGATACCTGATTCGTTAGTTAGATAATGATTGCATAGAAGGCAAAGATTACTGCAATGGACGATCAATGATTCTTTAACCATTGAGTATTTAGATGTTTCAAATCCGGGAACAATGTCAGCGTGGTGAAAGCGGATGGCATTAGATTAATGTGTTTTCCCTTTCATGCCTTCCGTTTCAGCTCTAATCTCATGTTGTCATTTTTTTCCTATTTATTTATATTTTCCTACTTTCATTTTCTACTCCTTTGTTAGCAGAGTTTGAGCACGTACAGTTCAAGAGTCACCTCAAGGTCGATTCTTCCTCAAATTTCAATTTCTTCCATTCTTAGGATTCTTTTAACGGTGGTGGCCACTGGTTCGTCCGTTTTTACTTTAGGGTCTTTGCACAAGTTCAAGGTCTTGTTTTCGTAAACAATCTCCGGAATTGTAGGGATATTTACTTTAGCTTGTTTGCGTTACCCTTTCACGATTCTACAGTGAATTTAGGCCTTGTTTAAATTCTTAACTCTTAACTTTAATCACTCTTCGTAGCAAAGTGAACTGATTTTTTTTAAACAAATTGGATATAGATGAATGCATGAAAACGTATGAAGTAGGATATTTATCCTTGTTTCCTATTAGCGTACCTTCGGACTGCTAGCTTAAGATGGATCAACTTTACGCAGCTTATGTCTTCTTGGCATTTTGAGCTTGCGGCCATAACTAATTTCTAAACATATGCATGAACAGAAAAGATAAAGTAGATTTAGGTCGTAAAATGCCTTTAATTCTGTTTCAATGACTACAACGTTAGACAATCGCGATAAGGAGATCCATCCATCCATCTTTAATGTTCCCAACCTACATGGTTTTGTTATCTTATTCATCGGATTTCATCTGCAGTAACAATTGTACATTTTCGATCAGTTTTTTATTTGGAAGCAGACTTTACTTGGTAAGTCCAAATGAATGTTTTCCAATAACAAAATGCCGTTAAAAAGATTTGTCATAAATTAATGTCTACTCTCAGTATTATTGATTTTATTGCAAAGGTTCCCTCTTTAAGATTATTGCGTCCCTTATCGCCTTATTAGAGAGTAGTTAGATATGCAGTTGATCGCATTATAAAGGTTTACATTGTGGAGTACTAAATGGACAAAATGTTACAAAGGCTGTTAAGTTTTTTCGTGAAGTATTAGGAAAAAAAATTAATTCTAAAAATTCATACATAAAGAAAATCTGGGATGGTTTTTTATGCAAGTTTTATTACATCATTGTAATCCACTACAAATATCTGTAGCTCTAATTTATTTCGCTAAAACTCTCGTATTTATTGTATGAAATTTAACATAATGATCTTCTTAGATTGGTTCAATGCATGTAACATTATTGAGAGCATACAGTAAAGATTCGTGTTTATAAAACTGAATTTAGTTGTGGAAATGTAATAGCGAAATATCGTGATTCTCTAATTTAAGAGGCACCCAGTTTTTACTCTTTGAGCTAATAAATAATATTGCGTTATAACATACCGTTGCACTGTGCGGAGACTCTGCTTATGCGATAAAGGATTTTAGTACTGGATTAAACGCGAATGTTTGTAACTGGTTACTATTTCGGTAATTAATATGCATATTATTTTTCTTGAAGGTCGGCGTCGGGTGGCCACGTCTGGCGACTACGTAGGGGATGCTGTCGGGACGAATTTTAGCCGGAAAATAATTGAATAAACACATCCATAGGAAATAAACTCCGTGACTTGTAATGATGTTAATCCGAGAAGTGCACATCCCAAAAATGGAACTTCATTCTTAACTATTTATTGAATCATCTATTGAACAATTCAGTGAATATTTATCTTTTTGTTCAATTTTAATCTTTTTAACTTTTAATCTTCCTCCTGACTTGTATTGATGCACGTTTAGCAACTTTTTATTGTATTTTGACGTTTTAATGTATCTATTAAGTGTTAATTCCAGATTTAAAGATAATGTTTATTGATTTACCTATGCATATTTTTATATAGTATATATATTTTTCAGTATCACCTATCTATCTGATTATTAACAATGTCAAAATATGTGTTTTATCTATTTATAAAACGGTTATGCAATGTAATTATTTATGTATGTAATTATTTAAGTATTTATCTTGTACTTACAAAATATATGTAAAACAAAGAGGGATCTTTGGGGCAAGGCATAGGGTGCCAGTTGGCCTCAACTGCCTCTAACATAAATAAATAAAGGCCAACTTTTGGGACTTTGTATGGGAGGTCGTTTGGGGTGATGAGCGTCTACGGTGATAGCGTAGAGTGGCATATGGGGAGATGGGTTCGAGGGGACCTCTGGGGAGGTTCCGGAGAGTTCGACCAGAGAGGGTTTCGGGTATTACGTATTTATATTGTACTTGTAACATTTCTGTAAACAAAAGAGGGATCTCTGGGGCAAGGAGTAGAGGGCCAGTAGGCCTAACCTGCCCCCGGCAAAGATAATTAAATGTAAAGTCGTTGGATATTTTAAGGAAATGGGGCCAGTAGGCCTCACCTGCACCCGGCAAAAATAAATAAAAGTAAAGACGTTTGATTTTTAAGGAATAGGGGGCCAGTAGGCCTAACCTGCCCCCGGCAAAGATAATTACATGTAAAGTCGTTGGATTGAATAGGGGAAGTCGTTTGGGAAGATGACGTAGAGGGGAGGGCGTCCAGGGAGATGGTCTCGGTATGGAGGGCGCCTGAGTAGAAGGGATCGAGGGGACCATGTGTTTTTGGGGGTCGGCCGGGGAAGAGGAAAGCGTCGGGGTAGAGGGCGTCCAGGGAGACGGCAGAGGTAGTCGGGAGATGGCGACTACGATGGAGGCTGCGGCGGGGGTCGACGTCCGGTACGACGACGAGTGTGAGGGACAGCGGCGAGGAAGGTCGGCGTGGGACGGCAGCGAGGGACGGCGGCGAGAGTCATCGGCGTGGGACGTCGGCAAGGGACGGCAGCGAGGGACGTCGACGAGGGACGTCGGCGTGGGACGGCAACGAGGGACGGCGGCGTGGGACGTCGGCGTGGGACGTCGGCGAGGGACGGCAGCGAGGGACGGCGGCGAGGGACGTCGGCGTGGGACGTCGGCGAGGGACGGCAGCGAGGGACGGCGGCGAGGGACGTCGGCGTGGGACGTCAGCGAGGGACGTCGGCGTGGGACGGCGGCGTGGGACTTCGGAGTGGGACGTCGGTGTGGGACGGCGGGGAGGGCGGCGGCGAGGGCGGGAAGGACGTCGGCGTGGGACTGAGGGAAATTTCCCTAGAAATTCTTCACATCGGTTAATGTGGCGTATCGTTCGTGGAAAGAATGAATTTTTAAAAGGATTCGTCGTAGCATCTATTTCTCTTAACTTACGTTCATTATCGGATCTACCAAGGTAGCAGGGAGGTTGCATGATACCGATTGTATCTACCGAAAATGTAGTTTACCTGAATTTATTAAGCAATCGCAGCCTAGCTTCCAATCTCCCTTCTTTTAAGGATTCCCAACCTACGTCTGAGAGCATTTTTGTTACGCTTGCTTTTTTATCGTAGCATTTCTTAACAAAACGGATCGCTTTACGCTGCACTTTCCCGAGTTCGTGAGTACACGTTTCATCCGCCGTATCCCATATGTGTTTATCTGGCTAGTTTGGTTTTACTTGCAGAGTTTATTTCATATTTTTTTTCTCATATTGAAATCTGAGTATTTACTACAATTTTCTCGTATATTTCCATATTGTATAATGTCTTAATGTGGTATGTATGCAGTGGCGGCACGTGACTAATAAAACAGGGGGTTCACTTCAAAATTCGAATATTTTTAAGTGGCCGCGATTATGGTTAAATATTCTGGCTCTTACTAGAATATTGCCTCTGCTTACATGGACGCAGTATAATTCACAACAACCGCGGATAAAAGCTGTAGAAATATTAAAATTAATATTTCGGGTTGAAATTTAAAAATAACCTTTGTTGTAAAAAATCCCTATATTCTCGAAAATTTAGTTTTTATTTAAATTTTCGATTCATATTTCTCTGTATATATTTTTAAAGACCAAAATACATATTAATATTCAAGTTTTATTTATTTTTCGAAATATCAAATATAATCATAAGAAAATAAATTAATTACCTTATATATTTTTTTCAGGGTTAAAGTATTTGGCAAGACTGTCACCGAATAATTTTTGCGATTAATGCCCCAAATCAAATACACCTATTTTTGCCCAGGTTGCGTCCTTGACTTTTGCAAAGAGCAAACAAGGGAAACAGTATAGCCCATTGGAAGAGTCGCAGCCACAAATCCAACTGTTTCTCTCATATATCTATGGCTCTCGGAAATGTTGCCTACCTTTGCTTCTCTGACTCTGAGATAGGTTCAGCAAAGGAATAGGACTTCCTACTTCTTTTATTGCACATTTTTCTTAAACAGAAATAGAGGAAAAATTAAACCCTTTCAGAAATTGGACACTATTCATTATAAAGAGCGAGAAAAATTGTTCACAAACAAGTAACGCAGTTGGTTTACATACTGAATACGCCACAAGCAACCACAACACCGGTAACTGAATGAGTACACTGGATACAAAAAAATTCCATAAATTATCAATAGTGCAGCGCATTATGGGTAGCCATTACATAGCTGCAGACACCAGGGCATAAAATAGCATGCAAAGTAGGCGACACAAATAGCTAGTGCCAAGTTTTCTCGCCCAGAGACAGTATTAGGCGCCGGCAGATAAGGAAAAAACTCAAGTTCTACGCGTGTTAAACTAAGTCCGGAAGCGTTAAATGCAAGAGTTTGGATAAATGTTTCTTTTCAGGAATAGAGTTCGGGAAGGTGGCCGGCCCTATGTTCCTCCTCCTCCAGCTATGACATCGTCAATAGCTAGGCTTAACCATTACTGGAAGGTAATCACAACATCCATCAATTTTCAACAAATTAATTCTGGCAGATCTTACTTTAGCTTCTCATAGTGCTGTCACGGAGAGAGCTGTGTCAATCCATACCTCACTTAAATCCAACAAACAGTCAAGCCTTTCTAGAGAAGCTATAAATTCTAGGATGTACACATCGCAATTAACAGTGTTGGAACTGCATATTATGACCAAGGACCTGCTGCTGCCCGTTTTTTTAGAGATTAAGGAAAGACGAAGAAAGCTTACAGATGCATAAGAAACTTATGAAATGCATGAATTTGTTAAGAAGTATTTTGCCAAGTACAGTGGCGGAAATAATTATCGCAACACCAGTTGGCGTCAGAGCTTGGATTACGTGGGAACTAACTGAAATCACTCTAACTCCGACAATTCGGCAACTCTGTATAGAGGCAGTAAAACCGGCAATATTCAAAGTCCATACGAATGGAAAATAGACTTTTAGTTTCGTTTTTATATGCAGACATTTAAGACTCACCTTCGCGAGATTTCCAAGTAGTGCCTTTGCCTCATTGTCTTCATTTTTTGCCATTTATTATTCAAAGTTAGTCGTGATAAAAATAGTTGTGTAGAATGTCAATGTAATACACTGGGAGATAGTTACAAACAAGATTGTTTGATAGCGGAATATCAGACGTTAAAATGAACATTTGAGGTATTATTTCGCGAATTAAAGGTCTAAATACTAGAATTGTGATGGAATTGAATTTTTGCAAAGAGAATTCAACACTTAAAAATTCGATTTTAGAAACCTCTAAGATGCGTCCTATTCTTACCTTTCTATTTTCTCTTGAGCAGTGTAGTTTTCCACTGCTTAAGGTATTTAAAATATCCCTTCGATGAATCCAATCTAATCCGTGTGTTGAAGGATTTCAACTTTTCCAAGAGCTTTTTAGCAATTAGAGCTTTTTAGCAATCAACGTTTTGACATGAATTGTCACCACTATTATTAACTTTTAAATAGTGGAATAGGTAATCAACAATTTTCAGCTCTATCAGGCTATATGTAATAGGGAGTAATATTTGTGTAATAAAAAATAGTGTTTCTATTGAGACATCAATGCACTTTAACCATACTGACTGAAAAAAATATAATAAATTGCAACTGTACCACATCTCTATTGATGTTACAGTCATTCATCACACCACTAATACGATTTTCCTCTTCAGTGAGTGTATTACTCTACAACAGGTAATTTCAATTTAATTTATCCAGAGCTGTAATATATTTGATTAATGAGCTAGAATGTATTCGAAATTATACCAAAAATTGGAACCTTAAATGTAAATAAAAAATGATGAATCGAATGTCCGATAATCAATCATTAGATACTCCGTACTCGCCTACTAGTGTTAACATAATCACACTCTTTCGACGAATTACAGGTGCCCCACAGATTTTACACTGTAAAACGGGCCACACTTCAGAAAATACTTATTGCAGCATAATATAGACTTGTTTTAAATTTCCAAGAGGCCGGTATTCACTTCTCTACTTTCTCCGTAGCGATGAATAAAATTTTCCACTTCCAATTTGATCATCTTGATTTCCGTATGTTAAAATACTTCTCAAGGTTACTTAGATCCATATATTAGACGCCATACTCAGCTATTGTTCGCTGATTTTACTAAAATTTGTGTGCCCTTTACGGACTCTTCCGAAACACTCCCAACCCCTCTCCCTCCATGAAGACCGTAGTTTAAATGTCGTTTACTACGTTGTTTTGCGGTTTAGATGCGAATAGATTAGAGAATAGAGCGAATATACGCAGACAAAGTTATTCTTTAATTTAGCAGTAGAAATAGTTACTAACGCCCACTTAAATAGGCAAAAGGGTGGGCATGAGCTTAGACCCAAAACATAGAAAAATTGCAATGGTGACAAAGAAAAATTCACTTAAAAAAAAGATAAAGGTTATTCGAAAAAGGAAACCATGTTTTAATGTGCAAACTGAGAGATCTAAAAATAATAATAGTAAATTGCAAGAGCTTACGTAATAAACAGGTGGAATTCTTTAACATTACGATGAGAACTTGCGCGGATATCATACTAGAAAGATTTGGTTAAGCGAGGATATTACTCAAAGCGAGATATTTCCCCCGATTATATGATATACTGAAAATATGACTATGTAGATCTAGCGGTAGAGGTTTTATAGCAGTATGGACTCATTTAATTAAGAAGCGCGATGAATTCGTAGAAAATAGCAGGAGCGAAATCATTTGGTGCTCGATTCAAAGACCAAACGGAAGTAAGATTAATGTTTGTTCTTTGTGTCGTCCTCCCGATGAAAAAATAAATTGTATTGTTGATTTATCCGAG
The DNA here is from genome assembly GCA_947579665.1 of Sympetrum striolatum. Lineage (NCBI taxonomy): Eukaryota > Metazoa > Arthropoda > Insecta > Odonata > Libellulidae > Sympetrum > Sympetrum striolatum. The sequence continues at coordinate 70,363,382 of OX388346.1, read as the reverse complement.
GCCTTACACAAAAATGGCGAGAAAATAAAAGATCCAATCATCGCCGTAGGAAGAGATTTTTACCTAACCGATATTCATTGGGATAATCTAAAGTTCTCTAGCACTAGCAGTGGGAAAAAAAATTCACGAAATACATCTTACATTTTCGTTGCATGCTTTAGATCAGGTAAATATGACTAACACTCGAACGAATCGTGCGAGGCAAGGTATCAATATAGATTTACTAGCCACTTCCCACCCACAAATAATAACTAGCCTCGCTGTAGTTGACGGTACAGTCAGACCATGATGTCATAATGGCAGGGATGAAAGTAGTAGCGGTTAGATCTCTTAAGCCGGTGAGGCAAGTGTATGTAATTAGCAAAGCAATTATTTCTGAGTTTAAGGTTTTATTTGAACGAAGGCTTGGATAATTTCTTACGCTTTTCGGGTGAAAATACAGTAAATGATAGTTGGGTAGAGTTTCTACGGATAATCAAAGTAGATTTCTACATCTACATCTACATTAATACCCTGCAAGCCACCTTTCGGCGTGTGGCAGGGGGTGTAAACACCAGTTGAAGCTATACTACTTCCTTATTCGGTTATTGTCACGTATTGTTCGAGGAAAGAATGAATCTCTAAAACGATTCGTCCTAGCATCTATTTCTCTTAACTTACGGTCATTATCGGATCGACCGAGGTAACAGGGGGCTTGCATGATACCGACTGTATCTTCCGAAAATGTAGTTTCCCTGAATTTATTAAGCAATCGCAGCCTAGCCTAGCCTAGATTTAGTTAAATATGTTCCGTCTAAACAGTAGGTGAGACGAGGAAGAAGTTTGAATCGTTGCATAGGAGTCATTCACTCGCGATTGAGAAAACTTAAACCTTGCGGTGAGATCCATGAGCTTGGTGATCAAAACTATAGAGAAGTGCAAAAGCTATTTGAGGAAGGATCACGAAAAGAATACCAGGAATATAGATCTCGAACCCTGTAAAAATCACTAGTTGGCGATTAGAAAGAATTTTGGTCATAAGTGTGAGAGACTCGTGGTGGTCAGTTTTCTATGCCTAGCTTTATCAGCGAAGATGGAATTGCCTTAAATAAATCGGCAGAAATAGCTAACTTACTTAACCCGTACTTCCAGAAATGTTTCTCATAAGATGATGGTCGAGTTAACGATTTTACTTCGCGCATTGATTCGGAGATGATTTCCATAGAGATATAAGTTGATGCTAGTGGAAATTCACTGCAACAGATTGATAGGAAATTCTATCAGAAATCAGTTAATGAGGGTACTGTCCCAATGTCGTGGAAGAAATTAAACGTCACTCCGGGGCCTAAGAATGATCAGATTATTATGGGTAATTTTAGTTAACTTCGAATTTCTGCAAAATAATGGAGCATAATATAGCAAGCTCTATTATTCAGTTATTCAGTTCATGCAGTACGCGGGATGGTAATCATTAAGAGATAGAAGACTAATTCAAAGGATAAATTTACTAAGTAAGTTCAGAAAAAATTAGGTTCTCAAATGATGCAATCGATATAATGCGACCTCCCTGTTGATGTGGGCCGCTCTGATACTGCGAGGAAGATTAGAGAAATAAGTGCTAGAAGGAATCGTATCAAGAATTCATTTTTTCCGCGCATGATACGCGAAAGAAATTGATTAGGAAAATAGATTTAAGGTGCCTGCACCACCTGAAGGGTTCTTACATAGACATATTTTTATGGTGTTTTTGTGCTGTCGACATTTAAACTCAATAATCAGAATATATCGTATTTATAAAACAACATATAATTTAAGAGGAAAAATTCAACCGTCCCCGCTACTATTGGTCTTCGGTTTCCTTCAAAGTAACTGGGTTGTCCAAATTGTAGTGCTACCTCAAAAATACTTACGTTTCAATATCATCTCCTAAATCACTACTACTAATGTATTTCTTCTCACATTCACTAACAGTTAAAGGAAAGTTTAATTAACCTTCCTTTGATTTCAAAAACCTCTCAAAGGCACTCGAAATTAATATTTACAATGATAAAAACCTTACACCTAGATAAATAATGACAATGTAAGAGAAATTGGCCCTATCAAAACTGGAAATCCAAATATCATTGAGGATTATTATTCATCATTATTATTCAACTATTCATTTTACAAACTAAAATCTCAAAAAGGTTTTAATTTTGCCACATAACCGTGAACATATCCTAGTTTTCTATGCATTTTAGTTTTTTAAGAATTTAACATATCTTCTATCATGTAGCGTGCATGAATATACCGGCCCTGAAATGTAGAAATGTTTTCGCTCTTTCTACTGTCTATAACCCTCTCCCTCATAGACAAATCCTGGCTGCGCCCCTGCGACAAAGCAATCATTAATTATCATCTGTATATTCATGTCCAAATTCGATAGAATCCGTAGATTCTTACACATAGATGATTATGAAAAAATGTCAGCTCCGCCATAGACCTTAATCCCCGTAATGCTACTCAATTTTCATGTTTTTAAGAGAAGGAGACTATTTAACATAATTTAGAGCAAGTGGAAAATATTTATATGTATTCGTATTTCTCTCAGACTCGGTAACAGTGTGCACTTATGCACTATGATTAATAATCGAGAATTTCATTGCAATCAAGAAAAATATAGGATGATTAATAATATATCCATTCTCGTTCATTCTCCTCTGTATGATTCAGCCTCATAGACATAGAGTTAACCACTTCTTTATTGGAATTCGCTCCAGGTGAGAAGATCTAATAACCGACGGAAGCTCTTCGAAAGCTTTATCGGTTCAGAACCTAAGGACGAAGTAAATGAAATTTTAGTGCAACTAAAGACCTAATCGCGATCTCCGAGAAGCATCGACAAAACATTACAGGGAGGTAATCACAAAACATTATTACTTTTGGTCGCTTTTTTCCCCGGACAATTAGAGAGGCTGATGGAATAGATTACGTGATGATGGTGTTATTACAACTCCTACCATATCCATCTGGCAGCTCGCGGGGTATATATCTAAATCTAAATGTATATAATTGGTTTGGAACTACCGCTGAGAAAATTGGAAAGTGTGAACCCGCGAATTGTCCTGGTTGTAGACGAACAATGAATAATAATATGCATAAGAATGTCAATAGTTCTCAAGGCTTTTTTTTAAAGCGTAGAAATGAAGAAGATTCGCTTGCGCGGTCCGCTGGTTGTCCGTCTATCGACGTGGAGACCTAAATGAAGAAATAGTCGCCAATAACTCTAAGTAAGCCTGAGCTCCTTGTCTTACGACCGGTCTGTTGTTGCGAGTGACGCATATGCTTTCGAAAATCCGCTGCACTGAAAGCGAAAGGTTCATCGTGCTTCCAGAAATCAGGAGGCCCTGTCAAATACCTCTAATTGTGGAAAATGAGTCAAAGGACATTGTCTTTCAGCGAACGACCTCGAATCCTTGGTAGAAGAGGAATTTCCACTGACACACGAAGCATGTTCTTGACCGACAATTGGTGATGAATCGGTTCCGAATCTTTCATGTCCAATGGTTATTTTTCCATAAGGAATTGCATCTCTCTGGTAAATATATATATTCATTACAGGGGAGTATAAATATATGTGGATATATGCGCAGAAATTGTTCGGTTTTTATGAAATCATGTTTGTTTTAAGTTTAGAATTTGTATTTTTCCTTTTAACTCCGGACGGACAATGATTTCATGTATTCTAGGTGACAAATGGTGTATATAAATTTATATTACGAATTTCCTTCGGCTGCATGATTAAGTTGGTGAAAAATTATATTCCGTAGACAAAATACAAATTTTACATTGTGCCATAGTTAGTAACTCAGCAATCGCTCTTACGACTTCTCGAATTCTAATTGCTGAATTGAAAACATAAGACTTGTAATCAAAAATCCTCCTCGGAATATTTATCACAAATAATGAATATCCTATGTTTGAACTGGACGTTTGAAGAATTACATTTACATTAATATCCAGCAGGCAGCCGTAAGACGTATCTTCGAGTGAGAAACCAAACTACCAAAATAACACCTTATTAGCGCACAAATTATCCAGAAAAAGAGACCATTATAGACCATCTGTTCTCGCTATAATCTCGCAAAACCTAATTTTTCTCTAGACTCCAAAATTCTCGTTCTCTAAAGGTGAGAATCGCCACATCGCTTATTCCTACTCCAATCCCACTTTTTCCTTATTGCTACGCATTATTAAAACCGAATAGCATTCTTCACATTATTAAGAATTAAATTTCAATTATTGTCCATGTATTTTATTGCATTTAAGATTGAAATTGGAATAAATATATATTTAACCTATCGTTCTATAAATACACACATTCAATAACATGACGAACTCGGGGAGAGATCGCGCGAAGGCTCTAAGAAGAGTTCGAAAGAGAGGAAATTTGTGTAAGTTCTAGGCTCCGACTCAAATATTACCGCTTTGCGAGGCTTTCCTCGGTGTTGCCAGTCAGTCACAGAAAGCAGAATTCCAAATAGTTTCTGTGGAAGCCACTGGTGCGCGCGCAAAGTGTTGCGATAATTATTTCCACCACTGTACAGCTAACAGCATAAAAAAGTTACCACCTGAGATACAACCAGCATAACTCGAGAAGGGCGAGTCTTTCAGATTCTCTGTTTTGAGCGCGCTTTTCGTCTTCCTCTTTATGCCTGGCACGTTTTGAAGGCTTTTGTGATGATATATATTTTATGAATACTCGCTAATAGTCATTAATTTTGCTGCGGTAGAAGTAGTACTGTATTATGAAATAATTAAATTCGTATTTCGTTAAATCGGCTCGAATCTCAAGCGTAATTCGCTCTTCTTCTTAAAATATTGGACAAGAATTACTTTGGCGGCTCTTAGTTCGTCCTAACATATATAATACATAACATTTTCCATAAATGCAGATTTATAATGAAATTGGTTATTTCAGTTAATGCTCCACATGCCCGCATGATGATCGTTTTCGCAAAGATTATGCTTAATTATGATACGATAATTAATAGAATATGAACTACTGTAAATTAGGTCAATGAAAGTAGGAAAAATAAGAAAAAAACGTATATTATAAATATAATAATGGTGTTGCAGCTTTGTGAAAAATAGTTAAGTAAGAAATACATTTAAATTGACTATCCGCGAGCCTCCATAAGGCTTATTGCAGAGAATGTGAAACACTCAACTATCTAAATAATTTACATATTTACACACCTTATAATATATGTAAGATGATAACAATATAAACCATCTGTCCTCGCTATTAAATCACGGTAATATTTTCACCATCTGGCTGTGAAAATAACGATCGTTGAGAATAGGGATCATGTCGTCACGTATTTCGTCATGTAAATCACAGCTAAGGAATATCTCTAATAATTATTGTCTTTACATAGTTATATTCTTAAAAGATACCCAGCGGAGGGCTCCGATCATTTTGGACTCACTGCTATCTAACCTGTAGTCTCTTAACAAACAGCTTTATATTTTACGCGCGAGAATTTATTTTGGGTAATGAAATCAGAAGGACTAGTCGTGCAGAGTCGAGCAAAGCGCAAAAAGAATTGCATAATATACTTGTAAATATTGAATTCCTTTATTTAAACCTCCGTCAAAAATTTTAAAATGCTAAAACGATTAAGAGTTTCAACATAGAAAATAGGTATGAGCCAACAACTTTAGGCTGTTACAACTCCACTCTAAATATTCGCACGTTAACGCTCATGCATGAAAAATACATTTAAATCTATTGCTAAGGATCTCTGTGGCAAGCCCACCTTTTGGTGCTACGTCTGCTTTTAATGTTTTTGTCTACATAACGGTTAATCGGTAGCATGCATACCTTCCTTCTCAAGAAAACAAAGGGAGCTTCCCTGTGGGGGTGAGAGAGGAAAGAGAAAGGGTCTTCAATGGAGCGGTCACAGGTTACTTCCGTCTTCAATGCCTCTAATTTTCGAGGCATCGTTTAAGGGTTTTGTATGAGAGAGAGAATTGCCTGAAAATGTCATTCTTCGTCATGGATGGTGATATAAAGAAAAGTTCGTCGAAGAAGGAATATGAATGGGTTACTTCATGGAGACGATGATAGGAAAATAAACAATGGGAATACGGAATATTTTATGCTTACTAAGAAAAGAATGTTTATTCTCTACAACTCTGAGGCATACATCTAAAAAATATGAAGATAATGTGGTAAACAGGCTCAGAAGTGATGTGCAGAGATCCTGGGATGTTGGCTATTTATAAGATTGAGAAAACGATTCAAGCCATTTTAAGACAAAATAATGCAGGTTAGAGGGTGACCGGAAAAATATGTTTTCAATGGTTCAGCCAGAGGGAATGTAAATTAGATCAAAGATTCGAAAAAGTTTCATTTTCCTAACATACTGAATTAGATTTTATGTGACCTTACTTCTAAAACGTTCATTTGCATCCAAAATTCATAAACCATTAACAATAGACCTATCATAGTCGAAATTATTAATTATCAATGTAAATTTATTTTACTTCAAAAATTATTGGCATAGGGTAGGATATAATAATTTTGGTTTATAAGAATATGCCTAAAATGTGCATACATTCATGCATACAATTAGAGCTTCCGCCAGTTGATCCCACACAAATGTCGAGCAATTCACACATTTAAATTTCTGCACCTTCAAGATATCGTAAATGTCTTCCTTATCTTTAAACCAAGAAGTTTTAAGGAAGAATAGGTGAGGCTTGGAAAGCAGCATTAAGATTCAGTAGTAATAGATTCTCCTGACATATTTCCCAAGAAAGGAAGCTTTACCCATCTTATTTAAGAGTAATCATAGATAATAAGTACGAGATGTCAGTATTTCTAGAGCTTTATTCAGTAATCGCTGATGGACTAAACTGGCCTCTCATTAAAAAAAGGAAAGGGAAAATACGAAGGCTAAATTTTAATTATTAAACAGCATTTACGGGTGTAAGGGCAACTCAGATGGATTACGCCTGATTTAGCAGTTTTCCTAAATGTAATTTCCGTAAAAATATAGCCATAGCTCAACGACTATAAGGAATGGTGGAAATAACTAAGGAAAAAGATTCACAATTTCTTACATAACGCAGTTTCACCAAGTAACGGCTTCTTCAATCAATTGGAATTAAAGGAAATTACTCAGAGAAATAGGACCAAAGAAAGCTGCATCCATTGCGAAGGAAATTGATTCCAATCCTTGGGAGGGGGTAATCTGAAGATTATTGACATTCTGGGCAGGCAGACGTATAGAACTAGTTCCCCTTAATGGATAAAAAAAGTTTACTTAAATATTGTGACCGGGTGTAATCATCAAAGTTACCTAAGCTGTAGTAACGAGTATAATTTTATCATTGAGAATCTTCAAGGGATCTGAGAAGAGCCCACAAATGCTGTCGACGGTCTCCCAGACTGCCCATGTCTCGGACCGTCTATGCTTTCAGGAGTAGAATTAAGCATATATTAACCGTAGAAAGATCACTCCCGAAGAAATTAAGCTTCGGAGCATTCTAATTCCAAAATTACGTTCTCAATATTTACATTCATCTTTTCAGGCTTTTTCTTCTAACCAATGATTTTCATAAACCTTCAAGATACCCTTAGAAATCAATCAACAACAAAACGGGAAAATTTAAGAAATAGCTATTTGCGTAAACTAGCGTTCCTTTGGTTCTTTTTCATTACTATCATTGAATGTATAGTGTTTTCAATCCCTTTACCCATTAAATGTTAGATCCAGTTATTAGTTTCGTAGATTTTAAGAACCTTAAAAATTAATATAAAAAAACCACCAAGAGAAAGTGAATACATTTTTTCTCTCAGTGTTGATGATAGCCAAAACGTTAAACTCATCTTGATTCACTGATAAAATTTGCTATTCGATCTCATTTGGTTTATAAAATACAAAATAAAGATGTCATTTAAATACGCATTTAAACACAATTATAATAGTCATTACTGTAACACACACGCGATAACTTGCCCATCCTGCGTCGAGTACTAATAATTCATACTCTAGCTAAGTCTTTAATTTGGTTAGACGTCGATTAACATTGTCATGCAGAAGTCACAATTCCACGGATAGCGGTCTTAACATTTTTCGTAACTAATAAAATAAAAGATGGTCTTCTTAAAATACTGAGAACTTCGAAATAAACAAATTGTAATACTCTTCGGAGTCGATTGGTGGATCAGTAAATAGCTAAAAAAGTGAGAGAAGTAACTTTTGAGAAACAAAATTTCGAGAATTTTACCAGAAGGACGTCTACCGCTGGCCTTTTACTACAGTATTTACTGTAAGCCATTACTCTGAAACGATAAGGAATCCATGGATCCAATTTTTAGAACGGTAGTTTCATCAAGCGATTTTTGATTATTTTCATTCAATCCACATCAGATAAACAGTGAGATTTCGTAAGTTATAGGCTGAAGAACATACAAAATTTCTAATCTGATGCTCTGCAGTCCCACTTTATGAGAGATTTATTTCTTCGAGTCATTCTTCTATTTGCGAGCTAAAAATTATACATATATCAGAGAAGGCTAGCGGACACATTATTTTAGATAAAATCAAAATGAATCGAGCAAATTGCAACCAGTCCTCTTCTCCCAACCAGAAAGTTTTTCCTTTCCATTCCCCTTCGGTAACAAAAGGTTTATCTTGTCCTTTTCCCCCACCTATTTCGTTTTGTCCTGTTTAACAGTTTTCCAAGAATTCTACCCTTTCACCTGCACACACACTTTTGTTCCCTCTCATTCTTTCTTCTTTTTCAAGGCACACGCCGTATGGAGGATCGCGTATTTATGTAAATGTTGAAGATGGTGCTAGTAAACGTCAAAGCTAATTGTGAGAATTAGCTACAGTGTTGTTATAAGGATAATTTAATTTTACAAATTCTTGGATTATATAATCTATAGGAGTCACGAGAGTAAGGGGAAATGGTAATCTAGAAAAGATTATTCCTTATTTAATTCAATCAAATGAGCTTTTACTTTGGGGAACTCCATAGGTAACTAAGCACAAGGAAATAAATAACTTTGTCAAAGTTACACGACTTTTTGTGTGGAAGATGTGGAACTTTTATTTCCTTGTGTTTATTCCTTAGTTATTTCTCTTCATGATAGAACGCTTTTCAATTGGGAAAGTTGAACGAAAGGGTTGTAAAAGCAATCAAATTAAATTATAATAATCCACCGAATTATGCACATATCTTATGTATAAAAATTCAGCCTGCATATGTTTGTGCCCGCAAAACTCAAAAATCACTTGGTCGATTGACTTGAAATTTTTATAGAACATTGAATTCAAATATATATATATACGAAAGTGTTTATATTGTAAAAAATGGCGACACTTCGTCCTTGCTTCGATCCCAGACGAGTCAAAGCATTTCCGTAAGAAATGCACGTAAAGTTCATTTTTGTCGCTGCATGCTTCATTTATTTTGCAAAATTAAATTAAAAATAATAGTCATACGAGATTGAGACAAGAACCAATAGCAGAGTAAATGAATAGAAAACCTTATTTTGGTCGTTTATTGTTGTTTCCGAATTGAATTTTCGAGATTTTTTACGGAATACACGAAATGTTTTGTGAGTATAAACAGCCGGTCCCCCTGACGACAAATGCCATTGTTGAAACCGAGATCCTGCTTTTTGGCCTATTTGAAATTAAGAAGAAGAGAATAGTTGCTGGTTTCGTTCACATTGATGAGCATAATCAATCGTTGGAAGTGATTTAAACGATCGATTTTCGAAAAACGAAATGTGAGTTAATTTGATACCGAATGTTGTATTCAGTTAAATTCATTTGTATCGTTTTGGAAATGATTTAATAATCTGTTATCGAAAATTAAAGTGAGAGTGACTTTGAATGCTGCATTCAATTCGATTCATTTCTTTAGTTATCTTCCAGTTGATCGTCGTCAAATTCAATCGTACGCGTTACCACATCAAATGTTGCGGCAGATAATGGATAGTAGTAAATGATTTTTATATATATAACGAAAATTCTCCATCAAAACGCGAGAGCCGAGGTAGCGTAACGTACCATGTTCTCCATCTTTCTTTTCTCTCCCTCCCTTTTCGAGAGAAAGGCTCGCCGGCCCGAAATTTGGACTTAGAATATCTTGGTGGGTCAGGGGTGGTAACTTTTTTTTGCTGTTAGCTGTACATTAGGACGACCACAAAAAGAATTTAGTTCTTCCTCTGAGGGGTCCAAAAGAAAAAGGTTCAAAATATTAAAACTTCTTCTTCTGTTTCTGAGCTCGCATTGGCAATCTCTCTCAGTTTAAGGGAGGAAGGCGATATTGCAGCCGCTCAACTTATTACCGAAGTAATGACGACCACCCCAAGTAGAGCAAGAAGAGTTCTTTCGAAATTGAGGAAATTTCAGGAATCGCAGGCGGAGATGTCATCATAGGAGGATCTATCTGAAATGATTACCACGGAGCTGACGAAGAGTCAGTTTAATACTCTAAGAAGCTCCGCTCTTAGTTACGGGCACAATCTGTATCCCAGCTATCATGAAATATTAAAAGCAAAAAGCGCTGGCAGTTGAATTGCCAGGTAATTATGTGTGTAGACTTAGCTTCTCAGTAATAGCCATGCATAGGTCAAATGCATATATTATACCATACAGCTACTACAAATAACCCAGTAACTAGTCCCTTTGATAGATATTGTAGATATACCATTTAGTGTAATGTAATTTTTATCATATTTTCATTACAGAGGTTAATTATGACCTCTTTTAAATATTTTCCATCATCATTAAGGCAATATCAAGCGGACAATCGATAAATAATGAGGCATTTTCGCAATACTGCTAGAGAACTGCCGAATTATACGTAGACCTGTATCCCTGGTATTATATGCCAACCACGGCACATAAAGTCCTTATGCATGGAAGTGAAATTTCGAAGGAGGCGATTCTTCACTTAAGGCAGCTCTCCAAAGAAGCGATGGAAGTTTGGAATGAGGACACTAGAAAATTCTGTCAAAGATTCAGCAGAAAATACTCCACGGTGGCCACAAACAACGATTTACTTAAAAGGTTTGAGATCACTTCTGATCCATTTCTTTCCTCTAACATGACTCCGATTCCGAAGAGATACGGAAAGATGCCGAAAGAATTGAGAGAACTGCTGATTTAAAAAAAACGGCGAGGGATTGGAATCAGACAGTAGTGACGACCAGAATTTCTCTGAAGATTAAGAATTTTCCATAAAATGCGTCCGTGGAATTACCCAGTAAATACCGCTATGGGCTGCGCGATGTCACAAAAGCCCCTTTTCGCGTGGCCCTCGTTGGCGAGGGTGGAAAGGGTAAGTGGTAGAAAAACAATCAGAAGGTGCCTTCTCTGCAATGCATGAACCCGTTACCGTACATTCGAACTGACTGTCTCAAAAGTTGAAGGATATTTCTAACTTGCGGCAAGAATCCGTTAAGTATCCAAACCAAAGCGTATTTACCAGAGTACCGCATCCATTGACTCATTCGCAAGATCAAATATCCCCTTCATATCTTCGATACGGAATTTCTGAACAGTGACAGTGATAGTGACAGCATACTTAGCTTAAAAACGGCGATTTTAAAGAGTTAAGGCCCAAAAAACTAAAACAATCCAACGAAGCCGCCGTGCTTCCCGGCCCAGCAGCGCGGACCCGGATCGTGCAGCGCGATCGAAAAATCGCGTTTATTTTCGTGGTCGGAAACGTTCATAAAGGATATATGCTGGATATTCTTAAACTGTCTTCACCCAATACTCTGGTGTAATTTCTCGCTGCACATATTTTTTAAACAAAAGATATCGACTACTTTATGTCAAAATTTGTCTGAAAAAAGCGTCCGCTATTTTGTGACGGAACACCACACAAATATTGACCAATATCCTTGAAAATGATGCATAGTATAGATAAAGTACCATTATAATCGAATATAATGTTTTTTATTCCACTGAATTCCTCCCACGAGTCCACTATTAGCTTAACTTATAAGACTTTCGAAGAATAATAAAATCGGGCGTGTTTTTGGAAATTTAGTCATGTTTGACCCTCCGTATCTAAGTAACGCATACGATTTATTGAAAATGACTTACTGTTCCATGACCAGCAATCATTTGGCTGTATATATGCAGAGTTTCAAGATTGTATCTCAAAAAAAGCAATTTTGGACTTTTGTCCGGCTTTTTTCGATTTCGGACCACTTTGCTCCGGTTCGACTCCCTGCTAGAGGTATCGTCTCTCATTTCGTGATGTATGAGCAATTGTCCCAAACACAGCTTGTGTGTCAGTTTTTTTTTACCGTCTCCCGGCTGGCTTGGTAGGCAGTGCTTTCGGCTTCGATGGAAGCGGACCCGCGTTCGATTCCCGGTGCCCTTGTGCGAAATGATCTAAGCAGTCGAAGCACTTTAAACAACACTGTTTTCCACCAATTTTCCATAACGAACAATAACAAAATTTTTCTATTCTCTGAGGGTAATAAATTGCACATTGGTTTTCTTATCAAATCTTCAGGATTTGTTCTCTTATATTTTAGTCAGGAATATAACAGACAGAATGCACTTATGCATATCTCCTGTTTAGGAAATAGCATGAATCGCAAAAATAAAATAAATATACCGCATTTCATCGTATTTATATTGATTTCGTTGCCAGTTTCTTGCATCCCGAAACGAATTACAGATTTTTTACTTAATATTCTCGGCATCGGCTCGGCTTTGGTGAAAGCGGTCCCGGGTTCGATTTTTCCGATACTATACTGTACAATACAATAATCTCAGTATTGGAAGGACGCCTCTTTGAGTGAGGTTCCAATAATAATCCAACAAGTGCAAGTTTATACGCAATTTAAGATAAATTTCGTTAGGAAATAAAACATACTTGTACTAAGTAGCACATTTTATAATTTAAAATTACATGCTTTCTTGACCCCATCGAGAGTCTGACTCTTGGTAAATGGTAAAAATGTCACATAAAAATTCTACGAAAAGAATGTCTCACTTTTTGATAGGTAAAAATGCAGTTTTACCTGGATTCGGCCACAGAACCGCCGAATTTCTATTTGAATTCAATTTATCTGAAGTCATGCCTTTTTTTATTTGTATCTTAACTCATCCTTTTTCTCGCATATTTGGCTTCTTATTTATATTCACCTCATTTTGGCACCTTCCAATACATTTCCTTTTCTCTTGCCTAATAGCTCCATTCCCATCACAAATCCGTTTTCTCAGTAGCAAATTTCTGCATCAGGTTATTTCCTCACCCTCGTAGAACACAGCGGGTGGTTAGCTGTTTACGAGTGGTAGAGCGCAATGATGCGTCACCAGCGGTTCTTACAGCGGTCATGGGCATGGGTTGCTGCAGATGTTATGTCGACGACGCTAGCTTTGGTTTTTCTTATGCTCACCTCTTCGCGAAGCATCGAGAGTGGCGTCGCGGCAGCCGCATTTGATCGCGAAGTCCCACGTGTTTGGTGGAAGAACGACGGCAAGTGCATGGGGAGAGCCTTCGGCGGAGGCGCGGATAATATCCCCTGAAGAGTTCTCAGGCCAACAAGACCAGCGGATCGCGAAATGTTTTAGCAGTGTAGATATTTTTAAGAGGCCATGGCAGTGGTGGGTGGAGCGGGAATGGCGTTCCCACTCTGGTTTTCCAAAGTAAAAAAATAGCCAATTTTTTAATAAATATTAATTTGGTATAAAAGACACAGTGTTATTCAGCGAGGTATTAAAGATACAGCGTTATTCCATTTGGTAGCTCGAAAGCCGTGTCAATGTATGCAGAAGATGAAATGATAAGTACTGCGTTTCTATAGCAAACTATAATATTACTATCCGAAGGAATTTGGAGTAGTGACAATGGGCGTAAATTCTCCGTAGTTAATTTCTTCGAAATGAACATTTGTTTAAATCACCCAAGTAATATTGATGGAATAAACGCCGGTGAAGTCGATTCAGTTGAAAATTTAGGATCACTCTCACGAATAACTTGGATGACTTAAATTCGAAGAATCTGCAGTGAAAGTATAAAAGTCAATAACCAGCCTGAACTTCAATAAATCTCTTTTTAGTTAGATGCGATTAAACGGCTAGAGGGCAATGTGTGTGATTAGGAATATTTTGACACCCGAAATCGGCTCAATCAACTTACTGCAATGAAAATTCTGCATGCTATAATTATTGCCAGTAACCACACCAGTTCAGTCCTCACTCATTGTAGGGACATGGAAAAGTAAAGCAGTTATCTACGAAAAATAATAGCTGAAACACATCCTTGGTGGAATAAATACATAATATTCATTCCTTTCAACGAATAATCTTTTTCGGGTGAAAAATTACGTTAGCACAATTTCCTCAGCTCCATAGTCTGCTACCTATTCTCGTCGTATGCAATCTGGCTGTTGAATTTAGTACTAGAATTGCTGTTAGTGCTTCGAAATCTTACTTAAAATCGCACGTTGGCTTCCATCGAGAATCGAACCCGGGACTGCTTACACCGAACACGCCAATCCCTATTCGGGAGTCCAATTGAAGGAAGATTTTAATTAATGATGTTATTGCTTTAAAATTCCCCTAAAACTCAATTGCTCTTTTTGGATAATGAATAATATTCAGGGATATCTATTGTTTCGTCAACGGTGATTAAAGCGATTTTAATTTAAACGTATATAGCTCCATAGCAATATGAGAATTCGATGACTCTACCCATGTTTTACATTCTATAGCAACAATTTTACCGGATAAAAACAGTACAAGAAACTTTGGTCGTAAAACAAACAAAACATCTTGTTATCTCATCAGTGATTAAAGAACTCTTAATTAGAATTTCCAAGTAACTCATGGTAATAGAGAGGAATTTAGGTCCGCGAATTAAATTCTTTCGTGATTGTCGATCGTCGTTCTAAAATTTCGTATTTCGAAAACGCTAAGCCACTGTAATCAACTGAAAACAAATTTAATTCGTTCATCGACCCAATTAATGCTTTATTTAAACTTATAGAATACTAATTTGTGCGTATGAATCATTCCACATGCCATCAAATTGATACCCAATGATCCCCTCCCTACGCATATGATATGTAAAACCTTGGTATTCTACACCCACTCTTGGGACTCAGTTGTTTGAAAGCCTGTTGATTCCTTGTCTAAAAGGGAGTAACCACCATTTGATCACACCGTGCTTCTCTTGCGTTGGGCAATTCAACGTTCTTTGCCTAAACTTGAGGCTTCATTTCACGACTCATGCGCGACTTTTTCATACCTCAATATCAACGCCTCTTCGACCAACCCCTCGACTTAATAGCCGACCACTGAGCACTGACCACTTTTCCGCCTGCATTTACCCACCCCTAATCCTTAAACTACATTAATGATACAAGAAAGCAAAATAATTAATGAAACAATTTTTTATAAAAGTAAATAGCGATTTTAATTTATTGCAACGTTACACGAGTAGTTTCTTATTTATTGTAGATGCTTTACCCCAATTCGAATTAAAGCGATCATTTCTCACAGCCTCAAATTCCATTGAATTGCGACATTTTAATGTGGTAGGGAACTATTTGATGGCAAGGCTTTCAGATTTTTTTTTTGAGTTTTATTTCCTCATTCCCACATGAGCAAGGCTCACTGATCTTTTCTCTGATGCACACACATTTAATTGTCGTCAGCGGCACTCGAAAACATACGTTTGTTAGTTAGGGAAATGCTTCAAATAAAGAAGAAAAGATTGCTCACAGAATTCAAATTGTTTATGCATCCACAAACAAATCCAATAACACTATAAAATATCTTCGAAGAAAGAGCATAAAATGTACATTCACTATACCTCATATTTAACGAAGCAAACACCGAGCGCGGAAAAAATATTTCGCTTTTCCAATTAAACTTTATTTACGGAAGAGGACGTGTCACAAATAAATATCACGTATAAAATAATGCCAAATTTTAACCATTTAATCCGAGGATATTTCGCACCGGAAGGTTTATCTTTGAAGGATATACATCATAATCTTAACACTCACCATTTTTTAATTGTAGGCCAATTTTATTATCAATTTAACTCCATTTTGATAAGCGTTTCGTTAATAACTTTTCAACCGTCCGAAACGTTTTATTTGAAAATGTAATCCTATCAAAATCTCATGTGTCATCGTTGAATGCCAATAATAATTAATAATAATAATTCATTCGCAATTACTTTCCCCTCAGTGTGTATAAATGAACAAATCTTTTTGTAAGTGACAAAGATTATATAATAAAATTGGAGCTATTTTTGTCGTTTTACTAGTCGAAGTAACCGGCGTAAGAAAAAGGCCAAAGCTTGCATCGTTCGGTGAAGCGGGGGTAGCGTAGGGGAGAGAGTTCGGTTGAAGGACTGCTTGTGGGCTCACTTACTGCAAGGTCATAAGACTCCTTTTCTCGAAGAAAGTAAAGGGGATAATAAGGAATAGTCCAGAAGTTCATTGGCGAGGCATTGCGCTGTTCTTTTACTTGCGTGTGAAATTTGCTTTAGAAAAAGTAGGCCATCGGATGCAAAATACTTGCCTAACTTTTAGAGTTTTATTCTCGAATTAAATTTTCTCATGATCAACTGTAATCAACCTTTCGGACCTCTCGGACTCGTTCACAATTTCTTCACTTCATCACAATCCCGCGAACAACTCATCTGAGTTTTTCAATAGTAACATGAATACTAAAATTAGATTCAATTTTGGAATGCAATTTGCTGTCGCTCGTCTAAACCTGTGTTGGTGACACGAGTAAAAGTAAAATGAAAGTGTACATCACGCAGTTGACGTTATGATTGCTCATAATGCCCAACTTTCTTCACTGACGACTGCAAACGTCTCGAGGACCACCGGTCGGAGGTTTCTCCATTTAATTCATTTGCTTGGGAGTGTATTATCAATATCGATTGATGCACACACTTATATTTTCAAATAGAAGCTACATACACAGGTTGATTCCTGGATTCCAAATCGCTGTATACTCAATGCGAGAAAATTGCGGGACTGAGAGCAAAGGGAGGTAAATGGAGACTGATTTCAAATAAAATAAATACGCAACATGTGACATGACGGAAATGATATTTGAATTCAGAAAATAAGCCTGGTCGTAAAATAAGAAAAGACTATGAAGATTGTTCGCTGAAATATGTCTCTCAATATGCTTGAAAATGACTTATATATTTAATCAGAACATGATATTTGAAATCTATAAAATAAATTGCAAGAAAATAAGTCAAGGCTCTTAATCCAATAAGCATAATTTTGGGTGTTATCAGATATTTTTTGATGAAATATAAGGATTAGGATAGTCCAACTATACCACTATCTACATTACAACTATACGCTGTTATTACTTTGATAAGAATTATTTATTTATACTATACGCTGTTATTACTTTAATAAAATATTCCGCTGCCATTAGAGGAACGAGAAATGGCTCATTTTGTGACTATATAAGGATTTAACTAAATCGCTTTGAAAATCAGGAATAAGAGTATACCGAAAATGTTTGCAGATTATTTGACATAAAATGTCTGAATCAATAGCACTGTGAGCCGATTCTTTTACGCTGTAGATTCGGCTTGAAATTTCAACTTCGTCTTCCTTAGAAGCTCGTAAATGTTTATTTAACTCAACGCCAAATTGATTCCCAATGTCTTTCTCTTCAGTGTATACAACTTAGAAATAATAGTTTTTCTATAAGAGACGAAGATTGTAAAATAAAATATTGATTTCGCTGGGGGAAATGAAAAAATGAGGCGTCGGTTACAAATGACGGTGTCACTTAAAATAAATTCGGCATGTAGGCCCTAACAGTAGGGTATGATGATTTTAACACAAATTCCTCGGATAATATATGGCGCTACTCTTCTTATAACTCTCCTGTGCGGAGTTATTCGATCCGAGGATTAGAATCTGTACTATTTTTATCAAGCCTAATTACCTAGAAATTATATTTCGAATCCCTCTGATTCTTATTGTACATCGATTTGGAAAGCAGTCTTAGTCTAATTCTCAACTCTAGAGAAAATATCAGGCGATTCCGATGCATCCACACACGCCATGGACTGCCAAAAATTAATTCTCAGGTTAGACTAGTGGTAGCATTAATATCTTATCTGACGTTTGCCCTTGCCTTAAATCAATTTTTGTAATCCGCAAGTTCAAGAAAAATTCGCAACACAATTTCATCCGAAATTTGTCATTAAAATTCGGCGGGGTTTTCGAACTTTTTCAAGTTAATATGAATGAATCAAGCGATTGTTACTACTTGCTATACTATATAAGAGCTTGCATCGCTATCCTAATGATGGTTTTGGCGTGTGGATCGAATTGAACTTGGATTATAAGATTCGACTTCTGGGATGAAAGGAAATGCCACTCGCTTATGTGATCACCGATCGGAAATGTTACGAGAAAGAATTAATGTTCCGGGAGTCAAATTGTCTGATATGAAAGTTTTCTGAAGCATCAACGACATCATGCTGTCAAAAGGAGTATTCGAGAAAGGGAGCCGAAAAGTCGCTGGAAATAGCAACGTTTTATATGCGGCTAGCCGTTCGATGGTGCGTTGAAAAGCCGATTAAATCTTTATCACAAATGTCGAAGCAGTGAGACACATAAAAGGGATAAGAAAATAAATGATCAATACCCATTCCTACAAATTTGCGAAGAATATTCGCTAAGCAAAACCTTCTCCCTCCTTTTTCTCCTCTACCTCTCCCTCCCTTCCTCCCAACTAGTACATAAATCCTGAAAATTCGCCGCTCGGCGCAGTCTCTGTTCGTGCTCCGTCGCGAGAGGTTCGACCACAGAATACTCCAGACCGTTGAAATCTCTGAAGACTACAGCTCTACAAATAGCAATTTATAGACAGGAAATTTCTCGAGAGGATCTTCGAGGAACTGCTTTTATTTTCCTCTGTTAGACATCGCATCTCTGAGATCGCTCAAGGAGACCGATCTCTTCCACCGAATGTTTGGCGGCAGTTAGTCTGGCTGAAGCTATTGGGGCAGCACATCTGGCAGCTAGGCTCTGTAAGGGGCAGTTGACTAGTTTGAAGGCTCAACGAGGCAGTTTTCTCAACCGAGCGAAGGTGATTGACTTCCAAGAAAAGAATCGGACCTGCAGACTACCACCGATGGTGAAACTGCTTAGAATGAGAGCAACCGTCGTGCAGTTGCCGCAGATCTTCCTTACCGTCCGCCACGAATTCTTCGATAGACAGTTGAACCAATTCAATTTTACTGCGCAATCGTAGATGGGCAGTTTCTCGAATAACATTTTTCGATTTTTCTACATCGCAGCAGTGCCAATGAATGTATCGCAGAAGTTTCGCCAGAATTTTTCTTGGCAGAGAAGACAACCGAGCGATGTGAGAAGCCTTCGGAGAATTGCAGCCCTGACGGAGCGTTCGAATCCGACACAGCCTACCAATGAAGATCAAGAAGTGTAGTGTAGTGTTTTGTTTGTGTGCAATGGTCATTCTAGTGCATTAGTGAAAGTGAATGCAAGAGGAGGTTCTGTTCGCCGATGGAAAGCTGAGTTCTACCGCCGCAGGAGGAGACCCACAGCTCAAGGTAAGGATTCTCCGTCTTTCAGCTGAGGTGGTAGGTTTCTTTAGACACGGGCCCATCCAACGGGCTTAAAGAACAGGCCTGCATTAAAGTTTGGGGGGAGTGGGAATTAACTAATTAGGAACTACACACACAGCTACAGACAGGCTTTTTAGCCATTAGAGAATTAAACTTAATTAGTCTTCTAAAAGTCTCTCTTCTATCTTTTCTGTGGCTGTGGTTTTCATGCCGCAGCTACACTATGGTTTTA
This sequence comes from Sympetrum striolatum, assembly GCA_947579665.1. Taxonomy (NCBI): domain Eukaryota; kingdom Metazoa; phylum Arthropoda; class Insecta; order Odonata; family Libellulidae; genus Sympetrum; species Sympetrum striolatum. Next base: position 70,343,539 of record OX388346.1, on the reverse strand, counting down.
TAGGGCTTGCCAATTGCAATTGATGACGCGATCTCCCCGAAATATCTGGTACCAATTGCAGTTGGCTGGCGACACCCCTCCATTTCAAAAGGGGAAACGATCCGAGCACGATACGCCTTTGCGTGGTTTGGAAACTCGTGCAAAACACTTCTATTTAATTGTCTATTTTTATTTTTGTTAAAGATTCTAATTATTTTAACTTCTAAACTCATTCAAATATGTTCTTGAATAGTTTGAAAAGCGGTGGTGGTTTCTCTGCCTAAGCAATGGGTTCATCCGCATGACTTTCGTTAAACTTGATATTTGAATATCTAACAACGTTGAATAATTTGAATTTTTATTTGCTTAATTTGGATTTTATTTTCAGGTTTGTGACAGCGAAGCAGTTCCATGCAGCGTTTCCGGGAATTGGAGCAAAGGAACTCGGAGAATTAATGCATCGCCGCCATCTCCCAGCTGTTCTTCATGATGAACTACAAGAGACTACAACTTGGAGAGAGCATTGGCATTACGTAAAGTTTTGCCAGGAAAAGTTTAAAAGTGAGTGAACACTTAAGGCCAAAGAACTTTTAATTTAACCAATTATATTATATTTTTCTCTGCATTCAATAGTAATAATTTCGAATGTCTTCATATCTGATATTTTCAACGTTTTATTTTTTTCCGGAATGCTTGGCTTTTTGTGCCAATGATTATTATAAACTAATTTTCGGAATCCATTAATATTCGATTATCCGACTTGGTGATCGTGAATCTTTAATTTCAACTTTTCACTACGACAATCTACTTTGGAAATTGCTCGTCAGGCTAAGACTAGCAGAAAGCAGATTCATCCATAGACAATTTTAAGTAATACTGCAATCTAAAATTGATTGAAAAATATATTTTGAGAGCAGCTTAAAGATTGCACAGCATCAGCATGCCCCATGAGAGACGAGATTCATATTTTGTGCATAGCTGCAGTTGCGCGTATTGCGTTCCAAAACTGATTGATGGCCGAACTAGTAAGCCTTACGCTAGATCGCTTTAACGCAGAGTTTGAATCTAAGCACTAAAATTAATACTCTGCATGACCCATGCAAACTAAATTTCTAATATTCTAAGAAGTTATTTATCAGTAAAGATAGTAATAGCAATGCAGAGAGCGGAAAATGAATTTAAAGTTAGGTTTTTCTACCCGTGATAATTTTTTAAAACTGCCATTGTTCTCTACAATTCCAATCGAGTCTAATTTTCTTCATTTTGATAATTGTTGGAGACATTCCGAAATTCTTTAATGTAAAATATCTAGTGGAGTGTAGCCTCTAAATTTAGTACTGTAGTTGAATTTGCCGCCAAAACTTTCGCTTCACATGTGAGATTTAGATAATGTTGAAATTGTCACTTACCATTGATTTTTGGGAGTATACCTTGAATAGAATTTCAGTTGTTGCTTTTCAAATCTAAGTGAAATTTGTTGTGACGAATAATCTGCCGCAGCTGTGTTTGCACAATTGTTTTTAAAATGTTGCGAGCATTTGCTATGAACAAGTGATCTGTCGGAGCCAGATGGAGCATTATTATAAAGTCTTTCCTCGGAATTAGATGAATTTTTTATCGTTCATTATAGTTTCCATGTGTTGCTGAAAATATATAATCTGGTCAGTTTTCGAGAAGTAGTCCTCTTAAAATAATAAAGTAGAATCTGTGGAAAGACTTCCTTCCTTAACGTTTATAAGAGTATTTTTTTTTAGATGTCCTCTCTTGAACCCTGTCTAATTTTTAATATTAGAAATTATTTCACAGCCTGAGAGCTTTTAAGGTGTCAATATCCATAACATTGCTGAGAATTTTGTCAATGCTGGAATGAATTTTATATTTTTTTAAGAACTAATCATTGTTTAGATAACTTGTTAATAGTCGGATATAATGTAATTTATATTCTCTTAGAAGTTACATTTGTAGAATCAAATATTGTTATGAGTTTTCTTTCATAATACATCTCATTTATATAAATAAAAAGCACTGTACCTGAGCTTTATTAGGTTATAATTATCTAAAAAGACCTTAATTAAGGAGATTTTCATTGTGTCTTTTATGGAGGAAAGGATAGTTTATTCCTCATCCTTTACATAATAGTTTATTTTTATATGCCATTACCTGATAACAGAATAGAAGAGTGGAAAGAATGAACATTTGTCTATCCTCAAAAGAAATTAAAAGTACTTACCAATTATTTCATAAGGTTCACAATCTAAAATCTCAAGTTTATACATAGTACTACTTGAAGGATTTGATCTGTTCCCGGTATATGTTGCTAAGGAAATTTTCTCATGGCGATGAAGATGGCAACTGAGGACGTTGCCGAAACGTCTGTTTACATCGAAAAGTTGACCTGGTTGTCTACCCAACAAAATTTACTTAGCAAAGTACTTTTTTCTGGATTTTGTAATACTTGACAAACAATATTGGTTTTATGATGGAATAGTACACCAATATATTGAATCATTTTGTTCATTTGCTTCAATCATATAAGGTGATAGATAATTTTTACCCAGAGTATCCCTATGGTTAAATCTTTTCTTAAAGGATTTCATTTCTCTTTATTCCAAGAGCTAAATTTCTTCTTCTTACACTCTAGTTAGTGTAAAGTAAGTTTTCCAGTTATGGTAAAGTAAGTTTTTCATATCTTGATTGCTTCAAGATTTCTCTTGCCTATATGCTGAAACTTGTAGGCTTCGTGTTAAATAAACTGACGGCCCATCTTTAATTAAAATCTGTAAATTCCAAATTTAAATTGATTTCAGAAAAATCTCAGATGATTTCTAAAATAGGCTATGCTCTGGAAAAATATATAGAAATCTTATTAAACATTCATAAGCTTCCAGAACTTTCTAATTCATCTTTTTAATTGAGCAACACTGAATTCGAAATATTCTTAATTGATGTGCAAAACTTAATCCGTTTAGTTATTTGTTTAAATGAACATTGGGTCACATCAGATCAAGTAAAAATTCTAAGTGGATTAAAGACTTACAAAGTTGGTGAAAATTTTGCAAGAGAAAACCTTCCAAAGATGGATCATGTACATTATTAAAAGAAAGAGTTGTTGGATTTCGAAATATGAGATGATTTAAAGGTCCTGAATCATGAAAATATGTAAGTCCTACGTAGAAATTTTAAACCTAAATAATATAATAATTTATAATTATAGAACCCCATACAATCAAAATAAGTATTTATTTTTATCAAAGCTAGAGTGACTGTTCAGAAAATTAAGAAATGAGAGCAAGCAAGAGAAGATGTTATTTGTCACTGCCTTTAATATTAATCAATCTACAAATAAAGTTTAATTTGCCACAGCAATTTACATGTATAGCAAACATCATAAACATAAATAAAATTAAATATCATTTAAAAAATCAATTTTATAGTACATTTTCTTAAAGAGAGAATTTTTTAACCTTGATTCTAATTTTAAGAAATTTTAATCCAAGACTATTTGACGAAATATCAGTATCCATATAACTTCTGATCACATATGCATCAACAGTATATAAAAAAGAGAAGTAATGTAACTTGAGCCAAGAGAATAGGCTGATGTTTGTTGATGCAGTAATGAACGACCCCTTGACAATATTAAATGTGTTGATGAAAATCATAACTTATTCATGAGGAAATTATCAGACATCTTCAATTATGTATTTTCCTGGATCCAAAATAAAAGTAAAAACAAATCTCTTAGAATAAATTAGATCACATCTGGTAAAATTACACCCAGTAAAACAGAGAGACTTTTACATAAGGATTTAAAGCATTCTGGAATTATGATTGAATTCTTCTCAGGTCTTCTAGCAGGTCAAATGAACTTCCTCTGACATTGACTCACTCTGTCCCCTGAGAACGATGGTTGAGTCAGTCAGATAAATGAATGTAATGAGTAATGTCAGAGCAAAGAAAGCTATTAGACAAGAAGGGTGGAGAACTGGCAAGTAGGGCATGAGAAAGGAGGACTTAAATTGTTAAGAGGATCAACAGCACCTATGTCAAAAAGGGATGAGTCAGACAAGCTCAAGATGTATTACCAAAATGTCAGGGGCCTTAAATAGGAAAACTATGTAACTCAAAATTGCTAGAAATTGTGAATGCTATGGCATACTGATTTTCACTTTAACCTGGTTAAATCCTTGAATCTTCTCTTTTGAGTTTGGTATCCAATGTAATAAACTTTAATGATGTAATTATTGCTGATTACTACAACTTACGAGCTCACTTTTCTCTGTCTCTCTCAAATTAAAAATTTCCCCAATCAAAACAGCCATATTCTTTATCTAGTGCTTATATCCTTCACTGATTAATCTTGTACAACTCTATCAGAACCAATTTTACCATGTGACAAACATCACCAAACTATATCCTTTGAACTGAACCTAAAGAACTACATAAAGTTAATTAACTATTCATGGAATTATAAGGAAGTCCTGTGACTCTCCTTTACAGATTGAGTATATGACCTCCAAGCAGTTCACGTCACTCTTCAGCCTTCAGCGTTGCCAAAGTTACTCACTTACTTAGTTACTTTCTAAAGTTTCACTTATTGTATAATTGCATTTTGAGATAAAAGTATATTAAAAGACAGCAGAAATTATTGCATTCTATGCTAAAGTAGCATAAAGTTGTTGCCTCGCCCCTCATTTGCATTTATTTACAAGTACTGGCAACACTGGTCAACTGCACGGAGCGGAAAGTTGAGATGGCCTCTCATTGGCTACTCGCTCTCCCCGTCCACCTGCCAAGAGTTGGGAAAAAGGGTACATCTCTCAGTTCGTTTATTTGGATTAAATAAGAGAGAGGTTGAGGTTGATATCATATCAAAATTTAAATCCCATTAAGAATTTTGAGATGCTCAATTATTTCAAACACTGTCAAATCTCTCTTTTAATTTGGGAGGAGAATGGTATTAGCTATCTTTATTCTAAATTACGCATGATGACAGCCTTAATTCTTAGAACAATATCTGAATCTACTCTTAAAGAATGAGAATATTTTTTTCATTATCTCAAGTGCCCCAACATTGTTGATAAGCATTTGTGAAAAATTTACGACTTCAAGAAAAAGTAGAGTGGAACCTGAGTGGTACATAAAAGATTTTATATTGATCTTGTATATTTTGAAAGGGTTAAGAAGTTTTTTAATAGTATAACATACTTGCAGGGTCCAGCAGTGGTCTTGTGAGGAGAAGAGTAAGGCGAAAAGGGTGCAAGGACTCCTACTACCTAACCAGCAACAGTGTTGATGAATGCAGGGCCCAGTTAGAAGCCTCAAGTATGTTCATCTTTTGATGTTTCGAAAGATTTAATCTTGAAATCAAAATTCTAAATCTCTACAAAATAAACTTCACTGTTAGCTATTTTCTTATTTCTAAAAGAAAATATTTTCCTTGCTCATGATGAGTTAGGATGGATGAACTAGATCCTTTTCTTCTTATATTTTTTAAGATATCTGTGTGTTTTTCATAAAGAATGCATAAGTGCAATGATGCAAATATCATTATAATTGTAAAAATACTGATTTACTTTCAACAATTATTATTAGGAAATTTATTTTAGATTTTACATACAAAGATTATTCAACTAATTGGCTGATTTTGCCAAAATATATTTAAATTTATTTAGACTCTAATAATTACCTCTCATTGTTCGACAATCATTTAAGTTAGTGGCTTACATAAATGAAGATAACCCTGACTTAGGGCATTATTGTATCTATATGAAGAGAACAATTTCATAACCACTAAAAATAGAATTTTTTTATATTTTATCATTGCATATTTATCAGTATCAAATATGGTGAATCTATATTGGGAATTTTTATACTCATTTCTGAATCTTTATATCACATATATTTGAAAGTGACAACATCATTTTACAAGGCAAATCCAAATAAGTTTGAAGAGTACCACTCTTTGACATAATGAAACGTCTTCAGCAATTTGTTCTTAAATGAATCAATTTAAGAAATAAAACTTTTTATTTTTTCTTTTATTTTATTGGCTTAATTTACTTTGAGTGAATTGGATGGAAATTTTGGTATTGTATGATGATAAACAATGTTTATTGGCCCAATTTTTGTTTAAAAATTTCATATGACGACTAATATTTTCAATGCTGATAACTGTTTGTTAAGTTTTCCATTTCAACTCAAGTATTGATTTATTGATAAAAATTAATTTTCAATATAATTGTACCTACTCTCATTCATTTGTTGCAAATGTTCAAATAGTCATTCTTAAACTTTTTCTAGTATTTACAATGTAATTACAATTATTATGTAATTATATATGTTGTATTTCCATTAAGTTTGCAAAAAATCTTCTAAAAAGTTCAACTTGAAGTTTTGAGTAAATCCTCAGACAACATGACTAGATCTGTTTACATATTGATCCAGGAAACATTAACCACAAAACAGCAAAATCCTACTATAAAGGATTTTTGTGTGTAAACCTCTTGTATACATCTCCAAAGTAAGATATAAATTGATAAGGAGAGATTAAAGCATCAGATTTTTTTATTGTTCAGAATTTTTGTGAATGTTTATTCTTCATGTAAGATGTAGGATATGAAATAGATTTAATTAATCGTTTTCTTTCTTATAACTTCCTAATATTCCATTATTTCCTTGAAATGTATGTTTTGCTTTACTTCTAATCGAAGGTGATTTGTTCAATAGGGCCTCCTCTACTGGTACCACTATGCATAACCCTCCTTCTGCTGGACCTGATCCTCTATCTGTTCCTGGAAATGATGACCTTAATGATGGCATGAACCCAAGACTCAAGAGGCATTCCTCAGCATATGTCACAAGGGATAAACCAGTTAGCATCCTTTAAATTAGAATCTGATTTCTATCTTAGATGCAATTACTTTATTCAGATTTATTAAGATATTTCTTTGAATTAAATCTCAGATTTTTATAAATAAAATTCTTGCAAACTCTCCTGTGGTTCATTGGTTGTAATTTTTTCATGCTTTTTTATCTGATTTTGTATTCCATTACATATCCTCAAGTCTGCCTCAGGAATGTCGCTTGATATTTACATGCTCCCAGATTGATCTTTTATCCATCTTTTGCTACAGCAGTGTAGTGCAGCTCTTGCTGTGACATTATGTAATACCAATTCCTCTATGTGGTAGACATAAAGTCATGAAGTTTTAAGTTTTCTTACTCAGTGGTTCATGGTCTCCATAATTATTCTGCTGTCATAGATGACTACTGCTGATAAGTAAAAGTCCTCTACTTATCAGTTTGTTTAAATATTTTTGTCACAACTAACCCAGTTTTAAAATTTATGAAATGGATTGCCAGAATTTTCTTATAATTATTTTTTATTTCATCTTGGTCATGCATAAAATTTTATTTAATTTCTAGAGTCCACAAGTAAGGGTTACATCAAGCCTATGTTAAAGGCTACTATCATTTTAGAAAATTATGGAACTTATGTCTCCAAATATCTGATTTTTACATTGTTTTGAATATGTTATGGAAATCTATCAACTCTGAACTGAATCTTTATCACAGTAAACAAATAAAAGGATCAAGAGCTAAAATGAAAACTTAAGCAGCTGTTTTACTAAGCAGTGGCTCCCTGATAGCCATATGGGTGGTGCATTATGTTTCATTTTTTCTCTACCGATTTAAACAAAAGCTTAATTTACTATATGAATTCAGAAAAATTACATTCTTGGAAGATATGGTTAATATTATGCTTTCTCCTTGTTACATAACCATTCAGTTATTTTTCAATGAAACATCTTCAAAAGCAATCAATGAGGCAAGTAGATTTGTGGTACATACATACATGTGCCCCCTGCCTTATATATCTTTCATAAAATATAAGATGTAAAACACTGGTCAGTTGTGTGCAAATATTTGTTGTAGATGTCCAAAGATATTAAATACTCATTCATGAAGATTGTTGGAGAAAGATTGAATAATAATCACACTACAATAGCGACTTATGTTTTGATCTTATTAATAATTATCTTATTTGTCAATAAAATTGATTTCATGTTTTCCTATTTCTTCTCTACATACGAGTAAAAACTGCTTCAAGAACTATGTTCTGAATCTCTAGTGAAGAGGTAAAAAGCTGACAAATCATTATAGTAACAGTTGCATCTAATCAAAAGGACCTAAAAAGTAAATAAGTTGTCACAAGTGTTCTTAATTTATTTGTCAATAATATAGCCATTCAGTTAGTGGTCACTGCTATAGGAAGATTAGATTAAATAATAATATTAACTACCCATCAAGAAGTAAATAAAAATTTTGTCCAAAACATTTTTAATTCAGTATGTTACATTCTTCTAAGTCTTTGTTTATCATTCTCTATGATAGAAGTTTTATTATCTATAACAGATAATAAAACTTCTATAATAGAGAATGAGAGAAAAGATAAAAATTTAAAAATTGGTATTTTTCTTAGTATTAGCAAGTAGTATAAGTATACAAAATTTAAAGAAAATCTGAAATGGTGCGGTAACATGGGTGTGGTGAGTTGACATGGAATTACCCTTATGCTATTTGATACAAAAGATTGACTAAGATTACCAGCACTAGTGATGATATTACAAGGTGTATCAATAAAAAAGTCATTATACATATTTGCAAATTCCAAAGGATTTGTGACCACCTTTTCACCTATTTTCAACTCAAAATTTCTTGTAGCACTCTTGGCACACAACTAACTCTTACTTATCTTCCAAGTGGTACTAGTCACATTATTTGAGCATCTAATTAAGTTATCAAAAAACATTGATTTTTTATGATTTTCTTAAAAGCAAGTGAATATTTCTTGTATTCAAGTTTTAGTTGTTCCTCATTTGAGGCTTTACATTGCATATACAATTCTCTTTTATACCTACTCATGTTTATAATTTGAGAAGCCACCCCGTAATTCTTATTTAAATGAGAATGATAGATTTTACATTTCCTTACAGGAAAAGCATAGTTTCAAAGTGATAAGTAAGCTTATTATGAAAAGCCTCCATTTTATTATTGGTGTTTCCATCAGAGTATAAACCATCACGTGTCTCATTTTGGATTATATTGTAGAAAAATTCTGGCAAATGCTTATGTAAAGATCTCCTGTAGATCCAAGAGAAACTGTTTAATTCACCCTTAAGGTAACTTATTTCTAAGGTAATTCCCATATGAACGGAGAAGTGGGAATTGAAATTGGATACAATCAGGTCATTTTTTGCTATATTAGTCATTACTTGATCTATTAAGGACTGATAAACCACTGGCTTAAAAAATGTATCAATGGAATCCTTATAATGTCAATGAGATTACTTCCAGTAAAGACTGATATTAGGTTGGCCATAAACGTCAAATTATGTTCCAATACTGCTTCTATAGCATTGAAAGCAATGACTTTATGCGAGTATTTATAACATCACAAAAGCCTTGAAAGCGTGCTAGGCATAAAGAGATGGTCAGTATTTTTTCCCCTTTGGTGTACATAGATTAAGCAAATCCTACTTACTAAACGATAAACTTAACTTTATTTCTCAAATTGCTGCAGAGTAACTTCATTATAATAGCTCAGTAAAATTTTCATTTTCTTCATTATGTATATAGAATAATTGATTTATGTCATTCCTTTTTTTCATTCAATTTTCATTAGCCTATTTGCTTTGAGCCTAATTGTCTCTGTTCTCAGTAAATTATAATATTTCTTGTCATATCTCATCTCCTAGTGGATCTTCCTGTGGCTGGAGAAATGGGAGCTGAGTATGAAATAAGGAATCTTGCTGAAAGCCAGACAGGAGAGAGATCCTTCAGGGATCAATGACAGGGACTATCCACAGAGCTCTAGTTTCATTGAAGATGCCGACACTAACATGTTTTTTGGGTCGATATCAAGGGCTGATATTATTCTCATGATTTTGAGTTTGGCTATGAGGCATAATTTAAAGGAGAAAGCCATTCTAGACACTTTTTGTATGGTAGATATCTTTGCTGGCCAGGAGGTATTAAAATCTCCAAAGTATACCTTGAAGTAGGCTCTTCAACATTTTCATAAAGATACCACGTACCATTTCTTCTGTTCAGTGTGCAAAAAGAACCTTGCCTCATTCCCCTCAACTAGCTTGAGTCAGGATGTTATTTGCCAGACATGTAATTCAGTTGCTTCCTCTAAAGGGGATAGTTATTTTGTGACCTTCAATATTGCCACTGAGATCCGTAGCTGTTTGGAAAGAGGCAATGAGTACTTGGACTGATGGTCAAAATGACGTAAGTGACATCTCCTCTGGAAAATATTATAAGAGAAAGGCTGCTAAGAACCTGCAGTGAATTACTTATAATGTAAGCATGAATGATGCATCTTTTTTTAAGTCCTCAAAGTGTGCCATTTGGTTTATTCAGTTGACTGTCAATGAACTTAGTCCAAAGAGTAGGTTCAAGTCACCCATAATTTAAGGAATTTGGGTTGGGAAAGGGGAGCCTTTGATCCAGGTTATATTAGAGAAAGTTGTGGCTGAAGCGAACACCTTGGCATCTATAGGTGTCACCTGGAGATGTGGTGATTCCCTAGTGACTTTGAAAAAGTATAGCCTGTGTTTCTGTGTGGATTCAGTAGCCAGACCAATGCTGCTAAACAGTTACCAGTTTAAAGGCCATATGGGCTGCATTAATTGCCACCATCCTGGTGTCCTTGTTGGCAATACCGTAAAATATTTACAAAATGTGCCTCCATATACTCAGAGGACACATGAGACTGTCCTGAAGACATTGAGAGGGTGTCAAAGGGTGTCGTAGTGACAACGGTGGATTCTACCTGACACCAAATTGTCGTAGTGGTAGTGGGCAAAAAATAAGAGATTGGCCAAATATTAGTTTAATAGTTTTATTTACCCTTGTTATATGTTTAGGTGCTCTGGAGGTGGCTCTTAGTAGGTAGGTTGCAGCGCGGGCCATGGGCGTCCTACTAGTCCGGGTCTTGTTGAAGACCATCACTACGGGGGATGGGATGCTGCTTCGTCGGGGTCTGTGGACCTTCATGACCTGGTGCTTCTAGTTGTCGGGGTCTGTGGACCTTCACGACTTGGTGCTTCTAGTTGTCGGGGTCTGTGGACCTTCACGACTTGGTGCTTCTAGTTGTCAGGGTCTGTGGACCTTCTCGACCAGGGGTTGGTGGCCATCTGTTGGGGTCTAGAGGACCTTCTCTTCGGATTTACTATCTGGAGTCTCCAGACAGCTAATGGAGATATGGATGTGTAGCCCAGGTAAAGCTTACCAAATAGATAAATCAAAGGCAAGGGAAGCAATTGATAAATGTTTGTTACATATCTAGCCTCCCTCTGAACTGCAAATGCTGCCTAGGTCATTGAAGGAGCGAGAAAAGTGGAAAGCCAGTGAGTGGAGAAATTGGCTGCTTTACTACAGCATGCCATGCTTGAGTGTTGCCAGATCCCTACCTGAAGCACTTCTCCCTCCTAGTGGGCATCATACACTCACTCTCAAAAGAAAAGGTGACAGAGTCTGATATTAAGAACTCCTCAGTAATACATTTGTGTGAGAGATGTAAATTTTTTATGGAGATAATGCAATGACATTTAATGTTCATTTGCTACTCCGTCTATCAAAGTCTGTGGAGATGACAGCCCCTCTGTGGTCCACATCGAAATTTCCATATGAATCTGGCATCTATCAAATTAAGAGAGCTATGCACGGACCAAAAAGTGTGGTGATGCAAATTACAAAATACAAAGCAAGAATCTCCTTTTTGAGTTGGCTAGGGCAGCATCAATTTCTTTCTGAAACAGCTAGACAATTTTATAACTCCCTTAAAGCTTGAAAACAAAATAAGAAGGTTGTAAGAACTGACTGTGGGCAGGTGGTGTTGTTAGGAGCAGGTCATGTTTATGAGGGTGTCTATGTCCCTCAGCCATCAACATGCTACCACAGGATGAGAGTGAATGGTATTCTGTATAGCTTGTCAGATTACAGGTACTGTAAGACAGATGACAGCTATGTTATCCTAAAGAGTGAGGAGTTGGGCAGGAATGAGAAAATTTTGTATATAAGGGGCTCCTGCGAGCTTGTTATTTCATTGTTAGTATCCAAACATTCTGAGAATTATGCACATTGCACACACATATTTTCGGTGGAGGAATCAAACAGAGAGATAAGAGTGAGTGTGAATGCTGTGCGGGAAAAGTGTGCATTTGTGAGTGGCATCACATGCAATTCTTTGTGCTTGTTAGCATGCACATTTGAGGTGCAGTGAAGGTCCAGCAAATTGGTAAACTTCAAATAGCCTTGCCGATGTAAAATTGCTCATAGTGTTATATTTATATTTGATGTAATTTATTATGTATTTCTTTGTTATGAGTTCCCTGTTAACCATATTAGTGGTAAAGCATGCATCTTTATCAGTGACGTGCAATTTTGCTCTTAATTTCTGAAGTTCCTAACTGATACTTGATTATTAACAACTGATTTGATTGTTGATCTGATTTTCCCAAGCAATACGTTTTTCTGCAGGAGTGGAGAGTTGTAATTAGTGTTTTGACAATGGAATCAATCAGAGAAAATCAAAATTTATATTAAAACAAATGTGAAAGTATATAAGTTATATGCTACTAAGTAAGACTCAGTATAATATTTGTAATAATTTTTGTCAAGTAGGTGGATCAAAATAAATGATCTATTGTTTAGATTTTTCATAAAACATAATACATCTCTCTATGGACTATTAACCCCATGGTGATGACAGTATTGTTAATTTTTGTGTCATCATAACAATTTTAGAATGTTGAGCTCCATCATTGAATTTAATAAATATAAGCACAGTTAGATGAAAACTAGTTTCAGTTATTGATGTTTGCCATAATTTCCTGATTTCTAATTTTTTTCATTCAAATTTATAATGTTATGTGATGGAGGGCATAATCCATGTTCCCTTATTTGATGAATGTTTTTATATTCTTGTACAAATAAAATATAAGAATAATTTTAATTTCTGTGGTTTTCTTACACTTTCCTACTGTTATTTCTGTCAGATTTCTGCCTTGGATGTGTATATATGTATTACAACACTATCAGTAATTGTTCTTTTTTCGTGATATTAATATGTGATATTTTATTATGGAATTTCAGTATCATTTTTGGCAATTTTATCAAAATTCTAAGTCATCCATAGCCATTAATGGTTTAGCTTATGAGGTTGTTTTACCATCTCATGAAAATTTTTTTTATTTATTCTTGTCACCAAGATGTATCCTATTGATGACAAAATACAGTTACCTATGTCAGTCTCTTGGTCATTTATTAATTACATGATTAACCATGAACAATAAATGGGTTTACATTGTTTTAATCATTTCATCTAAAATAAAATCAAAATTAAAAAATGGGGTTATTTACAGTAAATACAAGGTAATAACAGCTGATGTATGCTAAATCCAAGTGAAATGAGTACAATATGGAGCGGATTTGTTACAGTCAATATGAGGAAATTACAGCATATGCATGCTAAATCCACGTGAAATGAGTACAATACGGTGTCCATTAATTACAGTCAATGCGAGGTAATCCTCATTCTTCCATATGAGGTCATTACAAGAGACATTGACCATACTCGCGGTGAAACCAGCTGATAACAACTGATGCACATTGCAACTGTGCAGCCATGTGAGATGAGCTATGGTGAGAATTCTCTGGCAAGGGTCAGTCACAGTGAAGACTACGTTGTTTTATTTTAAATCTAGTAATGACTATTCACGACACATGGCTGAGTTACAAATTGAATCAATTCATTTGAATTAATTTATTAAATTTGTAACTATCTCTTGCATAGAAGCCATGGATGTCTTATAACGTGAAATGCTCCTAGATGGCTCCTTAATAAATTGAAAACAGGTTGATATGGTGACACTAGAAACAAGGTCATTCCATGTAATTCGAGCTCAGTTGCAGGACAAAATGAGGTAAACACAGTTCAAGGTGTTATGAGTTAAATATATATATAAAGTTAAATGATCAAAATGTAATATATGAATATAAGAGAAACTTTTGTGATAATAATTTGAATTGTTTTCTCTTCCAATTATCTAAAGTCGATTGGTCTGCTGCATTTGATAGTTATGACTTTAATGTTAAATTCAACTCTTTCTATGAGAAATTTAATTATATTTTCAACTGCTCTTTTCCAAAATGTCTCAAAAAAAGAAAAATTAAATCAAAGTTAAGATGGATGACTCCTGAGCTGAAAAGTATCAGCTTAAAACTAAAAGAGCTTCATATTGAATTTAAGCAAACCAATAATGAAGTATTAAAAAATGAATACAATTCAGCAATGAAAAAATATAAGCAATTGATTAAGAACACAAAAAAAATGCATAATGACCAACTATTAGAGAATTCCTCCAACTTATCTAAAACATCCTGGAATATTATAAAAAATTCCTCTAATAAATTCTCCTACTCAACACCCAATTTTCAACTAAACTTTGAGGACACCATCATCTCTGATCCTACTGAAATAGCCAATAAATTCAATGAGCATTTCTGCAACATATCCAAACCAAACAACACCAATTTCATCCCCACTTATGAACCTTACATACATCCCAACACAATTTTCTTGAATCCTGTTGATCATAAAGAACTATGTAACATAGTGAAGAAAATAGGTAAGAAGACCACATCTGGATATGACGATATTCCTGGGTCTCTTCTAATCAATTGCCTAAACTATATTGCAGATCCTCTTCTACATCTACTTAATGAATCCCTTGCTCAGGGTACTTTTCCTCAAAAATTAAAACACTCTATTGTTTTCCCCTTACTAAAAAAAGGTGATAGAGAGCAAATTAAAAACTATCGCCCCATATCTCTACTTTCTGTTTTTTCAAAAATATTTGAAAATGTCATGTTATCTAGATTATTAGCTTACCTTGATCATCACAACCTAATTGCTTTATCTCAGCATGGATTTTTGAAGAAAAAATCCACCTCCACTGCAATATTTGATTTTATCTCTAAAGTTTATCACTCACTTGACAAGAAAGACAAGTCATTAGGTATTTTCTACGATCTATCTAAAGCATTCGATATGGTAAATCATTCCACCCTTTTAAATAAATTGGAATCCTTGGGCATTCGTGGTTCTGCCTACCACTGGATAAACTCTTTCATTTCCAATAGGACTCAACAAGTGAGCATCCCATATGAAGTCAATTCTTTAAAATTGCACCAAACCTCATCCCTCAAAGATCTGAATTGTGGAGTTGCTCAGGGATCTGTATTGGGTCCTTTATTGTTCATACTTTTCATCAATGACTTACCCAACCACACAACTATAGGGTTTGAAACTCTTTTTGCTGATGATATCTCACAACTTGTGACTTCTAAGACATTAACTGACCTTAAAACCAAAGCTGAAAAAGCTGCCAATGAAATTCTTGATTGGACGAACAATAACTTACTCTTACTAAACCTAGATAAAACAGCCCTCATGCACTTTCATCCCTACCAATTACATCTAACTCCTCCAATATCTATCATGATTAACAACAGCAATATAATGCAAACCAATCATGCAAAATTTCTAGGATTAAACATAACTGACACTTTAGATTGGTCAGTCCACATTCAAACTATAATAAGCAAAGTAAATTCAGCAATTTTCCTCATCCGCACCCTTCAAGATAGAGTCTCAATCAAAACCTTACTTACAATATACTACGCCTACATTTATTCAAGGTTAAAATATGGCATAATATTCTGGGGAAGCTCCCCCCATATGACACGACTCTTTACTGTCCAAAAGAGAGCATTAAGAGCTATTTTTAAACTCCCCAGGAGATCATCCTGTAGGCAAATATTCCTAGATAACAAAATACTTACCCTTTGTTCACTTTTTATTTTTGAATCATGCTTATTTGTCAAAGAAAATCTGCATTTATTTGATCTCAACTCACATATACACAATCATAACTTACGGAAACATAACGATATTCATTATGTCCATCACAACACAACTCTATTCAGCCATGGCCCCTACCTCAGCTGTGCCAAAAACTACAACTCTTTACCATTTTCTATAAAAAACCTGCCATCAACAAATCTCTTTAAAAAATCACTAAAATTATATCTTGTTTCCAATATATTTTACAACCTTAATGAATTTAATATATAAAATAATGACTTATAAACTTTTTCTTTGTATATGCTATGTTTATTTCATTTCAAATACTGTAATTTTATATTAGCATGTTTTTTTTCTTTTAACTCTTTTATGACGAGGTCTATGTTACTCTGTAACCAATGGATGAATAAACTACTATACTATACTATAGTTGTTCCCCTGTGAATACAGAGCCTGATATTCTGTAGGCGTAGAGTGCTGCATAAACATAAGGGAACAGCAAATTGAAACGAGTTATTCAGACACAAAAACAGACCTTGCAAACATTTTGAGTACAGTGTTGCATAAACACAAGGGGATTGCGATTTGAAACAAGCTACTTCCGGAATTTACAGACCTAATACAAGGTAATTCCATGCTTGTTTTACCTCATTTCACCTGTAATTTTTCCCCAGGGTAATAGATAATACTCCACTGTAATAATATTATCAATTCCTTCATATATATATATAGACCTTTTTTGAGAGAGGCTTCATCCATTACTAGTTTTCTCAGGATCAGTTGTAATGGTTATGGGTTCAATACGTGTGGTGACAGAGTTACAGTAATACCATAGCCATTGCAAACCATTAAGGTTATCGGTTGCAATATCAGTGCCAATTCTTCATGTTAATTGAAAATGCACAGTTTGAAATAAATTTAAATTGAAGATTAGAAATAAATCAGTAAGCTGTTGCTCATGGTCTACTTGGAAGTGTTATTTGTGTATCTAAAGGGATTACAAATGAGGATATTAAGTGTAACTTTCAGTTAAACTTGAACATTGTTGATCATAATAGATGTCAGGATAACAACTCACTCATTAACTCAAATATTGCAAAAGATATTTCCACAATGTATATACGTATATACATATATATTGTAACCTTGCTGTTTTTTACTCTCGAACAAACAGGAAACACCAAATTATGTAACCTCTTTTTATTCTCCAAACAAACGGGGCTACAATACAGGGGGGTGAGAATTGTGAGATACGCAGGCAAAAAAAAGGGTTGGTAATTTGTGGATGATCCCATGACTCTGGAAGGGGTGATGAAAAAAAACAGGGGGCAACACACTGATTGGCTCTTGCGGTGACTACTGCTATCTCAGGAGAGGAGGCCAAAATCAAATCTCTTCCTGTTCCTCTAGCAATCTCCTCCTTTTCACAAAACTCCCTCTCGTTGGCAATTCTTGCTTCAAAACTCCTCTCGTCGGCAAATTTTCTTTCAAAAACTCCTCTCTCCGTTTCCTAAACTCTGGTACACGATTTTTCCTTCCTTCTTCCCCTGGTAACTCACTTGCTCACCTTCCTTTTATCCTTGTGGCGACCAATAATGGGGAGGGGAAGGTCGTTAGCCCTAATGGATTTATTACTAAAATGCTCCATTGATCATGTTTAGTTTAATAAAGATGATAGCACCAAACAAATTCAGTTTCCATTTAAATGAATGTAGTTTGAATTATTTATTATCCTAAACAAAAGTTTAAGTATCAGGGGGTAAGATGAATGTTTTTTTTATTTTATAAGTCAACTAAAAAACAATGAAAATAACAAAAAATCAATTTGTCTGTTAAATGATGTTACATTTAACTAAATGAATATTGTTTTCTTTTCTTCCTGGAATCCTATCTAAATCTGGACAATGATGGTGCTACTTTGTAGTTTTCTTCTACCCTTTTCTACCCCAATGAAAAATAAGAAACCAAGCTCATTAACATATTAAAAATAATTCATTGTAATTATATCTATAAGTCAAATAATGCATAGAATGAGCATCTTTTTATGTAAAATTGGATAATGATTAAGAATGCATACAGAAAAAACTGGTCATTCAATACCTTTCATTGCAGATACTGCATACCCTAGGAAAATTTAGATTATGAATTCAACTATTTTGTATGCCAAAGCTTTCATTTGTTTTCTGCAATAACTGCAACTTATAATAGTAAATAGAGAAATTGAACACATGTATAATTTTCACCACAGCTCATAACTCAGGTAATACCTACCATATCTGCTCATATAAGAAAAAACGGTATGGCTTCACTCGATTGTCACATTTTCTTAATCACAATATGTTTATGCCCGCCTTCCACTGCGAAAGGGAAATGAGCGAGAAATAGCTTAGCGGAACGGAGAAAAATGGTCCTGGCCTTCCACTAAGAAAGAGTTTCAAAGAAAAATGGTATTTGCCTTCCATTGCCAGCGTGGTTTGCGGAGTGAGCTAGGCGAGAAAAGAGATGGGTCAGATGAGCGAGGTGGTATTCTTCCATCATCAGCGGACTTAGCGGAGTGTCACTCACAATCTTTGTCAAACGGCCCGTCGAAGAAGCAAGCCGTGGTTGAAATAATGTTACATGATACTTGTGAAGATGACTATATGAGTATATTAAATAAATGCTTGCTAGTATTTACTCATAATAAGAAAAGAAACAGAACAAACCAAGATTCTGTACGAGTAACCATATAAGTGAGAGACCTGTCAAAGGCAATTTAAATTGCCTTTGACAGGTAATTACTACGGATCTTCTACGATTTACAAGAAGAATATTTTAAAAAATATTTCCGATTTAATAGAGAGCAGTTTGAAGAATCACTGTCAGTTATAAAAGAAGATATAAAGAAACAAGACACGAGCTTTAGGAAAGATCTCGTATTTTCCCAGCGTAACATTTCTGTATAGTTTGCGTATTTTTACGAATATTGGCGAACTGAGAAACCATTTTCCTTGATTCAAACGTACTAAATCTTTAATATTAAGCAAAAACCAAGCAATATATGTAGTTCTTTGTCATTAAATCACTTCGGAAACATTGAGAAACCATCAGGAAAAAATTTAAAAAATTGACATTTTTCACAAAAATTTAAGCAAACTAGCAAGCAGATAAATTTATCTTTGCTTTCATTGTATCAAGACTTCTTTCTGAATTCATGAGGATTATTGCGTAACAAGCGTTTTGCTTATTGCCGAATACTAACTAACATCACATCTAACATATTTCCATTTCCCTTCAAACTTACAAGTCCTCGGAGTGAAAGTTGTAAACTTGTTGAAATATGCCGCCTTTTTGAAGCTATTTTACGACCAAAAATGGCATAATCGGGCGTGATTACTGCCCCACTCTACCACCCCTCTTACACTCCAATCCCCGTAAGCTTGCCGTCGGAAATGAGGAATAGAATATGTAAGAAATGAAGTTACTGCTGCAAGAAATCGTACTCGTACTCCCCTTTACGAATGTTGCGAAAAGCTAGAAAGAGGCAGAGAAATAACCATGAAATATGTGAATAACGGTAATTTTTCAACGCTTATACCTCTAATTAGAATATAACTAATTAGAGGGTAAGCATCATGAACAGCCGTCACATAAGTGGGGTCTTACTTATTTTTATCTTCGAAAGACTTGGTTTCAGCCCGCGTAGGTAGCTATAACGATGCTTGTTTGTTATCGCACTAAAAAGATCTAGGCGCACATTAAACCTCCGGGCAATTCTGATGTTATTCTAAGTCGGGATCTATAATAATTCAATTTGATTAATTAAGCGTCAGTGATTTAGTTTTGATTGCATTGTTTTAGAAACAAACATTTAAAAACTGGTAGTATAACCTCAAGAAGTTTTGTAAAACGTTACATTTTGTGTGAAGGATTGAAAATGAAAAATTGTTGGCAGGGTACCATGCATTTTGACTAAGTTGTTTTAATTACTAGAATCTATGTCATTGTCTTCCCTTATATTACTGCACTCATAGTTAGCCTCTATATATTTTAAAAGTATCACAGTTTATTTTTTATAGAGAAATCTGTAGAATTTGAAATAATTGATATTATTTCTATTCTGGATTTTCGTTTCCATTCCTTAAATTACTTGCCATTTCTATTATGCTTTTGTTACATTTCTGAATTATCTTTAAGTAAATATCCCTGCTGTCTTTAATAGAGGCAGATTTATATGCTGACATCCCTTTTGGCAAGCTGTCAATGGACCTGTTGTTAAAGTATACTCGGCAAACTTTTTTAATTAATTAAAAATATAGTCATTGAAGAATGCATAATCATAGGATGGAAGTAACAACATGTGCAAATTTTAATGAATTTAACTTATTTTAGGGAGAAATATATAATTTGTGCCTTGAGTTTTGTGATATTCAGATACTTGTGATTTTTCATTATTATGTAAAGTAATTCAGCCTATATGGATGGTGATGATTTACTTTCAAATGAAATATTACCAAAATTAAAAGTTTAGAGCCAAAAAGGTCAACTTGATAATTTATATGAAACATATATAATGTTTCACATAAATTTATTTACATATCGTAGGATTACATTTAGAATACATATCGTGGCTATAGCTACGATATGTATTCTAAATAATTATGTGAAATATTATTGATTTTATAGTAATCCCATCTTACCTTTAAATAAATGTTGTAATCTAACAGCATGTAACATATCTGTTTTCTTGGATTTTTAAGAAAGACAAGAATTATTGTGATAGTTTTCCCTCCTGTTACAACTGTTTTCATACATATCCAGAAAACTATTTTTTAATCGTATTGTATATATTTTTTGTAATCAGGGTGTAATGTAAAATCTTTAATTTGGTTTAAAGATATTTATTGTAGGTTAAGATACATTTTTATGAAGTATTTGCATTCCTATTGTTACTAAATAGTTGTGATTATTCATGTTCAGTCACAAAGTTATCATAGAATTAGATTGACCACAAACATAGTCTATGTAATGTCTATGGATTTTCCTTTTCTAGTTTTTTCCTACAATCTTTCTCTTATCTCTCAAAGTAGTCAATTTGCTTATTTCTTGAGTTTTTTAATATGAAATTATGTGTGATTCTGTTTTTTATTATCTCTTAGCTCTTTCTTTATTTCATCTTGAATTGTACAAATTAGATGTTTAATTCGTAAGAGAGATTTGATTACCTCTCCTCTTTTACTTTTACGTTGGTAAATACTTAGTATTGGATGTTAATTATTTCACTCTGGACCTACTGCCACCAGTCTCAGTTGTAGCTAACATATATAGCATGGTTCCATTATCAACTTTCCAGGATCAAATCCCAAATGGGTATGGTTGTTACTGTTCGATGATAAAGAGTTGATTGTTTGAGTGATCTCATAGGTTAAGATTTTCCCAATAGTGATGTAATCATTATAACGAAGCTGTGAAATCACTGTAAAAATCTGTACAAGTTATCTTTCTTAAGATTAACATTCCATTTTCTTTGTGTGCTCCTTTGTGTGATATTGAAAACTATACTCTTACTCTGTCTCTCCTTCATATATTCTCCTTTATGTATTTTGTCATTCTTTTTGGAAAAATTCTTATGAAATTCAAGAATTAATTTCAAAATTGTAAGATTTTCTCAGGTGTCTCTCAACTTAAAGATTTCTGCACTTGTTGAACAACCTGGAAGGTATTACATTTACTTTTATTTTTGGTGGACATCCTAAAATATTGCCAGCAAATTAAAATATACTTTGACCAATATGCTTAATTAATAGTAGGTATCGTAAATCTGTTGAATTGTAAGATTTTTACATTCTGCCTAAAATCCCCCTATATAGAGTTGTGGAGCAATTGTAGCATCAGGAACAACTGACTCTGATTTTATTATTACAAAATAAGTTACATCAACAGATTGTTCATTTAACAATTTACTGTGCCTTGCTCCAAAATGAATATTAACCAGATATCTTAGATGTGTTCAGCAACCCTCTTTAAATTAAAGGAGCAGGTGCAATTATTATTGAGTATAAATACCTCCTTTTCATTCAATGTTTCTTTAAAAAGATAAATCTATAAAGAGATCTAGATATTTCTTTGGACAAATAATCCTGTTATAGTTTACAAATTCGAAAAACGTTTTTAAACGTTTGACCTGCTCTTCCTTGCCCATGCTTGGCCTTCCTCAATTTTATGGCGGTGCCTGTGAATGAGACGCACCCTCACAAAATCTTTTGCATTGTCCTAAATGTGGAAAACCCTTCCCCGGGGTTTTCCGGCCTCTTCGTAATTCCAAGATTTGTATTGCACTCGTAATTTCATATTTTCCTCACTCGTTAAAAATCAATGTATCTACTAACTGTTAGTTTTAATTATCGGCGAATCAAATATATTTGACGCATATTTATTCTTCGCAGATTATATTCAGTTCTTCATATGAATTTTTATTTTTAGAAAATTTAATACATATTTCTGTTTTCTTTTTACAAATCAAGATCAATAATCACATAATGTTTTTTTTGTTTATAAAATCATTATGCTTCAACTTAGCGTTAGGAGTTAATGGAAGTTGTTTTAGCAGTGTAGTGATTTCATATTACCATGTTATATTACCATTATTTCTATAATAAAGTTTTAATACCATTGTGTTTCTGTTTTGTAACTCATTTTTATTTGTTTAGTCTGAGTGATACCAACAAAAGAAACGTGTGTAATGGTTAAGCCATCGTATATTCATGGATACCTTAGTTTTTCTTTCCATCTCATAGAGCTGGGGAAGTGGTGTTGCCTTATTTTTTGGGTCGACTTATATGCTGAACATAGGCTAAAACCTGAGAGTCACCTCATAATTTTAGGGGTAGACTTATATGCCAACATACATGGTAAATTCACTACTCACGCAATGCTTTCTACTTAATCCCCTTTCTGTTGATGTACATTAATTTCTTGGGAGTATTGGATGAAAGGGTGGTAATTAATACCAGGAAAAAGAGACATTTAATGAATTGCAGTAGCAAAATAATATTGATTCTTAACTTTTTTTACATGTTCATGGGCACACTTTTAAAATTTTGCATTATTATAGTTAAAGGATAATTTAATATTACTTAACTCACTCCTTTTAATGTTTTCTACTTAATCTCTTTTGTCTAATTATCCTTATCCATCAGGAATATTGTCACAACAATGCAATTAACACCAGGACAAGGAGATATTGACTCCAAAGAAAAGCAGTAAGCTAATAAGTATAGATTCAAAATTTTTTAGTGTTTTTGTAAGCATACATACTTTTAAACTGTAGCATTATTGTTATTTAATGATTTTAAAAATACTTATTAATGGCATTGCCTTTAATTCTTTCACCTTAATATTTTTATTAATAATTTAGGAGGTACGTTCTAAAAGTTCCCAAATTTATTTTATGTGTGAACCACCAGACAACTTACTGAAAAACTTCAGCGGTTTTTCCCTCAAAGTACAATCAATTGCTCAAAATTCTTCTAGGTGTCTGTGACTAATCTTTTAATTCTTCTAGGCATCTGTGACTAATCTTTTAATTCTTCTAGGCATCTTTGACTATTCATTTTCTGGGTTCATCTTGAACCAGTCAGTGGCTCATCATCTTTGTCATCTCCTTCGATCTGATCTTGAATTTCATGCTTGATGTCTTTAATTGGTAGCTTGACTTTACTTTCACATTCTGACTCCTTATTTAGATGATTTTCCTGTTCTTTTGAGAATTTGAGTACTTGAAGATCCTTGACATCTCGGCTATTGTGCAATTTTCACGTTCACTGCTGTCGTTTTGCTCTGGAGTGTATGGCACTGTCAGTCTCTGCGTGATTCTTCACTCTGCAAGATTATATTTGATTTCTTCATAGTCATTCTCCTCCATTGTCACTGAGCAGTTCTATCTTATCATTCCCAAGTGATTTCGCATGTGCTAAAAACTTTCTCAACACAAATTTAATATCAGCCTTTTGTTTAGTTATAAATCCGTAGCATAATTTGTCTAGTTATCTTTGAGCACAACTAGAAAATGTTTTACCAAAGGATTCACAAAATGGGCCTACAGCATGTAGAAATTAGTTCTCTGGGTCTAGTTGCTTTTCTTCTAGTGCTAAAAGGTAAACCATGTGCAGTGCCAAAAATGCAAGGCTCACAAATTTCTCTTATCAGTTTCACGATGAAACCCAACTCTCTCTTGAGCTTCTCTCTTATATGTTGTTTGTCTCAGTGTCCCCATCTTTTGTGATATAACTGTAGTGTTGAATGTTCCGCTTTAGCAATGCTGACCCCATATACCTTCTCAGGAATCAATGGCTGCCTTGTACAGGGTTCTGCCTTTTTCACGGCTTTCAAAAAGCACTGTTTCTCTATTTACTTCCAGCCAGCACTTAGTTGCTGTTGAGTGAAATCTGCTATTTTCATTCCAGTCTTGGACTGCTAAAACAAGTAAGTTCCTTAAAATTTTTGGAATGCACCAGACATTGGTTTAGAGTAATTGTCTATTATCTTCATTGATGATTGAATATTTCCTTTCCTGATGGCTTTGAGAGTTTCTTTTCTAGTGGCCTTAATGATGCAAGGACGTTGAAACTCCTGGAACCTGTCAAACTGATCTGGACAATTAGACACATCCTTTGTGGCTCCATTGTGAATCTACCATCCTGTTGAACTTGTCTCCACTTGAAGAATATCTTCACTGATGCCATATAGGCATTCCTTGGTATCCAGGGCATTGCTTGGGCGCTTTGGTGCTTGTCCGTCAGCAATCCATTGCTTGAATTTATGTATCTAATGCCCTTTCTTCTTACAGTAATTCCAAGTGTCATTCCTTTTTTACCTCTCTGATCCTCGACTCAACCTCGGCTTTCCACTTTTATAAATAATGCTTCTCTGCTTTTTCTGTTTTTTAACATGTATATTTGTTGCTTTTGCTCTACTCTGCATTACTCGTAAACAACTTTTGTGACCATTCTATGTATGAAACCCAACTGTGCCACCTTGCTGCCTATTTAATGTAATAATTATAATAATAATCACATGACTATGAAGCGATGATCACATGATAGAATGGAATAATTGCTACAGTTTATATTGTATAAACCATTTTAATGAATGCATGTACTCAAAAGCGTAAATAATCCTAAAAGACAGTTTTTAAGATATTATTGGTGGATGGTATTTCACACTGTGCATGATCATTTAGTATAATATATCATGCCTTTATAACTGCTTTAACATATTTTTTCTCTATCTGCAAATAACCTGGACCTCATGAGTTGTGTATAATGATTCCATAAGATCATAATATCATGATCTGTTTATGTGATACGTGTTGTATCTTTTGTATTCCTCTAGATTCATAGCTATGTCTAGAGCATAAAATGTAAAAGGTGGTAAATGCATAGTTTTTAATGATGTCTAGAATACATCAGTGCTTTTTGGTAGATCATAATGAATGATTATCATTTCTCAGAAAGAAATTTCACAAATTTCGAAGTGTACAACTTTAAATTATTTAGATTTTTTCAATTTCTGGTATCCGGTATAATTATACTATTTTAAACTTATTTGCTAAAGTAAGTTAAAATATATTTTTAGTGCCTCTGCTCATATTTAATTATTTTGATAAACAATGAAGAGGTACATAATCTCTAAACGGTGATAATCTCTTTGTGCTGTGGGTATATTAACATTTTGATATTGTATCTTTCTCTTTTAATCTCCATAATACTTCCCTTGTTTGCTGTAAAGTACAGAATATATGTGCATAATTATCATAAGCCATTTAAATTGGTTCAAATAACATATTTGATGAATAACTTACTCATCAGTAGCTCTACTGGCATTTGCTAATTTTTTTTATCAGAGTTGCTTCTGCAAAACAGTGGTATTACATTGTCCATGCTGTCTATGCAATTATTTTTACAATTCAATACTATTGTGATGAATTCTAAGATAACTACTACAACTTTTAAATAGTTTGAGACCCTAATCTTTTTCCCAATTTTTAATAATAGAAAATATATAAACCATTGGATTAAGAACCCCAAGAAAAAATTTTGATATCCCCCTAGGTTGACACAAAAACACATGCTGCCTACACAATTTCTACGCACCTGCTTGCTTATATATCTACTCTTGCTTCTTCAAATTTACTCTATAGTTTCTACGATTTTTACATCTACAGACTGATTTTCTGACTGATATAGACTCAGTTGCTTTCAATCACACAATTTAGAATAAAATCATATGTGCAATAGAAAAGATCTGTGTGCCTGAAGCTTGAGCAGATTAATCACGTTCTTCTAATTTCAAAACTATTCAGAGAATGTCTGATATTCTGAGATAATGCTTAACATATAAGTCCAGTCTCTTGCCCTTTTCTTTATCATTCAGGATAATGGGGGAAAATCTGAATTGTGTCCATAGACCGGTAGATGTTCAGTGAGGAGGTATTATCAGGATGTGAAAAATTTGAGGCTTATTATCTTATGTATAAATAGCAACTCCGCATTGCATTATATTTCCTCCACTTCCTAGATTTCTCATATTTGAATATTACATGAATACAACTAAACCAGTATTATTTTAGGCATAAAGACAAATATAGTTTTCTGTGTAGTGTTTTATAGTTTTGAATCAATTAAATGACGACACCATGAAAACCATATTTGTGGAGCCCCAAGCCTATCCCTGTCAAATCTGCTCTCCAAAAAGTTCTTTTTACACTAAAAGAAACAGTACTAATCATTTCTTCATATTTTCTAGTAATCCTTACTATTCATTAAATATTTATCGTAAAATGTTTCAAACTAATTTATAGTATATGTATATTTATATATCCTAAACCTGACTGATGTACTAAAATTTTATTTTTGCAAAACATTTTGTATGTTTATCATGCCTTTTCCACCACTTTTTCTATCATGCATAGTATATATATATTGATATATATCTTCATAATATATTTTACCTTAGTTTTGCTAAATAACTTACTTCAAGGAATAACTCAAGATATATTGAGTCTTTTATTGGTAATCCTCAATTCTAAGTAAGTATTTAGGGTATTCATAAGAAAATATTTCCCCAAGCCACACGCCGAAAGGCAGCTTGCAGGGTTCTTACATAGACATAGACAAACCATAGGTCATAATAATTGAGCTTCCGGAATAATTTTTATGCATATCATTAAGGCTATCTTTACTTGAAAATGTCCTAATAATAGAAGGTAGTTTCTTATTTGTATCTGCAAATAAAAACTCAGTAATATTTCTCTCAGCCATAACTAAATCGAAAATTTCACCACAGAAGTAAGTACCTTATCTTTCAATTAAGTACTTGCTAAATTTCTCTGCATGTGTTTTGGATGATGTGCAATTTTATCAAGGAAATTCACCTGATTATAGACTTATTTTACTTTCACATGATTTTCAGAAATGTTTTGAGACCCAGAAGGGTAGATAATTCTAAACCATTGAGGTCAAAGAAGACGTGCATTTATTTATTAATAATTATAGAAATGCCACCAACTGTGGGTGAGTTCATAATAGGTGTTACTGTTTCCAGAGAGATTTTCTTGACAGCTGAACGTGGATATTTCATCTTTATTTCAATTTTCTATAAATTTTATCGCAAGCGATTTAGATATGACATATCCTCAGTCTTACTATTTTCTCATAATTTGCTATCAATATTGTGAAGATAATAATAAAAAAGTAAGTTTCCCGGCTGGCTGGCTAATTGGTTGTTTCGCTAACCAAAGAATCCATTGAATATCCGCAACTTTAAATAAGGTTTTATATTTGTGTCATAATGTTAAGGATGTTTCCGATTCGCTATCACTGACTTGTTCCTTGAGTTGACTTTGAAAACAAAATACGCTGGAGTTGGGGTATAGAAGGTACTCCCCTTAGCAGCCACTTCCCCTGAAGGCTTTCAACTCCCTTTTCTCTGAGATCCATTTTCACAAAGGGGAGTGTCCTCTGCCTGGTCAGCAGCGAGTGATTTTCGGCGAGTCGTTCCTTATCACGATGTGAGATGAAATTCATTTATTCGACTTTACGATCTGATCTGATTTTGTGGAACGCCATTGCATAAATGAAACTAAAATCAGTATTTTCCACAATAAAAACTTATCATTGATGGTAGTATTTATGGACAATTTTTAATCATTGAAGGTATTAAGTTTTGCTGTTGTAAATAACATTTTTAATTTACATTTGTTGTTAAAATATATCTTCACATTTTGTTTTGACCATCTTTATTAGCGAATTCATTCATTACTAATAATTACTATTTTCCGCTGATTTTTCACGGTACATACAATGAAAATTTAAAATTTCGATACTATTTGCGACTCACTGTGGTCTCGTGAAAATAATATTCAATGCAGCAATTGAGATTCAGAAATTAGTATTCATTGAACGATTGAACATTTTGTTGCTTCAAAATCTTGAGATCGCGATGACTTTTAATTCTAAATGCGTAAGAAACGAACGACGAGTTGTCACGAGAATAAACAGCCATCTTAGTGATTCCAACTGCAGAATATATTGGCCTACTTTTATTTCTTATTTTCTTCCTAACGATAAATATGACAGTTATTCCTGTATGATGAGTTTGACGGCCAGTCAGGAAACACCACAGGAGAGTGAAGTGCAAGTCAGAGCAAGAGTGGGGAGACTTTTTTCCCATCGGAAGACCATTAGCATTCGGCCACACACTAAACTAACGTGCATGTCGTGTAGATAGATAGATACTTTTTCATCCAAAGGCATGATAAAAATACATGTATAAAACTCGTCGGAAATTCAAAATACAAAACAATAGAAATAAAGTACAGAGTTATAATTAGTCTACCTGGTGTAGGAAATAGTTTACAAAGTAGTACATTTATTGCCGATGACTATCTCAAGTGTTTTACTAAATTCAACTCAATTCGGCATTAGGTTTGGGGGCGTCCATTAATAACGGGAGACTTTTAGGGGGCGGGGGGGTTAATTCGAATCTCACTCACTCTCACGTGGGGGAGAAAGGGGGGGTTCTCGCAAAGATTACGTAATTCTTTGTCCGCAAGAAGCAGTGTAGAATTATGAATATTCTTTCACCAATTTTAGAAGATTCTCATTTAAGTATTTTATTGCTCGATTTTTTCATTGTGATTTTATACTACGATCTCAGTAGTCTTAAATACTAGTCTCAACTAGTCCTAAATAAAAGTAAATAAATTACGTTTTTTTTTAATAAATCCAATACAATTAAGCATAGATTAACATATTCACACTGAAAACACGCATTTTGACCAATTTCACGTGAGATTAGAGGAGGGGGTCGAGCCAAATCTCACGATATCTCACTAGGGGGGAGGGGGGGTAAAAAATCACAAAAATCACCTCACGTAATTAATGGATGCACCCTTATTTTGGAATCAACACAGACGCACAACTCGGCATATCCTCATGGTGAAGTTGCTTAAAGTTATCAATTGCTCATTGTAAAGGTGATGGAAACCGATATTCAGCAAATCTCATCCCATGGCAGCGTTGTGCTCCCTCTTCAATGAAACATCGCTTAAAACAAATGCAGACCGAGCGAAATATCCAGAAAAGGTCGGTATGGGACCGATAGACAGGGAGGGCGGGGCGAACCTGTCCTCCAGAAAGAGGCGACCCCAAAAAGCCCTTTGAGACTTAAATAACCCTTTGGCCCGAGGAAATGGTTGAAAGCGCCATTTTTTAATCACTCTCCAAAGCTTCCAGAAGTGAATTTTTTCTTCGGTGCCGAAAATATTTTTGGCACTGTATGCTTTCCATGATGCACATTTCCTAACGGCAGTCGGGTAATTTCTCTTTCTAGTCTTTCGTTTTTTCGAGGTCTTTTCGGCTGAAGTCTCGGGAATACTCATCACCGATTTATTCTGTGAAATGCATCTCGTGGTAATGACGAAAAGTATCGCAGGTCGAATCATAAATCCAACATTTCAGAAATTGTTGCCTCTGAGACACCACTTATTAGAAACCAATATTATTATTAATAATAAATTGTTAAAGATAGGCTAGTAGTCTGATGGCTACGTATTTCATAAAATGTGTATAACACTACAATATTGCACCATTAAAATACAGATTTCTTCTAGTTATAACATTAGGTGTAGAAAATGGAATGCACGGCGAATTCCGAATAATACGGTATTGTTAAACAGAAATCTCGATGCATTATACAAGACACTTCTTTCTCATCGCTTGTTATCTGTCACCGGTGGCGGTGTGGTTACTTGTGACTCGTTACTTGAGTGGTTAGCGTCCTAGCGCGTTAACGCTCCAACCTCATGGTCCCGGGTTCGAATCCCGGCTAATCGGATTTTTTTCGGTTAGGGAATGGAAAAAAAAGAAATAAAATTCATAAAAAGGGGTTGATTGGAGG
Organism: Sympetrum striolatum; assembly: GCA_947579665.1. Taxonomy (NCBI): domain Eukaryota; kingdom Metazoa; phylum Arthropoda; class Insecta; order Odonata; family Libellulidae; genus Sympetrum; species Sympetrum striolatum. The sequence goes on along the minus strand of OX388346.1, from coordinate 70,313,181 downwards.
AATAGCCTTCATAGGCTAAAATTCGCCCATAAAAAGACCGCATTATTCTTACAAAGGGTTTCTGCGTCTATGAAGGTAGACGCGCAAAAGGGCTCAATGCGAAAAAGGCTCTTTCCAATAAAATGGCAGTTCTCGTGCTGCCTGCTTGATTTTTCAAAAGGTACTTCCAATTGGTTGGCATCGTTGCATCTTCGTGTCCTTTTGGATTCATTGAGGGAAATACTTAATTCTCAAACTCCAGTGCCAGAAGCTCTCTCTTTCTACTTTATACTTGCTCATTTGTTAGTCACTACTAAATATATTTCTTCTATTCCTGTTGCTTTAATAACAGGCGTTCCTTTTTGTCTTCTATTTTTTCATTTTTTTCATCCATTGGTGCACTGCGTTTAAACACCGCCCACTAAACGACTTCAACAAGAACTTCATTGCAAGTACGAACCTGAAGCTACGAAGCAAGTCTGACTTCTGTGTTTTTCGCTTTACAGGTAGTTTAACATTGGTTGGCAAGAAATTCTTCACACTGTACGCAATAGCAAGACACTTGTTTTCTTACGTATGATAGTGCAAAACCTAAGTTTACGAAGCAGCTCTGCCTACGAAATGAAAACGGCTTACATATTTTGATGTTTTTATTATCACTTTCTTTATATTTCTACATTTGATGATTTGAAAATCTATATTAGGGGAAAATTTATCTTCCAATTACTTTCTACTCAGTTTTCCTAATTCTTGCTTGTGATATGGTTTGCATATTCCCGATATATCAGAACTTTCGGGAACGGGAAATATATTTTCCTGAGATTTCTTGAACTAGTACTTTTAATTCATACTCTATATGCCAAACCTTTAATATCTATTGTCAAGAACTTGATTTGTTTCAAAAGAGAAGCCTTTTCTGTTCGCAATTAAACAAAATTGTTTTGTAAATTAAGTTTAAAATTCTTCTCTTATATGTATAAGATTGTATTACAATTTATTGTATGTATCAGTGTTTGCCCTGTAATTTTTTTGTTGGGCGAACTTAAAACACAATAAATAAATAAATAAACAAATAAATAAATAAATAAATAAATAAATAAATAAATAAATAAATAAATAAATAAATAAATAAATAAATAAATAAATAAATAAATAAATAAATAAATAAATCAGCTGTAACCATGGCAGCAACAGCTGATAAGAAAACAGGATCATAATTTTGGTCCTTGCAGTCTCTCGTAGGTGATAAAGATCGATGCAAAACAGGAGCAAAGACAATTTCCTAACACTCAACGAAACTCCATAGCTGGAAATTCCTCCGAAAATTAATTAAGTTTGAATTATAATGGATAACATTCAGCGATAATCGGTGGAATTTCATATTAAATAATCTTTAATACTGAAACTGGTTATTTAGCAAAGATTCTTTAGGTTTGAATTAATTTGTATTTTTCCAATAAATCTTTAAGAAACATTGAATTTCCGATCAGACAATCGAGATCTCCAAAATTACAATTCTCACAATATAGTCGATTCATAAAAAAATTTTAATTTTCCGTAAACACTTGTGTAAGTAGAAGCGTCTTCAAGTCGGAATGCATTGCTTCAAAAATGCTCATTCCGGTAATTAGAGAAGCAAATATTTCATCTGTATGCATCGGAATGGGTTTTATTGATGGAGAATATCTAAACGATTTCTTCAGATATTTCTGATTACCGCACAATTCTCCAGTCATCCTTGGAGAGTACCAAATCAAAATTACTGTTTTCAATTGTGTCATATTCAGCCTCTGTATTCAACTAACACTACTAAAGGTCACTAATGTTTCAAACAAAGCTAAATGTAGCGCGTTGTTGCAGCGGAACTGTTAAATAGTTGATTTTCTTATTTCTTTGATTCTGCACTGTGATTTCAAGTTTTAACTGAAACTCCTGTTGAAAGGATTATATTTTGTCTGCATAATGGTCGGCATTGTGCCCGATTTGCAAGAGCTATAATTAGTAAGTCACGTGTTATCTGATTCTAGCTTCACCTGTACGTTTTTAGCGGTATTATAGGTGGCGATTATGAGCAGTATCTATATTCCCTGTTGCAGCTATTACACAATTCTAAGGGCTGAATTTCTCTATTTCCCCAGCTGTGATTTCTGAATAATTCTTATCCACGCATTTCATTTCTCCTCATTCGATTCGATAAAAATGTTATTCAATGGTCATCCTCTGCAATGTTATTATGCCTGATAATAGCAGCATCGTGTCTTAGTGAGGAAGGCAATGGATAGTTCGTCTTTGTACAGCTAACGCATTAGTCACACGGGCGATGACACTTTGGGAACTTGAGGGTAAAGATCTAAAAATAGCTCCCATCGTTCGTGGAGCCACTGCGATTAATTACGAAGATATTTCCTAAAATATTATGTTAATACGACATGTATTTATTATTTCATAGTTATTTATTCGATATCGTTATCATTTTAGGTAGGAGGATGTGAATATTTATTTTATGAATAGCCTTCGCCTCGTAGAGGAAACACTAAGCGTTTCCCACCATAGAAAATATACCCACGAACCGAAAATCTCCGATCTGAGAAAGGGTCTCAGGGGCCTTGAAATACCGCTTGATGAGAAGTAACGGTAAAAAAGCGGATGGCGTTGAGGTAGGCCTTCAGGTAGTTCAGGGGTGTGTTTTCGGTCGACTTTTGGCGGATTTTTCGATTGCCTTACGTGACCGAGCAGACAAAGGCAGAACGGTACCCGTCGAGGTGTGTTTTGCCTTCGAACCCTTCGCAATTACGGCATTTGCTGCGCGCCCAAAAGTGCTTTCAAAGGTAAGCCCATAAAGGTGAGAGCAACGACCTCTTTTCACGACAGGTGAATTTGTGCGTTTCCGGAAAACACCGTTTGAGATGCGGAACGAAGGGAGCATGACTTGGGTGGGACAACATGGGAAGCGGCGAGTCAGCAAAGGATTCTCTTTTCCGTTGAGTAACGAATAGTAAAAGGATTCCATCGCTTACCTTTCTTGATATATTCGAGAACCGCTGGTCTCCATTCCGATCGGTAAAGGAACTATGCGGAAGGAATAGGTGCAACTCCATGCTATTAATTTGTAATATGCTTCGTTTATCCAGCAGCGATAACTTTCATTATTATGATTTGTGCGAGACCATCGATTGTTTTGTATGACAATTCTCATTGGCTAAAGATGGGTATCGAGAGTAAGATTACGCTCTCTAGGAAATTGATTCAAATCGGCGTGTGGCAGGTGATGTACTACTTCTTTTGTTGTTCACCACTCCGTGATCCTCATTCATTTAAAGTTCATCAGAGCTTAGGGGGACTTCACTGATGGAGCCAACAGTAGCTCAGCAAAAAAAAGCATATTTCTTCGCGTCTATTACTTTAAGTTCCAATTGACCGGGCTCGGTCAATAAGAACGACTTTGTAATTTCACTTATTTATTTGATGTAAGCTCGCTTGTGAAACCAGCTGCGTAATTGAATCTCCTGCTGAAAAACACAGTCTTTCTTATTGATTTATATTTATATATTTAAAGATTTACATTCAGTTATGAGACCATTTTAAACTTAATACAATCAACAGACAAATAATAAAACAAATTTATAATAAATATACATGTTTGTAGAAAATAAAAGCAAACTAAAAATAACATAGATACAAATATATATAGATACAGAAAACGACCCAAGCAGGATAATATTTACAGCCATTCATTTAAGAATGCGTCAAGCGACAGTCTGAAGGGGTCTATGGAGGCAGGCAGGGAAATAAGAAGGTTTGGATGTAAGGAACGTTGAGCGAGGGACAATCTAAATGAAGGAGCATGGAGAAGAGGAGTTACTCTAGTTGCTCTAGGTGGAACATAGTAACTTAATATTGAAATTAATTCAGGGGAATCGATGTGGGAGTTTATTATATTAAAGATGAATGAAAGATCAGCTTTGATTTCTTGATGATCACTTTTCACGAAGTCTTCCTCTTCGGACTATTTATTTTATTAATTATTCTAGATTAATTTTGCAACATCTTTTCTTTGAAGAATGACAAACCTTCATCAAAGCTTTCACAACAATTTACATCTCATCATAACAACATTTAATGAAATGGTTCGCTTTGTTATGTTTTCTTCTCTAAATCGCGTTGACATTCTTGGGAATGAAGTAGCATGGCTCTCTTATCATCGGACCGATATAGTGCCCTGTAAGTGCGAGCACTATCATATCAGTATTGATAAGTTCTTCTTCGTTATCTCATTGACGGATAGCGCGATGCTACGTTCACGTTTCTAAATGGGAGACTGTGTTTTGCTTGCAAAGTAAATCATTATGGAATACTATGATAAGTTACCGTTATATAACAGATATTTACGTTTCTTTGAATCTACCATTATCGTATAATAATAATAATAATAAATTTATTGTTCCAAGAACATACAAAATATGTATAGTCTTTATGTATAGAATACATACAAAATATGTATAGTTCCAAGGACATACAAAATATATAAACATATAAATAAATACTTTCATTAATTGCATTACAATTAATTTAAACTACATATAAACTGATCACTAAATACATTACAAATCATACATCTTATCACAATGATCACATACATATTTACAACCATTATTCAACAATCACAAAAATGCTACAGTTCCATACATGTATTACAAAACATAAATTTACTATAGTTCTTATTATAATATAAGCTAAATAAGCAAATCTCTTAACCTAAATTACATTTTCCTTTAATTAAAAAATTCATCTACTCTATAAAATTGCAAAACAAGTATTTTTTCATTTTCTTAGAAAATAATTCACCCTTAACATTCTTTAGTTCACCTGGTAGCACATTGTATATTTTTAAAGCCATTATCTCAAAGCTCTTACCAATTAATCCTAGCCTATGTGATGGGGTCCTCAAAATAAACCTACCTCTCGTACAGTGTTCATGAATATCTTTTTGTTTTTTATATTTTTCTATGTTGAGATGGATATGGTTTGCACATGCATAAATATATGCTGAAGACATTGTCAAGATACCCTCTCCTTAAAATATGGCTTGCTTTTTTGCCTTCTACCAATTTTCCCCATAACCCTAATAACCCTCTTTTGACAAAAGAAAGTATTTTTCCAGTAGACAGAATTTCTCCATATTAAAATTCCATAAGTCATAATAGAATGAAAATTGGAAAAATATGCCACCCTCAGTACATATTTATCAAGTGCGAGATTAATCAAAGCTAATTTATGATCGATTTGTTAACATTCGGTTCGGTAGGAACACACACAGCTATTGGATTCGATGAATCCGATATTCGAGGAAGGAAACTTGAAAATCAGCAGAGGCTCAAATAACCTCCTGCTGAAACATTCGCTTGTGAATCGAACCGAAAAAAAATTAGAAGAAATGAAACTTTAAATACAGTAGCTCATTAAGGGAAATGAATACACAAAACAAGTTTGACTAACAAGAGGATTAACTCCCACCTTATAATGCAATGTAAATATTCTGTCGGAATTAAATTCGGTCTCTCAAGAAATCATTAGCCTGCTTTTCTTAGTCACAAAACTGTCGAGCACAGATATTTAATTAACTTCTTTTAACCTCCAACTAAACCTCGCTATGATATCTCAAGTTTATTCGAAGCGTTGTGAGTCTGTTTACGGTAATGGTCAGAGGTTTGCCCTCTCATTTATACTATTTTCAGGTTAATTATAACTGATTATAACCCTATCAATTACGCATTAATGTGATTTATAAAAAAGGCAATACCATTTGGGTATAACGTCGTCCTTCCTTGAGAAGATAGTAGAAGTCCCCCTTCATATTCTAGAAGTAGAGACTTTTTATTACACTCTCGTAAAATCAGAACAGAATTCGTTTGAGGATGTGGCGATATCCTTATTTGTTCTATTAAATCTGGTATCCGAGTCAATTATTTCCTCAAACAAGAGGGAAGTACGTATCCTCGAGAATGATTTCCCAATTATAATCCACGTGCTAATGCGATTTGAAATTAGTGAAAACTAGAAACAGAGTCGATTTATGTTTTATGTACGAATGCTATTCATTTCTATCGTTAAATTTACTTGTCTAAATGTCGCCCATGGAAATTGAACAAGCATCATGGCCAGTCTGCCGAAATATCCATGGTCTAATGTTTCATCAAATCCATGGTCTGCTGTTTCATCGGCACTATCCTTAGAGTTACAGTTACGTCACTATCCTCTACAGTTACAGTGAGGGCTCCTGAAGGGACATCCTCTGCCACTGGGACCGACACTTCCGAGGATTTACGACTCGATCGACCGTCTCAAACAACTCGGCTTTCCTAAGAGCGAATATTTTGCGAGGCCAATTGGCTTTGGAGGGAATTTTGGGGTACTATAAGAAGCGGGAGGATGAAAGGGAGCCGCCGCTTCGGGAATATTCTTCCATATTTATTGACTTTTTCTTTTCCAGAACTCGTCTTCCAAGCTATGTGAAGAAGATCTGATTCGGCCTTTTTCGGATCTTTTTTCCGCTCTCGCAGATGGCGATGATATTGATTCTCTTGCCTTCTTGCGCCTAATGACAATAAATGGGAAATAATATCATACGCAACATGTAGATTCTTGACTTGTCTTTAATGATACCCTCATATAATAATAATAATAATAAAAACTCTTTATTTGGAGAGGTTAGGCCCATTAGGGCCTCTCTTACGCCTAACCATTAAGGGTAACTAATGTTAAATACAAAAAAGGGTGGAAAAACAATACAAATAAATATATATAAAGAAAATAAAAAGAAGAGGTAAAAATAATAGAATTGGGGTGTGGGGAAAAACTCCTTGGCTGAAGGCTTTCGGAGAAAAACCCACTGTGCGGGAAAACGCTCACGCAAGAAGGGGAGCGAAAAAAAAAACCGCGAAAACACAGATGGAAATAAATACAAGCAGGTTTATCACTAGTTGCATAATTGCTGACCAATATTGTTGGGTAAATTTCTTGGTGGTTGACCACGGATGTCATTTACCTGAAAAGACAGAAGAAGAAGAGTAGACGGAAAATAAAGAGCTTTCAGAAATGCGATTTAAGTAATGGAGGCCTTAAAGGTTGAGATTAATAAGCTACTATAATGTAATTAATTATCCACAATTAAATATTATATAATAGTTATACTGGCAAGGATAATTAAAGTTATATTGATAGATAAAGCATGATTTACCTGCTGTACAAATATTAATAAATCTAAAAATAGTATTAATACTAAAAGAAAGAAAAAACTAAATAAAAAATAAAGAAAATAGTAATAATAATAATAATTATAAAAATTCAAGTTATAATGTTACCTTTGATGATGGTACTAGTAGTGGACATGTGAAAGGTGTCTGGTGAAAAGATATTAATTCTCCTTGTAAATTACTATGTTTGAGACTATCTGTTTGAAGGAAGGAAGTGAGAGGCATTTGGGATTGTGGTTGGGTAGTTCATTCCAATACTTCGCTCCAAGAACGATAAAAGATTTTGAACAGATTTCTGTTCTATGAGAAGGAATCATTAGCTTGCCTGAAGAGCGAGTACCAAAGGTATGAGTGCTGTTGAGGTCATTGAAGTACGAAGAGAGATACGTGGGACAACGTTGATTGAGTACTTTGTGTACAAGGTTAAGTGTATGTAGCTTTCGTCTGGAGTCAAGTCGTAGCCAATTTAGTTTTTCCAGGAGAGGAGTAATATGGTCAAATTTCTTGGCATTAAAGATAAATTTAATAGCATGATTAAAAGTACGGTTTAGCTTTGCATTAGCAGGCGATGTGAGTTCGTTCAGAAGCACATCACAATAATCGAATATGGGAATGATCAAGGCTTGTATAACGGTCTTTTTTAGCTGCATCGGAAGTGTACATTTATGTCTTTTGAGGTTATGAAGTGTGGAGTACGTTTTTTTGCATATATTATTTACTTGAGACACCCAAGTGAGGGATTGGTCCATGTATACACCGAGATTCTTAACGGAAGAGCAGTATGGCGACGAAAAGGCTCCATAAAATATTCCATTTTCTTTCTGTACTTTGTTCCTTTTTCCTACGTGTGTTCTATATTATAATATGGCAATCAGCCTAAGTATGTACCTAAAGCTAATTGTCTTTTAGTGTCGGATACAAATTCATTTAAAGGGCTGGTTGTCCATATTTGAGAACAAACGATAAGAAAAATCAAGGCGGCCCTGATTCCCAAGTGCCTTGCTCACGGCCGGCCCTGTCCACTAAGATGCATGCCCACTTGAGTCATCGAAAGTGAAAAGAGGGATTTGACCAGATAGAGCGGGGACAGTATTGTTACGAGTTAAGAGTTCGGGATAATTAAGCAACTCTCGTAATTCGAAAATGAACACTTTATTACGGAGCGTAATCAACACAAGAAATTAAGTCGGAAAAAGTCACCAAACACAGTTAACTACAGCACCGACTTAGATAAGAACTCTCCACTTATATCTCAATCACTCTCTAACGTTTTCTTCCTCAATTCTGTTTGTTTATTAATCTTTTGAGACCATTATTGGCCTTAGCAACTGCCGCGTATTTATACTCGTTCTCTCCCGATGAGTGGAGAACAAATCAAAAGTCCATCAAATAACGTTGGGCGCAGTAGTATCATCCATGTAATTAAGAAAATTGTGGGTATTTATGAATATTCCGTCAAAGGTTTACGTATAGCTTCTCTCCTCCCATAGGAGTGGACGATTCAAAAGATTTTCCTTCAACCACTATTCAACGAAACAATACTTTTCATGCCTTAATTTTCTACTTTCAAAGATTGAAAGCACTCTTGTCGATATAAATACAATAATTACTGGAGGATCTTGGAAACAATTTTCAATTTGTTTGAGCTCATCGTCGAATCCTAATCAAATACCAAGGAACCATCGACAAGGACACTGATATTTCTTTGCTTCCGAGAGTTAAAATCTCATCTATGTACAGTCCTGGCCAAAATTAACGCAGCACCAGCCGTACGGATCGCTAGGGAGGTGCTGCGTTAATTTTGGCCAGGAGTGTACTATGGATGTGCATTAGGGTGGATCGAAAATACTTTTTTTCGAAATATTTTTTTTTGCAATTTTAACGTTTCTTGCCGAAATTTCGAAACTTCGAGGTATAAATTCTCGCAAAAGATAGTATTTGATTTGGAAAGAAAATTATATCTGTAATGTGGGTGTTAAAATATTGCCGGGTATTAAATTTCTATCAGAAAAAAGACAAAACGACCCACCCTACTGTCTAACCAACATCCGTAAGATTTCCGTATATTTTGCGTATTTTGACGTATTTTGGCGAACTGAGAAACCATTTTTCTTGATTAAAACGTACTAAATCTTTAATATTAAGCAACAAATAAGCAAAATATGTATTTCTTTGCCATTGAATCACTTCGGAAACATGGAGAAACAACCAGGAAAAAATGCAAAAATTTGACATTTTTCACAAAAATTTAAAATTTTGACTGAAATTCGCAGCTTCAGGACATAATCCGATCGAGTTGAATTTTTTTATGTATTATAAGGACCACCAACCACAAACTTTAAGCAATAGCCGTTGACGGATTTCGAAAAAAAATTTTTTTCGATCCACCCTTATGTGCATACGAGAATCGTAGGTTTGTTCGAACGTATAGAATTAGCGCGTTGTACAACAATTTGATTTCATAGCCAAAATTTTCGCGAAACGTGCTTCTCGCACCGAGATTCGCTTTTGTTTCTCGCTGAGGAGAAATCTCTCATTGGCGTCGTTCAATAGCAAAGTGTTCGAAGGGAGGGAATCAGTCCGTGGCACTCGTTTTCACTTCTGCGGATGGAATGCGAGCGATATGGAGGTAACTAACGACCTCTGATTAGGATTTCATCTACGATTGCTCTTTCTCCAACACGAACTCGTTTCCTAATCCTTATGCTTTCACTTTATCTCTTAATTTATTATCCGAGTGCAACCACTCTCACCATACTCGCTATGGATTGACGTTAATTAAGATGCAAACAGAATGTTGCCGTCATCTTCCGGACCGAATTATACAACTATTGATATGATATGGCCACGAGGCACTTTGCTTGATGTTGATGATGGATGTGAAAGAAAGAAATTTCGATTAAATGTTTATTGTGAAAGAAGAAAGATCCCGTGCTTCTCCGGCGAACTGCATGAAGAATTATAATGATTGTACTATTAGTATTGTTAAAATGCTTCGTAAGCATAGGTCATTTCGCACGTGGGATCCCACCAGGAATCGAACCCGGGACCGCTGTCGCCAAAACCGAACGCTATGAAATATTTATTGTCAACCAGTTAGTGGAACGTCTGTGGAATTGTCAGTAGTTTCTTCTAGCATTGCAAAGCAACGACAACATTTAAACGCTTACCCCATTTTCTTAAATTTCAAGAATTATGTCACGTTTATTGATAACTGAGTTTCGACAGCACATCGGGTCGTAGCTGCGAAATCATCGTGAAAGACAAAATAAATTTATAAAATATCATATATTGTCCAAACCCATTCCCGATGTATGGGTCTCTATTTTCAAGAATAAAGATAAGTTACACGTTCTGAAGTTTCAATTTGGTGCTCATTATAAACTAGTTCAACCATTTCTTGTTGTAGACGACGATGTAGCATTTGTAAATTGACTGTAACCATAGAAAAATAATCAAGTTATTCGCGTGGCACATTTTGAGTTTGTAAACAAGGAAAATAAGATTATCAAAACCAATATTTTTCAACAACTATTGATAATGATTCATGAGAGATCCTCATATTTTATCTCACCTCACATTTTCTATTGTGACAATTGGCAATGGATGAAATCATTCTTTATGGAGTACAAGTATTGAATGACACTGAAGTGTTTCGAGATATAATAATAATAATAAATAATAATAATTTTTTATTCCACCCTTTTACAAATATGATACATCATACATATACAATGTTTTGGTCTAATAGAGACCAAAAGAGAACCAAATAAGGGGGGAATATAGGTACCCAAGAGGAAAAAGACCCTGTGTCGGGGTTACCACAAATTAAATTTGCATGCGGCCAAACAAAAAAAATTACAGAGAAATTTACAATTGCATAGAAACCATAAAAGGAAAAACAAGAAAGTATGTATTTACAATATATTTTCTAAGTTTTCACTTAAAAAGAGCCATTTCCTTAAATTTCTTAGATATGGCTGAGCTAATTGGATATAAAGAAACGCTTCATTACAGTTTACGTACACTCCTGGCCAAAATTAACGCAGCACCTCCCTAGAGATCCTTACGGCTGGTGCTGCGTTAATTTTGGCCAGGACTGTACCTACGGCCTCAATAGGCTGTTTCAGAACTCCTTGAAAAAACCTTCGTATTCGACTATATTCTCTTCAGTAAGCTAATCATTTAGTACGAGCTTGTACTGCTGAGAAATTGTGCGATCATTGTATAATTACTCATTTAAGAAAAGAGTTATTAGAAGTTCATCTTCGATCACATCTCTAGTCTGCTCCTACATATTCAGGGAAAAGGCCTTGATGCCGAATCTAGGAAATGGAAATTTTCCCTTCCCGCCTCAGCCGCTCTTTCTCTTGTTTTCGTAACATCAACATTCTATCGAAGGCCGCTTCCTCTCAATGCCATCGCGGTGTCAATACTCCCGTGGCGATGCGTCGTTTCATTAAAGAGACCGGCAAATTTGCATTGCCATTCACTCTATTGTAAAGTTATGTTAGCTGCGATGTCGGAAATACATTCTCATTGCTTGGAATTTGGCCACACGAGATGCCATGGGAGGGATTAAGTATTTCTCTTAAATCCGCATTCATCTGTTCAATAAAACCGTTCTATAAAAGCCGGGATGTACAAAACATGGAAATCAGAAGAGGGCTGGGATGAACTGCGTGGCAGATTTGAACTTCCTAATTATGAAGGACGCGGCAACCATAGTTTTAAAATCAAGGAACGTGAGCAGAAAACAGACATAGCGAAATTTTCTTTCATTAATAGGGGTATTAGGGAATGGAACACTTTCCCTAGTGATTTTCTCATGCCAATGCCTAAAAATGTAAAAGTTTTCAAAAATAAGCATCAATCAAGATGTATGTAATTATTTTAAAAAATGTGGTTCACGGCTACCTCCGCTGTATTATTACTATTATATAGAGTTGTATTGTTATATTCCATGTTTATGAATGTGACTATATGGATATTCTACCATGTATTGTATTATTTTATATTGACAGATCTCATACATATTTATGTATGAGAGTTCTTATTAATGATTTATGATATTTTTTTGTACTTGTAATGTGTGTATGTATTATAGTTTAATTGTACAGCCTACGGGAGGTTTTTGGAGGGGTTTAACTCCCGTCTTTGGGCGAATGCCAGACTTAAAATCATTTTTATGTTCCCTTCTAACGTTGCCACCTGGCCTGAAGGCCAACTTGCAACGTGAACTTAAATAAATAAAACATTAGACTTAAGAAAGAGAGTCGTAATTTATTTTTATTGACTGAAGCAATCTTTAGTTTATTCCGGTGTTCAAACGGAGCTTAATTTTTAGTCCCCCGGGAAAGCAACTAACAAGATGGAATACTTTCTCCCGCAAGAACCTCGCTAATGCGGCGGTCAATGGAACACTGCGGGATTACATTCTCATCTTCAGTTTATGTTCCAGGAAGCCATTTCCGATGAATGGGTACACTGGCTGACCAAAATGAATTCTTGAGAAACTTCAATATGCAACTCGATGAATCGAAGAAACCTCAGCGAAAATGGCCCATTCCAAAGTCATTCATAACTGTAGACGTTATGATACTGCCTTGATTTCCATGATTAATGGGGTGGTAGAATGTGAAATCTCCATTTTAGTTAAGGATGAAAATTTTGGCGTCGTTTTCAAAATGAAGCATATGTTCCTAAAGAATGTGGACCTGAATTGCTAAGGATCGACCACTGTTAAAAACCGAAGGAACATTCATTAGAACAGCTTGTTATAATTTCAGCCATCAAGTTTCTCTTTTATCTCGTCATTGTTTCGATGTGTCTTTTAGAAGCGTTGTCATAACAAGCGCGATTCTCTCCATTGGCTTATTGCCAGATGAATTAATCATAATGGATCTCAAATAAGCATGGGAAAAACGTTTCATGGTTGGTTCTGTATGCTTGAATTTAGAGGAAGAAATGAAGGCGTCTGCCGTATCCATCTGTAAATTACAGATCTTAAACATAATTAAGCTTCATCTCGAAATTTTTTGTCCGAAATTGTATTCGTTTGAATGTGTGACCCGGAAAATTCGTGTCTTTGTGATGACACAGAATTAATAAATTAGTGCTGTCAATTGCACATACAACCCATTCATTTTTTCTCGTTTTATATTCATCGTGCAAGGAATAAATTCGTCTTAAATTTCGGCGTCAGAGGGACAAATATGACATCGCGATGTCTTTATTTAACTATGCATCTTTAAAATTCAATTCAACCCACCAGTGAGATTCGCGGAGGTAGTGGCAAACGTTTAAGATTTATAGCAAGTCGTTAATAGAAGTAAATATTGTTTGTTGTGAGAACGTAATGACGGAATAACATTTCCGAAAATTTGTCACGGTGGTATTAGGTATCGTGTTATTGCGAAAATATCCTAAATGAAATTAATCGTAGCAGAAAATACATCAAAAGAGTATAAGTCAGTCTAGAGCTTATTGTCAGGTCTAGAAGAAAATTTAGGAACCCTAAATGCAGGACTAATATTTTCCAATCATCCACCATTAATTTCGGCATAAAAATATGGAATAGTCTTCCTTGTTATTTAACGGACGTTACTAGTTTATGTTAATTTAAGGTTAAGTTGTTTCAATATTTGTTCAAGAAGTACTATCAATTTCTTTTGTTTTACGAATTAAAATTGTAATTGTATTAAAATCAACAGTCTCATGCGACGTCTTGTGGAAATACGTCATGATGAAAATAATAAATTTTGTACTTTTTCCACAGTATTTAAATACTGTGGAAAAAGTACAAAATTTATTATTTTCATCATGTAGTTGTATTATTTGAAATTTCTTATGTGTTCATTTTTTCTGTTCTTTTTCCGCCACAGAGCTGTGTAAATTTGTGTTTTTTCTTTGTAACCAAGCTGTGTAAATTTGTGTTTTTTCCTTTGTAATAAGCAGTATAATTTGTGTTTTTTTTGTAAACATGTTCCAAAGGACTTTGTCCTAGAACATAAATAAATTTATTCTATTCCATTATTCTATAAGTTTAAATTAAGTTTCTCTTTGCCGAGTGAATGGATTGAAAGAACCCATGGTGGAACCTCCACTTCCTTGAATTCAGTGTACATTTAGTCAGAATGCATCTGTATGGAGGCGTAGAAACATATTGGCTTCGAAGCATCGCAGCAACAAGGCGCAATTTAATAATGCGAATCTTCGGAGATTGACGATCCCGTTTTATAGGCGTCAAATTTAATATTAATACACATCTTTCATCCTCCGAAACAAACTCGAAATGTGTCGGACTTGATGCATCCACATCGGTCCTCTTCGCGGTCGACAAGAATACTTAACTCCCGAAGATCCATTTCGATCCGGAATCATCTAAATGATCGGTATGCACGCGGAGATGGCCCCATGCAAGTGTTCGTTAGGATTTGCGAGGTCAAGGACATCTGGTGAGATTTCACTTGCACCCGCTAGACGGAGAAGAGAAAGTCTCCACAAGTAGGCCTCGGCGTGTAATGGAAGACACACGTGCGTGCTATTGGAGAGTGGCAGGGGGTGCATGCGTGAGGGGAGGGTGGTGGGGGAATAGGGGAGGGTGGTGGGGGAGAGGGGTAGTAGATGCGCAAGTGGAGCGAGGCACACTTTCCAAGGGGAGTGGGGGAGGAAAAGAGGTTGTGAGGTGCTTGTGACGGCCCCTAAATGATGGGAATGTTATTTTTTTGGGTTGATCGTGGTCCTTTTTTAGGACCAGATAACGAAGCCGAGTGTTCCATTGTTTCGAATCTTCTGTCCTTGTTTCGATGCATCGGACGCGTTTTGATTGTTCGCTCCGATACTAAGGGAGCCTCGGATAATGTTTATTACCCGTGAGAAATGACCACTCGTACGTCGTGTGCTCTTTACGTACGTTAGAGTGCTTATAACACCGAAAATATTTGCGTCATTAGTGATGATGCAGAAGTAATACGTGTGGTTTTATATGCGTATGGTTCGAACACAAGTGTATGTGAAACTGCCTACCGCTTCATTCAGACACACGCTCGTAAAATGATTGCTAGGAGGAATCGTTGAATGTAGTGAAGATGCTTCTTCAGGAGTGGAATCTTTAGACGTCCATTTCGCGCGACAACTGCGATAAAAATGCATCATCGGGTGACATCACTTGCTAAATTATCAGATTATATGTCGTTGAGAGATTTCACTTTAATTACGTTCTACAGAATTAATGAGGTTTGCTAATATCCACTAATTTACCCAAATTAAAGAACGGAATGATAATCGAGATGAAAATATCAAAGTTTCGCTTCCCACGGTTATTTATACTCAAATTTTATCATTCATTTTCTGTACGGTAATAACCTATATCCAGAAAACTATTTCGATTATGATAGGAATATTTAGGTAAAGAATCGTGTAATGGACAAAACACAATGGTCTCCTGATCGGATTAGTCAGCCTATAGAACCGCCTTTACTCGTTAACTGTGCACTTTAATCCGCATTTAAGAATTAGAATCCGTTAGTTTGATAAAAGATGTTCTATCTTTTACGGATAGGATTCCTCCTCTACATGTTTGAAATGCGCCATTATTTTTGCGTTGTAGACGTTAAATGTTTTTCTTAAATCAGTTTTTGATTCAATATAATATGATACCGATATGAGTAGCTCACACAAGAGATTGTCCACGTCCTCATATTAATATTGTTGAATACTTAATTGCGTTGAAATGAAACGTTGCTTCAAAATGCCTATCGAAGTCCTTGGGGTCCTTTCTTCTTTTCTACTTATGACGAAGATATATTTCCGGAGGATATTAATTAGTGATTGCAGGAAAGGATACTCACCTTTGGCAATGCCAAATGCAATGCTACGAAAACCAGGTCGAGTACACATACATTTAATGAGATGTGATACAGAAAATTTTAATTTAAAAATAAAAACAGTGATTGGTATCCGCTCTAGTAGGAAATTGCTTCCCAATCGCAGAAAATCTTGCCTGCAAGTTCGTTACAAAGAATTTTATATAATTTCGCGGAAGTGCCAGTTACTATTCAACTGACAGTTTCTATACGATCTAAGTCATTCTTCTGTATTTTCATCGAAACAGATCGGCGATTGCCATCGTCTGTTTCTTTAACAATCTTATATAATCTTACGTCAATGTGAACGTTTGGTACGTGTTTCTATCGAATGTAAGAAATCATTCAACATCTAATTCTGATTTGTGACACAAAATCCAGTCATGAATATTATGATAAACGAGTAAGATCGAGAGTTTGGCTTGCTTAATGCGAGTAAAATAGAATTTCAAACAATAAATAAATTCAGCAAACAGCAGACTGTTTTATATGCCCTTCATTTACTCTCAAAGCTTGGAAATTTTCTGTTATCGTTGTTGTTTTCTTGAATTCCTAATCAATTCTCTAATTTCCCTAATCTTCCCTTTACCTCGCCCCTAAACTCAACAGATCAAATCCCCTAATCTTAGCAGAAACTCTTTCAGGCATTTTTTGTTATCCTATTAAATGGAAATGACCAAATTTTCCATCATCTGCTTGCCTTGCAAATATACCTAGTTTTGGTTTGATTGATTTTACATGCTTCTACATTTCATATATAAACGACCCATTTCCCTGCAATCTCATAGTTCAATTTCTAAAATCCACAGCTGCAAACATCATCTCATGTCTCCACTCCTCACATCCCATTATTGCATCAAAATCATATCTCCTTCGTGTCCATAAATAAGAAGATGCAATGCCTGTACTCTTTTTTTGTCACTTTGCCCAAGCTCAGTCACATCACACTCTTGTTTTTATACTCTGCCTCCATATCCTCATGCAAAGAATTGAACTACCGATGATGGAGTGCCTCTGATATGCTATGGAAAGGCTCTTTGATGCAAAATGCATTGAAAACACAAGACATTACTGTCTGTGCCTTGCCCTTGTAGCTTGTTTCTGTAAGTACTTAACCTTACCTAAATTTTTCCACTGAGAGCTCTGACCCCTTCTAATGCTTACCATTTTGTTATAAGTCAGGCCACTTTTCTCCACACAATTCACAGCACACTCAAGCAAGTCACGACCAATGATTCTATCTTTCATTGATTCTAGGCCAACCAATTCCACCGGGCTGACGAAATTTTCAATAATAGCACGGATAAAAGTGAGTAATTGTACAGGGTCTTAGTTATCCGCGCTCTCATTCTGTGCCAAAGAAAACCAAACGAAATCTTATCTCGCAGTTTTCAGCTGTTCTGTGGGATCGTCACTAATTGACTCAATGCTTTGCATTGCACCTCTTGACAATGAAATAGTTTCAAGCATCATAACGCAGTATGTCTGCACACACTACCATACAATACTTAATAAACTCGCCATCCGAAAAAATCTTGCTGCGTTTATTAAGGTTGTATGCTTGTTGCTTCATTTGCGTTATTTTGAAATTTGGATTGCTTTATAAATATTAAACACAGTAGCCGGGAGCAAGTGGCAAAGAATTTATTTATACGATACCACAAACATGGAGTGAAATGCCACCAGGTAAAGGACCGCAGCATCGAATTTATTTATAAATATTGTTTGTTGCTTCTTCAGTTTAAGCACACATTCCACAGATTTTATTTTGCGTTCTCCATTGGAAAGCTTACAGCCAAATTCGATAAGTTTTGTTTCGTGGAGTCGTTTCGAATTTTTCTCCTTAAATACGGCTATAGTTTCATGAAACAGTAATCAAACTGCTGTATTATCGAAAATATATTCGCTTTTCCATTGTGTACGGAACACACGACATACATCACCAATTGTACGTCTATGGAGGTTCATCTTCTCACTAAATTTGAAAATTTATAGATTTACTGTTGCAAAGACGATATTGAAATGAACTAGATCAACCGGAAGAGCACTGCATATTAACGTCTCTAGGAGACGAATCTTGGAAATCTCAGCCCAAAGCGGGTTTTTCTGACTCAAAAACGGCTTCGCAATGCTGTGTAACGCTCAATTGATTTGTGTACCGTATATTGCTTGTTTAAATATTTGAAAGCCTTTAGTTTGAATTTTGTCAAATATATTAATATATATGAGATACACTTCTATGAAGAAAAACGATTATTGATTAAATGAGCTGTTTGTAGGTGTTATAAAATTAAATCTTTCCATGAAGTAAAGTGAAAAAATGTCAACTCTATCCAAGTAAAAATACTCCCTCAACGTTTTTGCAGTATTCGTGTAACCGAAGACTAGCAATTAAAATAGTTCAACATATAATTCGGAGGGAAAAAATGTTTTATGACGCAAAAAACAGATATCCGTCATGAAGAAAGTCTTTGATGAAAGGTGTATGTGTAATATTTATTTACTGAAAATAGATTTATAGTTTTCCACAAAGGTTTTCATTAAGGAACTACCGGTTTCGGTATATTAACATCGTCAGGTTCAAACAAAGATTTCCCATCTCACTCCCCCTCCTACCTCCTGATTGGTTGTTTTTGTATGTCTATGTCCACTCTTCTACTTTGTATTTTTGTCTGTCATCACCCAAATTACAATGTAAGTCTCGGCAGTTTGAGGATTCAGTTTTGTTTGAACCTGACGATGGTAATATACCGAAACCGGTAGTTCCTTAATAAAAACCTTTGTGGAAAACTATAAATCTGTTTTCAGTTATGTTTTTCCACAACATCTAGGCCAAATCGATGGATTAAATGTTTATTTAATTAGTATATATTCTCATGATGAATTTCTAACTTTACGTCTCAAATTATTTCCATTTTTATAATTATGAAATAATAGTACCTTTGTAACTGCACACCTCCGCACGTTGAGGTGTATCGGCTGACATTCCTCGAGAGTTCTGAGAAACACCAAAGAAAAGGAAGCCCCCGTCACTTAGCGAATATTTTTTCGCTAACCGACCTCATTCCCTGTCCCAAATTCGAATTTGGGTGCAAACACGATCTCGTACGGAGAGTGTAAGTAAGTTATGTTCTCCAAGTGGCGTCATTCATTATCTACTTGTGATACGACCTCAATAACCTTCAAAACAAACTCATTTTGAAGGTCACCTGAAGTGGTATTGCGTTAGAGATTTGTACAGTAATTTGGGGAAGATTTACCGTAGACTTATTTCGCATTTTAACTGGAGAAATTGTATGATAGAGCAATCGATGATCGAGAACCGATTCCTGGGACCGAATTTATTGGTGCATTTCGATTGATTTCTGCGCAAAACAATTGCTTGGGATGAAACTTTTGGATACAAAATTGCTCTTCTTTGTATTAAAGACTCCATACTTCCTGTGGTAATTATTGTTTTCTCACCGAAGAACTTTTAGCGAAATTTGAGGATTTTTCAAATTTATGTTATCGAATATATGTTGGTATTTAGTAGATATGAATTAAATCTCGAAACCTCTTTGCACCATTCGCATTTTTGCATTTGTTAATGTTTTCTGCTTGACTTTTCTCGCTACGCCAACACGTATCTGTAGGAATTAGCATTATAATGTTGTATTGCAGACTAAATGTGAGCCTTACGTTGCCGTTTCGTAATCGAACGTTTTCTTGTCGATATATTTGACAATCAATTGGGAAAGGCCGCCAAAGGTCTCTCTCAAACACCCACTCACTCTTAGAATACATTTTACATACGTACATATCTATATGCATTCTGTTCATCGACTGCTGTCAAATACGCGAATATTATCACTGAATTCCTTAATATGATACTTAAATAGTCATATGTAGTGTATAGTATATAGTAATAGTATATAGTAATAGTATATAGTAATAGTATATAGTAATAGTATATAGTAATAGTATATAGTAATATTATACATAAACACATATGCATATAATGAATAAACTGCCAACACATCTGTTGTATTGAACATCATTACGCGACGTGAAAAAAGAATGAAAAACTTCCTACTGCACAATGAGACAATATAATTTTTAAATTATAATTTAATAACCTATTTTTGATAAGATGTGTATATGGATATAAAGTGTTGTTTTATGTAAAACTTATGAGTGTTAATTGAGTATTTCCGAAAGTATTTAGAAGTAAACTATTTTCTGTAAGTCTTTAGTACTTTATACTTTCTGGTTTGTCTGTTTATTTGTGCACCTCCTGATGAGCCAATTATTGGCTCAGGAGGACCAAAAGGGAAATCAATACCTTCAAGTGCAAAAATTATTGTATTATATATAGTATTATTTATTTATCGCAAACAGGAAATGTGCAATAACGTGTGATTTAATATATGAGTAAATAAATACATCTTATTGTAGTAATAGTATATAGTAATAGTGTATGAATAGCAATACACTTTTTGAAAAGTCAACTTAAACATTTACTGTAAAAATTCCTCTCTACTCAACCTTTTTGCGTAACTTTCTTAAGATTGTCTACTTCCCTATAAGAATACGTTCTCGTGGTTCTTCTGCATCGAATCTTTTTCCTGTAATCTGACAGTTCTTCATTTTGACATTTCTTCCAATTTTCCTTTTATATATTGTATCTCAGGTTCCTTCAATCTCTTTTGACTTTCAACAAGTATATCTAGTGTAGGCTTGGATCAATATCGTTACTATGAAATAATAATAATAATAATAAAACAGCTTTATTTTGGCAAGATTGTGACTAAAAGTCTCCTCTTCCATCTAACCCATCGTCATACAAAACATAAATAATCAATTTAAAGAGATAGTATGAAAAAGATGTTAGAAGAATTGTGGATGTAAAAAAACCTAAGAAATTCTTAGGAAAACATTTATCCACTGCAGGAAAACACCCTCTAAGAAGGGGGGTGTGAAAAACCTGCGCAAACCTATCGATAGTCAAAACTAAAAAGATGGTAAGAAACATGATTATATTTTATAAATACACTATCAATAGGTACATATATGGAATACATCAATAAACATAGACATGCTGACATTTAAATAAATTTTAACCATTTACATGAGAACATAAAATAATAAGGGTATACATATTTTAAAACATAAATACCATAAATCCATTACATAGTCAATATTACGTAAAACGTAGATATTAACACAAAATAGGGATAGAAAACAGGTGAGAAAAGATCTTTTATTACTAAAATAAAGAAGAGAGAATTTTATTTACAACAGCAATAAGTATATGAAAATTGAAGAGGAAATATCACAATTGTGCAAAAAGTTACTTGCAATCTGCAAGCGTATCGATAGTAAAAATTTCAAGTCGATAGTTGATATTGCCACAGAACATCAGTGCAGTTGTGAGTTCGTACTGTAAGAAAATGGCATTACTTCATTCCGAAAACACACCTTTTTACACTTTTATTATTAAATCAATGTGCTCTATATTCACTTAGTGGAAAGGTGATATAACCATCTTTAAATAGAAACACTTGGTAGCTTCCACAATATATACTGTGGAACACTATATTTTGGAAGCTACCAAGCGTTTCTCTTTTAAGATGGTTAATTACCATTATATTCTATAACGGTGTACTACGGACATGAACCAATTCAATTCAATCTCAGAATTCATTAATCTTATTTTGATATGGTGAATTCTAATGAGGAAAAGTTTCCAAAACATGGTGATATCGATTGTCATTTCTTATCAATCCGTGTCGAAGAAAGCGAGCGAATTCACTCTCATGAAGTGACTGGTCTTGGCGTGACAATTCGAGGTTTCAATAAAATCAACCGAAAATTGAAACTCTTTAGGTGACTGCAGAAATGCTCTTCGTGAACAGCCCAACTGATGCAGAATTATCGTAATAAATGGTGTCTAAATAAGGAATTGGACGACGGCGCCCGGTGAATTGGTCCGGGGGGAATTCGTACGCGGAGAATTGATCTCCCGACAGATTGGTACGCGAGGAATTGATCCCCTGCGCTGATGTTGTACTACCAACCCAACCCAACCCCCCGGTTAATTTATTTATAACATTAACCAATAATCAGGGCGTGTAGATTAACATAAGACTGAATAACAGTAGTACAGCATCAGCGCGGGGGATCAATTCCCCGCGTACCAATCTGTCGGGAGATCAATTCCCCGCGTACGAATTCCCCGCGTACGAGTTCCCCGCGTACGAATTCCCCCCGGATCAATTCACCACCCACGTTGGACGACGCAGCTGATAAATGCTCGAGTCGCATCTTCTATTAACGGTACAATAAAAATTGATCAGAAATTGATCACCGCAGAGAGTCTTATAAATAACAATGGCCTCGAAAATGCCGAGTAAATAATTCGTGTATTCCTTAGAGAAGCCAGAGAATATCCGAAAATCACTTATTCATCTGAGTGTACTATTCGGAGAGTAAAGGGGAAAATGAAAGGCAACCAAGTCGATAAATGGCGGAATCAATGATGGAGATTCATAAGGAGAAAGGGATTGCATTTTCGAGTGAATTTTGCGATTTGAGGAAAATTATTCAGGGAATGACACCGTTAGCATTAGAGGAATGAGGGAAACCGATGACATTAGGTAAGGGATTCAGGGAGACGGAGACGGAATCGTATTTTGAGGCGTTTTGGTATTTGGATGAGAAGATCTTCAATATCTGGCGTGGAATGGACAAATTAAATAGGGCCAAATTAAGGAAGGATGCGTGGGAAAATACCCGAAGATGGAGAGTATGAATGTCTGTCTGTAAAATGACCGAATTCACCTCTCTCGGACAAGCGACATAGATCTTGTTGGAGCAAATTATAGCGTCCTTTACATGTTTCACTTACAGCATTGTAGCTGGCAAACTACCCTCATCCTACGTACTAAGCCCTCGTCTCTTGGTTGTTAATCTTTGTGAGGATGATAGGCCTTCACGCTATGGCCCGTTCTTATAATTTTGGGGGCCCTATGCAACATTATTGTATGGGGCCAGGCTGCCCGTCTATAATAATTTAATAGAATACATACTACATTCATTGTAAAAAGTTGATTTCCAAATCCCATTAAAAAAATTAATTTTATAGCTCAGAAAAGGTGATTTTACAGCATGCTTAATTAAGCCCCTAAGTTGACGGGGCCCTACGCGACGGCGTATGCCTAAAAACGGCCCTGTTCACGCTGAATATTTATTTCTTAATTTGCCACAACTTACTCAGCTTTGTCACGTCTCTTGCAACATTCCCTTGGATAATGAAGGTGTCGAAGATGGCTAATGACAGACAGACTGAACATCGTAAGCCTTTTCGTAGATACGAGAGGTTGAATCCGTGCGATGGTGAAAGTCACATTGCAATAACTCGACGCGTAAAATACGTCAGCTGTTCCGGTAGCGAAGCATCGAGGACGGAAAGATGAGATAGATTATCGCTTCTTTGATCTCCCGAATCAAGCCAAGTTATTTTAATTAACATGTATGGTGCCGACTTCTTCCTTATTTTTTTCTGTCATTGCGTTGAGCAATAATACGACTTCCATTGCGTAACGCGCGCGATAACTATTTGCAGATACCATTTCGTAATCCTGAATACTGCTAGAGTTATTAGTATTTCAGTAATAACACTCGAGATGATAAACTTGGGTTCTCCGGTCTCTAGCAATGAGAGGAACATTGACTACGCTACGCTCAGATGACGTCAATGTATGGACAATGCAGCACATTCCGGGTATCAAATAACCGAGAAAACAATTACGAAGTTTTCCGATTCCTATGTTTGTTCTATGCGATTGCATTATTTGTATTAAAATTTAAAGGAATCCGACTACCAATTGCGATATTTCCCCGTTTTGCATTCACTCAGCTCTCTTCAAAATACTCCCAAAGAAGTGCTAAATTTCCTAATGAAAATATTACCTCAACGATAACCCGATGTGATTCATCCTCTATATATAATTTGTGTATCAGTTAAAATTTTAACCTCTTCTTTGACGGATCTTATTGTTAGCCGTTCGTGAATCCATCCCAACGAAAATCAGCGAATGTCACGCCGATACACAAATCTGGACTAATCCAGATCTAATCTAATCCAGAACTAATATCTCTAACTATTGTCCTACCTATCTTCCCCCAATGTTCTTGTTGGTGTGTAAGAAGATTATCGATCGATTATTCTACTTTGCTTCTTATCTGTCGTCAATGCGACTTCTTACGTACGGTGATAATCTTAATAAGCTGGTCAGGAGGATAAAAATGTTGTATTTTAGTGCATGACTCGAAACTTTCCCTTGTAATTAGAAAATTATTGACTTTTCAGTTAAGTATGAATGTAATTATGTATGTTTACAATTTTCATAGAAAAAGAATATCTGATTTTTCAGAAAAGTTTCGTTACTGCTTACAAGTTAGAAGTTAATTACAAGTTAAAAGTTAGTTTGTTAGAAGCTTTTGAGAGAAGCTGTTGGAAAATCGACAGTGCAGTGACGTAGTGCTATTCCTTAATAGAATTCTCTTCGATTCTTAAATACATTGAGGAGTAATAGTAGACAAGGAATTAAAGTTTACTCGCCTCATGACGTAAAGTTCTTTCAAATTTTGGGATACCATTTTACCAAAATGAAGCACCCACGGAGGTTTTATTTCCCTTTTATTGCCCCCTCATATTGGTGCCATTCAGGCGAACCGATTTCAGGAACAAGCGTCCAAACTAAAGGCCGATGGAGTCCGGACCGATTAATTTCGGCCGAGCCAGTTGAATCAAACTTATTTGTTTTGGAGGCGTTTTCGGCTGCCGATTCTCAGGGCATTACGTAAAAATAGAAGGAACATTGTGAAATTCCATGCAAATCCTTCAAGAAGTAGAGCAAAAACTGAAGGAACACCTTAAAATTTCACGAACGATAAAATTTTTATTACAATTTTAATTTATATTTATAATTTACTTTATTGAAAATTAGCAGTGTGAATACACACTCGCGGCTTCGACTCGGCTTGCAGTGCGAAAGGCCAACTACATTTAATATTAACTTTTTTCTGATTTTGTACAATCTCGCCTACTTACCTGTTGAATTCTTCCACGATTTACGTATTAAAATACCTTAAATATCCTTAAATGAAATTTTAGTCAAATCAGTTCTTTATTTCATGTAAAATATAATAAATTGCCGTATTGATTCTCTCGAATTGGTTTCAATATTCAAATAACACGTTCCATCCAGGTCAGCTAGGCTCAGTGGCAAATTGCAAAAACGTTACAAAAAACGTACCTTAAGCACGTAATGTTCGCTATTAACTGAAATATTTTGTAAATGGACTCTCAAAGATAATTAGGGACATTATGATTAAGCATTAAAAATGGAAAATATGGAAAAAGGAATGATTGGTATCGTTTCGCATTGACATGAATACGACATAGAAATGTTGAATACAACAGCAGATAGTAAATATATTATATTTTCATGATGTAAAGTATATTGTGTAAGCGGATTTAGTAAATATATTGATTATAAAAAAGAATTAAGTTTTTGCATTATTACATTATTATTCATAAAACTTGGGTCTTTCATTTTTGAAGTGTTAATTCATTGGTTATATAAGATAATCACATCACCAAGATTTCACTGAAGTTTCCACCAATTTTCCCATTCCGTAGTATAGGATCTCAAATCAACATCTACTCTCATGGGAACCAATGTTTTTGTTTGCAGTGATATTGGATAGAATCCGGACGCTAAATCCATTCCTGTTGGCGTTAGTACCTGTTGTAAGCTCCAATGCACTTCCAAGTGTTCTCCGTTGAAGTCTCTCAGCCGGAAATATTACATAAACTTTTTCCTTGCAGCAGTGGTTTTCTGCAGAACTTCGCGAGGTCAACGCCCTCTTGCTCGAGGTCCGTGGAGCAAATCCCGATAACGACTCCTTTTTTAATTAAACCTTCTTTTCAATTTATATAATTAAAACAAATAAGCCTAGGCTTTAATTTACTAAAATCTACTAGGCACTATCAAACATCGTGTAATTTCAAGCTCCAGTAGTTTTCTCTAAAAATTGAAGCATCACAGTTACCTTTGCATTCCTACTAAATAAAATATGTACACACCCTTCAAATTGATGCTGGAACTATTTCGAGAAATTTATTCCTAATGAATGGCTTTAGAGAAAATGTAGTGCATGTTCTTTGTCACCATCAATGCAACGTTGCTTATGAATTCAATACTATTCCTAAATATATCTCGATGTCGTAATTCTTTAGAACTCCTCTGAGTGGTGAGGAAGCCGTCATTGTACGTCGAAGAAACTTATTCGTATTTGAGAGATAAGAAGTAGTAAATCAGCTGTGAATGCTTTATTTCTAATTTGAGGGAAGAAAACGCAAGGAAGCACGTCGTAGGACCAAAATTAGTAATATAAAATCGCAGAATAAAGTGGAACAGAATATGAGGGAAGCCGTTTATAGAAAAGATACCCGAGGAGTGAAAGATATTTCAATAGTGTCATTGAGAAGAAGATGAATGTAAGATTCATGACAAGTTTTAGAGGAATGCTTTATTTGGTTTTGAAATAATGGGAGGATTGATGGAATAACCGAAATGTTGCATGATGGGAATGAGGAAGACAAAGTGGTGGATGAGATGCGAATAGTGGGCAAGAAGTTGATGGAAGATATTCGCAATGAAAGTGCGGGCGAAGCAACGCACTGTGTTTTATGAAAAGCGTAATTCATACTTGCGAATTCCCTTCCCTGGGATTATTTTCTTATTCACGCTGCATGGCCTTCATTTTGTGGAAATCCATAATATGCAGGGTTATTACAAGATTAATTTATTTATACTATCCACAGATATATAAATTAATTCATAAATCTCTCGATAATTATAAATCTATTATATATAATTCCTTCTCCGGATTCATTGATGTACCTATATAGATAGATAGATAGGATACTAATTCACAGGCTAAACCACAAACGTCATTGATTTTAAATTTTTTTTGACGTATTGGCCATAACATGGAACCGCCAGAAAAATTGCGATTTTGAACCTAAGTGTCATGGGTTCGATTCCAGAGGGCCCCAAAGTCCCGCTTTTTCCCATTTAAAAGCATTGCTTTGGTTTTCGGGAATAAAAAAAAATACTTCCCGGATAGGCAGAGATTCAAAACTCAAGGAGCCTTTAGATATGGTCATGATCTATCGAAAACGTAACTAACTTTTACGGAAAATATCCTGGGTTCGATGCTAGGACGATGCAAAAATCTGCCCTTTAAAATACATTGAGGTAGTTTTTCATTATTTTTTTTGATGCACTTATCGAAATGCCATGCTGTTGCTGGGTTCGATGCCAGAGCGCCTTAAAATTTCTCACACAAGGAATATAAGAGAAAAATAGGATATAGTTCGAGGCAGTTGCAGCCAATATTTCTACTTGAGTTTTCACACATACTTAGACACGGTGATCTTTTGTTGTGCTGCATGGAAAGTATTACCAGGAAGACCCGGGTTCGATGCTGGATGGATAAATTGCAGCAAATTTTAAGAAAATGTTCAATACTGTTTCTAATTTTGAGGACCCTCTTGAAATGATATGGACTTCAAATTTGTGTTATAAACTTGCTTGCAGAATGCAAGCAACATTTTACTCGTATGATTATATTATTTGTTCCTGCTGCCATATTATGATCGATAAAATATTTGTCATTTGGTAAAATTATATGATGTACATGATATGGTGTACATGGTAGAGAGAAATGTATCTTTGGTTAACCTAATCACAGTAATGTTCATGGCTGAGGGTGTGAGTGATCATGAAGGCCCGTGAAGGTTGCTTCCCATGAAATTCTAAGTGTTACTAGTGAAGTGATTGTGCCACACTCACGTGGCACTATTCAATGAAGAAAGTAAGAGCACCTCACTCCTCATCCTGAATAGTAAGCCTCATTCCCCCGTCGCGCTATTGGCCGCTAATATTAGAGGTGAGATCGCAAACGACTTTCGAGCTGAATAATTTACAGATTTTATATAATTATCCACATATTTATAAATATTATAAGTGTATTGTAATAAATAAATTTATTTCTGTAACCACCTTGCCTTAATTTCAGAGTTCTTTATATTTGTGCCAGAATTCGGACCCTCCGTCTTCCTTGAGCAGTGTTTCGATTACGGAATGGTAACCAAAAGAAGCCGATGGTGTTGCTTTATTAGCGGTGCTTTTTAATGGGGGAATTAAATGGAATTCGGAACTTTCTAGCTCGGTGTCTGTGGTGTGGAACGTGCTCATTGCCATAACACAACTTGCAATGCGTGAGGAAACGAATATTAATGATTTTCGTTTCGAAAACGTCTGAATTAATTGTTACCTCCTCAAGCATCGTTTGTTCTAGTTATGCTAATTCGATCCCATTAATGCGTATCTCTGACCCACTTTTCAAACACTTCTCGCGCAATTAGTATTTTTATCTTCAAATTTCAAATGGGATTCGTTAGATTTCTTTTTCCGTGCTAATCAGAACGGAAGATTCTTTCGTTTGACCATCTTCGATGTAAGAATTGATTTTATCTGAGATGCGATCCACATATTTGATAGGTTTACTTTGTGTCCTCTTCGTCTGATACTGCGAGAGAAACGAGGGGCGCAAGGACCATTTTAAGAGTAGCTAACGATACGCGAAAACGATCGATTAGGAAAGTGCTAAAGGCGGCTCGCAAGGTACAACGTGTAAATTTGGTTGAAAATTATGCATCATATACCATACTTCGCGAAATACATAAATAAGAGCGAAAATTCTATCTAGGGCTACTACATGTAGTTACTTAAAACACCAATAGCTCTTCTGGCCAGTTTTAGGAGGTTCTCATTTTTCTTCAATTGGTCGCTACCGTCTCTCGACATCTCCATAAAGCCATTCTCAGCTCCTCTATTTCACAGTAATATTTTCATAGACATTTTCATCAACTTGAGTTAGCTTAAACTCGATATAGCGACAAAGTCGCTTCCCTTTAACAGAGAACAGATGATTGTAAATTTTCATTTCTAAATCGGGGAATAGTAGAATGGAACAAATTGCGTGGAGAAGTTTTAGAACCTTTTCCCCCTTCTTATAATATATTTATCAATAAAATTAAAAGGGTTTAATGATTTTGTTGTCATGTTGTGATTTTTATAATATTGTAATATTACTGTAAAATTTTAAATATTGTATGATTGTTGTAAATTTTTTATATTTTATAATTATATGTAACATACTGCCTTCGGGAGGTTTTGGGGGGTTTTCCTCCCGACTAGGGTGAATACCAGGCAGATTATGTAATTTCCCCTCCCCCTGGCCTTGTGCCTATTTGTAATTTTGATTAACAAATAAATAAACATGGGAAGGCGTTATTTCGTGGAAGGCCATTATTTAATAAAGAGAGAACACTTCCTAAACTTCCACAGGTAGAAAAACTTCATTTCATTGAGTTAACTTTGTTATCTTCAACGTCGACATCTTCCACCGGATTAATTTTGCACTTTTGATTTGATTTCTAAAACTCTGTTTCGCTGGAATGAAGTCAATGTGGTATCTTCTTCTGTTTGCAGCAATGAGAAATAATTTCTGTACAGAGTTCTCGACAGTCCCTTTCAACATTCTTCTTTTTTAATTATGTTTTCCTGCTATTACATCTTCCGCGTAATTTCCCTTCCTCGCCGTCTCCAATGACATGACAATTGTGTTTCCACACATTCTTCACTTAAAAGAAATGATGATCAAGTCTAGTGCCACTACAGCTCACTCGAATTTTGCTGTCATGTTAGACAATTCAATCCTTTAATTGTATTTTATTCTGTGCGCCACTTCTTTCCACAACCTTCATTCATTACTCTTTGGATAATTTTACAACATTTCCCAACAAATGTGATCGCATCATTTAATGAGCAGGCATGACGTGTAAAATCGCGTTTTGAAACTTATACAGGAGTGGTATGCCTACCTAACCGTAATAATAATAATAATAAATCATCTTTATTCGGGCGAGACTAAAAGTCTCTTCTTCCGTCCAACCAAGTGATATTACAGCAGAGGACATGTTGGGAGGCTCCACAGAACAGATTATTTCCGCTTATTTAGGGAGTCTTTGAACACTATGAATGTTTTTGTAAATCACAAGACAACAATGCAAAAGAATGATTAATGAAGAAACCCAATTTTATGTAAGGACTGCTCGTTGTTATTTAGTTTATGTAATGTCTTTCTTATGTAATTATTGAATGTAAATTTTAACTATAGATAGTCGGACAAGATTAAATTATGTAATCTTTTGGCTATCTCAAGCATTATAAATACTCTTTTATGTTAATTTTTTTGTGAATAGTATTTTTGTACATGATGATTGATTGAAATAAATTGAAATTGTAATAAATGCAGCCATGATGATTGATTGAAATAAATTGAAATTGTAATAAATGCAGCCAATATAGCACAATTACCACGGAAATGGAATCGGTATACTACTGTGTATTTTCACCTTACTGCTCATGGGACCGGTATGCTACCCTGAAATTTAAATACGTAACTCACTGAGGCAAAGCAGTGAATTCTGACATTTTCAGATCTTGATACATCGTGATGAAACGATGCTTAGGTCATAATAAAGGACGAGAAAAGTACATCTCTATGAAGATTAAGCTCAATTTACACAACATCTCGACCACCTCCGTGGGTTTGATACTTTTTTTGAATTAATACAATTATTACAATGAATTTGATAAAAAGGATATATAAATCAACCTCCTAAAACCTCGACAGCCTCGGTAGATTTATAATGAATTTCGCCGATTGTGATTCTCCCTTTCCGATACTTCACCTAAAATGGGCTCTCTTACTTTATTCTAGTTTTATTTCAGCTACAATCTCATAATGCGTGGATGTATCACTTTATATGGATAGCCTTCTATATCTACTTTTAATATGGACATAAAATGATGTAAAGACTATTTATTCTGAGTAAATTGGATACCGAGAGGTAATATGAGAGATAATAAGTATTTTTCGATGTCAAAGACAACCTAAAATCAGTTCATAAACAGAGATATTACATATTGTGGCTGGCTTTAGACTCGCTCGAAATCAGATATGGTTTTAGCGCGGCTAAAAAAAGTCCAGGATAAGAAGAAATATGAAAAATGTATGCCATAATTGTACAACGTGACGTCCAAACATCAGTAAATGGTAGACAGAGCAATTTTTGGAATCAGGTCGAGTATGTGGAGTGAGCGAAGAAAATTGTGTTTTGGGGTCTCGGAGAGAGTGAATTGGGACAGGTTGGGATCTCCGAAAATAACTTTGTATTCCTCCTGAGGTGTCCACTCGGAGAAAACGTGGACAGTATTAAAATAAACACTAGATTCCCCATTCATGAATCACTCACTTTACAGATCCTATTCGAGCATTTTTTGATCGCGTATTTGATGCAGCAAGCGTATCTTACATTCTTGTATTGGGAAAATCAAAATTCCAGCCGATACACTTTTCTGGTGAAAGGAATTCACGCTGACTCAATGTATATAAGATATAAGAATGTTAATGTTGATCAGGAAACAATGTAGTCATTGCTGTATGATTTATAGAATTTAAAACAATAAAAGTCCTAACTAAAAGGTTTATGGAAGAAATAAGGGGCAAATTGGAGAAGATCAGTTCGATTTTCAAAGATGGAAATGAAACGGGGATATAATCGGGATAATGAGAGTACTTTTGAATAAGATGAATATTGAGGTGACTTTGTTGGCTTAATTATACCTTTATTTACTTTGTATTTTGGTTTTGAAATGATAATAGCCTGGCTATTAGCTATCTACCAAAATTATGATGCATATGTTACGATCATGACTGTAACAAAAGTATTTACCAATTTAAATTTCCCCGTTGAGAATCAACGGGAACTTCTGCTAGTATAAATATATATGGGTCAAAATCAGAAAGATAAGCATTTTCAGTTTTTGATTTTGAAAAAATCAAGTAGTTATTATAATATTAATTATTATTTAAAATTATTGCTCCAAAGTGATTCTAAAAATTGCCTCTAACAAAAAAGATCTATATTTTAGTTACGAATTTAAATTATAAGGTAGGGTTGATATTAGTCTTTTCGGGAACGTTTCTTAAATTATATAAAATATAACGTATTGGTCTTAGCTTTAGTATTCTTATCTGAAAATTATTAATGAGAAAGTATTAGAATCAATGCATTTAAGTTATTAAATATGTTCTTTTTATAAAGTTTTCTTCGTGATATTGTATTATCTATAATTTCACAAACTCAACTACTATTTATTTTTAACAATTTGAGCCTATATATGCAATTCACCTGAGGATGTGATGAGTCCATATAATATTTACTTATCTGTGTAAAAACAGTTTTAGTTAATTAAATGAATATTTAATTATTTGTCTTTCTTCGGCGTTCTCGGAAATCACGATGACGTTCCCTGAATGACAATTGCCATAAAAATAAAAGTTATATTAATAAATACCTTACAAAAGACATAAAAAATTTTTAGGAGCTTCTAGATCTTGCTTCTTGGTGGAAAATGCCTCTGGTTTTATTTTGACCAACTTCGCATGCTGGTATAAAGATATAGATACATCCGATGCCCTAGAGTATTGCTCACATTTGAAAACGTATGTACCACCATGTACCGAATCATCATTTTTATAGTAGAAGATGCCTGTGTGGGTAATCAAAAAGCCTTCCGGTGCTCAAAAATGTGTATATTGTATTTCTTTCCCATAGTTATTCGTATGATTTTCAGCAATATATATTTGTGTCAAAATCTCTGTTTCGTCTAAATTATCTTTAAGTTCTATTTTTGGCTTGAAGTTTTCGTTCATTCCATTAACATGCCATTTTATATAAAAAATTCTCTAGCTATGGATTTAAAAAACATTTCAATTGAAAATTTTCAATGAGAAAAATGTAAATGTTATTTTAAGTTATTTTGGGTGATGATAAATACAGACTTTAAGTATGTTTAAGATAACAAAATATAATATCATTATGTAAATTTAGTATGAAAATCTGATTCAGTCTTGAATTTTTCACCTCTCGGAGATTTCGTCCCTTTTATTAACTTCCTCTAAAAGTCCTGCACCGAAGAATATTTCAAAGAGCGTATTCCATCCTAAGGGTTCCATGATTGCCCTAACGCCACCGTCAAACCTGAAATCTCCTTAAACGAAACAAACTGTTCTACGTTGAGCCATCTCTAAAACAGAGATTAAAGCGACATCAAGTGGATCCCAATTCGCGCAGCTAGGTCCGAATAAGGCAGGGTGGCCACCAAATGCGAAACAAAGAGTTTAGCGAAGTTACGCGGAGAGGACTACGCTTTGACAATCGAACCTATACTTTCGAATACACCTACGGATACGAAGTAGAGTTGAGCTGAGAATTGTGACGTCACTCAGCTTCGCACGGCTCATCTTCCGAACGGTTCGTGCTGAAGCGAAGTCTGCTTCCCCCTCCTCTCGCGTTGAATTTGTGTTCAAGGGCTGCAAATAATATCTTAAGTACGCCGGCTTAATTATATAATAATAATAATAATAATAAAGGAGTTTATACAGGGCGAGATTGAGACTATCAAGTCTCTTCTTACACCTAACCCTTTGCCATGTGAGAACTGAAAGAAATAGATAGATTGCAAAAGAACAGAGAAGAATACTACTATGTGGATTAAACACCTAAGCTAAGAGCATAGGAAAAAATTTCCACTGTAGGAAAACACCCTCAAAAGAAGGGGAAGTGAAAAACCTGCAAAACCCACATATAGGAAACTAAATTTAAATATGGTAGTAGATAAAAGAGCTATATAAGACAAGAAAAATAGAACGTCTAGATATAGATAGAATGTGCAAAAAAGAGCAAGTTATAACATATTAACATAAAATTCTGACACAAAAGTAATAACATATAAGTAATAATATACAACTAATTTAGAATTGAGTTATAGAGTTCTAACTATCTTAAACTTTTGTCAATTACATGTTAAATTATATGAACATAATAGACGCACTGAACAAAAATATATATTATAAACATAATTTCGCTAGGTAAAAGCTCGTTAAGTATTTAGATTATAAATAAGTAAAAACGATTAAAAAAACTGAGTTATACTGAATTGGAACTGGACTATAAGAACAGAGCCCGTCTCTTACGGAAATTCCGCGATTTAACCGTAATATCAGAGAATTAAATTCTCATGGGACAACTAAAGGCTAGTCATCTTGCTTAGCTCAGCTCCTCTTCCAGTGGCCGACCCTTGGAGACTTCACTTAGCTTCGCTTTGCTCCGAGTCACTCTGTTCCGCTCAGCTCAGCGCCGCTTCGCATTCGGTGGCCACCCGGTCTTAGTTATTTTGTCATTATATAGCACATTCTCTCCGTGTACGAGATCGTATCATTGACGGAGAATCTTCTTCTCCACAAATATTTCCATCATCCTTTACAAGTAATTTAAATCGCAATTACCCATTCTCTCTGTCCTTCTGTTACAAAGACGATCAGGAAAAGAGAGGTCACTTGATCAGACTATCCGAAGATAAATTACTTTAAAACGAAATTCGAAAACAAGCGCGGGCAGTTATTCCGACCCATCGAATCGCAACTACTGCTGCGAAATCCTTTAAATACCTTAATATCCGCTGTTTAGGCCGAAAATTTGTCGTCACTCTTTTTTATTGACTCTTATTGACCGGCCGTAGTGGTGTCGTGGTTAGTGTGCTAGCGCTTTAACGCTCAAACATCACGGTTCCGGGTTCGAATCCCGGCTAATCGGATTTTTCCGGTTAGGGAATGGTTGTCTTTGTATGTTGTGTGTGTGCTCGTGTGTGTTATTAATAAAAAAAGGAATAATTTTTAATAAAAGGGGTTAATTGGAGGAATGGCCTTCAAAGGCTTAAATTCGCCCACAAAAAGACGACATTATTATTATTATTGGAATATAATCACAATATTCACCAACTTTAAGAGAAGAACTTACACGACTTCAATGCATAGCTTAGCTCAGTTGAATGTTGATGACCTAAAGATTGAAAATAATGCAGTAAAATTAGTTTTAATTCCTCTTCCACCTTCAAATATTTATACCAGTCGATTTATAGTCGATAATTATCTTAAATTTATATATTTATTACGATTTTTCTTCTGTGAAATAATTTTCTCTATTATTTCCTCCTTGGGGATGTTGCACATCAATTCACTGCTTTCTTGTTTGTTCATACATTCTTTCTTTCTCTGCACTTGAGCGTGTTCAAATTACGTCTGCTGGGATTCCTCTGGCTGGAATTCGGTTCGGAAGGCGTTTTACAAAGTAACGGAGGCCAACTTTATGAGCGAGCGGGATCTTTGACAATTGAATGCTGAAATCCGCCGTCTTCAAAATGGCAGGGTTCGGTGACCCCGGGTTAGGGACCGTTCTCAGGGTTCTGTCACACCTGTAATCCCCTCTTACCTGCCATTGTTGCTCCCTCGAGGACACCTTTTGCGAATTGCGATTTTCAAGGCTTTCTTCACGGCCAAAGGTTGGATAACTCTGTTGTTTTATTGCTGTGTAAACAGAAAAGACGTTTCCTCCTCAAAATATTGCCTTTTAGTCAGGATTTATTTCACGACACAACGGTCTCACTCCCACCGGGGGATACTGATTGGTGGCACCTAGCTGTTAAAAACTTTATCCACTAGAATTGGCTTTTATGTGATTCAAAATGAAAGCACGTACTTATTAAAAATCTCGTAACTAATAAATTTTAAAAGGTATGACCGGTACTGGATAATAAATTAATAAGTTAATTAAAATGTATCTCGTAAATGTTAAAATGAAATAATTTAGGCAGAAAATACTTTTTCGTATTTTCTTTCGCCGCTGCGTAAAGTCTTAGTCAGGATTTATTTCGGAAAGAATGCTCACGGCCAGGTTTAATTTTTATGATGATTCGGTGTCTTTGTTGCTATTTCATCGCCTGGAAGCTTATTTGCATCTTCCACTTTCTCTTATCTAATACTTTTTCTTAACAATCAAAAGCGAAAGTAACAAAATGAGGGTATTTCATTTCCCTGCGATTATTGTCCACATGCTGTGCTATGAATAACACTTTTCATAGCATTTGGTGAGTAGTCACGGAAATTGATTCAGAACATGATTCGAGAAGTCTATTAATAAGGAATGAAGGATACTTTAGTACACTTCCACAGAATTTATGCAGTGCGTAACATGTCGAATTAAATAAAGTCTGTGGAATGGAATATATTAATAAGATTTATAGTGGACAATATTGATAGACTTCCACGAAATAACGCCTTCTCACATTCAGTTTAAGTCTATTCATCAAGCTCAACATTTCAATAGGTAATTTAACAAGGAAATTGGGTATAGTTAATTTGCACGAAATGGCGTGCAGCCAGGATAAATCACAAGGAAGAATAAACTTGAAAAAAGGCCGACGGGACCGGGAATCGAACCCGGGTCTCCCGATTGCCGATTAGGTCCTTTGCCGACATGGTCTCCCGAATAGCTTGTGAGGATGTCCCGGCGAGATAGCTCAACGGACAGAGCACCTGACCGGCTATCGGGAGACCCGGGTTCGATTTCCGGTCCCGCCGGACTTTTTACAAGTTTATTCTTCCTTGTGGTGTAATTTAACTTTTATATTCGAAGGAACCTTTAGACCTTAAAGTGAAAAATGAATATTTGTTCTGTCTAATATGTTTCCTAAAATAAAATACATGCTATAGCAATTCTTCAAGAGAAATAGAGGCGCTTTTACTATTCCATTTTATCCGATTTCGTCGTATTATGATCAAAATAGAGAATTAAGACACTCCTAAAGCCGTTGTAATGATTTGTTCAGTATTTTAAATCTATTTTAATATCAACCTTATCCAATTTTCGTTTCTTAAAAGTTTACGTGTATTCTGATTAACTAATATCCTTATTAACCTGCTCTCTCGGTAGGAAAACACCATCCCGGACCTTAATCAAATTGTAGTAGAAAAGCATCTCTCCATGCAACCACATTTAGTGGAGATTCAATAACAGTTTTTAGGATCATTTAAAGCAAAAGGTAAATCTTTGGAAAGGCATTTTCAATGCCCCTGAAATGAAATTTTCCTCCAAAAGTTTTATTAGGCCAAGAAAATTATGCGATATACCCAAAATTGGAATATGTATGTAACAGATCAACTTCAGAATTTCCAGATGTTTCCTTGGGTTACTTCCATTGCTTAACCTGACGCTATTAAAAACCCTCAAATATTTTTGAATTTCTTAACAATCGGTATCATACACTTGATGCCTAGAGGGGAACTCACCACCTCCTATTGAATGCGAACAATCCACTGAATCTTGTGATAAAACGGTTTACAGTCATCCATCAAAATAATTACTCAGTGGTAAAACAGATGTACAAACGATTCTTGAGAACCATTAAAAACTAATCTAATAATTGATAATATTATAATACAGGAAACAAGCATAATATGAAACTATGTACCTACATTGCACATTGCTAAAAATATCTTTTGATTCACTCCCAAATTAGTGGTTTCTGCAGTTAATACAGATTTATAACATTTGAAGTCACGATGTGGTCACGACATTCATCAAATATAAATCTCTAGGAAACCGACGATGCACAAATTCTCTCAGTAAACTTTAATGCCCTACAGACAGTGTTCTTTTTATTAAATGAACAAATACAAAATCATTCCTTTCAAATTTAGAGAATATTAATTTTTTTATTTATTTCATATACAAACATCCATTTTCAGAACTTTTACAGTGATAGGTATTAACAATAACAATCACACAAGACCATCCCCTAACCGGAAAAATCCGACTGGCCGGGATTCGAACCCGGGACCGTGGGGTTGGAGCGATACCGTACCCGCACGCTAACCACCTAGTTACCTAGTAATATACCTAGTAAAATACCTTAATTTTTCCCTACTAAAATAGTAATCTTTGACGCATGACCCTCACTTCTCAAATTAAGGACGATTTCCGAAAACATTAAAATGTAGCGTGGTTCAAATGTGGAAATGTTGAGCTATCAGAAGGGAGATGAATGCAAACAAACCCGAAATTTAACGCAAAACGCAATCCATGACCGCTGATGAAATACTTAGGCAGAGATTTTTAGGTCTCTATAGATGGTGAGATGAAAATAAAACAAGAAATGCCTAAAAACTAAAACGCTTTGTAATATAAAGCCTCCACTCAATGGAAGATATCCAATTAAAGACATCAATGCGTTTGTAATTTCAACAAATATTGTACTCCCGACGCATTAATGAAGGCATTGAGGATTTGTGGGCCATTAAAAAGGATCCATCCTAGTAAATATATGTTATATGCCCATTCGTAAGTCCATCTCATTTAATTGTGACACTTTCCCGTCTCTTCTTCAAAATTCCAATTCGATACTTTCTCTAGCGAGTCGCCATTTCAGTTCGGTCCTTGTGCTAATTGAATCAGTTTGTGACGATTACTGATATTATTTTGTTTCTAAAAATAGTTTGTTTTCTTTTTGTGCAAAATCGGCTTTTGTTCGAGTAATCTGCTACATTTCTGAAGCAGTGGCTCAGCCAGGATTTGCTAATGGAAAGAGGGGGGGAGGGTGTCTAACGCTTATGTGGCCAACTTATTACACTTTCCAAGATAGTAGTTTACATAAGCGAACAATTGGAAACTTATCATTATTGTTGTTTGGATTTCTGTTTTGGATACGTCCAATATCTATTAAAAAGTCATTTTTTTGTATGCTGAGGTGTTTTAGTGTTGTAGATATAAACTTCCCGAGTCTTTGAGAGTTCTTTCGTCCTAGAGGTTGCAAAGCGTGGGAAGGAAAACATTAGTTACGATTATTTGGCAAGCGATATAAAACGTACGTTACATCCACTCATCAGATCCCCCACATTGGCGCGCCCATGCTTATTTGAATATCTTTCGTTATTTGACTATATCATCAGCAGATTTTGGAATTGAATTGAATTGAAACTGCCCATAAAACACCATCAATGTATAAAAATAATGATATGAAGTATATATACACCTTATTGCATAAGGTTTGTATAAGAAACAAAAAATCATTTATATCAGATGAAATTTTCTGATTGGCTTACAATTAAGCCTAACTTCGTTATTTACGCATTAGCTAAGTATTCAACTGAATGCATCACATACCGAACATTAAAAAGTCGGCTGCCTTAAAAAAAATACAGTAGACTCTTGATTATAGTTGATATTGTAATTGAATTTGCAGAATTAAAGTCACATACCAAGGTGAAAAAAATGAAGACGTCAACTTACAATTATTTAGACTCTGTAGTAAGTTATTCTTTCCTTACAATTGATATTTAAAGGTAATATTATGAAGTAAAAGAGAAAATAAAATAGGATAAGAGAGACAAGAGGCGGAGAATGTATTAAATCTCTCTTTCATGATAGGAATTCGTTCCAGTGTTTATTTGTTTTCTATTGGGCCAAAGAAGGCATCTTTGGAGGTTCTAAACCGCCTAACCCACTCCCAAAATATAGGCCAATGAAGCTTCCACTGAATTACGCTTGCTAACCAGATGTAGCGTTGTGTCGGTCTACTTATAATCTCCGTAAGAGAGACATTTTGTTCTTTGATCGTCGACTGGTGTTGTTATTTGAAATAACAGTCTGGATGATTGGAAGAATCGGCCTTGTTTGTTGTATCGTTTATCCCACGGGAAATTATGTTAATGGAGCGGCGACCTGATTGAATGCACATCTGTCCATCTTAAACTGTGTCCTCTTCACTAGTTATTAAATGATTTATGTACATGACGTTGCTCAGGTAACAGAAGGAAAGCAGATGACTCAAAACTTTCTCGCTTATCCCGTAAATACTAAATGGCGTCAGTTTAATTCCATTTGGGAGATTTCTGTTAATGAATCCATACCATGGCATATTTATTAGTCATCTTGTCTATCGGTGCGTATCAACTTTAAGTCGAATTATTTCGTATTAATCGATAATTTATTCCAACGAACTTATTTTGTTATCTTACGAAGTAATACGTACGAAATCGAAATGAAATATTATGGATAAATAAACGATCCGTTAACCCTAACTTTGATTTCTCACCATCCCGAAGCCTTTTCGTACGTGTTAACATTTATAAGTCCGGATTCTTTCTTCCTTTTCATTCGGTTCTCGCTTGTCCCAGATACATTTCCTTTACCGTTTCGCTCTCCTGGTTTTATTCTAGATCTGCTCAGACTTGGATGTTTGGGTAAAATTTGGCGACGGAACGTCGAAGATCGTCATTTATTTTGTACGTAAGGCGATCACGGGAACAAAAATGTCTCCATTTAAATCGAAACATGTCAATTTTCGAGTTGCAAAATGTAAGACTTATCTCTTGGTAAAATATTTTGAGATTCGGCGATTATTAATTAAGGAACTGTATGTTTCTAAGTAACAAGGGTGTTATAAAACATATCTGAAGATTTCATACAGATAGAGTAAAAGAGGCAGATTACTTGGGTAGACGCGATCATAAATACAAAGTAAAACAGATAACCGGAAATACTCTTTTCATAATAGAACTATCGAGGAATGGAACAGCCTACCTGAAGAATTCTTTGAACCTTTCCCAAAAAATACTAAATCTTTTGTTAAGGGTTACTAGTAAAAGGAATAATTTAACGAGGGAGTCTGCCGATAACGAAATGTGAAACTAGTAGGGGATCGCCTGGTGATGTACGGACTTCGTGGGCCGCTACGGTATCCGTGAAGGCCTATCAGGAACCCTGAGGAATCGTGAATGATGAATACTAGTCATGTAGATGCTATCTCAAGGTTATTTAAAATTCATGTTTAACTTTTAACTAATTCATAGAGTGTTTCTTTTGAAACAATTCTTACATGTATTGTATATTTATATCTTTGTATTTATTTATTTTTATTAATTTATGTTTATATTTTATTTATTCGGATTTATTGTTTCGATATGTTGAAATATTGTTTAATTGTTTGCTATATAAGTAAACGTCACCACCTGCCCTCGCGACAAACTGTGGCGGTATTCTGCAATAAATAAATAAATAAATATAGAGTGAAATATAATGAATATATAATGAATAATTGATGATGACTGTTAAAAGTTGAACCGGTCCGGTCGCATCAAATATAAATATTTCGTGAAACTTTGCTTGGTTATTTTCACCATGAATAATTTCATATGCAAAGAATATCTGGGTACCTCGGATTTGAGGTGCTTAAAGATTTATTTCTTGTGTTCCTTCCTAAAATTGCTCCAGCCAAGTTACTGTATTCAAATATCATCTGTAACTTCAAAAATCCTATTTTTATCCCCTGTTTTTACCACTTATCCAATATGTGTGTACTCCGAACAGACATCAAGACTCATCTGAAGTTTTACTTTGTTTAATCTCTCGTCTCGATGCATCTTAAAGCTTTGAATTTACCTATTTACCGAAGAGTAATATATCATCCGCAAAATGCAGATGACTGATTTAATATAATTCTATCTTGGGAATCTTTCGACCTTGAAGGCTTCCAACCATTCAAAACCTTTTCATGGAATCTATTTGGCCTATTCAAATGAAACTCATCATTTCATTTTATCTTGTTTACATAGAATCTGATATGAAAGTTTTTCATCGCCGATAACTACCGAACAAATATTAAAAGTTCAAAATGATGATACAATTGTAACCAGGAATGCATTTCAATGAAAATATTAAGTTGAAAAATGAAGTTCATCAACCGATCTCCTAGTAACAAAAATCATAAATAATGGAATCAAAATCATGTACATTTTAAAAAGTTGAAAATGCAATTAAAATTAAGGATCTGTTG
This sequence comes from Sympetrum striolatum, assembly GCA_947579665.1. Taxonomy (NCBI): domain Eukaryota; kingdom Metazoa; phylum Arthropoda; class Insecta; order Odonata; family Libellulidae; genus Sympetrum; species Sympetrum striolatum. The sequence continues at coordinate 70,271,160 of OX388346.1, read as the reverse complement.
TTTGCAGATTAGTACAACTATATAATCTATCGATTCGGCCGAGATGTTGCGGGAAGACATCACTGGACACAGAGTTATACTTTTCTACAAAGATTTTTATTAAGGAACTACCGGTTTCTGTATATTACTATTACCCACTCCCCCTCCTACCTCCTGATTGGTTGCTAATATATGTATGTCTATGCCCAACTCTTATACATTGTATTTTTGTCTTTCATCACCCAAATTACAATGTAAGTCTCGGCAGTTTTAGGATTCAATTTTGTTTGGTATGGTATATGGTGGTTTAATGGCAATATACCGAAACCGGTAGTCCCTTAATAAAAACATGTGTGGGAAAGTATAAAAAGTATATAAATCTGTGGAAAAGTATATAAATCTGTATCCAGTTAGTACAACTAGTTAATACTCGACGTAAATGTCACGCAAAGCTGAAGTATTTAAGACTTGGTTCTCTTGTCTAAGGCGCAATTACTTAAATTACTATTTTCGACATTAGCTAATAAATCGGACTCACCCAACGCGACTAATTCAATTTTCTAAGGAGGTTCGATGATCCATTGAGAAGTATGTACAATGTATTAGTATGTAGTATGAATGTAGTATGTTAGTACATTGTACATACGTAGAGGAAGGCTTACATTTCAACTATGGTTACATATTCAATGTCAGTGCAGCGGAAGATTGACGTTAAAATGGCAAAATGAAAGGGAGTGCAGAAGAGCCGTTGTTTGGGAGCTTGAATTGGGGTCAGTGGGCCTCCGTGGGAGTGGGACTCGGAAGCGAGAATGCCATATGGCGGAAAGCAATCAACGGCCGCTAAGAATCACTGCAGAAAGACATTCGTCCAACGAGGATGCCAAACTCCGAAGAAGGTACCTTAAAATAATTTGAGAAAGAAAGATAACGTTATCGGACGGAATTTTCTTTAAAGCGAGGTGGAACCCAAAATACCGCTATAAACTAAAGAAATGGACAAAAATGATACCGAAGTCAATTTATAAGTAATCGCTCTTCGTGGCCGGTGAATTGATCCGGGGGGAATTCGTACGCGGGGAATTCGTACGCGGAGAATTGATCTCCCGACAGATTGGTACGCGGGGAATTGATCCCCCGCGCTGATGTTGTACTACCAACCAAACCTCCCGGTTAATTTATTTATAACATTAACCAATAATCAGGGCGTCTAGATTAACATAAGACTGAATAAAAGTAGTATTCTCCCCCGCGTACGAACTCCCCGCGTACGCATTCTCCGCGTACGAATTCCCCCCGGACCAATTCACCGGGCGCAATATATTACGGTATTTGTTGCTATTGTGTCCCTCAATTCAAGTATATTTAGATCCCTCGCCATATTTTATCGTCTCACGAGAAACACTATCCTACGATGTAAAAATGGAAATTCTGCTTTCTTAACAGAACTATAGACCAGCGGACCGCTCTTCTTTTAGATATATTTTAGCCATTTCATTGCCGAGTGTGTACCTTCAAGGCGAAGTTAAGTGTAATAACTGTTCACTAAAGTCTGTTAGGGTTGGCTGATTTTATGCGATTCGTGTAGATGAGCTGTTATCCATGAGTTTTCGAATCGTGAGGTATTTTTTCATGGGGTGGGATAATATTCGTGTAAATATTGGTTCATTTACGTCTTGTATTCAGTCTTTTCCCTCCCTCCTTGGGCTTATAAAGCCTGACAGATATTGTGTGTACCCCTCAACGTATGATGTATTATCAAAATAGGACTACTTATTTTTTATTGACTATATACGACAGTATAAATGTATGTATATTTACTTAAATATGCCAACCCTGGCAGTAAGAATTCTGTTACATATATGCTTAAATTAATTTTGCCATTTGTTGTCAAAAATTACAAGGAAATCCATAGAATTTGTTTGTTAATTGAAGTTATACACATCCTCTTTTACAGAATTATGAACGATATTACATTGAATTACATGGAAATACCATTTATGTAAAATTATAAAAACTTGCGGGAATTTATGTGCTTTTTCTCTTATTCAGAACCAACACGTCTCGATATTTCGGGGAGCCATCCGAATTCACATTCCAAAGCGCTCAAAAATCTAAGGAATGGCAAGCGATTACTGTATATACATTAAGATTTTACGTTATCATGTTTTCTTTATTGATTGCGAGACTTGTTTTCTAATTTCAAACGCATTTTGCACTTTCAGCTCCAAGTTAATTTTATATACTATCAATCATCCTTTCTTAACTCCCAAAATATGGCAGGGGATGTATGGACCAAATGTTATAATTCGTCCGAGTAAAATGACGAAGAATCGAATACATTTCAACGGTTATCCTTTTATAATCTTTAACATAATTTTCCATTATTCTTAAAGTCACTTCCGTGTCTTAGGCATCTCGTGAACCACAATCCCTTCTTTATAATGTTCTCATACTCCATTTTAGTTATCGTGCTTCCATCCGTCCTATCATTATGCCTGAAATACTCCTTTTATACTGATCATCAAGTCTGTTCTTTGTCCCACATTCACTGTTCGTGTCATCCAAGCGCTCTTGAGGGTCCCATTTGTGACGCGCCTGGACAAGTGGTTTTACTCGGATACCGTTCACTTTTGAGGACGTCCGGGTGTGCACTCGGCGGTCCTTTTCAAATGGACCCCAATTGCGCTTTCGGAAGGGTTTTACGAGTCGTAAAAACGGACGCAAAGGAAAAACACCATAAAAAATGGCATCGCTTCCGTTAGTCCTCTGGTTCGGTGGCAAAGTGGACAATTGCCCTCCGATTGTAAAAACCGTTCCACGGGCGGGTCACTCCTGACTATTCCTAGACGCAAGTTGAAAATGAACGAATACAATTATTTATATTAAACAACCATGTATTGGACACGGGATTTGCGGCTCAGAAGCGATGGGAAAAGCGAAACACGCTATCGATATGAGAGGGTACGACTTGCGCGAATTCTGTCATTGTTTCATAATAACAATAATATTAATAAATCGTCTTTATTTGGGCGAGATTGAGACTTAAAAGTCTCTTCTTCCATCCAACCCATAGTCATTATTTATAAAATTAGAAGTAGAAATAATTAGAAGAATTGTGGATGTAATACACCTAAGAGATTCTTAGGAAAAAAATCCACAGCAGGAAAACACCCGCAAGGAAGGGGAGTGTGAAAAACCTGCGCAAACCTACCGATAGTAGTAGCTAAAAGATAAGAAAAGAGAAAAACATTCAAAAATAAATAAATACACCACCAATAAGTACTTACATGCGATACATAAATAAGAATCAGTTCACATTTAAAAAAGAGATATAATTGCCACAATCTTATTGTGACAACACGAGGCGAAAGACGACAATGATGGAAAGAACTATCAACCGATGGAACTTACGATTACTGATTTATTTTAGATTTCAATATTTGCGATTATAAAACAAAAAGAGTGCGATAAAATATTCTCTCCCGTGTTACTTGGAGATTTTTCAATTTGGAGCAATGATGGATATTTTCGTGGTTTATTCCTCAATACCGATCACCACTTAGTGGAATTTGTTAAGCACCAAAATGATGTGTTTTGATGGAATGTGGTGCAGAATTTGCATCGATCGACAAGTTGTAAAGGGAAAATACAAGTCTACGAGGGAATTATAGTTGTAAAGACCGCAAATGGATTGAAACTTTCCAAGGATGAGGCATTCGAGGGTAACATTTTATACCTCTTAATTACAGCAATATTAGTGCTTGTCCTCCCCAGCGAGGAAATGTAATACTGTTCTGAAAATTGGTAGGATGTAATCATGAAAAAGCTCTGTTATTGATCCGAAATACTCTTTTTTCCTAAATATTTGATTTTACCCGTTTTGTTTGTTTGTTAAAATAAACGAGATACGATCCAGGTCTCGGCTACCAATTATATATGTTGAGAGGAGAACCCCTTGGTAGAACGAAGAGAAGAAAATTGGCTCGCAATCACAGAAATTGAGACACAGGAACTAAATTACCGCCTAATAAAAATACATTTTATCCCGTGCTAATATGATAAATAATTGTTCTCTTCACTCTCTTAAAAATGGAGACTACATACTTAGGGGTATGGTCTTCAACTTCAACTTTGGTAATTTAAATAGGCCCATGAGAAACTCTGTGCTGTGGAGTATCCAAAAGATAAACTAAACGAAAGAGGAGTAAAAGGTGTCCACAAACAGGTCTATTCTTCCTGAGACAAATGTAATTATTTCAATCGCTTTATATTGGCAAATGAACTCGAGTGAAGACTACCTCTTTGAGTGGATATACAGGCGAACTATGTCGGTGTTCATTTACGTGGACACCTCCAGACTAGCAGCGCATTTGAAGAAGGGAAACTTAGTCCCTTAATATGAGTTAACTCTTGCTACTTATATATTACAAATTTGTTATTGCCTATTATTCTCTATTTGTACAATTTGTAATTCTCGGAAGAGATGTGCTAGAATAGTGCTACATTTGATCACCTTCAAGCTACCTATTTTTATAGACATAATATAAATACAAATAAAAGGTATAAAAGTAAAATGGTTGGGAGCTTTAAAATTGGGCTCAGTAATAATAGGCAGCGTGATTCTCTGTAATCTCCTCACCGAGCTATAATTTACCTTTCATGAATATTTGAAAATTAATCTTTGTAATCAGCGAAAATATATTCATCTACGAAATATCTTTTGAGATTTGAAAATGTCTTTCTTATTTTCGTCTTCTTATTATTTTCTATAAGTTTATATATAAAAATTATATTATATACTTTATTTTCTTATTTTCTACATTTAAAAATATTTCACTCCCAATACAGGGCGGTTTGAGCGAGATCTTTGGTGAAATCCCTACCTCGCGAGTTACATTTGCCGTAAAAATATCAGTTGCTTGTCCTTGTTCAACTTATATTTCGATGGAATGCATTCGATTACCGTTTTACGATTCTGGGTACTCCGTTTTGAATCCTAACTGAATAATTAGTAATTGGTTCGAGAACTTCATTCGAGATCTGCCTTATTCATCATCGAATCTACGAATTTTATTCGCGATTCTTCGTCCCCGACTAATTGATTCTTACGTATTGTGCCGATTCATCAATTGGGCATTATGACGCAATGGTCGTTCTTACTAATTTTCTCTTACTGCGTGATCATGCGTGTCCTTAACTATTTACCCGCGTTGCTTTTAACATCCTTAATCTCACTTCCAACCGTTTTCGGCTTCTTTCGGTGGCCACGGCGAAATAAGCGAAGAGGAAACGGGGGGAGGGAGGTTCTTCTTGCCCTAGTCTCCTATATTCGTCTGCATTGAGCTATAACAAGAACTCAAGCAAAAGATTTTCGGGGCTTCTTTACTTGATTAATTTCAAAACGAGGTCACAACCAATTCCGTTAGCGCGGCGGCGGACATATTTCTGGAGGATTTACAGAGAGTCTTATTCAAGAGGAAAGAGTTGTTACTGGTTAATTGTTGGGATATTCAATGTAACATTTTAGGGATATTTCAAGAGTTTAGAATTCCAGTTTCAGTTTGTAGTGAAAACTGACTCAAGGAATTGTAACAGTGAATTCATACAAATACCATGCAGGAGTTATCAAACATTTTATGTAACGATTTTATGCCCCAGAAAAGTGTCTACACTTCTAAGGTGTGTTTCGTAGATGTAGGTTTACAATTGTTCGTATTTACCTTGATATTTTAGAGAAATAGATTCGAATACATTATTAACTTATCAGAGATGCGCGATTATTTATGATAATAATCCAAAACTATTCACTTTTTGTCATAGGGTTGAGTTGAGCCCAGGATAGTTCGTATTGAGACTTTCATCCAACGAAGTAATCGTTTGTCTATCGCACCTCCGGCTCACACCGTGCGATCCGTTTTTCTCGGTTACTGATTTCGGGAGCTTTTTAGAGCACTTCTCTTTTGGAACTTCCATGGTAATTCCTATTGTTCTAAGGCTTCCCACCAAACCAGGTCACCACTCGAAGAATAACGAAAAGAACGCAACGTGCGCTTCTTCTAGATAAGTGAGCCTTCCACTTCGTAAAGCTGAGCAATTACAAACATTCAGCGACGAAAAGGCTCACGAAAAAAGCAGAGGGGTGTTGGTATGCCTGATGGAGGGCAGCGGAAGGTACCGTTAGTCGGATGAAGGACGTTCGACGCTCCGGTGCGTGGGAGCCATTGTGGTACACGGTTGGCAGCCCTGCTTTGTTTCCTCAATGATACACCGTTATTACAGAATGTTGCCAAAAAGTGGAAGAAGAGAAAGTTAAAATTATTGCTGATGACTCGGAACACCGCTTTAAATGGATTGCCATGAGTCCTCCTCGAATCAAAGGGGTGGCCTCTGTAGAACATTAAGATCAACTGAATACCCTGATATTCGAGGGTTCCGATTTATGTTTGATCTTTTAGCTTCTCCTTCGATGAAGAATTCTTAAATAGCCAGTCCTACCCAAGTCTTCTCACTGTATAAAAAACTGTGCATGGAATCAGGATAGCCGTACTTTCCATTTAACACTTTTAAAATATAAAAAAGTTCTTTTTTATTTTCGCAGCTTTAAACCATATATGTATTACTGTCTCTGGTATCATTTTGCAGCATAGCTTCCGTGCTTTGGATTGGTCAGTGATTTACAATAATGCTTATCTGCCGTGAGTCACGGTTTAATCCTTGTGTAGTGATAAATATGATGGTTTTCAGATTCATTCTTTCATTGTTCAGTGTTTTCTTTACGCTGCATTTTCTACATTTCAAACTACTTTCAGTGTTCATTTCTTTACGCTGCATTCTTTCATAAGCTCAAATTTAATTAGAAATGTTCTCCTATCCGTCTTCATTTAAATGTTGAAAAGTTACGTTCTTTCCTCGTTTCTCTCAGCCCAATCTGTCATTTCAAAGAAGTGTCCTTATTTCGGAACTCGAAGCATTCCTTCTCGAGAAACTCATAGTCTTCAAATCATACGTCGTTTGGCAGAGTAAGGAGTTGGTCGAACATTCTTCTAATGCAGGAAAATGACCAACATTCATCATTTTCTCAAAAATAACACAGAAGAAAATTTCCAAGGAGGTGTATGATTTTCGAAAAATTCCGAGACGCTAGCTTTCTGTTGCTTATACATGTAGTGACAATATCTTGACCTTAATGACGTGTTCCGATGCTCGGAATGGAATTCCCAAAATTATCGGCAAATTTAGTTGGACCAGAAATGAAAGTGATGCAGAGGCGCAACGAGGGGGGGGTTAGGGGTTCAAACCCCCCCCCCCCCCAAGAGTCAAGTCCTATGACTAGCTCTAAGCTTTCTTTTCTGCTGAAGAGTACAAAACCCCAATCATCACGCAAGTCTTAGATACACTGCTAGTCAAGTGTTTGCTTGATAAATTCAGCGAAAGCTTCGCATACCTGTAAATATGGCTCCAATTTCAGCTAAGGTGATGTTTTTAATAGCAGAGCAGGCCTATAGCCGACATCGATATCAATGGGACGCTACGATACGAGTGTTTCGCACACAATGTACGTGCACTTCTTAAGCCTATCCTATAGTTTGATGACTCTCACCATAAGATAAGATTCCCATAAGAAAAATTCGAAAGTGCTGATTCGATTACTCCTCGCAAAAATACAAGGGAACATTTGAGAAGTAATTCGAAACTTACACCCTAAAACAGAGATTAAGAATACGCTTGAGAAACAAACAGATTGATAAAACGCTCGGTTATATTTTCTGCATGTGACTGATTTTAGGGCGCGAATGGAAAGCTAGGCTCGTGAGTAGTGCTTTTGAGAAATTCACAGTTCAAAGGAGAGTTTAATTTGGATTTCATAAGGAACAGATGGACATCCGAAATTTATTTCACAGTCCGCGAATAGCTCAAGGCCTCTATCGGAAAAATGTAAGTTATTGGCTATGTGTATTTTTCTGAAATGCAGATTATTAGATGCGTAAATTAGGATTGCCTTTTTTAAGGCTGTTATCGGAGGGCACACCTGAAGGTGAGTTTTTGTAACAATTCCAAAGGTACTGACTCCTTTATTAAGCGTTCAGGACGCATAAAAGTCTGTTCAATAGACTTTTCATATCTCGGGCTGTTAGAAAATATACTGATCCTTATTCTATAATTACCTGTTAATTTGCTGTATATTCAAGAGAATAATTCGATAACTGAATTTCGGTAGAAATTTGACGAAGTATTGGAGAAATACAAGATATCACTAAAAATAATTTTCGATGATATTATTAATTATATACCATTTTGGAAGCAAATTAGTTAGCTGAAAGGTATTGTGCGCGTAAGGTACGCACAGATTTATCAGAACAGTGACTTAATGGCTTGAAATAAATTTGATGAACTGTTAAAACTGCGGCTTGAATTCTCTAGCTTCCTTTTCGATGCAGCCAGTTTTAATCTGGTAATAGAATCCAACGAATCTCATGACTTATCCGGTCAACCACGTGGTCATGCAATGCCCCTTCAAAATTTCAATTCATGGAAAATTTTGGTTTTCTTTGAACACAGTGCGTAAGACTGGGTTTGCGTCAGGTCTCTGCTGGTTATGCAACCTAACTATTATTTAGTCTAAATACTTGTAATTAAAGGAAACAATTCGAGTGTTACTTGGTGGAACTTCATTTTTAAAAAAACACCAAAAAAAAACACAAACACACTTGTACTAATTCCACAAAATTTTTTAATGTAACTGTTTACCGGTTTCGGTGTCACAGCATCATCCTCAGGACAAGAAGTTAATTCAAAGAGCAAGAACATATATACAGGAAACAAAGGAAGGGGAGGGGTAAAAAGAATACAAAGTTGCATCACGAGGGGGGGAGGAGCCCCTGTAAGTTAGGCATTTTTTCGTTTCCTTGGACCCCCCCCCATTGGCAAATCCTGGCTGCGCCACTGAAGTGATGCATGCATCGGCGTAATAGTGGCACAAATTGGAATGCATTCATTCATCCAAAAGCATGATTTGGGCTTTGTGACGGATTTACGAACCGCAAAAACATCAAACAACCGTAACAATTACTGTCAATAAATACTGAAAGAAGTGAATAGAAAATGCAGAAAGTGGATTGAACTGGAGATAGATTAGTACAAATGAGGGAAGAAGTCCATAATGAAACTTAATAATTTTTGAGGTTTGTTGCGATGGAGTGCCATTTATGCTGAAAATTATAGAAATAAAAAAATCAACTGGATCGCTATTAATCTTCTGTAAATTATTCAAATAGAAGGAGTGTCCAAGTGGAAGTAACAGTTTTTATTTCTCTCTGGAATTTTAAAATAAATCATTTTATTTTGATTGGTATTTGACTACAGGCACACACCAGTGGCAAAAATTTGTTTGTACCAATATAAATCTCACAAAATCAGCCACTTCTAGGGATGTATTACAAAAGAATTATTTATAGAACAAATTTGCTTGGTTATCAAATTGTGTTTCCGCAAAAGTAGGAGAAACACGACATTTCCTGTGTAGATACGTATTTGCTAACTACTAACTATAATTTACTACTACTGATTATCTAAAAGTTAAAGTTAATAATTGGAAGATATATAATGTAATAATTGTAAGCGTAATAGTCAGAAATATTCAGAGATAAATAATTCAGAGATTTCGCATAATTCTTTCAGATGACGGCTTCTATTTGGGTTTTCTGGTACCAACATAAAAAGTAAATTGAGAATTGTTTCTATTGAAATAATGATATTATTTCGTATAATGTTAATTCAATATTAATTTTGTAATAGTAGTCGGTTATCAAAGCTAAAGCTAAAAAGCTCATGCTATCTACAAGAAACTTCGTTAATTAATTTCATCATTAGGATTGGTGTTATTAATAGCAATTAGATGCTTCAATCAGGCGGAGAGATATTATTACCTAAAAATAGGGAGCGGTATAAAGTGGGCAGTCAAGATTGATCTCTGGTTCTCCCGTTAAAGTAGACGTGGTTGTCAGTTGCATCCTACTTATTTCGTAAGAGGAAGATTATGCAATTAGAAAAATATCTGTAACGACGAAAATTTCATTTTATAAAAACAGGGCAGTACAAGAAAACTAAATATTGCTTTGGCCAGCAAACTTTTGGGGAAGAAAATATTTATTTGCGAGAAAGTGTCATTGCTAAGTAGCAATGATTAAAACCGGGTTTTTTTAAAATTCTTAGCTGCTGTTGCCCTTCACCGGTGAAATCCCCCTAAGCTCTGATGAACTTTCCAGGAGGTGCTTCACCGAGGCAACACCAACAACGTAAACACACGACCATTCCCTGAATCGGAAAAATCCGATCAGCCGGGATTCGAACCCGGGTTGGAGCGATAGCTTAGATGGAATGCTATCCACTCGCTTCAAATTAAAGAAAAGTATGAAAAACTTAAATATATAAGTTTCAATGATGCCTACAACCAGACGTAAGGGAAGCAGGAACATTTTTATTTCATTTTGGAAACAATTCATAAATATTCGTTATGTAAGTGTAGCAGTATAACAGAACGAGAACTTCACAATTAATCCTCCATAACATAATTGTTTAATTAGAATATTTTATTATTTCAACTATATCAGACTATTTGTTTTATCACTCACTAGAATGTCCACGGTTAAAAATGAGGAAGGAGTCTTAGTTTGAGGCGCCAAAATTCCTTCGACTTTATAATAATTTGCAATAATTCGATTTACGACCATCCTATGGGTATGGGGCATCAGTCGTAACTGTTTTATTAAAGGCACGAATCATCAAATTTCTCGTATTTCATCCAGGAAGTTGCGCAGATTTAAAATCATTGAAAAGGAATATTCGGTTATGGGATCAGAAACAACCTGGAGGGCAACAGTTAAACATACCGCATTCCTATAAATAAATAAAAAAATGTAAAAATTGCGAAATACGGATAGGGTTTTCGAATCTATTGTAAGAATAGGCATAATTAGGAAGCCAAATTGTACATCATAATACTCAATAACACGAAGTACTCCCGACGTCAGAATCTCAACGGAAGCCCAGTCGCACGTTGAAGTCTCGCGCGCTATTTTCGTTAGTTCCTTTCACTCGCATTTAAATCGTAGCGCAAATGAGGAAGATACACTGAGTAAATAGTTCACTTTCTCGTCTTTCGCCACTTACGAATGCTCTTTTAACGCGTGACGAGACTTATTATTAAATGGAACATCCGAGTAATTGTCCCCATTAGACGGCCCTTGCGAGAAACACTCTGGATTCTGTTGGCTGAAAATTCCCACAACAGCGCATTTAATGTTAACCCCTCAAACCTTACTCATCTCTTTTAATTCGTCAAGATAAGGGAATGAGTACGGCATCCCCTTTTCTTCGCAAAAAATAAATGAATGATTTTTCTTTCGCCCAACCTAACGTCACATCCTATCGAATCCAGAGACAAGTAAGTTTTGTAGTAGATCTGCGCTGGTGTTACTCAATATCACCTCTTAAAATGAATTGCGAATGCATTGACGAACTCATGAATGACGAATCCACGCATACTCGAGAATTGGGCTTCAGGAATGGCAGCCGAACAATGGAACCGCCGCTTCATTTTTTGCAGGAAGTGGTTTGCTTAGTTACAAGTCGCGCGGCAAAAACAAAAACAAATCGAAATGCACGCGTGGATGCGTGCTCGGAGGAAGGTTGAGGACGAATGAGATGGACAGGAGGGAAGAAGTGTGTCGCTGCCCACACCCCTCCGCAGCCAATGGCGTCTCCGGTCGTTGGACCTACCTGGTACCTGCCCGCCTCGGAAACTAGGTTAATGTTCCTCTGCCTCCCCTCTCCATACGCGCGGTTCACTGACTCCCACTGAGGGATGGGGGCGAGGGGGCGCCGGGCAGGCCCCTGGGTTGGGGGTCCGAAATGGGGCCTGTGGTGTGGGGAGCGAAGTGTAGGTAGGAAGGGGGCCGGGGGATGGGCCGCCCTCGAGTTAAGCTATTCAGTTCCTTTACGGTGTTGGTTGGTGCAGGGCCGTTCTCGTACGGTGACAGACACTAGCACTCGTGGACCGAAGCACCCTCTGGGCGGCGGACAGTGCCACGGGAGGCAGTTGTGGCATACCGATAACCAGTGGTTCGCAAGTGGGATTATATTTCCGCCCGGGTGTTGTTGCTGTGGACTATGTGCATGTGCGGCTGCGAAAGCCTTTGCTCCTGACCCTCACCGAGGGCAGACATGTTTCGGAACAAGAGATGAGCGGCCGCATGTCGCCTCTATTTGACTTGGTGTAGCCAATAACTGACCTTCCGGAAGGCTTCCCCATTTGTTTCTTTTCTCTCTCTCCCTTCTTTTATCCCCGTCTTCCGCTTTACCCTTTTCCGCGCTTCTCTTGGTGAAATCGCAACGACGAAGAGACGGAGGAATACCACTGTGCAGACTGTTAGAAGAAGGATTTAGAGTGGCGAGACGATTTTCCAGTGAACCAAGGATTACAAGAGGCAAGTGCATGATTATTATGTTTCAGTTTTGATGGTGTCCAGTGGCGTGTGTGTGTCTCGGAAGTACATTTGGATTTCTCAGCGAGGTCTTCCCCGATCGTCACTTTGTCTGGAATATTCGACGTTATCTTTATTTTAACGTGAGATCGTCCTTGAACTCGCGAATATGTGCTAGAGGTTCGACCTCGTTCGCGGGGTTCAGAAAACCGGTCATCCGAGGGAGATCACGGTCAATGCGATCACTTTAATGTACACAAATCTTGACTTACTGCCCTTTGGGTAACTATTTGTTATTGCCGTGAGACGATTCTAGTTCGACCACTGATTTTCCTTCTTTCTCATGGTATATCGGATGCCACCAAATATTTCGTTTCGGTTCTTCAAAATCTGGAAATCATCGTTCGCGTGCTTTTAATTAGTAGTGTTTGATCCTTCTGCGACAGATTCGGATACAGAAACAAGTGGTAACGGCTGCTGTGAACCGAAATTGATAACAATACTGTGTGGCTTTTGTTAAGTTTCATATAATCGGCTACTAAAATAGACTCGAAAAATATTTGAGATAAAGTGAGAGAAATGAAATTCCAATTTAGGGGGAATACTGCAGCAGTTGACGTACCCAAACAAATCAGTTACTGCATAGAGAAAACATTGTACTTGTTTCTTGCATTCTATTTTAGTATCTCATAGCAATAAAATTAGGTTATTTGATTTTTGATGGTTAAATTAAGAATTTAAATAACTCTATAGACATCTCATTCGGGGAAATTATTTTTTTAGGTTACCGTTTGCATTCAGAAACACGGCGAAGACTTTTGAGGTTTAATGATACTTAAAATTTCCGCTTTAGTAGATGCTCAGGTTCTTTCAGGAAATACGTTGCTTGGATGAATTGGGAGTGGAAAATGATACTAAGACTTCAATTTATAAAATTTACAGTATGCCAAAGTCTATACCATAGAGCGTAAATAATAATTATATTATTTCTTGTTCTAACCAAAGTAAATTTACTATTTACTATTTACAGAACTCTGTGGATAAATAGAGTTTAATAGAATAGTCGAATAAAGACTGAATGCGTGATTTTTAAAAAGAAATTCGGTAAAACTTCAGTTATGCTGTATGAAATCATCCGAAACTTGCCAAATAATCCGGAAGAGTAGAAACCTGATGCTCAAATTCATTCATTTATGTTTTAAGCATAATTTAATATGGTAAATTTCTTCTACTTTCGGAAGTTTTGAAAGTCCTTTCCAAGAATCGTGCCAAATCATTAGAGTTTGACTAATACGCGCCAGATACATAAATACAGATACATACAAAATTTTACCTTTAATCTTTATTCCGTTAATGGCAAGGAGGATTGGCTGATCCGGGTTATTCGGAGATGCAGATTTGTCTTATCGATGGTCCGTGTATTCTCATTTCTCAGCCAGAGGAGAATATTTCGGTTGGGGTGAGAGCGTGCTTCCACCATATCGGGGTCAGTGGGGTGCCACGACTTATGCCTCCCACACCACTGTTTTCGCTCGACATTGGGTGGGCACCTTCCACATCCGTACCAGAGGGGGATGCCTAACGGCCGCCAGACGCGGGATAAAAGAGGTGGTCAATCTAGATGCAAGGTTAAGGACAACTTCCAATGTTTATTGACGCGAAGGTCGTGCGGAAGGTCTTTTCGTCACATATCGAAGCTTCTGCATCACCGTTTTGGAAATTTGAAATCGTTTTCCCACTGCTTCTTTTAGGCGAATTTCCCGAAACATCTCTTAAGATCGCTATAAATAAATAACGGCTCTTTTTCTGGAATATCGATGGATAAGTAACTACGGAAGCCATCGTCAATGCCTCCATCGAGTTAAAGGTCGTTCATAATCTTATTTATCCGCTGATAAATACATTTGAATGATAGAGAAGGCATTACATCTAGCTTAGATAGAAATCAGTTGATATTTTTAAAGCGAAGATCTTTAAATGATTCTACGCTTAAGTAAACCAAGTTTTAATCTTTTTGTGAACAAAATTGAACATATAAGTGATTCAAACAGCCGCGGATTTATAGCAGGCGTTGATGTCTCCAGTACTAACTACCACAATCCAGCGACTCCAAATAGAATTTCGATTGCAATGTGTGTTACATAAGTGTAATACAAGTATTTTATGAATACTCTAGAACATAGTTGGCAGGTGATATTGTAAATTTTAGGAGGATTAATTATTTTGGATTCCGTATTTAGTCGAAAGATCTGGTTCGTAGTAATAATCACCTTTGTGTGGATTTCCAGAATATATTTGTCAAACGCAAAGATAATATACAATTTGTTGGAGCTCTTATCATTATTTAATCAAAACAAGACAATTTTAACAAGGTATTTTAAATACTCCTTCTCAATTATACATATTTCAACATGATGGAAAAGATGTTTCACTTAGCACAAGAAAGCCTACCCCTTGAAACACAAACAACAAATGTGCCCCACATTAACTACTTCAACTGCCCGGAAACCTAGGTTCGAGTCTTTCTGTTTACAGTCTTTGGGTTACATTCTCATGATTTACTGGAATCGTTTGCCGGGGGGCATTTATTCGTTTAGGATTTCGTTATGTTTGAAACTGATACTGATAATAGAAAAAGGTGGTAGCAAAACAATTATTTCGACGAATTTATTTATGTTTTTCAGACGCGTGTTGTTTTCTTTCGATTCCTCCTTCAGACCCGGATTCCTATTTCGAAATAGATCTTCTCCTTCCAAGATAATGAAGTAGCAAGGATTTACAACTTTTAACGTTAACGATAATAAGTTCACCTAACACTAAGTTACCTTTGTAGAAATTTACAGGAGGATTACAGTCGAATTTGGTTCATATTTAATCTTTTTTACAATTTTCCTAAAGTTTGTTTCTTAAAAAAATCCCTTACGTAAATAAATAAATGAGAAGCTGATTAATAAAAAATATTAATTTTTGCGCCTTTTGAAAGCTGTTTTGGTTGCATAATTTAATTGATCGCGAACTGACGATTGTGAATTGTTGTTGGATGTAGGAAACGTGATTTGCAGAGGGATCACTTCCTCACAAGTTGTACTTGGTGAAAGTAGGTGACGCATGCTTCGAAGCGGTTCCCTTTGAGTTGCTCAATTTCTCTCATGGACGACGCGCAGATATTTTGGTTACACTTCACACGAATTGGAGGATATTTTTAGAGTAACGTACTGGCCCTGATGTGATTTTTAAGAAGCTTCTTTAATTGCGATCCTAGAGTAGCTACAAAGACCACGTTTTTGACATATTTTTCATAATGAAGACCAAGAAAGGACGTGTATGTCAGTAATGCTGGACTGTATCCATATAAATAATAAAATCTTCATAACCATTTTGGTGTGCGTACGATATTCATTGCGTTATTTAAGCGATAGATGTGGAACTTGATTGAAGAGTTTATTGGTGGGACGAATGATTTATTTACGTAATTTATTGATTAACTTACATTGAATAGTGATGATATACTTTCATATTTCCGATTCGGAAGAGTTCCATGGAGTCGATGATTTTATTTTTTAACTTAATTTTTTCCTTTATTCTCTCTTGATTCGAGGTAAGGAAACGCATTTTTCGACAATTTTTACCCGTCATTCAGATCAAATGGATTCGGATCTCCTTCTATGATTTTTGCTTTTAATGACGCGGTATATGTTACATAAAATTGAAGAATGTTTTTATTTGTATTTCAACGCGTTTCCATTTCAGTTGCGTTAAACATTCCATCGTTTCATTTTAATTTTTGATAATTTGGTTATAGATTTGCCGATGCAAATAGGTGTAAAGGGGAAGCGATCGGCAGAGGCTAGACGATTGCGAAAGCTGAAGGAACTAATGTTGGGTCGCAGCGGTGGTCTAGTTCACATTTGCCTCCAGGGGACTCATTGCTCGTTCCCAAATACCGTTCTCCCTCAAAATAGAATTCCTCCTTCAAACACCATCTTCCCGTAAATTATCTATATCACAGGTTACTTCTGACCTTCATGGACAGTGTGAACATTCTTCACAAGTTTTTCTTTTCCGTCTGACACGTCGTCACTTTGTTTTGCCGTTCTCTCGAAAGGAGGAGACAACTCCAGAAAACTTCATTTTATTATCATTCTTGGTTTTCAATAGATTCTGAATTAAAAGATTGCTCATGTGTGGAAATGTTGACGAAAAGTTAAGAAAAATGCTCAGAAGAGGACTTTCGTCTGCTTTTAGTTCTTCACTCTCAAATTATTCACTATGGAAATTTAACTGACTTGACAGAATTCCTCCTTAGTTGATACGTGAATGCGTTTTGGTAATTTCGATCGGAAAATTCCGTTTTTTGAATCCGCAACGAATAAGTAGTTGCAATTTGGTTTCGAGGTTCCTTCCTGCAAGAAGAGCTGCATAGAGCTGCAAAATTTCTCGAGTTTAAGAGTTGTATTCGAAGATTATATCTGCTCTATTGTTACATGAGCAATTGATTTTATGTTTTGGCATGTGTTGTTGAAAATATATTGCACGAGTAAAATTCAATGCAGGTTTATGGAAGTAGGCACTGAAAGATTCGCAATTCTCCTTATACCAAGGTGTGGATTCTTTCCCTTCCCCTCTTTAGGGTCATCGTACTGCCCGAATGTCCTTCAAAAATTCACGAAGGGGTTATGTGTGGTTGCCTCGCAGATTACCCCACCACCCCCGCTGCGCTAACCCTTACTCAATGGGCAATTCTCATCAAGTGACCATCAAGGAAACAATGTTTTCTTTCTGAAGGGTTAGGCGAAGTTTTAACACTAATGAAGGCTTCGTGGGCTAAAGCAACCTTCACCGGAAGTACATAGGGAATCGAACCTACAGAGTGATATTTGAAAATCAGAAAGAGTGCGAAACCCGGCAGAATTAAAAATACAACTCCTTCACAACTTTCTTAGCATGATCGCTCTCCACAAGTAATCGTCATCCTTAAATCCAACCGAAGTTTTCGGTTAAACGAAGTATCGCGTATGCGGAATATTCTTCGAAACCTGTTCTAATATTATGCTCATTATCCGAAGAAAGCACGTAATTCATTTTTATTAATATGTATCTGTAATACATAAGCGATAGATTTATCGCCTTTTTTATTTGTGAATGCTGTGTCTTCCAAGTTGGTAGCGAATTCTCTTTTGGTGAAAGCGGGGTTCAATCCCGGTTGGAGTCTGATGGTGGTTGGGGGCGTTGGGCCGTTAATGCCAAATCCAAATTAACCATCGCCTTTGATCAGCACAAGGGACTAAAAATCAAATTCAGCAATGCCCATGATCAGAGAATAAGAAAGTAAGACACTTCCGATTTATCGCAGAAGATGTTTTTAATTTAATTTGAAATAAAAGTTTCCAGTGGTGGTTGACAGGGGTTTTAATATCGGAAGCGTACTTATTTAACTAAAAAGTCTGTTAGCTTTGCAGAACATGATCAGGAGTAACTTTTTAGTGCATTTTAGTTTTCTCTCTCAGTTCGCGATTGTCGATTACTGGAGCAATGCTATTTCGTGCTCTGCACGATAGAGAATAAGAGTCTCCGAAATGAGTCGTTTTAATCCACTCGCCGCAGATTGGCCCTAACAGACTTCTCCTCAGCCGTGAAGATACAGTGAGTAGTCTATAGTACTGAGTGTATAGTGTATACTACTGAGATTAACAACACTGCTGTTGCTTTTTCAGCAGCCTAATTCTCGATAAATTGATATTTTCCTTTCGTTCTTCATTGCCATCGCACGTATTCCAATAAACTGTTTTCCATTGCATTATGCAGTATCGGTCCATCTTCGTCCAATCCATCAGTTGTATTACCCAAAAATACTAAGTAATTCAGAATAATGGCGGTATTTTTAATGATTTATTTAACTTTTACAGCATCATTTACTCTCTTTTGACGAAGTCCAATTTTTTCTTCTTATGAAAGTGATTCTTCAAAACTGTTTTCCTAAATCTAAGGAGTACTCGGACCAGTTACTTTACCCTTCTAAGTTCGCTCCCTAAAAATATAGGAATTTGTTTCTTTATTGATTTTTGCATTCGCTTGGCTCTTGTCGGGTTCGATCAATATCCCCTACAAAATAAACACAATCTACATTCCTTCGGACTTGAAAATTCTTAAAGACGAGTATAATTTAACTTGACATTTTTCTATTTGCATACTGTTTATAAACCACATACTAAGGCTATATGCAATAAAGTTAGCTCCTTTTAATAGTCTTTAAATCTATTTTGCCTTCTTTTCAATATGCCATAGTTATAAATATTTGATATTTATTAGCTCACCTTTCCATATTGCTGTTTTGCATGTTAATGATCAGTTCTTCTTCGTGATACCTACAAATCAAAACAATTTACTTTTATATTTTACTATTCCCTGTAACATCTTTCTCCAAGCTCTTTGTTTTCGGTAAGGGTTTAAAGACCTCTTTAGTCATATCCTCTGCCATACGCCACTGGCAGCTCGAGGGGTTTGTATCTAAATCTAAAATGTATCGGATTTTTCGAGTGGGCGATTTATCCAGGACGAAAATGCTTTGCATTTAAACAACGTAATGGGTTGTGGTATTCGTTACAAATATCTGTTGTTGAATAAGTAAATTACCATATATTGTTGTTGATATTGCAATATACATCGTAATGCTCCGATTAATATATATTCTTTGAGTGGAAACTTCAAAAAGGCTTTTCTAGCTTTTAAAAGAGCGCGTCATAGAAAGACTGCCATTCATCTGAGGGAAGAGCGGAACTGACCTCGAGAGGCTGACAAAGGTCGAGGGGAGAGCTGCAGAAGGTCGTTTGCAGAACAGTAGCCACTTTCCACGGGGCGGTTTCTCGCTATTTCCATAAGCAATTCAATTCCGGTGATACCGATAGGCTGCATCTATTAAGGGGATGTATATGGCTTTCGCGGTGTTAATCTAAGACGAAATATTGGCTGAAATATATCTCGTCGATGAGTTTATATTTGCCTGTTCTTAAATATATATTGCGATGTCTATTATTGCTCCCTCTAGATATAGAAACGTTGAGGAGCTCTATCTTATTAATTTATAAGCAACCGAAAGGAAACGGATTCTACAATTACCAGAGATGTACTGAAATCATCTCAGTAAAATTATCAAATTATCGTCTTGAGGTAGAAAATGAATGCAACACAGTCATTTTAACTTTGTGCTAAATATAGAAGGAATACATTATCTTTATTAAATGCCCTTGTATTTTGATAAATTCCCATGGAAGACGCGAGCTCTCACCAATTTAATACCCAGAAGTGCGTTCGAAATTCGTAAATGTATTCATTTTTGATCTTCGTTTCACCGGATGCAGCTGAGATTCTTCGGTTATTGAAGAATAGAACGTCTCTCGAATATCCAACTGTACTGCAGCTGCTTCTTCAATTTTATTAGCGTAATTATATCGAAGAATCCGTTTGATAAATACTTTGTAATTGACTTGACCAGGGAAAGGAACTCGGTCGCAAAATCCAAGAAAATAAGTGCACCTTAAAAAAAGAAAGTTTTTTCTCGCATTATGTAGAACAAGTCTTAAAGAAAGTTTCCAACAATGTCCAAATTTCAAAGAAAAACTTAACTTCGTTGTGTCTTCTAATACTGTTATAAATAAATGCTAAATAATGGGCATAGTTTCATAAAAAACTGCTTTCCCAATATTTTGTTGCTGAAGAAATTCGGTTATAAATTATAAAAGGCCTCTCCCCAGTAGATGGTGGTGTGCATTGCATGGCTCTTTGCGCTATAAATGGATTCCCCACTTTTCTCTTGCAGATTTTCCATTTATTTATCTTATTCTGGGATTTAAAATGCATGAATCGGGTAGTTTTATGTAAGTTATAACTTTGAGATCCCAAAGGAGTTGCGACGATAAAATTAGGAAATCGATAATTGCTTCATCTTATTTAGGCGATTACCTCAGGAACGACCTAGGAGTTACGCTGCCCAAAATTATTTAGTATACACTTTTCGAGATTGTGATCACTGTTAAACAAGAAGAAAAATAATCAATTTTTATCAAATCAAACTTAAATTACTCCCTGGGATCTCAGTAATTTTGAAAGTTTCTAAAACAATGATATTTAGTCTGATAACTGCTATTACTAGATGGGAATCAGTATCCCTTTAACAGAAGTTGGATTGATGGCAGTTCAGTGGTTAGAATACCTACCCGGAAAGTGGGAGGCCTGGGTTCAAGTCCCAGTCATTTCACTTTTGTTTTCCCAGGTTATTACTGATTAATGCACTCAACAATGGGAGGGGGTGAATACTACCAATCTACTGGTGTTCTTAACTCCTTACAGATTAAGACGACCTCTAATAACCGATGACGATTTACGGATGGACATTCGGCTGTCCCGAAATCTGCGAAATATTTTCTTGGGAAAATAATTTTCATGATGTAATCATTAAAGTCATAGGAGATGAATGTATTACAATTTTTTCCACATATTCTTTCACGCTCCATTGTATACCGTTCGAGGGTAGTAATCACCTCAGATATGTTGCTATCAAACCTGAGACATGCTTTAACAAAGTCCTTTTCGGAATCATTCCAGCACCGTAGTCATCCATGACGTGGGAGAGATATTAAACACTGTAGAAGAGGTATCTCTGTGGTATAAGATTGTCCTACCTTGTGGTAGTCATTTACATTTGTGCAAAATTGCTTTTTATGAATAAAAATGTTGCTTAAAAATACTCTCCAGAATGCGTCCATTTCCACTTAATCGTCTTTCTATCGCCTATTCTTTCCTGGTTTCTGTTTTCCTCGCACTGTATTTTGACTTTCAATAATGATCAGGAATTTAACTGATATTACAAGAGTAGAATCAAATATTTTCAAAGTTTTTAATGACCGTGTTAGATGAAATGTAAGTAATTCTAATGTCCACCTAAATGATGAAGTATCGTGTTTATTAATTCGAAATCATTAATCTGAATGATAAAATTTCAAACATGAAATTCTCTCAAACGTTGGAGGAAGAATCATTTACCTTGCAATAATACTTGAATTATATTTTATCTCCTTGACTGCAATGGTTATTCTTAAAACTCTGTATAGGTAATAGAGAAAATTTAATACATTCCGTGAAATTTAATTGGAGGAGTATACGAAGCGATATTTTTCCTCCGATGGCTTCTCCCCTAAAATGCCTGTGAAATATTTTGTAGAAATGAATGAAACTGAGGTTTTATTCTCTTCCGAAGAAGTAATGAATGATAGAGGCCGAGGTTCATTATGTTTCCTGGAGTACTTTTTTCATCTGTCCATCTTGCAAAGAAGGCGAACGTCTTATGACGATGACAACATTGAGACGATGCGGGCTACACCGAAATCATAATTCATAATTATGGCGTGACTATTATCTTTAGTGAAAAATTGCAATTAACTACTCTTATATTCATTCAGAAATCATCTTCAAAGAAACTCCTATTTTAGCTTGACGATTTCATCTTATTGGCACGATTTTACTCCTGGAAGAAGAGGAGTGAAATGTCCTCTCCTTTATCGGCTCCTGAGAATCCTCGCGGTGCCTCAAAATAATGTATGCGACTGTGGGATACTCCTTTCTTTTCCAACTTACTCATTTGAAGAGGGAACGCGACCGTATCTGTTATAATTTCCTGATAAGACAATTAGTGGCCGTTTTGCCTAATGACCGTTGTTTGGTGAAAATGGTTAGGAATATTATATGAATCTATTCAATTCCTTGAAGAAAAATAATATAAATATCCAAGTATTTTTTTGTGCTTTGATACTGTTGCCCTTCACCGGTGAAGTCCTCCTAAGCTCTCGTGAACTTGTCAGGAGGTGTTCCACCGAGGCAACAGTAACAACGAACACACAACCATTCCCTGGCCGGGATTCGATCCCGGATATAATAATATTACTGATATTATATTTGTAGTTATACCTCCAGATGTCTCTTCTAGACGTTGTAAATCCTGTCTTGAAGATCCTTCAAGAATCGGATAATCTCCGTCTTCAGCTATAATGTTTTGGAGGTTTCTTCAAATGCCTCTCATACCTCTTTATCCACCGCACTCTTTCGCTTCCTCATTCGTTTGCTGCCACGTGCGAGCGAGTGTTAATCGAAGAAGTGCGCCAAATTAGCGATATCGTGAAAATTGGCGATTATTCAATGTATAACACCGAAAAACCTTTTATCTCTTCGCTGATTGCTTCTTTCAGTAATTAAACCGCAAAAATCATTAATAACTGAGCGTCAAATTGAAAAGAACGAGGGGTATCGGTGGGACGCACCGAATGAAGAGGACGTTGGGATGTAGGCCACGTCGAGAGATCTTGAGGACCTTTTGGGATGGCCCACTTAGACGCACTATATGTATCTACGTACACACCTTATAGTATGGTTCATGCATTCATTTAATCTCTTTCCGTCCTGATCGCTAAAACATTCCTCTAATCAAATGTTCTTCCAACCCATGGAAAGAATTTTTTCTTTTGAATGTTTCAGCAAGTTTTCCTACATTATAGTGTACCTCTTTCGTAAGCCTATAAATATTCCGGCTTCATCACAGCATTGAAGTTAATTCACGCTTCACTATTTCTCGTACACTTGTTATGTTTGGCGAACTAATGTGCAGTTTTAATCTTGCGGTGATCATTGAAACCCTCAAACATACACACTGTTGGAAACTAAATCGAAATTATGGATAAATCTGGTGAGATTCCATCTTTTCGATCTCTCTTCGTCTCTAATTGACATCGCATACTTAAATATCCTCTGTTTATTACGTTACAAGCAATTTAAACCAAGATTCAGAAATTTCAGTCATAATCTCAGTTATGCTGATGTTGATTTTATGTATATGGTTTGTTGGAAGTTGAATGAGCGTTCTAAGTATATTAATCTTTAACAAAGTTTTCAGCGAAAAATCACCGAAAGCAAGGGAAATAGGTGTTTCATGAAAATTTTAAAAATGGCATTTCTCTTGGAAAAATGTATGTCATCGAAAATGTATTCAATTCGTGAAGAGACTGCATCTCTTTGAGGATTGCCGTTACTGCGATTAGATCATCTTCGATGTCGAGAAATTCCGCAGTGATAATTTCCTGTTTTTTCATTGCAGAACGAAATCAAAGTTCATTCTAAAATAGATGCAATTTATCGAGAATATCTGTCGTAAAATCCATTTTCCAAATGAATCTGCATCTCCTTCCTCATGGACATACTTTAAGTGTGTTATCTATTCCATGAACAAATTCCATGAATTTCCGAATACTATATTTCAATAACGGAGTCAGATAATCATAACATATTATACATCTATGTATTATCCTCCTCAGATGATGTAGTTTGCCTTAGATGAAACATAACGACAGTGTTTTGTTATAATCCTGAGTTTCGCTACCTCGGAATATAGTGAGAAAGTTTCATTCAATTTTCAACATCACGTACATCGATACCGTGATGCCTTTTGGGACACGTTCACATGTTATTCCTAAGACGGAGAGAGTAAATGCCAGGGAATGGTCCTCCTTCTCTATCGCCAAATGTGATTCTTGCGGCTTTTAATTCATTCGCGGAAATTGCCCCACGGAGTGCAAATGAATGTCCTGAAGAGCAATTATTTTGGAAGCCATCATCAAAGAGAAACAGTTGAAAAGGTAAGGTTGCACTTAAATTGCGGTTTGCACATAGTTTAAGCTGATAGATGACTAGAAAGATACAGGCAATGAGTTTAAAACATTGTCTAAGAAATACATTATTAACGATGAGATTAGATCGGATTAAAATTGAGGCTATCCTGAATTTAAAACGAACTTTGCTCATCATTTTCAGAAATACTACGCGTGCTCTTCAATTTCACCTTTTCATTTTTGCATTATCGTAAAGTCTAAGTTATCAGCTACGACGAAATCATTTTTCGATTTCTCAGAAATAAAAAAATCGCTGCTAGTTTGTTAGGAAATGACGGCGTCGTATAGCCATACAAATTTTGAAATGGCGAAGTCGGACTATTTTTTAATAGCGAGCTTCCAAAGAGTCTAATTTTTTAGAAGGCGTTCGTGGAAATGCGAAACGGTGGAAATAATTTCGAGCTGGACGACGGAGGTAAAAAGAGGCGCCCTTTTGTCTCTTCTCGCATCGACACTTCCATTCCGCTTCACTGACTCTTTTTTATTTCCTCCGCTCTGCATTGCCCAACGCCGTACCACTCTCCCAACCTTCCCAAGAATGTCTTCACTCTTATGCGGTTTTACACGCTGTTGGACCAACAATCGCTCTAACAATCCCTTCGATATTATTTGTATAATTGTTTGTTGGACATTGTTATACAACGGCGGAACGACGGGAGACAGTCTTAACGGAAGAGTCATTGCAGTTCAAGAATATGCTTCTTATGATGAAGATGGTTACGTAATACTTTACTATCTCAAGATAAACGTAATTAGATTTAGACGGTTTACTCTTATTGAGGGAGGTTGAAAGTTTTTATCTTAAATCTTTGCCTGTTGTCATTTTTTCTTACGTGATATAAAATATCGCGTTCGGAAATAAATACCAAATGTATCGCGTAGTAATAATTTCTGACTATTTCGAAAACGAAATGTATTCGGAATACAGCTTCGAATACGTCGTCGTTATTGCTTCTTTTCTGACTGCAAATAGAACCTTTATAGATCGAAATATCACGATATCTACGGATTCCACGAATAAATAAAATATTTTGTTCAATTTTTAATTTTTTAATTTACATCGTGTGTTTAAATGTTCAAAATTATTTGAGATCCATCATTATTTTTCCATTTTCTAAGTTCTCGATAAATATCATACCAATCCTAAATAGGTGACGCCAAGAATTTTCCAGCTGGTGGTTTTCGCCTTCTTTGAATAACATTTGCTGAAATCCTATTTTTTTAATCTTTGGAAGGAAACAAGCGCCTCTTTTGGGTTGTACTTGAACAACTACCGACACTGCTGAAAATCTTATTCCTTCACCTTCCTCAAATTATAAGATGTTAAGCACTAATTCAGTCGAGACGCGTCTTAGCTAACTCGCAGATTTCCACTCGTACAAATCGTGGGCCATCTCTTCAGCTTTGACATCCATTGGACACCACATGTACACCCACCAAGAAATTCACCGCTTTTGAGCCAAATCATGTGACGTAGCAGATCCTCGTATTACATTTTCAAATTTCATTTTCCATTTCCTTTATCGTTTACACACTCAATAAGTGGAACATTATTAATACTCGAAATTTTTCTCAGCGCGCACTTGTCCAATTTTGGACGCTCTCATCAAATTTTAGTTACTAATATTTGAAACCATATTTCCGTAACCATATTCAAAAATTATGTATAACGCCAGAGATAACGTAATACTTGATCAAAACACGATCTCTTCCAAAAAGTCTTCCTCTAGTCGAACGTTCCTCGTGGACGTAGCAAATATGCCTCACATAGCTGTATTTTGAGAAAGTAAGAAAGATATAGTAAGCTCGGAATTCTGGAGACTTCAACATTACATTTATACATTAAAAATGTATGAATTATGTTTTCCGAAAAATTAATTATCGATTTTCACAGAAACCAAGCAAAAACAAGTCTCAAAAATGATCTTAAGAAAATCTTTGCTTGAAATATTTTACTGTAGCTGTAAATTAGATTTCCCAAACTCAGTTCCAACTTTAATTTGGCTGAGGTATAAACATGAAAAGGAGACAAGTACTTAATTCAAGGCTATATATTTTACTAACCCTATATTTTATGGACTATTTGTGCTTTTTACAGATTATACTTAATTTAAACACTTTCCGTTGGTGTCGCTCATGGTAATCACATTTTAGAAGTCGAGATTTTAGAATCACTGGCATTATCTCTTTTAATGTTAAATATACGGAGATTTTCTCTGCTCTCAAAAATCTCGTTAATGCAACAGCGATGAGGATCTTCCGCATTGATTTTGGAGACAACTTACAACAAAGGCTATTTCGCACAACTGGTATTTTTGAGCACGTAATTGCTATTTATCTCGCTGGAAATAAGATCAAATATTCAGCTCTTGTAAAGCATGATTTTTAATCAGAATGCATCTGTATAGTATGTAGTGTCATCAGGTGGAATTCGAAAACATTTGAGAGGGGCTGATGTTCCGTAATAAAGGGATTGAGGTAGTTTCAGCCTTCCTTTACGGTCCAAAACTCGACCGTAATGCAATACTTTCTAAGAATTCCGATTTTTATAGTTCGAACAAGCAGGATGAAGTCACGTAATAGATTCACCGTCCTTGTAGTTGTAGATTTATTTAGAAATACATTTAATAAGTAAACTCCTGGCCAAAATTAACGCAGCACCTCCCTAGCGATCCTTTCGGCCGGTGCTGCGTTAATTTTGGCCAGGACTGTACAAATGAGAATTACATGTAAAAGTACCAGTAAGAAAAATATACTAATACATCAATCTCACCAAGTCTTGCGTATAAATTTCATCAACTTAACACTTTATGTGCACACAATACACATAATTACGCATCATTATACACAATTATGCATATTTTAAAACTTACAAGGGAAAATCTATACACATATTTGAATTAAATTAAATTTCAGATTCAACTCATCATTCCCTTTTACAATCCTGATACATTCTCTTCTAAAAATTCTTCCATTCTCAATTCTGCGGACCCATTCAGGAAGACTATTGCATAAACTAAGTCCATCTCTCATTAATGACTTTTTAGAAAAATTTGTATTATGGCTTTTTATTTTTAAGTCAAAAGTTTGTGTCCACGAACAAGATCAAAAATCGACATAAGATAAATAAATGTTAGTCTGGGATGATTTCGGACAATGAAGAGGTGGCGCAATCCAGTTTCCTAATGCACCCTTAGCGACCATCTAAGGAATCCATATCTCGCGGGTTCAGCGTAGCGAAACTGCGTCCATTAACCTCGATGTTATTATTGCCTCCGACGCTTTGTTGTGTGTTTCGCTCGGGCGGCGGGAGAAAGCGGCGCAGCGGTGCGATCGGCAGAACGGCCGTCTTTATTTTGGAAAGTGTGCGCTTTTCAGGAATGATTGTGCGTTTAAAAAGCTATAATATTGGATGCAATGAGCACCAGTGTAAATAACAGAAATTGGAACATCCAAGGACCTGTCTTTAAGTAGCAATATGTTAGGTTGCTTCGGATGAATTCCGATCTACAGCCAGATTATTTCTAAAAATAACCTAGTAGTTCGTAATCTTGAGAATCTTCGGCCCAAAAGGCAAAAAAAGACGTCCAACTCGACAAAGAGGTTCTCAAATTGCAGAAAGGCTGTAAATCGCCTAATTACTCCGCAAAATGCTAAACAGAAGAATGTTCACGCCATGGCGTGCGGTTCTGCCCCACCCTGATAAGCGGCTCCGTTTTTTATTTTAAAAGAATAATCAAAAATACGTTTTTATTTTTACAATGTTTTAAAGTTACTAATTTTCAGATAAAGTAAAATACTGTAAAAAGGTAATCGCTCTGTGAAGACCGTATGGCTTTCGCGGAAGCTCCTCGATGGAATATATAATTGTAAATTTAATGGTTAATCTTTGAATAGAGCTTAAGAATGAAACATCAATGAGGTTATGATTCATTGTTGCACTAGCATTAAGTTCAATGACATGGGATCGGATTATTGACTCCCAAAAAACATAATTTGTATTAGCATTAACTTATACAGTTCGAATTAGCTGAAGGCTCACTGCCACTTTTAATTAAAGAAGATTCTGGACAAAGGATGCATACACACCTTTGAATTGGCAACCATTGACTACGTTAAACCAGAAATGGTTATGAGAATTGAGGTATATGTTATTTATGGAGATCCCCTCGCATTAACCCTCGAGTACTCGCGTCTGGGTCGAATCGACCCATGTGAATTTTAAAATTCCATATCTTTTTATTAGTGGTTTTTTACCTCTTCTTTCTCATAGTAGCTGAGTTTTAGAATGTTCTGAACCAGTCATGTATTATCGCCAAATCGGAAATGGAAGTTTAATTATTTAAACAAATTTTTCTTAGCGGTAGTGTCAGGTAGATGAAAGACCTTTACGTAAAATATTGCATTTTTGACCTTGTTTCCGCCTTAATTTTTATAGATATTATATAAATTTCATATAATGAATAATTATCATTAGTATATTAATGTTATTTTATTTTTAAACAGTTTACTTTTTATACGCAATATTCCAAATTCATCAGCCATATACTCGGCGTCAGACATATCGAATTTTTCCAGAATATTTTTGCAATTTTTACATATTTATTTGATTAATATGACATCATCACTAATGAATTAAAAATTTATTCACTACATTTTGAGACAATTTACCCCTTTGGAAGATGTCGGGTCGATTCCACCCAACGCGAGTACTGACGTGACGATTTGGGACGCGAGTACTCCTGGGTTAAAGGAAAGTTTTTGTAAAATTCAGTGATGTTAATATATCTGAAAAATAAAATTAATAATTTTATGGTTATGTTATCTCAAATTCGTTTACATGCAATCGTTGGACCGAAATGTTTTCCCTTCCGCTCACGTTTCAACTGTTAAACTACATTGCTCTTTGGTGGATTACTTGTAGGTATGTACTGCATATACCAAGATAAAATAGTTAGATATAAATATTGCGTTCTGTAAATTCTTTAAAATGCTCTGCGTGCATACAATAGCCGTGGATGGGAATCAGACCTGAGAAAATTTAAAATCAGTCCTTCGGAGAAAGTGTTATAGATAACTGCTTTTAACGGCATTTCATTTGCCGCATTTTTTGCATTTAATGCGAGTGCAAAATGACCGCTCGGAACCCTTAATTATGTCGAATTGTTAATTATAGAAGCGATTAATGAGGGGGAAGTCGGGAGAATCAATCTCTCGGAAACGTATGGATTGTTCACGCTCTAGATTCGTCTTTGTGAGATTCTTTGCTTCACACCCTCATTCTCTCTATTCACTTTGTTGTGGTGATGAAGGCCTCATCTGTGAGATCTCAGATTCGAGACGTAAAAGCAGCTTTCCATCGAAGATATCTAGAATTCGCTTAACTTAATTGTAGTTTACTTGTAATTAGGAGATATATAAGAAATGGAACGGAAAGATATTCACTGCACCTTTCTAAACCTTTACTCGAAGCACCTAATTTTAAAAGAATTTACTGAAAATGCGATGACCTTATTTCCGATTGAAATAATGTTCAGCAAGTCTTGGATATGATTTGAATCAGAGTTACAACTGTTCTGATTTATATGAAATTGATGTGATTCTGCTTGTAAAACTAAGTTACTGCCATAGTTCTTTTAGCACCATGTAGAAAAATCTTCGTTAGTTTCTCCACATCACCACTTCATGATACGGCGTAATTATGAACATAGTACATTTTTAGTTATCGATTTTAACGAGTAATTTCATCAAAATTCTGAAGACAAGGCACATTCTTTCTTTGGACCTCAACAATTCTGATATCCCATTTTTACTGTAATAAAATGAGTACCTCTGATTTAGACCTTCCTCATCTGTAGCGTTGTTACTCTGTGTTTTTGAGCTTATTTATGCTCGTACAATACTTATAGTGTTTGCATGCGTGAATTAAAATTGGAACAGTCTCCCAATAATCTGCTATTGTGCAAAATTGAACTCATATCCATTGGGTTTTCCGTTGTTGAAGCTATTTTTACAGTCCAGTAGCAGTTGATACCCTAACTAGTTCTAAAACTACTCCTTTCGAAGTTAATCATACACACGTTCTTTTTTCGTCTTCAATATATATTTGATATGGAAATATAAACATTTACGTCGGCACATATTTCTATAAACAATATATAAATTTACAATGAAATTGGAACGTCTGTAAAACGGCTTAAATAGGATCCAAGGACCACGAAAATCCTCCCCCTCCTTCTTGTGACCCCTTTCCGTACACACGACATCTCCGACGCATACAACAGTTGGCAGGCCTGGCTCTCTCCACGAGCTCCCCACTCCACCGCTGCGGAATCTGTGTCGGAGCCTAGATTCGGCTGAGATCCGGGAGAGTCTTCCCCCCGGAAGTTCTCTCCTCTGACCAATCAGCGATCGCCTATGTGGGAGAAAGCAGCTCTAGGGTTCGTATGACGGCGAAAAAATGATCGTTTACTGCGCTCAACATGATTCCTGTTCTTCACTTCAACTCTAAGATATTCGTCTTCCGAAGGTTGGATTTCAAGGGCAATATCAGTCATACGGCACCCGTAGTAGATGGATAAGAATGCCGTGCTCAAGATATTTTTGGAAGCTACCATTATAAATATCCACTCGTTAAAATTATCGAAAGAATAAAGACGTGGCTAGTATTTGGAATATATAGTCCCGGAAATACTTCGTGGCTCGAGTTGTAATCCATTTTGAATATCTTGTGATATTACCATGTCGTTGAAATCATAAGAGTTTAGGTTACAGTGAAAGATTATGTGATTTTCATCCTTTCATTCTTAGGTTTTTTGTGATTTATTTCATTTTCCTCCCTCAATTTTTATTTCGACTCTTCCTCGATCTCCGTTTAGCTTTAATTTTTTCTCGATCCGCAATCACTTTCCAAACTTTAGTTTTTAAACCCTAACGATTGCAACCACTATTGCTACACTTCCCTTCTCTTTTCCACCTCTACCTTGTCCATACGAGCGTTAAAGTCTCCTCTCTTTTCCACCGCCACCTTGTCCATACGAGCGTTAAAGTCTCCGCACACTTTGGAACGGAAGCTCGGTGTGGCCATTCAGTGGCTCTCAGGCGGTACACTTAATCATCGACATCTTAACCTTTTCTATTCCATGGACATCCCATATGAATCGTCAAAAATAAACTCAATCTTATCAGACCGAACCTATTTGGATTCCATCATAAAATATGAAATATATTGATCATCATAGTAATTCTCGAATTTTATCAGCTTCTAATGTATTAATAAAGTGGCGTGGCTGCTGATGGTTATAATATTAATACAATTTCACACCAAAAACCATCAATGACTACTTACGAGCACTAATACGTATTTCGGCTCCAAAGGAGGCATCTTCAGAGCACAACAGACGGAAAGGTACTGCAATTACGTATTAGTGCTCGTGAGCAGTCATTGATGGTTTTCGGTGTGAAATTGTATTAATAAAATTCTAATGTATTGACGATGATTTTAAAGTGATAAAGATTCAGTATCTTGACCGTTGAAGAATCAATTATTTCAAACGCTGCTTTTTCCTTGCATATTGTTCCATTTATATGAAGTAAGATCGGGTGGGGTTGGCTTTGAAACTGGAATGCGCACATCAGGACATAGATTGAGGTGATTACACACAAGAGACGATTTTTCAGACCAGAGGTAAGCTCTGTTACACCGAGAGCACGATGAGGTCCATTATGTTATCCCTCGGCCCCTCACCAGCGGTCGATCCCAAATATTCATGTCAAGATATCTGGAAAGTTAAACCAGAAATGTGTGACATAGTTTCTTGAGAGGGCCCACTTCGTACGCTCTAATTCTAGCCACCTAAAAGGGCTTTAAGCCATCCAATTTAAAACGGAGATATTGACGCGATGGAAATGCATGATTTTCAGCGAATCGCTTTCTCTTGAAAATGATTTGCTCGGGAGCGTCATCGAGGGGAGTGAACTTGATCTGCCGCCATCCAGTCTTCAGGCGATGCCAAAATGCGCTGTTTTTAATTTAGTTCGCAAATGCAGCTGTTTTAAGGCCACCCGCAATAATTATCGCCACTTCAACTTCTTGCGTCCATATTCTCATCGGACAGGGACATTTCTCTTCCAACTTCTATTTTTTCCAATGCTTTGGAACAAATGGAGATGCGCATACATTGGCTGCACTTCACTACATAAATTGCACTGATATAACGGGAAGGGGTTGCGGCGGAATTCGCTTTCTTGGAGATCGAGAGTTGCCGTTTCCACGAAATGCAGCAGAAACAGAGAATTCCTTTCGCTGCTTCTCTTTCCCCCTCTTATTTATTTAATTGTACGGACTACAAGTAGGCTCTAGGCCAGGTGGTAGCCATCTTTTCCTAGGGAAAGAAAATGCATTACCCTGCCTGCTATTCACCCTAGTTGAGAGGAAAACCCCCAAAAACCTCCCAAAGTCAGTACATCATATAATTTACTAATAAATTCATACAATTAAAGCATACAAGTAATTACTATACACAATAATGCAATTAAAAACTTATAAAACTAAAAGTTACAATATTGCATATAATTTTACAAAAATTATAACAAGACAAGAGATAATACATGTAAGCTGTAAACAGAATATAGGTAAAAACATGGCTGAGTATATACAAGGGATTTATAAGCTATTTACTACGGATTTTATTTTTAAATTGTTTTGAATTTTTCGGCATTGGAATGAGAACAGGTAAAGCATTCCAATCTCTTATACCTCTATCAATGAAGGAGTACTTTGCCAGTTAATCCTTATTAATACCTTATAATCACGCTCATACGCTCTCCCTCATTCGATTCTTAGAAATCTGTCGACAGTTGAGGCAAACGGCATAGAGATACAAAAAATCTCTGGTAGTTTGACATTTCGGCTAGTCAACGATAGCATCTTAAACAAAATCGATATTCCAATTCCAACCAAACTCCGTATTCTTTAACTTACTATTATGAGCCGCGGAATGACGCATCTGTCCTAGGGATGGTTATTCCAATATCAATCAATTTTTCGTGGAAAATTACGATTTTAATTTGGAACTTGATGAGGCTGTTCGGTATTACTGTTATTATTTGAACTCTGTATGAGTCGATATTTGCGTAACTCGCCAACGCGTAGTTTCGGAATAAAAATTTATCTAACACACCATCAGGGTGACCGAGGTAAATCTCGCTCGTTTCTTTCAAATATGTATTTAAAGTCTGTATGGAGAAACTTCTGAGTTGAGATTCCTCGAAGGGATATTTTTCTAGAAAACGATATTCTTATTTATACGTATCACTCGAGCTTGGAGCAAATTTACTACCTCATATTCAGACCAGATTGAAATGTTCAATCTCTTTAGTTTGTGTGTCTCTTTAAGTCTTAATAGTTAGTTTAAAGTGAGAATTACAGATCCAAGGAGACCTTCGGGACATTGAATCTCCCAAAAAAATGGACGCTGATGTGTATTAACATTTTATACTAAAGGCTGATTACGTTGGAAATTATCTTTAGGGTTGATTCCATTGTTATTTCAGGAAAGATGATAAACAAATCGTTTGATTTTGCTTAAAATGTGAGAGTTAAATACTATCCCTCGTTGTATGCATTCTCTTAGAATGAGAAAATGTTTAAATCTATAAAATGAATTACGGTCAATTTCGGTACCCTTATTTGAATTAATTGCAGACTATCCGATTTAATCATCTCATAGATCCGATCATTCAACTGCATATTCAATGTGTTTCTGATCACTCCTATTTTCAGCTGGAAGCATATATTTGTGATGAACTTGGCCCTTTTTCCTTCAAAGGGAAACAGCGAGTGAAATATTCCCACATCATACTGTGGAAACGGGTTCGTTGTTTCGATTTATTTTCGGGCTTTGCCACATAAGAGTTCATTGCCGATGTCATGGTCGGATGGAATAATCGGCGGAGGATTGGTTTGACATATTGAAAGTGATTTAACGGAAGGAATAAATTCATGAATCTTCGCTTCTGACAGGAATCTCACAAGCAAACATTGTGCACAAAGTTAAAATGTACCTTTCTTGTGTGGTGATACACGCAGTAATAAATTAATCAATATAAAATCACGACTTGTATTGTATATAAATCAGAAATTCAGTAATGATTCTGACCTCCTGTTGTTTCAAATTCATAATCAGAGAGAATCACCGACAATATATCATTGATATTTAAGCAGCATTTTTGGATGATATTTCCTGCTATAATTTTATTCATAGATGGCATAATTTAAAGTATTCAGTAACAAATGATTACTAAGGATATAAAATGGTTCGAAGGAATAAACAAGTATCTAACCGTGGAGAATCACTCTTAATAAAATGCTACGCAACGCTAGTATTAAATTTAATCAGGGTACTAGTTACAGTTTTTATTATCACAATAATGTCCGATTATTAGACAATAGATTTATTTAGTATTATGTAGATAGATTATACATGTATTTAGTATTATGAAGATAGATTATACATAATATTTAGTATGGACCATGTGTAGTAATAATCTCCTAGTAAGCTCTTTGCACGAGAACGGATGCTCGCAAAGTTTGCGTTAACTTATAAGCTGACGATTCAAATGTACTCAAAAAGTGTAAATATAACTTTTAATTTCACCACAATCTCTTTGTTTGTGGAAAAAGGTGACGAAGTCGGATAGCGGTGAAGAACTTTAAGGGCTCTTTGAAAATGAAAAGGGATTAGTTTTATAGGTAATAAAGGTACATTTTCTGTAAAAGATATGAACCGTTAATGGCTGGCCCTAATGAAAATTGATAAATAGGCATAATATTGAATGTAAAAGTCTTTGTGTGAATCCTATGCACTGAGTTGCAAGCCTAAATCTAATTGCATGACCCGATTCACTTTTAGATGGAATTTCACTGACTTTAAATCAATCAGTCATTATATATTTCTGTACCATTATAATTTCACCATCTCGAAAAGCTTTTGAAACGTAAAAATCGATGGCAAGATTTTTTTCCAAGCTCACAGAAATACGCATGTGAACAAGATGCGCTTGAAATTTGTTGCAGAAATCTATGGTGATATACTCCCGCAGTTTGAAAGTGAATGATTCCAAGCGATACCCACATCACCGGTATCGTCATGTTTGCGGAAACGGAAGAGTTCCGTAAACCGTCGTCTGATTATGTTACGGAATTGAACTCTACAAACTGATCAGCAAATATTACAGTAATTAAAGAAATAATCAACTAGGTAAAGTAAGGAGAACAATTAAGCTTCCTGAGTCTAGGAAATAGCCGACAATATGTTGAGATACATATGGAAAATGTTGACATGATGAAAATGCATAGAGAACGTTATGTTAATTGTTCTTTGATTGAATCTTTGTGAGGAAGCACCAAGCAAAGGAATTCCCTTCCTTTAGTCATTAAATGAGTTGAACTTTTGCGTACAATTAATCACTGTATTTTCGATTATGCATCCAGGAAAGGAGCGAGATTGCAGCAAGTATAATTGTCAAAGAGGCCTTGTAAAACATTAATTAACGAGTTATTTTCTTTCGAACATGAACGGCAGTTATTATCATTCAAACTCATTTCCTCACTATCGCGGGTGTGGCTCTTCCAGTAGCGCTTTTGCCGATACTTAACAAATACGTTGGATGCAGATACTGTTATGGTGCTAAAGATATAATTGACCAAAAACATTGTGCGCGTACTCTATTTGAGAAAATATGTTTTCAATGAGTTAACTAGCGTGTTTAAGGAGAGAAGAGTATTGATTACAAAATTGAATTTTTCATTAAAAACAAATTCTTCGCAGTAGGAGGTCGCGCAGAATTGAAGGAAAATCCATGTTCTGCATCTATTTAGGGCATTTTAAGTTAGTTAGTAGTGTTAGTTTAGTAGTGCATAAAGTACTCGTAAACTTCCGCTAAGTACACGGAAGTTAAGTTTTTAAAGATATATCTTTAGCATATTAACCTTTTTAGGTAAGTAGTTTTATTTGTGAGCCTGTAATAATTCCATGTAGGAGACTATACAATTACTTGTACGATTAATAGTACTTATATTATTAAAGAGGCAATGAGAGTTTGTGTGCTAGGTTGTATAATTGATGGCGAAATAGAAAATACACTTTGAATTTAAGATAGAATATCTTGTCATTGGTAACTATGGAGTTATCAGCTAAAATATCTCGCGTATTTAAATGTTTGCTAATGAATTTAATTCGGGAAAAGATTCTCAGCGTAAAATATTCGCAATTAATAAGGTGTGAATTCCTTCGAATCGGTGAACGTCAAACATTACGAAAGTTGTATTGGATTCTACGTCTACAACAATTGAACATATAACATATTTTTACATAATAAATAATAGTAATGCTATATTTTTATGCTATAAACAAAAGATATTATTAAAAATATTTAAAAGTAATTTCAACATTTTGCAATGCATAAGAGTAAGGAATACCCGTAAGTAATGTCGTATCATATATAAATGTCAAGCCTCATATTTGCTTCATTTCCATTCGGCTCCAAACTTTTTCCTTTTTCTACCATTAAATATGCTGATTCTTCTTTGATTTTGACGAAATAAATTAGCCCAAGGACAAAACAAGCTGGTTAAGGTACACTGGAATATTAGAGCTATGTACACCATTTGTAATTTCACCGGTACAGTTATGATGCTTATTTATCATGTCAGATCAAACATATTTCATTGATGAGCATAATAAGCAGAGCTAATTGCAAACCGTAGCTGTTAATTGTTGAAGGAATGATCTTAAGTTTGGCCTTCTGATTTGAGATTGGGAATAAATTATTATATTCTTAACATTATTTTATGTATCGACCCAAAATTCCCAAAGAATGTTAATAGGAAACAATATTATCTCGTATTAAGAAAGTGCAATGGTCTTCAAGTGGGCGGGTTGTTTCTAAAATTCTAAGTTTGACAAATGCATCTCGTTTTGTGTCATCGGAGTCCGTAAACAACGTTTCAGGTCCAAGGCAGGAATGTTCATCCTATTTTCTATTTGTTTCTTACCTCACTTTTGTAGAACCTTCATTATAATTTAACTTTGTATAAGAGGCAAAAAGATGAAAATAGAACGCAAGTGTATATCTTATGTACTTCATTCCGAACGCTCTGGAATCAAACCTCGCGAATCAGATCTGAAACCTGAGCATTGATTTTTACTGCAGTTAATGAGAAAAAATACATAGTAAGCGTTTTTAAAGGTGGTTTCTACAATCTTCCTTAGATTTAGTTGAGCGGCTTGTGTAGATCAACCGTCGAGTTTAATATCTTAATTGTGGATAATCTGTTACATAGCATTGGTATGGAAACCACATTCATTTTCCAACCAAACCCGCATTAATGAAATCGGGCAAATGTCGTCGTTAACATAGCCAATGCAGCTCATGTCTAACTTTGATCTGGTTTTACGTGAATTCTCATTTTAATAACTGTACTTCCATTGCAAGTTATTGGATGAGAAGCCATTGATTGGACTTCTGTTGTAGAATCAAGGATTTGAGGAGAAAAATATCTTTTAGCCATACATAGGGCATATTATACGTACATACGTATATATTTTGCGCTAATTCCAGGTTCCATTATTTATTCAAATTTTAGAAAAATTCATCCGTAAACACGTGTTAGATAATTTAGAGTTCTAAATCAAACTCTTGAAATGATGCGTTCTGTTCTTTATTCGTTCACTTCCTCTAGGATTAGCTTGATTAGTCCTGATATCTCTACTTATCCTAACGAATTCTATGCAGTTCTTCCATTTTCCGCTATTTCTCCATCATCCACACTTTACGAAGATTCGTCCAATTCTTCAGCACGTTGCACGAACATTGTAACTAATAATGAAGGTTACCTTCGCTGACATTATTCTTCAACCGAAGTAGTTTTTATATTGATTAATTAATATTTTTGCTCATTGATCTTATTTAAGACTTTTATCATTTCTCCTAGATGCTTTAAAAGGATTCGGATGTAGGACTTTGATCATTCAGGAGCCGCTAAGGATAAAATGCCTCTTCAATTCATCCTATTCCATTTCTGCGATATTTAGCGCTAACTAAATACGCTTTAAAAGAAAAATAAAGTTGAATTCGTAGAGGCAGTGTGATATACTACATGATATCAGATTTTCGTCACAACTTGGGGATGCAAATCATAAACACCGTTTCATTATCATAGGATGTTTATACCGGAAGATTTAATGACATCTTTCACGAGATTTTAAAATAAAATAATTTCATTAATTCATAAGTTAGTTCAACAAGAGTTTATCTACAATTTTATGACACTTCTTATTGCCAGTTCAAATTAGCGAGTCTCTGTTCAACTCGAGGTAAAAATTGTTATGACGATTTGAAGCCAATTCATCGAGTTGCAGACAGAAAGCGCGGGAAGTAGTGTCGCAGTGAGCGATAAGGCCGATTGAGGTCGTCCGTAGGGAGAAAGCGTGGGTGAAGCGCTTCGCCCCACACTTCCCCAAAAAACGCTCCCCGTTAGATTCGTCCTACTCTACTTCCCGTCTCACACCACTCTCTCTCACCACCAAAGCATCCCAGTAATTTCCTTATTCGATCCTTTAAGTTTTCTCTTATTTACCCATCGTTTATAAATAGTTCGAAATTGAGAAGATTTTTCGGGCGTAGAAAGATTAAAGTTTGTATTTTGATCGAATGCGGAACTTGAAGTAACGGCTCTTTTCTTCCTTGGTTCTCTCGAGTTCAGCGATGATTCTCCTCGTTAAGGAACCCGGTCATGCGTAGTGTTTATAACTTTTCAACTTCTCTGTGACAACTATTTTATTGATTTACATGATTTTGGTGAGTAAAAACTAAAGATGAAGATAGATTTTGCGTGTTCCGAAGGTTCGCAAGGATCATCGAGAAATTAAAGCCTCACTTAGAAGCAAGAAAGAACGCAAAGCAACTTTAATCCGTAAAATAAATGGCGAAATACAAATGAGAGAATATTTTCTGTGTAAAGCCGCAATCTCAACAATGCTGTTTATTCGTTGCTGCAATGTGTCCGGTGCGACGAGTAAATAAACAAATCTTGATCCGCGTCTTCTTCGGCTATTCTTTGCGTCAAAAAAATACCTTAGAAGAGTACTCACGTGGATGAAGGGAATCATCCCATCCTATAATTTTACCTCGCGTAAGTTGATGTTCAATTTAAACCCTCTCTGAAGAACCATCTCCATTTCAACGGAAATAATCGCATAGATCGATTTATAAAGACAATGCGTATCTTCGTTCGTTCGTTTTCCTAAGTTCAATGAAAAGTCAAAGCCTTTATGGATCTTTCGTTGCAATGATTGTTCGAAAAAAGACTGTAAGTTCCGATGCAGTTGTGTCCAAATTGTTTTTGGGCAAAATTTCATTCTAACGCAGCTTATAATCGTCTGATAAAATATGACGTCATAAGCGTCGTGTACACGAAGAGAATTATTTCAATTTTTTAATTAAAGGTTGAATAATTGTTGATGTTACGATTGATTAATACGGAATGGAATTTAATTTCGATGTCATATAAATGCATTAATAATACAAAAGGCTCGTATGTAGTTTGTCGTTTGAATCTGCACATAAAATAACGATTTCATGCTTTAAATATTAATAATTTCATCATTTAGTTATTAAAAAAATTATTTGTAATTTCATAACCATTCGCAATATATGTATGTATATGTACAAGGGTTAAATGGAAGATAGGATTTTTTGTCCCAATTTCGCCCAATAAAGTCGTCAATAAATAAATAATAATTACATAACTATAATGAAAGTATTCCTCCGATTCACTCCCATCCAATTAATTCGAACTTCATTACTCAAATATTTGTGTGAAAATTCTGAGTAACGAAGTTAGAAAAACTAGGCGATGGAAAATATCCTTGCGTCTGCAGAAGAGCTATTATACAAAGGTTTCCGTTCCTTTCGCCTTTTGATATCATTCAATCATCTTTAGTTACTTCTTCCGTTAGCTGTTCACTTTTGCTGCAACGGCTCCCTCTCCTCTCGCTTTATTTAAACATTTTACTTTCATCTCCCCTCCGCTTCCTTTCAGATATGTAGGACAAATTTTAAGGACGCCGAGAAGATCCAATTCTCATTGAGCGCCCTTTATTATTCAAAGAGACCCCAATCTGCTGCTTTTGTTTCATCGGAGTGATGTTAAAGCCCTCGTTAATTACAAATGTTGGAATCGGAACAGATCGCCACTGTGATATATCGAGTGCACCCAAGTGCGAAAGGGGATTTGTTAACTCGGAATACATTATATCAGATTCTCAGTTGGCCTTCGCGAAATTATAATATCTGAGGTACAATTATAACGATTCAGCTCGAAATCGTACTTTCGTTTTAGAGCTGAACTTCATTACGTGGAAGTTTGTATTGTAAATGCATCTTATTAATGTTAAAGCGAGGTTTAATTGCAGTTATTTCCTTTTTAAATATTTGTTAACCTCGAGTGTGTGGATTTTAATATTAGTGCGGATGATATATATAAAATATCCAATTTCAAGAAGAAATTTACGGTACCAACATACTTTATTACGTGAGGATTTAAATTTTCTGCTGTTTTTATTGAATACATTTTTTGAGATCATGATGCAGACTTATGGAGGCCTAGAATCGACAGTTGCACTGTAGATGCCCACTTAATATGTTTTCAAAATGATTCATTAACTAGTGCTGTGTTGAGAATTTCAGCGTCTCCATATTATTTGCTACGAGTTGTCCTCTTCGTCATGCCGCCATTTTGTTACATCAATCACTCAACACTAAAATGTGATATTTTGCAGAATTTACATTCTTGCCGACTTGAATAAGACCTGACAGGTAGAATCCTAGTCAACCCTCGCCTCAGTAAATCACAACTTTCGTACAACGAATCGGCGATGAAATTGGCAGTCATTGTGGAAGTCATCTCTACCATCTTCGAAACAATCGAAAGAACCTCGCTATTTTTATGAGGCTGCCTTCACTCGATGACCATCGCGATTCCGTGGTTATTACCAACGGCACTCACGGGGTGCGAAAAATGAGCTGTTTTGATTTCAATTCAACAGGAAATGCCAGTCGGTGAAAGTTTTTAGGAAGCAGCTAAAAGCAGTCAGTTCCACGAATGAGTGTTCACAAATAACGGAACGGCGTAACTCTTACGAAATTGAGCTCATCAGATGGAAGTGTTTTAACATTCTTTGACGCTCGAGTTGGCGTAGTTATGGCCGTTTTGCAATTCAATTCACTCATGATGGACTATTTCGTCCTCTTTCTTAACAAATTGACTCCTCCGGTTACAATGTACTGTAAAACTTGTTCTTACAATAAGAAAATAGCATACCACATATATGAGATGGATTGATTTAATCTAAGAATTCAATGGGTGTGCAGAGGAAACGTTTGGTCCCTGATCAAGCCCCAATAAAAAATGAGGAAGAGGAATTGGACAATGAGACAAACAAGGAGTGGGTTAGGAACAAACGTGGTGAAATTAAGGAACGTAAACAAAGCAAATGGAGGCCAAATTACTGGCGAATTATTGTTACAGTCCAAGAGATATTCGCATATTTGGACCATCATTCATTACTATCCAGAATCCGCGTCCTGGTATTTATTATATGTACCCCTTGAAATTAATTGCAATCATATTTTGTGAGTCTGAATGTATCTGAATGCTTATGCTAGTGTTGCTAGTATTCACATACAAGAAATGTTAAGAACAATTTTATATTATAGTTTTACGAGGAGCAAATTATCCCGTCGTTTTAGGTGAGAGCATCTAATCGTTACAAATAGATAGCGAGAAAAGATGGGATCAGCAGACTTTGGAATCTTATATCTGCGATTGACAAAAATTGTATGGAGAAGGTTGTCTTTAACAAAATGAAAGATCCATGAGACGGGCAGTCAA
Organism: Sympetrum striolatum; assembly: GCA_947579665.1. Taxonomy (NCBI): domain Eukaryota; kingdom Metazoa; phylum Arthropoda; class Insecta; order Odonata; family Libellulidae; genus Sympetrum; species Sympetrum striolatum. The sequence goes on along the minus strand of OX388346.1, from coordinate 70,229,032 downwards.
TCGCCGTTTAGCCAACCAGCTTTCGATGCTAAATAGCGCTACTTGAGTGGGACCAATCATTTGGTTTGCTCTTCCGTCCCAGTGAAAGCGCTGGACTTTCCAGTTATTTGCAATGACTAATTCTGGCACTCCTCTTGAGAATGCATTTTGTCAGTGAATTTCCACGGAATTCCCGAAGAAGAGATGCCGAAGTATTTACCAGTGAATGCCAATCTCGCAGAGTTTCTCTTCCTACTGCATCATAAGCTTATACTTCTTTTATTTATTTATTTCTAAGGACTACAATTAGGCACCAAGCCAGGTCATTTTAATAGGAGGAGGTTTAAAATTATATAATCCACCTGATATTCACCCTAGTCGGGAGGAAAACCCCCCAAGACCTCCCGGAGGCAATGTGTTATACATATAATTACAAAATTTACAATAATATTTAAAAATTTACAACAGTCATTCAGTATTTAAAAAAAATACTACAGTAACTCAATAATTTAGTAGAGTTTTCATTCCTTCCAGTTAAGTTAGTTTTTACGTGTTTTTTAATCAATATAAGATTTCTCAAAGTATGTGCCATTTTAAGTAACGTGCGATGCATTTCTATTCGCTATAGCAAATAAATCAGGATTATTATAAAATAATCCTTTTCTACATTTAAGTTTTTAATTTTTGATATGAAAACCAAGAACTTGTACGACAATTCTGTTCTTGTCTAGTAATCTGTGCTGCATTTCTAAGGACTCAGTCTACTTGAATCCATTTTCCAAAACACCTGAGTTTAAGAATCAGTGGGTCAACGTGATTTGCAAGAATCAGTGGCCCAGTTTATAAGAATAGCTTTGGTTGCGGGGGATTTAGTAAACCGTTCTCCGAAGTGAATTTTAGGCGGTAAATTTTGCAGTTACTTTCTTTTCGCTGTGACCGAGGCTCAAATTCACATCGGATAGCCCCAAATACCTTTCAGAATGCATATTAAGTCTGGGGACTATTTAATACTATATTGCAAATACTAAGTGTGCATTTGATTGTGTGTTTATATGATTTTAAATTATATCATTGAAATTATTTTTAGTTATAGCAAATATTACGGAATGACATCAAACCCATTTTTCAAAGCTTTCGTAACCCTTTCGTGATTTTTTTAATTGTCGCATTTTTGCATTCACCGAATCTTCAGCGCTCTCTCAGTCATTCAAACTTCTGTAATTTTATGAAGCTGACAATCAAGGAAAATATCTCCGTAGTTGATGTTTTCTGGCACTTTTATTGAAAGACAAGCTCGTTCTATGTAATGACTACTGTCGTGTTACCTCTCTCTAAAACTGTTAATTCTGGGTCTCTCCTACGGATGAGGTGGGAATGAACTGATTTGCTTCTTGGATATGAGCATATTTGCTTCTTCAGAAACAGGAATGTATTGCAACATCCATGTTGAAAAATAAATAGAGCAATAAATCGAAAATAGGTAGAGTTTTAATATCAGTTCCTCCGTGCCACGTGATGAATACAGATTGACCGTCTCAATGTGACTCCATGATTATCCTCTAGCGCCGCCACGCAACGCGCTCAAATATTCTACTTACTGCGAATTTTGTTTCCGAAGTTCGACTTCGCCATGACACAAATATTACAAAATAAACTAAGGGAAGTGAATTTTGCACCATTGGTCCTTGGAATCGTGAATGCGTTTTTGTATAGGTGGAAAACATTCTTTTTATCTCTTGTATATGTTAATTAATCAGTCAACGAGCCTCTTGTGCAGACCTCCGCAGGCCCTCACGAAGCCCACTGCGATATAAATGATTCTCATTTACCAAAAATTATTATCATTTTAGTTTAAACTGATTGACAGTTATCAAAATTAGGTACTTGACAGGACGTTTTAAAAGTATCACTCTTGTTTAAGTCCGCATTAGAAAAGTTTTCTAATAAAATTATTATAAGCAATCACATTAATTATTTAATTTCGTTATTTGCTCAGATAATATTTAATTAAGGAAGTATGAAAAAAAAATATTTTATACATAGTCTGTGGGAGTGCTCAAAATTTCTTTAATTCCTTATTTGCATATTGTTTCTTTCATACCCACTAGTGCTGAATTTCAAGCTGTCACAACCTCCTCTATATTTTATTGATTGCTATATTCCTTATTCTATCTAACTGTAAGGTTACTGTCATTAAAATTACTATTGGGGCAGGCGATATTTTTTAGCACATTCGTGCGGCACTATCTTTTTATTAGTTCAATTCATTGGCCTTCATAGGAATGCAGTTCGGATTCTTCAACACCATAACCTTTTATTGCGAATCAAGAGACGTATTCCGAACCCAATGTACTCAGACATACGCTTTGTTATCTTTGAAACACATGGGATCACACGGCATATGACCACAGACAATAACGTTTTTAATCACGTCGAAATTGTTGGTATTCCTTACTGGTCTTCCGATGTAACACATCAGATAACGGCATCATAACGGCATGAAATATATCAATACACTATATATTTGCAATAAGTTAGGTCCAACTTGAATCCATCCCATAAAACATTAATGCACTGCGTAGTTCCGCTATAATCATTGGTCTTGCGCTCCAATCTAGGATATGTATCGAGCAGCTTATCGTCCCATTGAAAGACGATACGTTAATTAAAATTCAGTCGTGAGACTGTGTGATATGCAAGTGAGAATCTTTTCCTATCAAATGTCTTTCCTCTATTAGAAATATTTATTTGAAAAATATTCACCACGGATGAGGTATAGCCTTCTAGTTATTATAATGACAATTTCATGTTTTTCGCTCGTGTTGTTAAGTTCTGAATGTCTTCCGACATGTTCTATTCCATTATCTCTCTGTTTCCGAGTCCTGCAAATCTGTATTCCTTTTCTTGGAAAAAAAGAGAGAAAAATACGTCGCAATATAGTCATTTCGTTTGGGCCGAGGGATTTGAAATTCATCGTTGCGAATATGTTTGAGAAGCGTTGCAACACGAGCAACGTCCTTCGAAATGTATTCAGCTTGATTTTATCGCACTTTTTTAAAAATCGCCCGAGCTGAATTAATTTTCAGCCTAGTGAAAGATAGCCGTGAATTTTTAGAGCATTGCGGGCAAATTATGTGAAGAGTTTAAAGTGAAGGGCAACTGATATCCGCGAAATTTGGTCGCCATTTAAGTTGTTGGATTTGATCTTTACGGCTATTCTATTTCTTAACAATTGGCACGCAATAAAAATCTTCGATCCCTCGCTTTTGCAACACCTTCTTTGCCATGTGCTAATAATTTTAGGTATCCAATAAATCTCAAAGGATCTTGAGTCACAAGGCATAGCTTAAAATCATTTCATGGTCTGTGAATAAAGCGGTATGATATTTAATTTTTCAGAGAATACGACCCAAATGAGAATAGAAGAAGCCCATAGTCAAATTTCGGTCGTCATTTAGTAAATCTTTAAGTATTTGAAAGAATGAATTCAACGTTTCAATGAATTCTTAGCGGATTTTTCTAACCATGATAAGCCTATATTAATTTAAACGGAAAAAATCTTGCTTGCAAGTAATATTTGATGTAGTTTCATGCAAAGAAATAAGAATTTGACGAAAAAGAAAATACATTTATTAGTGTTGGCGCTTCGGAACAAAAAATATAATTTAAACCGAAAAGACTAAAGATATAGGATCATAAATTCCTGTTTCAAGGGAACTAAATTCTCTTCAATATAACAATATATAATTGCATATTTGTTTGTAGAAAAAGATGACTTAATTCATAACAGTTAATGCTGTATTTAAGGTATTTTAACATACATTTTAATAAAACCTTGATATATTGTGTAATTTTCCCTTCTAGATAAAATATATGTAGCTACTTCAACGAAGTTATTATCTCTCTGATCATTTACAATACTGGATAAATTATTTGGTTTATATAAATGATAATCACGTAATACGGAACCTCCATCTGTTACATCCTGGGTAGTTTTCGATTTCAACTAAATTGCTAATACTTCTCTTTTTAAACACGGGAAATAAATATACAAAGAATATATAAACAAAAACAGTGCTGGGTCGATTCCAGAAAGTTTGCTAAGGAGTCCATAAGAAGTAGACGTCTATTTGAATCCCTCGCAGTCTTCCTTTATACTAGAAAATTAGGTTATAATTGATGGTCGACTGGAGATGAGAATGAAAAACTCCAACGAAAGCTCTTAATATAATCATGGAATTGGTTGGGGAATCATGGTCCTAGTTTTCGACTTGAAGTTGCGAGATTTAAGCTGATGAGAATTTTAGCTCAGTTCAATGGTTGGATAATATTTGTCTTCTGTATAGGAAATAGTTTCAGCACTAGCGATTGCGATAAACAATTCAACACAAATTCGCGGCCGTTTGTACTTGATTCATAACGAGCCATATTTTCTAAAAGAAAACTTATCGTAGCACAGTCATATTTCGCCTTTTCGCGATCAAATTTGAAATTTCAGGATATTTATCTGTAGAGGGAGATTAATGAGAAAATTTTGGGAGACGATTATCTTTTGCATATGACGAATGGAATAAAGAAGATGAGTTTTTGTTAGTTTATACGCTTATTTTAGTTTATGTAACTCTCATGAAATGCTTGGAAGTAATGAAAGTCGATTTGGTCTATTTTTCGGCATTATGCCTTTATTTATAACTTTATATTCTACAATGGTTAATATTTCTAAGTATTTATAGTATAAATATGTTTAATGTCAGCTTTTGTTGATGCCGAATTCCTCTCCAAAAGAAAATATCCAGAGATTTCAGGAGCAAATAGAACAAATGGCGAAAAGTATTTGTCTTTGCTGCTGTCATTGCTAAAAATTGAAAATAGATGTATTTTGTTACTGTGATTTTATAGTCGTCATTGGCAAGTTGTTATTTCATACATTTTAACAATGTTCAATTTAATTCGGAATTAACATGGTATCAATCGTGCTTCCTTGCTGATGATATAATCGACAATATATAGAGAAGATGCATTACTTATTTGCCAATCAGACCTTCTGCATATAAGACCCAAATATTTACTATAGTAGATATATCTATTTAATACATTTTAATTCAGTTCCATCCTGATCGACGGAGAATATTCTTAGTCATAAAATAGTTAGCAAATAAACGATCCAACTGAGTATGTCTTGTATCTGCATGTTAGGAGAATGAACCACAATTTTTCTTAATCAGTTTCTTTTACGCAGTACTTACTATATAGCTATCATTGGCATACAGCATCATCTCATCACCAGGAAGACAGAATTAAATGTGAACCTATTTCTACACAGGAATTTCAATATACAATAATTCTAAAATTCTAATTTCAAGGACTATTTTCCTTTTCAAATAGCTCATTTATTTCATGTTGCTACAACAATGGACATGTTTTCTTAATAATTTCGAGCCAAAATATTGAGCTACTTAAAAGAATAATGAAATACTTCAAAGAATATGATTTTTAAAAAGTCATTATTTTACTGCATCGCATTCTTAACTCGGCTCAATGTTATGACTTTATTTTTTCCATGGACTTCACTAAATATACACTTGGAGATTATGATGAAAATCTCCATCTCTTAAATGTGATGCAAGATAAGTTCAGCGCTATTTTGCTCATAGTTTTCAAATGTTTAGAAAAAAGGGGCCACATCATCTAATGGACATGTTTCCTATTTTACTTTAAATTAGAATGAGAATAACAAAAATAATTTATGTTTGAAAGAGTATACATATGCCTCGGTCTCCCCTACAGCAAGGTCAGTGGTCCAGTATTCGGTTGTATTGTGTCAAGGATTGAATCTGGAGCCGTTTTAACGGTAACTATTTATCGTGCGACCTGTCTTATCAAAACAAAAATCGTTCCTATTAATCGTGTGACTTCGCTGTTGCCTATGCAGATTCAATATGTCGTGCGATGTATCTTCCAATTATATTTTTAGTCGATCGGCAAGGAATAGTAATTAGAGTAGTTTTTTATTTTATTAGTTATGCTTTATAGCAAAATTAGGTCTCGATTGAATCGATGGAGACACTGGATCTTGCCACGGAAAAAATTTTACTTATCGATCTGCTGCGAGAGTTCAGATATGAATTGCAGAACGTAAAAATGTCTTGGGAATTGATATTATCACGCACAAGTAATAAAAAATATAAGCAGCAATAAACTAGTATACCCTTGGAGAGAGGATATAAACTTAGAATTACTGATCAGTAATCCAACTTTTCTTTGAACTATACAAAATTTAACAAATGAAATTTATCGAAGCAGGATTTCGTCGTTCGGTGACTTCAACTCTTGACCCCTAACACTCCGATCCTAAAACTAAATATTACGCTGTTCTCAGATAACATAACGTTCCATTGGTATGTAATTTCACTTTCGTTTTGAATTGATATTTGTCAAATAACTGGAAATACTATTTGGTACTGGCAATGAATTCTAAAGCTCGTGAAATTTATTTCATTCGTCCGAATTCAATCTGGGTTAGATGGAAGAAGAGACTTATAAGTCTCAATCTCGCCCAAATAAAGACGATTTATTATTATTATCATTATTATTCAACGTTCATAGTTCCTTACCGTCACTTCTCCCAAAGGAGGAATGAAAAACAAAATTGGATGCAAAGCTAACACCGCAATGGATTCCATCTTCTGCAAAAGGCTCATTCTGAATACATAAGCTCGAAGAGTGGCACAAACAATGAATTCTGGAGTCACACGACTCTCATTTGCGAGATCCGAACTGAATCCATTACCCATTCATCCTCCAACTATCTAAGAGGCAATTGTTCGCTATTCTCAACAAAAACTTCTGCAGACAAGATCAATGTATATTAAATGGTTACTGAGGATGTAGGTTACTAAGAAACGATAGGCATTGTATCAATTAGAGAATTATTATGTCGCATGAATCCACCGAATGACACGATACTTTTAAATAATGACTTGGATAATACCACGCTGTTATTTATTTCAAAATTGTATATGCTAAATTGAGATTAATGATGACAAACCTTAAGCCTGTTTCTTTTAAGACAATATCTATTATTTAACGGTTAGTTTCGGCAAAGAGATTCGCATGACCGATTAGAAAGCGGTGACTTCTAATTCTTAATCAAACGAACGTTTTTCTCGCCGTACGGCGATAAAGTACACAAAAATCGACTCCATTAAACTGAGTCACTTCATAACGAAATTTGGAATTAAAAATGCACTGTGATCGGAATTTGTGCGAACGCATCCGTCTCAAAGTGGTCCTCTGTCCCGCTGACCCCATTCGTGGGTGCTATTTATCGGTGCTGCTTTGAGGAAGTGGAGGAAAACAAAGGAATGGGCGCTTCTCTCCCGATCTTCAAAACGATGCCTATGGGAGATTCCCAACCTCAAAATCTGGAATTTCTTACTTTTCCTTTGTTGGAGCGACGGTATTAGTACGTTGTAATATTTCTTTCTGGAAGAAGACAAGTCAAATTCGGATGATAACTTACGGATTTAAGATTCGTCCGCTATTTTAGAAACATTGCCGATAAATATGAATAATTTAATGTTTTCATTGGAGCGAGTTTGAGACTAATATGGCGCCTTCTACTCCTAATCCTCCGTCATTGAAGATTTAAAATAAAGTGATAGGTCTTCAGAATTAAAGAAAAGGCGACAACTATTTTGTAGACTTAAAAATTATCCAACTCGGTACCTAAGATTTAGTAAGACCCTTCAAGAAAACACCGCTAAGGTTGAGGATGGGATGTACTTGCAAAGTTTATTGGCAGTTGTGATTAATATTTAAAAAAATACAAAGTATACAGCAAACCCGAATGCGCAAAAGACGATATCAGTGAGTTGAGAGGAAGACGAAATAATACAAATATTAAAATGCTAGAGTATTAAAATTTACGGTCTGATATTTTTTTGCTCGAAGTTGGTAATTTCAACAGTCGCGGAGACTTAAACGATCGTCATGTTCAAAATCAGCGGACAGAAATCAGACAGACAGAAGCTGACAGGATCAGAAATAACAGGAAAATGCATCAAACTGCGGTTATGTTGAGATTATGAAATGTTCTGTATTGTTGTAGTGTGAACTTACTAGTATATGCTCAAATAATTGTGGAATTGTGTAATCATATTTATAAATAAAAAAAATTATAAGGTATTGGTAATTACAGTAATGTGATTTTTTCTTTTATTGGAATTATTAATTCATAGTATTATTTATGGATTGTATATTAATTTATTAATTGTATATTTTATATATTGAGATTAGCTGCCACCAGACTGCTGTCTAACTGCGGCGAAAATTGTAATAAATAATAATAAATACTCTTCTAAGCTAATTCATGGGTGATCCTACTTACTTCTCTGATTCTACTTTGTTTTGTCAGGATGATTGAATCTTTTCCTCTTCCGAATCATTTAGAATCAATGCTATTTCAGTATTCTTTCTTTCGAAATAGAACCTTCCATTAATTTGACATTTGAATTTATCTCCATTTCAAAACCTCGCCTCTTTCCGGAATGGTAAATATAAATCTGTTTCTTTGAATGGTAACTATAAATGTTTCTTACATCATCTTTTTCTCGATGAACACTCCTTTAAATCTACTCCTCTTAAAAATTTACTCCTTGTCTTTTTTAAGCGTTCTAGACTTGGTATTTCAGTAGTTTTACCAAGTATTTGCTTGTATTTTTTTAATTCTTGTCTCATTACGAAAGTTTGACGAGCTTTTATTAAGCGAAATCCTTTTTATGCTAATTTAATGGTAATATTTGACAAAGTTAGTCTAATCTAGTGAATATTCTGCTTCTCTATTATGTTATTTTCATGTTTTAAATTTTTATTTTTTTACTATTGATACATTTCCTGTTTTTACATTTGAAACTCATCTCGCAATTAGTTTTTATTTGTGAGATACTGATTTTTATGTAAATATGTCACACTTTTCTTTTCTATATACCTCTATCAAATATTCTTCTTGTCTTTTTTAACTCTATTAATCTACTTTCATCATCAAATTTAGCTATTTATCCGTAGGTTTCGCAGGTTTTTCACACTCCCCTTCTAGGGAGTGTTTTCCTGCAGTGGAAATTTTTCCTAAGCTCTTAGCTTATGTTATTTAATCCGCATAGTACTTTTTTTCTTTTGCAAGCTATCTATTTCCATTCATTTCTCATACGATGAAGGGTTAGATGTAAGAAGAGACTAGTCTCAATCTCGCCTTAATAAAGTCCTTTTATTATTATTATTATTATTATTAAATTGAAGATTTCATTCGAACACGAAGCGCAGACAGAAATACTTGGGATATTATGCCAGCTTTATCTATCAGTAACTACAGTAAATCTTTCTCCCCAAGCCGAAAAGCATACTTTCCATTTTGTATGGGGAATAATTCTTTTTTGCTATGACTACGAAATGCCATGTTTGCTATTCTTTGTAATGATGAAGTACGAAAATTATTTCAATCGAATTACGAAAATTATGAACATTTTATTTTTCTCTCATGAAGATTCTCAAAATACTCTTGCATTTACACTCCAATTTTAAATCATGCACAAATAATAGAAGCTTTCTTTCTTTGATTGAATTGCTAATTCTTGCATTATAAACAAATTATTTGCAAACAAGTTCACGTGCTTTTAAACTCTGCATTCCAAGCGAATATACTTCTTTACGTTCCTATTCACACCAATATTTATTCCTGTTAAACGATGGGGCAATGATTAGCTTATAAAAAGATTAAAAATATTTAAAATGACAATAAATAGAGCCTACTAATTAATTTCGGTTTAATTAAAAATTATTTACTCATAATGACCCAGTGAAAAATATTTATCGATGAGAATTAAGGCACATCACAACCTGATTTGAGCATCAAGTATACCTGGTAATCATACCAACTTGCAACGTATAGATTAAATAAAATTCTCTGCCGCTACGCCTGTGTTATTCTCAAGTTTGGGGAGAAATAGCGCGCATCGCATACGCGCCGTGTGCCACTCATTTCAACCTTTGTTGGAGGTTATTAGGTTGAGCATAAGTATAACCTTGATTTGTGGTGCGAACGAACCGCGAGATCGTCAATTAATGGAACGTACGATAAAGAGGAACAAGTCCACTCCGTTAGTAGTTTCATTCCTTCAGGGTTTGCGATGCTACTGGTTCGTCGTGCAATGCACAGATTCCAATGGCTCTGCTTAGTTTAGGATGAGCTGCCAACGTCCATCGACCTCTTCATGGATGTGAGAGCCATTCTTATAGCAGTACAATCGAGAATATCGCCGGAAAAGAATTATTTGAGTAAATTCATATTTTTCAATAAATGATGATCATCTCCAAGATAAGAAATTCGAAGAGGGAATAATAAAATACGGTATTTTGACAAATCAATCATAAAATAAAACTTAAATTATGTAAGAAAGTTAATAATTTTGCTACCAATGTGTGACTCATTATAAAATTACTTTATTGAACTTACAGTCAGATTCATCGAATAGCTTTGAAAGGACTAACACATAATGGATTACTTTTGCCTTTCACATTTTTAATTAAAGATTTTACGTTTTCTTCAGTATACGCTGTAAATCTCGTTAAGGCTTCCGTCTAAATTTCTAAAATCAATCCGTTTGGTACGATTCCATTGAGCCATTATCAATGAGTCGTGTTAAACTGTCTCATTGTGTATCGTTTCACTGTTTGGTGTTTCTTCAACAATGAATCCAACTTTAAATGAATAATTGCTGGATCATACATTTTATGACGGAATATATTATCCGTGTGGACTTCTAACATGAAATCGCCGCCATGAGAGAGGTTTCAATCCGTCCAGTTTCACTTTAAAATGTTTAACTTAACCTCATTGAATAAATTGTCTCTTAAAGGAAAATCCCGCTTTCTACAAAATATTCTGTATGTATCCCTCTCAAATATATTTTGTCTAGTTTAGAGTCCCCATTAGTAAAATGCAAATTTCGCAACTTCAGAATATATATTTAATATTACGCATTTTTGCTTATTTTAGTCGGAAAAAAATATACCACGTCAATGCTTCACCAAAAATAATATATGATAACGATATTATTGGATTTGTATGAATATATTTTTCAATGGCTTATGGATTTTAAGCTGAATTAATTTTCAATTTACACATAATTACCACAATGCTATTCGGGGAAGTACACTGGAGTTTTGGTTGGTTCGAATTCGATGAGGCTCCATTTTTCTTATATATAAGATATAACTAATGCCTACAATATGACGTTTGATGTGATCGACTACTACAACATTAATTTGTGGAAAGCTGTAATTACATCGATCACGAGAGAAAATGCACTAAGAATTTCAGTTTCATTGCAAATGCATTGACAAAAATTACTTTTCGGTGTAAGAAGAAGGCCTTTCCCAAATTCTTCTCCGCCTCTCCTTCATCCAAACTAGTGCAGACTATTCCTGGGATACCGTTTCACGTAATCTCTCACAAAACCTGCCGTTTGTAACGCAAATAATATTTTAAATTGGGATTTTATATTGCAAAATTAGAATACCCGTAGTAACTTGCAGGTTTCTACAAGCAAGTATCGTAATGATTGATATGTATGACAAATAATGTTTTGTACTTTGAACTTCCTTAAAAACAGCCATTCCGTACTCCATCACTCCCTTCTGCAACGCGTAAATCACATGCATTGGAGGAGATGTAACATATTCAATGTGGATATAACTTGGAGGACAATTCATTAATTGCCCGCTAATTTCTTCCGTTTAACTCATCTCCCAATAATGCTATTCCATCCCCTAAAAATTGACTTCCCCTTGAATTTCTGGGATGTTTTGGTCTGTTTCTTGGAATTTTTGACCTTGATAGAAGATAGAACTTTTGCCTTGAAACCAGTTATCGGCTATGTATAAACGAATGGGTAGACGCCGTCATACTCAGTGCAATTTACTCCGCTATGAAAGCAATGATCTTTTAAAGCAATTAGAAGTGAGAAAAGCGTCCTCCGGAAACCTTTGAAATATTTGTCCTAGCTTTACCGTAGAAAAATTTCTCGATTTCGATCTATTGAGATATGGTCCGTTGATTCTTGGACACCTTCTATCTAGCGCCCAAAATTAATTTAAATTGTAAAGAATTTCGACGTAATAGATGTATAAAGGTGAAAGGAAGAGTTCGTTGGATGAAAATCATGACGTTGTTATTCCATAGTATAGACATCGCTATTTTCTCGTGTCGATGTTATTAACGATATATCGCATTTCTCAATCACTTTGAACTTATTCAGCGACATCTTCATTCAGTTTCATATATCGTCTACCTCCATACAATCCTCGCTCTTTCTCTTTTATCTTTCGCCACGTTTATCTAGATTTTACTTGATTTTTCTTGGTGTATCTACTAATTTCAAATCCGTGCGTGTGTTCTACGAATCATATAACCGCTGGAGCATTCCAATAGCTTCACGAAAAGATCGCCTGCGCGACCAAGTGTCAATAGCGACTACTTTTTTACGTCTACTTCATCGTCCCTTCTCTCGTTTCGTACGTTTTGTAACATATTGGTCTATACCGTAATGTTCGCTTCGTATCCTCAGTCATTCGTGCGAAACGATATTTTATATTTTATAAAATAGACCTATTTTCTCTGAAAATTTCCCTTCTTATACATTCCCATCAATTGCGTTCGACGCAGTTTGCGTCATTTGTTTAGCTTATGCGTCTTAATCCATCTATGCCACCAGATGGACTCGGCAAAAGCCCTTTTTCTACGGAATTCCCACAAAGAAGGATATCGCCATCGGGATGACCGCTCGCAATAATCGTTTTAATCCAACCGCTAACCCACTGCTACACGAACCCAGTCCCAAAAGCCCTCTCGGCGGATGTAGGTAAGTGGGATGCAGCCTCAAAATCCCATTCCGTGCTCCCTCCTTCCCACGCGAGCATAACGGTTCTTCTCTGATTCCACGCTTCTTTGGCCGAGTGGGGCGCGTGGTATATCACGCTCTCCGATGGCTCCTCTTCAATCTTACGTTTATTGAAGTGAGGGAAGAAATTGGGACAGAGTACGTTATGTATGGCTAAAACACAATATCTCAATACCTTAAACAGCGGCGATACCTACGTTTTAAACGCCGACCAACCGAGTTTTCGAGAATTAGTCTGGAAATTTGAGACCCCTCACCCCTAGTTACATATATTCGTTCTTGATTCATCGATTATACTGTTCTACGTTCTCCGTTGTTACATAGTGGTGTAATTGAATTGTCTACACTGTCAATTACGACTCATCTCAATAATTCGAAATATTTTCAGTTGTGGTCGTACCGCCCCGAGATGATTCATCTAAATTGAAGATACGTCTTTTCTCTTCTCTACAGCATCATTTGAATGCAGCCATGCGCATTGAACGACCTTAGACACAAATATATCAATCAATTATTTCCTTCAACTTTCAAATTATAACCCTCCAAAACAACGCGAGTCGATTGATGTCATCTTCAGAGATTCATGTACTGCCAGAATTGGCTCCAAGTGAGAACATCTAATTACCGATGGATGCTTTTTGAAAAAATTATCAATTCAGGGTTTTTAGTGGAAGTAAATGAGTTTATAGTTCCAGAAAATAACGAACGCGATCTCTGACAAGAATTGACAAAACGTTAATTGGAAGAGATCGTAAAGGATTTCTGGTCGTTATTTCCGCAGTCTATTAGAGAGGTTAATGAGGTAGATTAGGTAGGGATGTTGGTGTTTCTACACCCTTTGCAATGGCCACTGACGGCTCGTGAGGTACAAATCCAAAACTACTGTATTGGAAACGTCGATCATTTCATAGAAATAACTCTTTATAAGTTCCCGGAATTCCATTGGGATTGGTTTTGTAGTGAAGTGGGAATTATTTTTTCTTCGTGAAGAAACAATTGTGATGACAGCATTCGTTTGTGGACTTGCTTATGGCATAAAAGTTAATCACCTGTTCATTGAGATGCACCGAGAGTCATACGAAGATGTAGATATTTCTTCTTTTAAAAATCAACAAAATAGTGGGCGTTTATTTTTATTTAAAGTGAAATAATCGCTTCGGAATCGTCCATAATTCATCCAATTTCCACCTAAAAGCTAAGTTTCTGACAGGTGACAAAAGTTTCTTTGCTGGACTTTCATTAATTGAACATTTTTTCGCTTTTATTTTTTCCATTCTCTGGTTTATTCCCATAAATCTATCTAAAGTTCATTTTATAATTAGCTGACGGAAATGTCATCAAGATTAATAATCTTCTCTTATATTTCCCTCCTTCATCAGCTATTGTGGGAAAGGAGAAAAAGAATACATGAGAAAAATCCACTGTATCTAAACTAAGTGTGGAATGCACTGTTCTGCATTCTTTTTATTCTCAGATTTCTTATTTTTAACTGCGAGTTGATATTCGACCTCCTTCGACTGTTTAGGACTGTAAAGGCAACGCAGTGACTCGTGCATTTTGGAGAGATTATTTCATTTGATCGATTTCTTGATTGTGGGTACTTATCGATACTGCGTACCTTGTGAAATATTGTAAAATAGTATTATCTCTTTGATTATTAGCAGTTCCAGTAACATTTTAAGGAACCAATTTTAGCTCTAATATTTCATGAAAATGTTATTCGTAAGTTAATATAATGTAATGCTTGGCCGACATAGGGACTAGTCAATGTAACTTAATACGACAATGTAAGAAATACTTATGTTGTACTTGAGACTACAGTTTGAGTACTAAAGTTTCCTTTCCCATCGAACCAATCTTCATTTTTTATAATTCTTTACTTTAAAGAGATAGGTGTGGATTGTAAACCGTGGTTTACCTGGTTGGTCCCACGATGTTTCGCATGTTATAATTAAGCTACCTTAGAGAACGTTTGCAATAACCTGGTATCTTTCTTCTCTCCATAGCAATCTACAATGTGGTGGCAGGCGGCATGAAGCCCCTGTCCCGTCTGCAAGTCATCGTCAGCACTCACTCCAGCAACTTCACCAGTGACCGCCACCTTTGTCCTCGAGGCAGATAGGCGAGACTGTCCGGGGGCCGGCTGCCATCGCCGCCGCCACCCCTGGATCCCCCGTGGCTCAGTCCGTCCGCGGCTGCCTCCCGCCCCCACCACCGCGCCATGAAGTTCGAGACAGACTGCGGCCCGGTGGATGCACTTTTGAGCTGCTGGGGCGGAGAGGCCACCGCCCACCACGGTCTTCTACTTGCTACTTCATCTTCCGGAGGCGAAGTACCTTCCGTTGGACAACTGGGTGGCGGCGGAGCAGGACAGACGAACGAAGAGGACCTCCAGCAACACCATTTACATTATTCTTTCGCGGAAGATTCGGGACAAGGGGACGTGAAAACGGAGAGTGACTGCGCCTCGGCAAAAGCTACGATGGACGTGCTAGATAGCTTGCTTCTAACCACATCTTCTTCTTCGCCACCGACCTCATCCTCTCCTGGCGGGGGGCAGTTTGCGGAACTTAAGCCCTTGCCTCCTTTCCACACGTACACAGCGTCATTAAACGGAATATACGCCCCTCAGCCTCCCAGACACCACGACCAAGCTCCCTCGCCCCACAGCACCCTCGATCCCAGATGTGGTGGGGAGGCGGAGGGTTCGGAAGACACCTACAAAGGCACGGAGGTATACTACAGCGAACCGGTCGTCGTGTCATCTTCTGGGGATCATCTCAAAGGAGTTTCCGTGGTAGAGGCGGACCAAGGGGTGGAGTATCTCCTGCCACCCGACATCGAAGACATCGCCGCGATTATCGGGAGTGCGATAGCGGACACCACCGTCCCCGGGGGCGGAGGTCAAGCGGCGACGCAGGTTTCCGCCAACGGTGGCGGTGGTGGGGGTTCCGACGGGTGGATGGACTTGGACGCGTGGATAGACACGGCGTGTGTGGTTACTTCGGGTGACCCCGGAGGCGGTAAAGCACCCACGGATGCCTTAAACGAACTAGCATCGCAGTTTGCAGCCGCGGCGGCTGCGGCTGCAGCGAATCAGCAACAGCAGCAGCATTCGATGGCTCCCACGTCCACGCTCCAATCTCTACTGACTCAGGGAGTCTCGCAGCACCAGCAACACCAGCAGCATCACGTGAGCTACCAGCAGCAGATGCAGTTACAACAACAGTCGAACCAGCAGCAGCAACACCAGATATCCGTACACAAGCAGCAGCGAGATTCCTACACCCAGCCCCACCATCACATGCCCCTCTTACAAAGCAGGTTGCAGAATGGCGCCCCAACAGTGGTAAAAATGGAGACGTTTCAGGTGGAATACGACCCTCCCCCTCTTTACCTGATGGGCAACGACATGGTGCCCCATACCACCCATGGAGGCAGCCCACCCGGATTGGTGCAGAGTACCACCGCCGAGAGTCCCACGGCACCTTCTTCGTCCTCCTCAGCTTCTCCCGGTAGGTTCCCCACGTCCCCGAGGAAATACGGGCGCGGTAACAGTCTAAAGGCGGCTGCCGGCTCGACCACTGCGGACTTCTCACTCTCGGATGCATCTGGAAATCCAGTGGAGCACCCTGCGGGCTCCTTTCCTCCTCCGGGAAAAAGCAAAAGCAAGAGCAGATCGAAGAGCGGAAAGGGGGGTCGAGGAAGTGGAGGAGGTCAGCCAGGAGGAGTACCGGAGGCAGACGGGGGTCTTGGGTCGTACCCAGACGGGGGCCTCGGGAAGGAGAAGCCGGTCCATCGATGCGGCATCTGCAACCGGGGGTTCCTCAACAAATCCAATATAAAGGTCCACCTCCGCACACACACCGGCGAAAAACCCTTCCGTTGCGACACTTGCGGGAAGGCCTTCCGACAAAAGGCGCACCTGATAAAGCACCAGCAGATACACAAAAGAGTGGGCAGAGACTGAAGTGCCACGCACGCTGTTTTACTTTTGTTTCCTCGCGCTGAAGGCGAGGCCGCACTTCGTCGTTTTCGGCAGTGATTCTACCGAAAATAAATCGGGTACGGGAGAGACGCAGTGACGTTGTTGTTAAATGTATAAATAGCTTCCTCCGAGTGTGGTGACGAAGGCTCGGTTCGATCTCCTACAAAAGGGCGACGGCGCCCTCTTAAGCCGATGATGGGACACGACCTCTTCGACTCTTTTTACTGGAATCGACTCAAAAGAAGTAGTCTTTTCACGAGTTTTTTTTAGCAGTGTATAAAGAAAAAGGTACCATTGTTTTGAAGACAAAAATATATTTTTTTACAAAAAAGAATCATTTGCGAAAGGTGGTTTACTGTTTTTATTGACACTGATATGTGCTTACGGCTGTTTTCATAAGCTAGAAATGTTTGAAAATTTAGCGAAAGCGTCCGCTAAGAATGCGGGCGAAGCCTCCCCAGCAGTAACCCCTTCCATCCATTGTTCTTTAATAAGTGTATCTCTTTTTTAATCCTCTCTTCTTCATCCCCTCATTTGTACATATATTCAACAAAACACATCTTCTTTCTTTACCTATTATCTGTTATTATTATTGTCTCATCATTATTTTTATTTTAATTATTGTAATAATTATTCAGTAATATTGTTCATCATCGTCAGAATCCTAACGAATGTTCTTCTGGTAGATTAAGACGGCTCTCGAGCGGGGACCTTCATTTCACTTCGTTTCCCCGCGCCATTTTGTGCTCACATATCGGCCCCGCGAGTCACTAGAATTTGGTGGCGGAGACTCATACCCTCAGACCCACTGAGATACGACGGTGGTTTCATTGGGGCAATTCCCCGAAAAAAGGCATGCAAAAACATACCTCCCCGTTTGATGCTACTAAAAAATATGTCAGTATTCTCCTAAATGTGTCTTATTGTGTACCCTTGTTATTCCATTTTTTTGTATAAAGATGTTTTGCTAGCTAAAAATATATATCTATCTGTGGTTGATACTCTTATTTGTTTTTTTTTTCTCTTGATCTCTGTCTCTTGAAATCTTTTAATTGGGATCCCTCGTCCGCGGACGATTAACCACTGGTATCCAAAGGAAGATGTCTTCACACTGCTGTCATCGTTCTTCAAAACACAACACGACACTTGCATTTCACTGAACAAAAAAAACACAAAAAAGTGATTCTTCATTGACTATGTCTTTCTTGTATTGGAGAAGGTTAATTTACTTCTTTGGATCTTATGCTGTAATGTTTTTTATTTTGCTTATATGGTGTGGTTTGATGTTTTTCATAGATGCGCGTCTATGATCCTAAGAAGGTCGCGAAATAGCTGATTCAGGACATTCTTTGGAAGCTTCCTTTCAACACAATGTTTTATTTCATATTTTGTATCGTTGATGCACAGGTAACATCAGAATTGTGCTGTCCCCCTCCTCACTCTTCTTTTCAGATGCTGTGACGTCAAAAGATGTAGCTAGGCAAGTGATTCTTATTCCGTGTTCATCATATGGCTACCTTCTCAGGGGAAGGTATCATGTGCATTCCAAACCATATTTTCTGTGTCTCTGTATTTCGGTTTCAACTTGCAAGCGACATCTGTTCATCAGTATTGGAGCATTAGATATGGGTCAAATGTCACGGTAAGAACCATCAATAAACTCTCCTTCAGAAGTCCAACCATACTGTACGTTGAAATCCTCATCAGTATTTTTGATAGTGCGAAGATGCGTAAATCCATCTGCTTTTTAGCTGCCCTCTTGCCGTTTTCGTCGTAATTTTCTTTTTAAGGTGAAATCGGAACGACGGCCACAGAGCAATCTGGGATTCGGAAAAAATCGTTGTAAAAACTACGGAAAAGTTTCATGGCCCAGCTGCTTCTGCTTTTCGAGGTTTCTGGTGTAACAAAATAGGTGGGGAATATATGAAAGTTTACCTCAGCTTCATTAAAACAGATTTCTGAGATCATGGGCTCGCCCTTCTTACTTTCCGAGTCATCTCAATCACTTTAGGCCTTACAAACTCATTGTTGCTATAGTAAAATAATATTCAATTTTAAGTGCGGAAGCTGAAGAAATTATAACATTTCCCTCTCACTTGTTTATTGCCAGCAATTTCAAAGGCGATCATCACAATTATCTTCAGTCCAAACGAGAACTTCATACCGTAGTTCGATCTTGAAACTAATCGACGTCCGATAGGAGAAATGTTTTAGCTGGATCTGCGATTTGGAGGAGAAGAAGAAGGAAGGAATTCCCGTTTCGAAGAAGGATGGACGCGTGAAAACGAATAGCAAAATTAAAAGCGGAATGCGATGTAAACAAGGAAGGCGCGACCTTGGGCTAACATCCGCATCCGATTTTCAGTTCCTTTTTTCCGAGACAATGGCGGGGCGAAATGGGGCGCGCGAGTGTGTCAGTGGGGTGGCCTCACGGATTTGCCCCCGCCCCCCGCTGACCTTGTTCCGTGACACACTTCCAAGGACGATGCTCTCCTTTCGCCCCTCCGGAGGACGAGTCGCCGATCATTAAATTATAGCTGCACATGGAAATACACAAAACTGGGATTCCATTTTTCGGTTTCTCAGCCTCTGTTCCTTCCTCCACTGGAAGATCCGGGACCCCAATTATTTGCGGACTCTCGATTGGACCGCCGCTGAGGAACAATAGTAGTTCTTGGTCGAGACTAAGGTTTCTTCGATTTGAGTAATAAGTCGCAGAGAAATACCAGTTTGCAGGTTTTAACAATTAGGC
Source organism: Sympetrum striolatum (assembly GCA_947579665.1). NCBI lineage: Eukaryota > Metazoa > Arthropoda > Insecta > Odonata > Libellulidae > Sympetrum > Sympetrum striolatum. The sequence goes on along the minus strand of OX388346.1, from coordinate 70,209,357 downwards.
TTCCACTTAGACATGTGTTTCAAGAATCCCTGCGTCGGTTATGCATAAAGTATTGCAGTGATCTTATTTAGGTTGCGTTTCCATCCATTACTGCAATAGTGATGAATGCTTCTAGTAATCAGGCAGCCTCACAGAGTCAATTTAATTTTGAACTGTTGTAGTTCGTAATTAGACGTCCTCTTAAATATCGCGACCTGAATCGTGTACTCACTGTCTGAAGCCGACCCTGGTCAGAAATTAATGTCAGTTAAAGATAAAGTTGTAAATGTTTTGTTGACTTTTACTTCTCAACTAAGTTTGGAAGGCTCCCAAACACAAACAGCGTTGGGAGGGAGTTTTGGGGAATAGATGAATATTTAAGCATCCCAAAACTTTCTACGCCCTTAGTTCGTCATCTGTGGTCCTGATCATCCCTATATCACCATCCTCAATATTTTAGCGGCAAATGTGAAGATTGTTATTTAAACCATTCTCTAGAACACACAAAAGAGCCAAATATATAAGGTTGAGCATAAATTTTAACTTCATAAATCAGTAAATTAGTGTGGCCCAAGTATGATGTGGTTTCCTGTGTTGAGTTGTAATGATTGCGTTGCTCTGATGTTGGTGGGACTGATGACACCAAGGAAATAAAATACCCCCAATTGCCACAATTAGGAAATGATAGTTATCTTTATGGGATCGAATACCAAACTTGTGAAGAAACTTTTTAATTCTTGAACGAGGAGTCAAGCTGAGAACCATCATTTCTTTTCCCTTTGAACTGCAATCAAACGTTTTACCAAATTGAACATGCTTTACCTAATACGCGCTAATCGCGAAGAATTATAATGAACTTTCAGAATTTACGTCCATCCGCTCTAATCTCACCATTTCTTCAATATCGAGTGTTACTTTAAATTTTTATAGAAATCACGGTATTGATGAAATACTCAAAATAAACCATCTGAATATTATTGATTATTTATTAATTTTATATATCAATTAATAGTTGAATGGCCGTAACAAAGATTAAATTGTAAAAATCGGTTCGGTTTCGGTCGACGGAGTGATACTTCCGAATCCTATTTCTTTTCGTGGAACTGAAAATGATTTGCGAATTCCTCAGTTTTAGTTGGAGGAGGCACCAAAAGCAAACCATCTTTAAAATCCATCGTAATGCTCGATCTCCAAGTTGTGTCTCGAAAAATTAAGACCTGGAAACGCACATTAGCATTTTCAAATATATTTCAATTATGTCGGTGAAATATTACGAAGTACTAAGGGTTAAAATAAACTTTCGAATAAGATCCCGGCAATATCCACTCTCGTATTATAATAGACGGTCCATTTTGTCAATAAATTCTCGAATTCAGTATCAGATGAAGAGTATGAATCCTATACATAATATAATGGACTCCATTTAAAATTCACTATTCGGCATTTCCGATGATTTCTTCCTTTTTTATTTTCTCGACTTACGTTTTAGTAATCGACGGATAACATGACCTAAAACGTGTAATATTCTTAATAAAAGAAAATGTGAAATTGCAGTCTGTTTACGAACAACTTCTCATACACTCAGGTGACCTTTGATTTCTTCCTGTAAGTATTACATCCACTTTCCATCAACTCAATCGTTGAAGCTCCATCAAGCCTCTTTGACATTTCCCCTATGCGTTTTCAGATGCAGACATTGGATACTTTCGCTATGCTTAGTAGAAAGTATAAAAGTTAAGTTAACTCTTAGAAAAATTTCCCCCTATTTCAGTATCTTAAATAATGATCTTTTAACCTTACCTCGCGGCAAAAATTAATGCCGATATCTCGCGTGAATTTCTCTTTTTCATCTCATTCTGTTCGTTAGCTCCCTGTTTCAAAGTTACAACCCTCAATTCTTAAGGAGTATAATCGAGAAAGAACTGAATTCGTCTTTTATTAATGCAATGTGCCTCGCGTTATGAATCAATGGGTACTTTTGGTAGTTTATAATATACATTTCGGGTAATTTGGGAATGTGTTCATCTAAACTTCCTCACAATCGATGAATTAGTCAGCAATTCCATCACATCAAATTACCGAACAGTAAAAACCTCTTTCATTTCCCGGTGACATTTGAAATTCACGATTTCAGAGATAAAAGAGGCATCTCAATGAGATTTCCTTATTTTTGAATTTCAATTCACCTTCCCTTATATCTGCTACTTAACTAAATACTTAACAAACGTGCTCTTTCATAGTTGACCCCAAAATGTTTGTTAAAGAATTTCTTTTTCAACATATCTCTTTATGATTCGATCCTAGGTTTTTCTGTAATAACTGGACCACAATTATGTGAAATAATTTATTTCATTTTAGTGATAGGACTTTAAAGGTGCAAATTTTCAAGAACGAATCGCCAGAGATATTAATTAAAAATGTTTAGCTTACCGCTTTTAATCTTACCGTATTAATACATAAATAATTGAAATCCATACGAACTGCTTAGAGCTAAATCATAATCACAAGCAGAAAAATACACCAAACTCGTGTCTAATTTGACAATGTTTTTTCGCTGAATTAAATTTCGACCGATTCGCGAGTTACTTCCGTAAATAATCTTATTTTTTTACTGAGAACAAATTTTGAAATTCAGTATTTTTCAGCTCCCCCAATTACTATAACAATAATGAAGGCTAATGATTGCGTTCTCCAAGCTCTGTAACTGCGTAGATAAATGAGTAATTATAGTCCTTCAATCAGTGATGCAAATCTAATTTGTGGATAAGATATCTCCTGCTTGTAATATCGATAGAAAATTATAAGTTCAATCGCTCGATGGAATTCCCTCCGTTTTAATGCAAATCAATGACACAATTAAACATGAAGAATGAGAGACAAAACAGTACTGAATAATACACTATTATCATCGATTATTCAACTACCATCTAGATTAAATATCTGCAGAATATTTTTATTAAATGTTTTTAATAATTGTATTTCATTTGATTAGTTTTTAACTCCTTTTCTTCCATTCCAATTTCCAGCGAAGTTGAGTTGTTTGATTTAGATCGTAGTTATGGCGTAGTTCAAATTATTCTCGGTTGAATAATTCAAAATTTTATTCTATTACGTGACATGTTGAGATCCGTATTTAAATAATAGGATGAGATGAATCCATTGACTTAATTATGAAATTTTAATCTGCATAACCCTGCATACTCATATCTCATGTTAAATTCGTGAAACAAAAAAACTACCGTTCGAAGTTTCCAGTTATCATTAAAACATAAAATTTATTAATGCGGGAAAAATATGTATCAATATTTTTTTTTCTGGCAACAATCAAAATCTTTTTTAATACATTAGAAAATGAAATATAGTTTCAATTGTGGATTTTCTTTCAAAGCGAGAGCGATTCAATTGCTAGTTATTGAAGAGTCTAACGGTTAACTTGCTTTTTGAATTGACGAGATCTTTAAGAGTAGGTTTATGATTTACCACGAATCAAGTGTAAGCCGATCATTTATGTTTTGGGAGAACGTTTCACAATTACCCTGCGAAATAATTTCTTCCGTTCCCGGTCGGTGTTCACTTCATATGAGGGGACTTAAAAAGGTTCCTACCTCATTAGATGGCATCCAAATAAAGTACGCAAAAATATGTAGAATTACTCCACATTTTAATGTCATGTCATATTATTCAATCGTTATCATTAAATTAAAGATGCATTAAGTAAATGTGTTTCCTGCTATCGAATTGTATGACCATCAGACGTGAGACAGCTCCTCGACAGCGTGACATTGCTTTCTACTTGATTTTAATTTACGTAATCTAATTCGAATTTCTTATTTCTGTAAATTCAACTATGAAAAAAAAACACTTGGGTCCAATTTTAGGTTTTAATTTTGGATTGGATTTCAATTGGATTCAATCTTGGATTCCAAGTTCTCCGATATATCGTATACCTTATCAACTAATGCCAAGCCATTCAAATGCATCATGGTGGAGTGAGTTAGTTAGTTGGACCCTTTATTGGCGAGGTTAGGCCCAGGTGGGCCTCTCTTACACCTAACCTCATATGTCGATTAAATTTATAGTTAACTTATTAAAAAAAATACGAAAAGAAAGAGTTGGGTGTGAAAAAAAATCTTTGCTACTGGAGATTGACAAAGAAAACACCCACGAAGAAGGGGGGGTGAAAGAAACCCGCGAAAACACAGTAATAAAAATAAATACAATAATATTGATCCTATCCCAAGGTTCCGGGTTCGAGTTCTGGCTAATCGTATTTTCCTCTTTAGGGAATGGGTATGTGTGTCTGTCCATTGTCTCATTCCCCCGCTGTATTAATCTAGTAGATGGATGATTTTGGGTGAAAATAAATAAAGAAGTGTATTCGAGAATATCCTCATTAGGGAAGCTTAGATCCTTCAAGTTATTAGAACGGTTTCATAGGTCATACACATCCATAATGCGTACAAATATTATCCTTCCCTCGATACTCGAGCTTGTGAAAAACTTCAGTATGTTTTACTCAAAGGATTCGTAAAAAAATCAATTATTCTTATTGCGCTTGATTTTCATTTCAGCTGTGATTTGAAACATAAAGATGTAATTAAATTCTATCGAATACACGCATTTTCCTTCTTCGAGGAACTGACGAAGGGACTCTTTATGAGAGTAGTAAATGAAATCCTCGCTTCGGGAGATTTCAACGGTTGGCGGCAAGGAAATATTTCCAAGGTACTTGGAAACACCTATAGAGGTCAGCAGCTTCTGGTAAGAAGGAAGGACTCGTCCCTTCGGTTTGGCGGTAAAATTCAATGTTACACCTGCTCCTCCTGAACGGTCTTCTTGATTCTTATGTGATCTGTTCGGAAAGTCTACATAAATAAACCCGAATTTTGCGTAGTCCATAATTCTCTACCATCAGTTACAGCTTTTAGGGGGGATTGAAGCAAGAGGCTATTGCAGAGAAAACAGAAATATTTTTTTCAAACAGAACATTTTCCTCCCAAAGAAAATGAGTGAGCTATATCGATGTATCCTGAATATCTCTTCTAGTAAAATCACTCATACAACAAGATAATGTTTATAGATCCTAAAAAAAATCATACGTTTTCCTTTCAGTAAGTACACCGAAGGTCACATTCATTTCACAGCACTCCTGTGAGGAAAGCATAGTTCTCCGATGGTCTCATTTCACAATTTACTTCGTCAACTCATGAGACACCTTTTAACCATTCAACGATAAGACACTCATTTTCTATGCACGAATCTATCATCTTTCGTTAGATCTAAACTCTTCTTAAATTTGACTTAATAGCAATTTCAGTAACGTTCTCACCATCAGGTAATTCACTAAGTCAGTTTTGATCCACTTACGATTTTACTGATTTATTTCCGATCACCTAGGACAAATAAATTTATAAATGTAACACTATTTTGTGATTTTTTATACTATTTTGGTCTTCTAGGTCCCTAAGGAGTGATGACTCGCAAAACCATTCTAATATTTCCTCTAATGACCGAAAACGAAAACGTTTCATCGCATTTTCCAGGAATTCGATGATTAATATAAGAAGTAGTAGGTCTCATTTTTGGGGAAATCTGATGATTTGCTAAGTTCGAAAGCTGTGTAAATAATAGTTGTCTAGTTTTAAGCTCGATTGAGGATTTGCTTCAACATAAATTCGCCCGAATACACTTAATACATACATTAGATTGACGGAGAAAACATCTAACGCTTTCCATTGGCTCTCAGATAGCAATGTGCTTATTGCTCGAGCTCGAGCTTCGAGTCCCGCCGTATGGGATTTGCCAGTTAGGACATTGTTGTGAGTGTTTTCGTGAACAGGCATTGAAATGTACGTACTCAGTGCTTTTCATTGAAGAAATAACATTTCATACGACGTATCACCTTTATACGAACAAGATGTTTATACGAGCAATATGTTTACGACGAAATGTAAATAAAAGTATTTTAATTAGTATCTCCTGTGATCAGAATACAAGAAAAGAAGCAACCATAATTCCCACAATTCATTGGAAGGAGGGAAAATGGGTGCTTACACTACTGCTCTGTATACTCATTACTAAGGTTAAGTATAACTTACGTAAGTATTTATTTAATTGTGTGAATGCTAAACAAATTACAAAATGAACTACACATAATAGCATTCAGAATGGGAAAAATATATGGAAGCCAAAGTCTCAGCTAACGCTGGAAAGAAATCGATTTAGCGGTACCGAAATACAGCTCAGAGGAATCACAGACTCCGTTCTTCACAAAACTCTTTGATTTATCTTAATATGATCGATGAAATTCTGGAAAAAACACATTCCAAGCAATGGATGTAATACACCTGAGCATTCCTCAGCTTCACTAAAACTGAAAATTCACTCTTGAATTTATCCAAACTTATTTAGGTGACCAAATAACAGCATAAAGAAAATGAGAGTAGCCAAGGAGATTTAGAACTCTAATGAAATCCAACTTACAAATAGGCTCATACATTAAAGATATCTAAATTAAGAAGAGTCAATTAAAATTTGAAGAAGTGCTATATCATCATGAAATCCCACAGCACAGGTAAATGCAGGATGTTGTGGCAGTCGGTATAATTAATTTAGAATACATTCAAAATATAAATAATATAAATGAGAATTCACACAACGCCTAAAACTAAATAGCTGTTAGTTAGAATACATATTGTAAGAGTCATTAATGTGCAAACAGTGAGTCGCAAGACCTTTGGTCTTTTTGAAACATTTTCAGACTTAAACTACAAAATATACATTTATGTCTCGCAATCTACAACATAGATGTAAACTAATATTTTACGTGAACACTACTTCTTGGTAATGTTTTATTCAAACCGAATAATTTAAATTCTAAAACAGAGTTTAAAGAACAAAGAGTACTATAAGACTGATTGCGATCATTTTCGACTGCCTTTCAAAAACTGGATGTTGGATGTTGAAGACGTCCTGTGGGACTTTCGGACGCTTGATGCGTAAATCTTCGTAAAATCAGGTAAAGAAGACAGCGCCAAATATGAGAATTGAGAAACGTTGAGCTTATAATGCATGGGATTGATCAAGCAATTTTTCCAATCTGACACATTGGAAAGTTTCCCGGTAACCCTCGATTTGAACGAGGAGCGGTAAGTATCTACAAAAGATTCTCTTTCAAATTATCAAGAATATTTATCAATCAAATCGTGATATTTGCAATTACCAATACACATGAACAAAACGAAAATTATTTACTTTTGGGAAAAAATACCAATTTTCTAAGAGCTGATTCTCGAAAATTTCTGGACAAACGGAACTGATTTTTCACTTGAGTTTTAGGAAATTTTATTTTCTTTAAAATATATATTCACAACATCTCCTGTAGAAAGCATACTTTAGAAAATAATGAAAAAACCTAAAAAAGTACATAGATTTCAATGGTATTGATTAATGGTAAAATTGCGATTATTACAACAATGCACCAGAGATAATTGACCTCTTTTCAGCTACCTGGTGTTTGGTTCGATTCTCATAAATCCTGGTTCCCACTGTTTTTAAACTTCGTTTCCATGAATGAAAGGATCGATTTAATTGTTTTTTTTTTTTTCTATTCTGTTGCGAAAATTAAATTAAAAAGAGACATCGTAGTAGCTTGGAACGAGTTTCGTGAAAGAGGAATTCTGATACCGATTCTATTCTATATATGTAGTTGATCTTAGTACATACATGTTTGCAACAAATCATGAGAAATTTTACAAGATGGAAATTTTTTTGGATAACTTTACCATTGAGCAAAGCTAAGATGAAATATAGTTAGATTCCCTTCTGCACAAATGAGACTATATATAATACCACTTTTATTTTTCCCGTTGAGAATCTATTTAATCTGGTTCTATACGTAAGTGTGAAGTAATGTAGCTCTGCACTTCATAATTTATGTGTACATGTGAAAGTTTGTGAGATCATTAATACAAAAGGTGGGATGGATCCTCTCCGTCTCCACTATTAGATAACAAATCTGATGTGGCCATCACGCATGACTTACTCGATATTTATTAAAAACAGAAGCCTATGCCGGTAATATATAAATAACTCCAAATCAATGAGTGTCACAGAAAAATGTTTCAAAAAAAAGTTGTAGGAAAATACATTATCTATAACTTTTGTACAAATTGTATATATATGTACATAACGTTTTGTCAAAGATATATATGAAAAACTACGATTGTTGGATAAAAAGCAACTTACGGTTAGCGAGTATTCACTAATAACTCCTAAACAATCAGGGTTACGAAAAAATGTTTCAAACAAAAGTTGTAGTAATATACATTATCTACAACTTTTGTATGTAATTGTATATACCTACATTGCATTTTAACAGAGATATGTATGAAAAACTTCCATTTCTGGATAAACAACAACTTTCGGTTAACCATTATTAACTAATAAATCCTAAATAATCAGTGTTACGAAAAAATGTTTAAAAAAAATTGTAAACAGGTCCATTATCTTTATCTTTTGTAAATAATTGTATATACCTAAATTGCATTTTGACAGAGATATTTAAGAAACAAAACTTTGTTCCGGTTAAACCGCAACTTCCGGTTGAGCGATATTCATCAAACACTAATCATCTCTTGGAATTGTTAGGAAAATACTACATATGAATTTTGGAAATGATCGGATAATCACTTTTTAAGATAGAGCGCCCACAAACTTTTTAACCACAGACTGACATGTTCGGGAAAATAGCGAAAATGAACTCTATGGGCCCCAAAACATCTATTTCCGTTGAAATCTGGAGGTCTAATTTTTTTGCGAATACAATACTTTCTTTATACTACGTATAGGGAGAAAGTAAAAATATCAAGGTTGGTAATATGAAGTATAAAAGTTTTCATCCTTAACCCTTAACCAGTGACGTGCGGTCTGAGAGACCGCAGCGATTTTTTTATTGTAAATAAAAAAATTATTTCATTTTTAACAAATCTGTAACTTATGGTACCTTCTTAGATACCTTTACATAGTATATAGAATGCTTCGAATTTCTTTTATCTTTCTTGGATTTCTAACAAGTTGCGATTAAATTTCATGCGCGGTCTGAGAGACCGCACGTCACTAATTCGGGAAAACTCAATTCGTAATATGGGTGAATATTATTACGGAGGCTTAAAATATTCATCTTTATTTATTATATTTGTTTATTATTTTCACATTTCTTTGTTATTACTATTTGAAAAGCATAAATTAGGCAAAATATATGGATTTTATGATAGTAGGCTAATGTTAAGGTCGTCCAAAAGAATACATTGTTTTGGTTAGTTTATTATATCAACTCCAACAATAAAAATCTGTTTGGAAAAATATTAAATCATACATGCATTAAAACACCGTATGTGTATGGAACCGAATATTTCGTCTTTATATTTCGCTGTGATTCTGACCCTAGAATGTTACTTACTACGGATGCGACCGAAGTGGCGGCAAACTCAGAATAACGAAATCCTGCGAGAATTTCTCTTTGTTGCCACTACTCATTTGTCCCTTTAGTGAAGCATGTTGTAACCGGAATATGGACCCCCAATGGAAAGGGTGGAGTGATCCTGGGGAAAACCCGAGGCGAATGTTCGAGCAGTACATGACCAAATATATCTTTGTTGTAAAATAATTTGCAAATATGGCCGCAGAAAAACCAATTGCCTGGGAAAATAAGAGCAGGTAACATATTGTCTGTCGGTGAGAGATCATCATACGGAGCTAGTACGGAGGAAAATTTAAAAGTGAGATTGAGGAGGATAACATTATTGTTAGTGATCACAATACGGATTCCGATGAGAATGAAGAAGATGATGACGAGGAAGTAAGTGTCTCAGTGAATCAGATTTCTAAGTTAGTTGGATATTATTTTGGAAAAAATCTCTATAAAAGGAGTTCTAAAGAGACAAAGAGAAACGTTTGCACTCGTCTGCATAACAAAACCAGGTTTGAAGCAATCTGTTATACCTCTAGATAGGGAATGCAACCTATACATTTTTGTTCGCTTATTTTTGACAACGATATAATAAATTTGATTTTGTGTTGGACAAATGTCAAACTTCGTTAAGAGAAGTATACCAGAAACAGTGGCCTGAAATCCAAGATTTAGATTATGTTGAATTAAGAGCTTTACTTGGGTTAATAATATATTCGGCAATATTTAAATCTAACGATGAAGATATTAGTAGTACTTTTGCTGCAGATGGCATGGGAAAGGAAATTTTTCGTTTAGTAATGTATGGACAACGATTTGCTGTTCTCCTTTTACGTCTTCGGTTTGATAACCATGAAGACCGAATCGTCTGGTACGAAAGTGACCCAGTTGCACCAATTTCTGATTTGTTAAATCATTTCGTAAAAAAATCTCATTGTTGCTATTCACTGGGCACAACAACTTGTATTGACGAAATGTTAATTGCCTTCAGGGGTCGGTGCCGATTTAAAATGTACATCCAGAGTAAGCCAGCTAAGTATGGCCTCAAAATGATGTGTTTGACGGATACATCGAATAGTTATTTGTATAACGCCTGTTTGTACGCCGGAAAAATACCAACGGAATAGGTCTTTCAGAGGAAGACAAAAAGACTTCGAAACCTACACAATCATTTCTGCGTCTCTCTGAGCCAATATTTCATTCTAATTGAAATATTACAGCTGATAATTGGTTCACTTCAATTGAACTGGTTGAGAAGTTGAGGGTGACAGGACTGACCTATGTCGGGACGATAAGAAAAAATTAAAGGGAAATATCCAATGAGTTCGGGCCTTCAAAAGAAGGCACAAAAGGGTCCTCGTTGTATGGATATACGGCAACATGACTCTAGTTCCTCATGTGCCAAAGAGAAACAGGACTCTTTGGTTGGTGTTGTCAATGCACCACAGAGAGCACTGATGACGTGACAATGAAATCTGAACTTATAGCTTTCTATAATTCAATCAAGGGTGGAGTAGATACACTACATAAAATGTGCAGCAGCTACTCATCTAGTCGAAGAACAAGGAGATGGCCAATGGCAGTGTTTCTTAGGATTTTAGACATTTCATTGGTGAATTCTTTTGTGTTCCAGCAGTCTCTAAAAGACAAGAAGTATCTGAATAGGTACTATTTTATTAAATGCATTGCAGCGGAGTTAGTAAGGCCATAATTAAAGAGGATAATGTCAAACAGCAAGATTCCCATACAATTAAGAGCCAATATAGGCCGAATTCTGAACCTAACAGTTGAAAAACCTCAAAATTTCGAAGATAAACTAGAGAAGCGGAGGACTTGCCGACTTTGCCCTCCATGCAAAAAACGAAAAACCTCCTTCTGTTGGTCCAAATGTAGACAACCAGTTTTTTTATAATGCACAAAAAAAATTTGCAAGAGCTGTGCTTCTATGGAGGGGTAGGACATTTTTCACGAAAAATGTAATATCGAACGTTTGCAGAATCCATGAAAAACACAATAAATGAAATATTTTTCAAGAACGTTTTATCAATTATCATC